>CM062295.1:248036851-249236851 GCA_031216915.1 Pictodentalium vernedei
AAAACTTGTCAAACTGTCGGCATCCAGAAGCGAAGATGCTCACAAAAACATCCCATTGGCTACTATTTATGCCGAGAAAATCATACATGAAAAGAAGCCAATGGGAGAATGGGAAAATTTTTTGTGCGAGTCTCGCCGTATCTATGGATGCCGACAACTTGATGAGTTTTCAAGTGGCAGCGGGTTCTCCTAAATACCAGAACCACACATAACCCCCCGGATGTGCACAGAACGCCACCCCCTCTAAATTACACTTGCATAGTTTTTTGCGATGAAATATTTTTATTTTCGGTAATAATCCTGACAGGAAACAAGAACAGAAGTAAATTCATCCTCACTGTCGCCTTTGTTTAGGCTGTTCTGGGGGAGGTGTGGGGGGGGGGGGGGGGGGGGGCGGTGGGGGGGGGGGGGGGGGGGGGGTCTGATATTTAGATTTAGTAATTTTCTTCTAAACACCAGAACCGCCCGCTAAATGACATATGCATGCTGTTTTCGGAGAAAATATTTCATTTCCAGTTTCTTTTGGGATTCAAAAGGAAACTGACATTAAGTTTATTCACAAATTCGTCCCTGTGTCGGCATATGCTTGGCGGGTCACATTCGGGCTATTATAGGTCAACTTTTTGCTTGGCGATGCAGTCATTCAAGAGTGCGTCGATTTACCCAATAACACCCAGTACTATCCAATAATACCCAATAACACACACCCAATACTGCCCAATAAGATTAATAAGTTCAGTTTGGTAGAACTGAATAAAGCGTACATAAATACTGGTACAAGATAAAATTGCAAAGCAAAAATGAGATATTGGGAGCAGAAAAAGAAAAGCACTACAAATCCGCATGGTATGAATTGTGTTGTGTGAAGAGAAAGCATTGCTTGGAGGGGGGGGGGGGGCGTCGCAATCGGAATTAGAAGTACTGAAGTAGTGAGATCCCTTGAGCTTGGGGGTGGGGTTTTAAGGCTATCGCGAAGCCTTACAGTGACTAGTGTATGTAGATTACGGTCTATTAGTAGGGTATGTGTGTTTGATAGAATACGGGCCGACGGGTGTAGGGAGTGTCTAGGGGTTATGAGAATTTTGTTTTCATTCATTCATTCATTCATTCATTTCATTCATTCATTCATTCATTCATTCATTCATTCATTCATTCATTCATTCATTCATATTCATTCATTCATTCATTCATTCATTCATTCATTCATTCATTCTCTTATTCCAATAATTTGATATTATTTAAATAGATTGTATCAACTTTGGGCTGTTGACGGGCCGTTAATGAATCATAATACCCCCTCCCCCTCACACACAATTAAGTCGTTCATTTCACTACCAAGGCTGTGACTACTGCCATGATGTGGAACGGAGTTAGATGCATTATTGACTTGAGTGTTGGTATGCTGTCGTCACTGATACATTCATCAAAATTACAATTAACTCTGTCAGAGATCCGACTCTCATCTATACTCGCCCAAAAAAGAAAGTGTGCATTGCAGAAATTGATCAAACTCCAAAAAAATAATTTCGTAGGTGTAAAGAGTGTTAACCTGTTCATGAATAAGTTATATTGAACACAAAAACAGCTTTCCCCGTTAAAATTGCATTAACGTTAAATGACGTGCTGCACGTTTGAGAAAAGGCATGTTTTGCACGTGGAGAGTCCTTGGCAGTGTGAATCCTTGGGTATTTAAACACTAAGGTAAGGCCTTCCTATCGTTCACATTCAAACTTGCGCTGCTGTTAAAACGACTCCACATTAGCATGCCAAGATTGACAATGAATCAACGTCTCCTTGCCCTGGGTATGATTAGAGCTGGCAGAACACACAGAGAGGTTGCCCAGCATTTGAACTGCCACCGTAACAATGTAGACAGGCTAGTCCATCGACATGCACAACATGATGACGTTCGAGACCGACCCCGCTCCGGGAGACCCCGAGTTACCACCCCTGCACAAGATCGGTATATCCGTGTCGTCCATCTCCGGAACCGGCAACAAACGGCAACGACGACAGCCAGGAACATCCCTAACCTGATACGGATACATCCTCAAACAGTAATCAACCGGCTGAGAGAATACGGCTTACGTCCTCAAAGACCTGCAATTCGTCCGATTTTGACGTTACGTCATCGTCGTGCTCGACTGCAGTGGTGTAGACAACATCTCAGGCATCCCTTACACTGGTGGCGACGTGTTTTATTCACAGATGAATGTCGTTTCCATCTTTCATCATCAGATGGCCGCCAGAGAGTGTACAGACGTCGAAACGAACGCTACGCAGATCCATGTGTCGTGGAGCGAAACCGTTGTGGGGGAGGGTCTCTCATGGTGTGGGGTGGCATCACTGACCGTAACAGAACTGAGCTGGTCATTATTGATGGCAATCTCAATGCAGCCAGATATCGTGACGAAGTGCTTACACCTGTTGTTGTCCCATTTCTGCAACGTCACGGCCCCGGCGTCATTCTACAGCAGGACAACGCCCGACCCCACGCAGCTCGTGTTGTTCAACAGTATCTGCAGCAACAACAAGTGGATGTTCTTCCCTGGCCCGCACATTCGCCCGATATCTCACCCATTGAGCACGTATGGGACGAAATGAAACGTCAGCTACGCCGGCTTCCCCATGCACCGTCAACGCTTGTGGAACTCCAACTTTAGACAGCTTATCAGAATATGGAACAACATCCCACAACACTTCCATGCTAACTTGTTCGCTTCCATGAGGCGTAGATGCACAGCAGTAGTCGATGCAGACTGAGGTCATACCAGATATTGAGTGTGTGACTTTTGTGTTTGACCCTTAGTGTCTTTGACTCTCCATGGCACCAAGAGTATTCGTCGTAGCGTAATGAAATTTCTCGTGTTGATCACAAATTGATTCACCTGTGATTGAATAAAATTTCAATGAATGAAAATGATATATATCTTTTTTAGTGTTATTTTTTAGCATGCACACTTTCTTTTTTGGGAGAGTAAAAATAAAACAAACTGTAATTGTGTTTGGCGGGTGTTGAGTGAATGGAGGCACTGTCATTCGATATTTCAACTAGAGATGAATCAAGTGACAAGTAAGGTAACAAGTCGGCAGAGAATATTTAGTTGAAAAAAAATATACTCTCCCAAAAGAGAAAGTGTGCATTGCAGAAATTGATCAAACTCCAAAAAAATAATTTTGTAGGTGTAAAGAGTGTTAACCTGTTCATGAATAGGTTATATTGAACACAAAAACAGCTTTCCCCGTTAAAATTGCATTAACGTTAAATGACGTGCTGCACGTTTGTGAAAAGGCATGTTTTGCACGTGGAGAGTCTGAAAATTCATGCAGCAGTGTGAATCCTTGGGTATTTAAACACTAAAGTAAGGCCTTCCTATCGTTCACATTCAAACTTGCGCTGCTGTTAAAACGACTCCACATTAGCATGCCACGATTGACAATGAATCAACGTCTCCTTGCCCTGGGTATGAATAGAGCTGGCAGAACACACAGAGAGGTTGCCCAGCATTTGAACTGCCCCCGTAACACTGTAGACAGGCTAGTCCATCGACATGCACAACATGGTGACGTTCGAGACCGACCCCGCTCCGGGAGACCCTGAGTTACCACCCCTGCACAAGATCGGTATATCCGTGTCGTCCATCTCTGGAACCGGCAAGAAACGGCAACGACGACAGCCAGGAACATCTCTAACCTGAGACGGATACATCCTCAAACAGTAATCAACCGGCTGAGAGAATACGGCTTACGTCCTCGAAGGCCTGCAATTCGTCCGATTTTGACGTTATGTCATAGTCGTGCTCGACTGCAGTGGTGTAGAGTAGGGTTAGGGTTAGGGTTAGCCTAACCTAACCCTAACCCTACCCTAACCCTAAACTAACCCTAACCTAACCTAACCTAACCTAACCTAACCTAACCCTACCTAACCCTAACCTAACCCTACCCTAACCCACTTCCATGCTAACTTGTTCGCTTCCATGAGGCGTAGATGCACAGCAGTAGTCGATGCAGACGGAGGTCATACCAGATATTGAGTGTGTGGACCCTTAGTGTCTTTGACTCTCCATGGCACCAAGAGTATTCGTTGTAGCGTAATGAAATTTCTCGTGTTGATCACAAATTGATTCATCTGTGATTGAATAAAATTTCCATGAATGAAAATGATATATATCTTTTTTAGTGTTATTTTTTAGCATGCACACTTTTTTTTTTGGGGGGGGGGGAGTATAGATAATACGAAGTGAGATAGGGTTATGGTCTTAAAATATTGATTGCTGTGCATTTATCTGATAACCATAGAGTATAACAACCGTTGTATATACTTGAAGTATATACAACGGGTGTTGTATATAATTAATTTATGCGAACGACCTCTGACCTCTTTCAATTCCATTTTCATTCATTCATTCATGAAACATCGTTATATCACAGGGCAGGTTTTAATTGTACGCTTATTGCACTTTGTCAAAATCCTCTGATGGTGTCATTTCTTATTTATTTTGCTTCAATAAAGGCAACCTAAAATTTTGCTTCAAAACATTGTAGAAATTACTTGAATGTTAATAGTAATTAGTATGCGGCGACTGCGAACTATTTATAGTCACGGCCTCGATCAAAAGTACTCGCGGAACTGCGCTAATTAAAAGTTCGTCTGCTCTACCTGAAAAAAAAAACACTTCGTAAAAATTGTAAACAAACGCAAAATTATTTGTTATATTGGGACTACAGCATAAAACACGGAAGAAAACTGGAACTATGTCAAAAAAAGAATAACTCTACTGAAACACCGTTTTGTTACTGTTAATAAAATAGTTGAAATTTATTTTGTTCCAGCGCAGTTACATGATGCAAGAAGTGCAATCGCACTTTACAATCGCCGTCATCGATTTTGTAAGTAAGGGACACAACTCTATGCGTCTTGTCCTATTTCTTTTGTCTCGTAGACTGGTTTCCTTTGGAGGCCCGTGGGAAGCATATATAAGTCGGGTAGACGCACGAGACGGGTGTCTGTTTGTTATCAGATAAAAACAATAAACATATAGTGTGTTTTTATATCTGTGTTATACAACTCGTTGAAATATGGTTTATTTTTTCTCGGCGAAGCCTCGAAAAAATAAACCATATTTCAACTCGTTGTATAACACAGATATAAAAACACACTATATGTTTATTGTCTATATATACTATTATATACTATTTAAAAAAAACATAGTGTCTGTAAAATACAGAAGCGCATTAGGGACATGATAAAAAATAATTTTCAGACCCAGAAAGTCGAAATTTCGACTTTTTATCTCAAAATTTCGACTTTTTATCTCGAAATTTCGACATAAAATCTCGAAATTTCGACTTTCTATCTTTTTTTATCTCGAAATTTCGACTTAAACTCTCGAAATTTCGACTCTTTATCCCGAAATTTCGACCTTTTATCTCGAAATTTCGACTTAAAATCGCGAAATTTCGACTTTTTATCTCGAAATTTCGACTTAAAATATCGAAATTTCGACTTAAAATCTCGAAATTTCGAGATTTCATCTCGCTAGGTATGCAAGTGGTCTTTTGTTCAGTAGCAGTGTTTTTTTATCTCGAAATTTCGACTCTTTATCCCCCCCCCCCCCCCACACCCCCAATCCCAGAAAGTGCTGCCCAGTAAATATCACTGGAGTATTTATTTATTTATTTATTTATTTATTTATTTATTTATTTATTTATTTATTGGTGTTTAAGGTCACATATTTCTGCACAATGGGTAATCGTGATCGCAACATGGAGATAAAGTCAAGTTTAGTCAATCGTTTATACCCATTTTAGAGAACTTCCACCCAAGCATTGATGAATGGCTCCTTCATTTTAACAGTAAAACGGAGCTTGTTTACAACAGTAAACGAGCACTAGACACTACTTCATGTCCCGGGGTACCCACGGTGAATCACTGGCGTAGTCTACCCTTACGAAGATATGCTGCCCAGTAAATATCACTCACTAGGGTATTTTCTCTTACGAAGGGATGCTACTTTTTACTCAGTACACTACCGAAATATTACAGAAGAAAAAATAAAAAACGAGAATTAAAACAAGACACATGCCACCCAAGTGAAGCGTCATTGTGTGGATAAACAACAAATACGCCCCTCTTACAACCCCCCTCCGACTCCCCCCCCCCCCCCCCCCAACACACACACCCAACCACCACCAGGTTAAATTATAGGGAATGCACTGACAGAAGTGTATTCTGTAAGTGTTTGAGCAGCGCACTGGGTAAAACTGATATTTATTGGGCAGCACTTTCCGAGGGTGGGAGAAGCATGTGCGCACTGAGATCATTTCGATGTATTTTGCCGTAAACTTTAGGAAGCTGTGTATCGGGTGTATTGCATTCTTATTTACCTTTAGCGAACGGATTGGCAAATTCGATGTATAAAACTGGACATTTTACGGGCGTGAACTCTTGTACTCTTCCGGATAAAACAATTTATCTATTGACTAAAGTGAATTTTTTGATTTGATTGGTTGATAGATACGTGGTATGAGACCATATTCATTGAAACCCACGATACGTCCGCCCAGCCACTGACAAATTTCCCATACCCAGTGGAAGCCTCGTTCCGAAATCTACAAATTGTCCATGCCCTGTAGAAGACGCGTCATTCCAGTTTTACAGTGTACATGTATTATATTTTAATTTTTTATCTCCAAAATATAGCTCATGACCCCTTATTGGAATGAGCTTGTCGAGTACCCTCCAATGTGGGGTTCATAAGCTATGTTTTTGAGACAAAAAAGAAATTCAATAATTTTTTTATACTAGTCATATCGGCATATTTTCACAAAAAACTCTTTTGCACAAAAATTCCACAGAAACCTGTATGGCTCAAAAATGGAAGATAAAAGGTCTCATGCTGTGTGTGTTCACACATGAAATAGATTGTACTTCTAAAACAGAAAGTCAATAGATAAATTCGTTACGCCGTGTCTGATCACGTGGTCGGCCTCATGGGATACGGCTGGCTTCGGGTAGGTAAAAACACGTACCACGTGATCAGACACGGGGTAATTAATAATACCGCGTGGAGGGCCATGATTGTTTTATTTTTTAACGACACTTCTGACAGACAGGGGAGCGTCATGAATGGTTGAAAAAGGAGGCAGTGACCACCCAAACCCAGTTAGAAATCTCACGAGGGGAGGGGGGCATTCGTGTCCGTTCGATAGGGTGAGAAATTGTTAGAAGTCAGAAAGTCGGTGTATCATTATATACACTCTAATGCATATATAGGGGATCATTCTACTCGTCTTAGCGAGTCAACTCATTGTGGTGGTGGCTGCGCGTGCGTGTGTGTGTGTGTGTGTGTGTGTGTGCGGGGGGGGGGGGGGGGGGGGGGTGTCACACATTTATTCATTTCTCGACAAGACAGGTACAGGGAAGGCATATAGCCAACAATTTATATACTTGACAGGGAATACGTATGTAGATATTGGTAAGGAGGTTACAGTTTTCAAAATTATGAGTGTTTCCCTCTGGGTGCGGGCTTCTGGTTGAATATCGATGTTTGTTTTCGGGAGAAGTTTGTTTGTATTTAACCACATTTTCAACAGCCTGGGTTACATCGTATTGGCCAGTTTAACGGTGGGCGGAAGCCAAAGAGAATAATCGTGCAGCTGCGAGCAACTGACAGACTTTCGAACTTACTAACTCTTGTCGCAGTATTACAGGGGTTAAATTGATGTTCAAAATTATGGAGGAAAATTTTTGTTCTTATCAGTGCTCAGCCGACAGCCAGTGACTGTCGTCTGAACCCCAGTTCGAACGTAAACCTTGCCACCTTATCAATGCCCTGTCCGCTTGGGACTGTTAGGGTTCCTGGAGGTGCCTGTGGCTTACAACGCCAAAGGGTGATCAACGATAATTCACTGAAAAGATTATTTATTTATTTACATGTACGAAGAAATAAAATATGAAACACATTACTCACAAAATTAACCATAAGAATACACTAATTGCGCGGATAACAGTTTATTCTTTAGGGCCCTCGACGTCTCCCACAGCTAGCTGTGTCCGATGGATCAAACTCACATCATCTTCATTTTCTCACGGTTTATGATACATACAAAGTGTCTATTCACTTCTCGTTGCTTCCTCCTCGCAGGGTTAACTTCACAGTCATTCGGGCTTAACACATCTAATGTTCTGCTTGTGTGACTCTTTCAGCGTTCTCACAGTTCAATCATAATTCAATCGGCGTCTACCACAGTTCACGATCACTTTGCGCCTTGCCTGGCTCTCACGGGGTTAAGTTATTCTTCGCTTTCCGATATATGCTTAAAAAGCTTACATAAAAATATCCTGCAAAGTGTTCTCAACATCACCAATTCTCGCATCGCCTAAAGCTATCTTATCTCGCGAGCTATTCAAGCGCTTACTCAAGCTCTATACGGTTTCTAGACCTCAACGTTACAGCTTTTACTTCTTTGGCTACTATGCTACTACGGTTCGCAACAGCCCTCACAGGGTTACGACAATACGCGGGCTTTCAATCACGGTGTCTATGACCCTCGACGGCCAAGGCTAAACTCGGACCTTCTCTGAGTGCCCTCAGGCCAATTGCCCACCTCAGAATTCTGCTCCACTCTTTATACAGCCGGAACGCAAAGTTTAAACACATTAATTTTGATTTAACGAGTGCTTTGTAATTCGATATGGATAGAGATATTAATGCGTATTTTGTTTGAGTTAGACTCGCTTGACATTTCGTGGACACTTTTATGAGCTCGTGTTGTGATGTCTGGCAACATATCTCGGAGCTCCCCTGGCTTGGTAAGATATGCCTCTTTTGAAACAAGTTGACATTTTAATGGTCGTCTGAAACGGCCAGAACACGATTAAACTGTTTACGTTCAAATTACCCGTGAACAATCGCTAATTCAAATCCACGATGGACAGGATGATACATTGGTTTAGTGTAACCATAAAGAGAAAATCGCTTGCCTTGTTCCACACGTGTACGCTCACTTATCTCTGCTTCGAAAACGCGAAACAATATTCTAGCTGATTAGAGGTTAAGTTGACCGCATTATTTCTAATTGACCATTTAACCAGACAGCGTGACACAAGCAAATAAATATTATTTAATCGAAGGCTCCCATAGATTTCGCCAGCAATCTTCGCCATATTACTGAGCTTTGTGTTTTTTCCACAAATCTTAGGACTTGTGTATACTTTAGTCCAAGTTAAATTACATAAAAAAATAATAAAGTTGTAATCCCAACTCTTGGCCTCAAATAGCGTGACAACCCCCTACCAAGGAACAAACCTCCGCTTGTTCCAAAAAAAAAAAAAACCTGACACGCCCAATGAGGCCAACTAGGTTTGCCTCGCTGTCACACCAATAACCAACTTACACCCAAACCACATCTTTAATATACACACCTTTCATTATTTACACAACTCACTCCGCATTCACACTAACACGTATTTCCTGTCCACACACACGCCACAGACGGGTTAACTTACGGAGTTAGAATTAATTCTGACGACTGAGGTAGTCAGCCGCAACATTTTGACTACCCTTGATTGCTTCTATTCTGAAGCAGAAATTCTGTAGCAGGAGGGACCACCGCATGATCCTGAACTTTCCTCCTTACTTGTCTGGATGTAGGGAGAATTTCAAGGTTCAATGACTCTCGCCTTCAACATCTTTTCCACCTCATCCCGCATTTCAAGCCGTTTTACATAGGAAATCCTATAAGGCCTCACTCTTACCGTCTCCCCAGTGGTAAGTTCAATTTTGTGTTCCTCGAGGTCCGTGGTCTCCGGACCCTCGGAAAACACATCCCCGAACTCATCCAAGAGTTTCACAACTTGGTGACGCTGTTCGTCTGACAAATTGTCACAGATATTGACATCCCTATGCGTCTCCACGCCGCTCAGCTCGCCCAGTATTAACAGGCTGACTTCATCCACGACACCTATTTCAGTCTCATCCTCAAGCTCTATTATGGCTAAGCCCGCGGCCTTCTGCGCCCCCTGAGGGTCGGAGTCACTACGGCTTACGGCTCGCGTTGTTTCCTCTGTCTCTCTATCATGGTAACGCCCTAGCAAATTCAATTCACATGATAGATCTTGCTTTTACCTTCAACATCTAGCCGATAGTCCATATTTCCGACTATTTTAGGCATCACGTAAGGCCCCTTCCACTGCAATAGCAGTTTGTTGAGGTCCGTTGGCAGGAGGACCGTCACCTTTTGCCCCACGAAAAACCTTCAATCCTTAGCACCCCGGTCGTAGTGGTGCTTATGTCGACCCTGTGCCTTCCATAGGCTTCCCTTGCCAACTGGCAGGTCTCATCCGACTTATTTCGTAGGTCTAGGACAAACGGATAAGTATTCCGAACCTCGCTGGTCTCTTCCCCAGTCCAGAGCTCACGCAACACCTGCATGGGCCCCCTAACTGTCCTCCCATATAACAGCTCAAAAGGGGAAAAGCCAGTGCTCTCCTGGGGCACTTCCCGGTAGGCGAACAATACCTCTGGCAGATAGCGGTCCCAATCCTTTGGCCTTTCTTGGCACATTTTCCTCAGCATTCCCTTTAACACGCCATTGACCCGCTCACACAGACCGTTACACTTCGGGTTATATGGGGCGGTGAATAACTGTTTAACCGCCACCAGCCGACAAACTTCCTCTAACAGACTAACTGCGACCCCTGGTCGCTTAGGACTTCCTTCGGAAAACCTATTCTCGAGAACACCCCAAGCAGGACCTCGGCTACACGCTCCGTCTCGATTTTGGGTAGGGCCACCGCCTCTGGATACCTGGTGGCATAATCCACCCAGTGAGGATGTATCGGTTTCCTTTATCCGAAACGGGTGTAATAGGTCCGATGAGATCCAACCGGATTCTCTCGAATGGCTCATTCATTAGGGGCATCTCCCCTAATGGTACCGTGGTGACACTGCCCTTTGACATTGTCTTTTGACAGATGTCACACGACTGACAAAACCTGGTGACATCACCGTTAATGCCGGGCCAGTGGAAACAGGCTGTAATCCTGTCGAGGGTCTTCCTCGACCCCAAGTGGCCCCCAACCAAAGACTCATGGACCAGGGTCACGACCTGCTTCCGAAACTTCTCTGGGACCATAATTTGTTTCAATTCTATCCGCGACATTCCTCGTCGCTGCTCATACACTCTATAGAGAACTCCTTTCTCCACCCTCATCTTGTATCGGCCCTTGCCTCTGGTGGTCACCTGATCACCTTTGCCGACCAGTTCCCTGTGTCTCTTCAATGAGACGTCAGTCCCTTGGCCCTGTTTCAGTTTCTCCACGTGAACTTCCTCGATCACCTCCACTGGTACGTTCAATGGCTGAATTGGGCGCCTCTCCTTGGCAGCCTGTGACCGTGTCACTACAGCTGCTACCTTATCTGGCTCACCTCGCAGAGTATCTTGGGTGACATCTGTCCCCTGGGTACATCTTCCCTAGTTTGTGTCCAAAAGCTACTGGGCGGTGCAGGAGCGATCGCCTTTCTGGGCCCTTGTCGACCCCCACCGAGCTTTCACGGGTAGGGGTCGGTCCCTGTGTCCGGTTCTGATCCGGACCCACACCTATCTCCTTGACTCTTCCCGTTACTTCTGGGCCACCTGTTTTGGCCTCAGCCCGGGGTAGGTTTTCTTCAGGCTACGGCTGGTCGGGGTTTGGTCTCACCCCCGATATGTTACCTATATATGACCAAGTCGTACATGGATTTATCCATACACATGGCCTCTACTTGGCCACTATAAAAAGGAGTATCCACCTTAACACTCGCAAGGGGGGATCTCCTGATTGTGCCATCGATCAGCATGCACATGTGGTCGCGGCCCAATAGCTGATCGTCCTTGACTAGCTCCGTACGCACTGCTACGCTACTGAATCCCGTGTCGCGAAGCATCTGCACTTCATGTTTACCCACATACCCCGGGTACACGGGCATTTTCCCTCCATCTACTGAGGCTGTGACTTCCTCGCACATTCCACTAATTATAGGGAGACCTTTCCACCCTCTAACACGAGTTCCCCCTTTTCGATAGCATCCCGGAGTAGACTACTTTCTGGCCCAACTGTCTGGCAGAACGAGGCCGTCTGCCTTTTGTCCCATGTCGGACCGCCGCTACCTCCGTTTCTCCAATTCTTTAGTGAAGAGTCCCTCCTTCCATTTCTATGGGGCCCGCCATTTGGCTTTGTGGGAGGAGTTTTCTTCCAACAGTCCCTCGCTAGGTACCCATTCCGCCTACAAACAAAACAAGACAAATCTTTAGGGCTCTGTGGCCCAGTATTACCCCTCTTACCAGCCGGCTCTGGGAGGTTAATCCTAACCGGTGCCTTTGCAACCTGGTTCCCACCAAATCTTCCCGGTCGGGACTGGGTTATACTACCCCCGTGGGCTTCCAAGTACTGTTCGGCTGTCTTAGTCATTTCATCAACACTGTTTGGCCTCCTCTCATCAACAAAGAGGGCCAACTCTGGGGCGCAAGTTGAAATAAACTGCTCTCGGATGAGCAGATCTTTGAGGGATGGAAAATCTTCGTTGATTTCCGACAACTCAACCCAGCGGTCAAAATACCTAGTGGACCGCGCCACAAATTGGAATATACTTGCCCCTCTCTCGGGCTTACATTCCATGAACTTAGCCCGGAATCCATCTTCGGTGAGCTGGTACCTCTTTAAAACAGCTTTCTTCAGCTCACCATAATCATTTGCCAAATCAGGAGGCATACTTCCATATACTTGCAAGGATTTCCCCGTTAACAACGGGCTTAAGTTTACTCCCCATGAATCTCCAGGCCACTGATGACACGATGCAAACCTTTCAAACCTTTGAAGGTATGCATCGATATCCTCATAATCTTCTGAGAATTTAGGGAGGTTTGGGTCCTACCATGACCACCCCGTTCGTTTCTTGCCTCCCGTGGGTTTCCTGAACTTGGGCCATAGCTCTTATCAATTCGAGCTCTCTCTTTCTCGTGTTCTATTTCGGTCCTTTCCCTTTCAATTTCACGCTCGGCCGCCCTCCTTTCAGCTGCTCTCTCAGACCTTTCACTTTCCTTTTCACGCTCGGCCGCCCTTATTGCGCCCTTCTCGCGTTTCAAAGTCACCTGCCGTTCCAATTCAGCCGCGGCTTCTTCCCGGGCCCTTGCCCTCTCGCGTTCCGCGCTCTCATTCTCTCGCTCTCTTTCAGCAGCTGACTCTTTCGCCACTCACTTTTGTTCGTCCCTGACAAGCTTTTGCAGCTCAATCCCAGAAAAACCCAGGCGTTCCCCCGCCGAAATTAACTGGTCCAAAGTCACGGGAGCCTCCATTATTTCACTTGTAAATACTTAAAATCCACACAGTTACGGTAAATAACAATTTCCTCGCGCCTATCGCCGCGCTTAACCTTTCTACGGCGGATAATTATTTAGCTACCGCGCCATTTACTTCTGAACCCACCTAAATTTAAAAATTGCAAAACTTTAACCCTTTACGGCTCTCGACTATCTCCCCAGAGCATGTTGATAACAATTTGCAAAACACTCATATGTAAACTTCAAAAAGCATGCTCCATGAAATAAATTATCTTTGAGTGGATCGTTGATCTTTACCTTTAAAAATGTTACCTTTTAGAACATCCTGTGTACGCTTCGTCGCAATATTACAGGGGTTAAATTGATGTTCGAAATGATGGAGGAAAATTGATGTTCGAAATGATGGAGGAAAATTTATGTTCTTATCAGTGCTCAGCCGACAGCTGTCGTCTGAAGCCCAGTTCGAACGTAAACCTTGCCACCTTATCAATGCCCTGTCCGCTTGGGACTGTTAGGGTTCCTGGAGGTGCCTGTGGCTTACAACGCCAAAGGGTGATCAACGATAATTCACTGAAAAGATTATTTATTTACATGTACGAAGAAATAAAATATGAAACACATTACTCACAAAATTAACCATAAGAATACACTAATTGCGCGGATAAAAGTTTATTCTTTAGGGCCCTCGACGTCTCCCACAGCTAGCTGGGTCCGATGGATCAACTCACATCATCTTCATTTTCTCACGGTTTGTGATACATACAAAGTGTCTATTCACTTCTCGTTGCTTCCTCCTCGCAGGGTTAACTTCACAGTCATTCGGGCTTAACACATCTAATGTTCTGCTTGTGTGACTCTTTCAGCGTTCTCACAGTTCAATCATAATTCAATCGGCGTCTACCACAGTTCACGATTACTTTGCGCCTTGCCCGGCTCTCAGGGGGTTAAGTTATTCTTCGCCTTCAGATATATGCTTACAAAGCTTACATAAAAATATTCTGCAAAGTGTTCTCAACATCACAAATTCTCGCATCGCCTAAAACTATCTGATCTCGCGAGCTATTCAAGCGCTTCCTCAAGCTCTTAATACGGTTTCTAGACCCCAAAGTTACAGCTTTTACTTCTTTGGCGACAATGCCACTACGGTTCGCAACCGTTAACGAAATACTATCGGTTCCTTACAGCCCTCACAGGGTTACGACAATACGCGGACTTTCAATCTCGGTGTTTATGACCCGCGACGGCCAAGGCTCAACTCGGACCTTCCCTGAGTGCCCCCAGGCCAACTGCCCACCTCAGAATTCTGCTCCACTCTTTATACAGTCGGAACGCAAAGTTTAAACATATTAATTCTGATTTAACGAGTGCTTTGTAATTCGATATGGATAGAGATATTAATGCGTATTTTGTTTGAGTTAGACTCGCTTGACATTTCGTGGACACTTTTATTATTATGAGCTCGTGTTCTGTGATGTCTGGCAACATATCTCGGAGCTCTCCTGACTTGGTACGATATGCCTCTTTTGAAACAACTAGACATTTTAATGATTGTCTGAAACGGCCAGAACACGATTAAACTGTTTACGTTCAAATTACCCGTGAACAATCGCTAATTCAAATCCACGATCGGCAGGATGATACATTGGTTTAGTGTGACCATAAAGAGAAAATCGCCTGCCTTGTTCCACACGTGTAAGCCTACACTCACTTGTCTCTGCTTCGAAAACGCGAAACAATATTCTAGCTAATTAGAGGTTAAGTTGACCGCATTATTTCTAATTGACTATTTAGCCAGATAGCGTGACAGAAGCAAATAAATATACTACTCAAAGTTTGCTAAGCACCAAATATTTGACACATCATTGTGAAATTTGCTTGTGACATATTTGCAATATTTTTGGTGGATATGATTGAGGAATGTATTGAGATGGTCCCCAGTGTTTACATTAGCTCTCTTGACAGGCAGACTTTTCGTGACAGCCATGGAAAGCATGTACCCCTTGATTTTCATGATGTTTTCGTGTACTGTCTACATGTACATGGCAAGTGTAGGGTATTAAATCTTCATTTCAACACAAACCCTTGTGATTTAATGATTGAATATGGAAAATGCAAATGTAAGAAGACATTTGTCTGAAGCAGAAATGTGGCGGGCTGTAGGGACGGTGAAGCAAGTGGCTACCCATCGTCAGGTTGTTGAAGCCCTTGGTGTGCACCATACGGTGATCACCAGAGCCTGGGCAAGATTTCAGCAGTATGGCACGCCAGTAAGACGGCATGGTGGTAGCAGAGACAGGGCAACATCTGCAGCTAAAGATCATTCAGGCTCGTAGGAACCGCTTTGCAACAGCAACCCAGCTTCGCAGTGACCTTCAGAATGCATCCGGCGTAAACGTTTCGACAGACTATCCGGGCAAGGTTGCACCAAGGTGGTCTCCGATCGAGAAGACGTAATCGCATTCCGCTGTCCCAGGACCACCGCCAGGCGCGATATGAATGGGCCACGGACCACGTTGGATGGACCAGAGAAGATTGGCGACCTGTCCTTTTTACAGATGAGTCAAGGAACTGCCTAGACCACACAGATAGGCGTTCTAGGGTATGGAGAAGACCAGGAGAGCGATTCCATGCAGCCAACATTGCTGAGCATGACCGCTATGGTGGAGAATCAATCATGGTCTGTGGCGGCATCAGCACGGATGGACGTAAAGAGCTCTGTGCCCTTGAGTGTGGTACATTGACAACACAGCGGTATATTGATGTGATCCTGGATGTCCAGGACAGATTGTATGCAGGCGCAGTGGGTGATAGATTCATTCTGATGAACGATAATGCCAGTCCTTATGTTGCCCATGCTGTCTGGGAGTACCGACAGAGGGAGGGGATTGAGCGTATGGACTGGCCAGCAAGATTCCCTGACATCAATCCAATTGAACATGTCTGGAATGAGTTGCAACTTGCAATTTCAGCCCGTCCAGTCCAAGAAGTGTCCAGGAGCTTGGTTCCATGCTGGTCCAAGAATGGAACAACATCCCACAAAGGACCACCAGGAACCTGATTGGGAGGATGAGAAGGCGTTGTCAAGCTGTAATTAACAGTAATGGGTCTCATACTCGATATTGAACCCATACCAGTTCGCTTCGTCAACTTTTTGGCAAATTGAAAAATTTCCTCTTTAACCAATAATATCCATTTTCCGTGGCTATCGTATTCAAAAGCTAAAAAGCTTAATTTCTGTACTTAAATCATTAAAGATATAATTAAATAAAAAAATGCATACACTTTTCATCACAATTTTTCAACTAAAATGTAAAACAGGTAGTTGGATATACTTGGTGCTTAGCAAACTTTGAGTAGTATATTATTTAATCGAAGGCTCCAATAGATTTCGCCAGCAATCTTCGCCCTATTACTGTGATTTGTGTTTTTTTCCACAAATCTTAGGACTTGTGTATACTTTAGTCAAAGTTAAATTGCATAAAAAAAAATAATAAAGTTGTAATCCCAACTCTTGGCCTCAAATAGCGTGACAACTCTTCACAATCAACGTTAGCTGCGGTTGAAAGCAATTGAATCATCGACGTGCACGTCTTTGAACACAACGTCTCCGTGCCCTACATGACGGGATAAAGTGTTTTTACCCAAAGCAGTTACCTCTGATCAGTATCGAACTGACGATCTTTCGGTTTAAAGTGCAATGCTCTAAACACTTCGTCACCGCTCTCCTCTTCGGTGGAGAGGGTGGCGCCGGGATGCGCCTGTTATATTTATCCCCGCATTTTCAAAAATGCCGTCCATCCGTCACACCCTGAAAGGCTCCTAGGGTATTTAATTCGAAACGTTAAAACTATGCTAAGGTGCTCAGGTAACATCTCTAGATGTGCATAAAGGTTTCGGAATTTTGATTTGGCCCCAAGTGGTTAAGGTGGAACCACTTTTATCGTTGGAAAATCAGTTTTCATCGAAAGGCTCCTGGGGTATTTAATTCGAAACGTTTAAACTATGCTAATGTGTTCAGGTAACATCTCCAGATGTGCATGAAGGTTTCGTAATTTTGATTGACCCCAGGTGATTCCAGTGAAACCACTTTTATCGTTAGAAAATTAGTTTTCATCGAAAGGCTCCTAGGGTATTTAATTCGAAACATTTAAACTATGCTAATGTGTTCAGGTAACATCTCCAGATGTGCACGAAGGTTTCGGAAGTTTGATTTGGCCCCAGGTGGTTCCAGTGGAACCACTTTTATCTTTAGAAAATCAGTTTTCATCAAAAGGCTCCTTGGGTATTTAATTCGAAACATTTAAACTATGCTAATGTGTCCAGGTAACATCTCAAGATGTGCATGGAGGTTTCGGAATTTTGATTTGGCCCCAAGTGGCTCCGGTGGAACCACTTCTTTCGTTGGAAAATTCGTTTTCATCGAAAGGCTCATAGGGTATTTAATTCGAAATGTTTAAACTATGCTAAAGTGTTCAGGTAACATCTCTAGATGTACATGGAGGTTTCGGAATTTTGATTTTGACCCAAGTGGCTCCGGTGGAACCACTTCTTTCGTTGGAAAATTCGTTTTCATCGAAAGGCTCATAGGGTATTTAATTCGAAACGTTTAAACTATTCTAAAGTGTTCAGGTTACATCTCTAGATGTACACGAAGGTTTCGGAATTTTGATATGGCTCCGGGTGATTCTAGTGGAACCACTTTTATCGTTAGAAAATCAGTTTTCCTCGAAAGGCTCCTAGGGTATTTAATTTGAAACGTTTAAGCTATGCTAAGGTGCTCAGGTAGCATCTCTAGATGTGCATGAACGTTTCGGAATTTTGATTTGGCCCCAAGTGGTTCCCGTATAACCACTTTTATCTTTAGAAAATCAATTTTCCTCGAAAGGCTCCAAGGGCAGGGCTTGCCTTGAGTCGGGGCTGATCAGCCCAGGGCCCGAGATCAGCTCCGAGGAGCACTTGCTGGGGGCTTTTTTCAAGCCCCGACATTTTCCACAAAAAGCACTAACAATAATGGACAAAATGGAAAATCAGCCCCGAAAAGGCCCCGACCTCAATATGTGGGGGACTTTTTTTTAGGCCCCGACCATTTTACTCAAGGCGAGCCCTGCAAGGGTATTTAATTTGAAACGTTTAAACTGTGCTTAGTTGCTCAGGTAGCATCTCCAGATGTGCATGAACGTTTCGGAATTTTGATTTGGCTCCAGGTGGTTCCAGTGTAACCACTTTTATCGTTAGAAAATCAGTTTTTATCGAAAGGCTCCTAGGTATTTAATTCGAAATTCTTAAACTATGCTAAGGTGTTTCAAGTAGCATCTCTAAATGTGCATGAAGGTTTCGGAATTTTTGGTGTTAGTGGTAGACTTTGTTGATTTAGAGCTGAAGAACTTTTAACTGGTATAGCTCTGAGAGCTTGAATAAATATGCTTATAATTGTATGGCGAGTTGGTGTTGATGAATGGTACCCCGAACAAGTAGTTACCGGGTGGATAAAAAAAAGCCACCTCAAACGGAATCTGGAGAACCTGTCCGTGTAGTAGAACAAAGGCAATTGAAACAACACAACATAGGGCGCACCTAGATCACAAACCACTACGTTAAAGACACACAGGAGAGGGTTAGTATACCTATCGGTGAGATTCGGAAGAATAGGGTACGGGGTGTTATCAAGCAGTTCGTCCCAGAGAGAAGAGGAGGGGATAAGGAGGCATTTCAGAACAGAGGGCTAATCAAGGCCTTCTCACCCGAGAACCGCGACAAATCATCGGTCGGCCAAAGTGTTATTATTCGCACATTTTCAAAAATGCAGGGATATAGTGATGATCTCCGTCAGTACGTCCGTACATGTATACGTCCGTATGTCCCTTTTTGGAGCTATAATCTTGAAACTTACCATACTTCTTAAGCATGGTAAAAAGATGACAAAAATAGGTTTAGTTTGATTTTTTTGTCACCAGGTGGTGCCAGTGGCGCCACTTAGACACTGAGCTAAAATACTACTTTTCTAAGAAAGACTTATAGGATATGTATTTTCGGTTCTTGAAAGTGTGTTCATATGTTCCGGTAGAGTCTCAAAATGTGCAAAAAAGTTTCGGATTTTTTATTCGGATCCATGTGGTGCCGGTTGCGCCACTTTTGTCGATAGAGAATAGGTTTCTGGCGAAAGGCTCCTAGGGGTTTTAAATCGAAACGTTGAAAGTGTGTGCATATGTTCCGGTAAGGTCTCCAGATGAACATAAAGATTTTGGATTTTTGAATCGGCCCCATGTGGTGCCCATAGTGCCACTTTTGTTGTTTGAGAAACGGTTTCCGGTGAAAGGCTGCTAAGGGTTTTAATTCGAAACGTTGAAAGTGTGTTCATATGTTCATGTTGGGTTTTTAGATGTGCATAAAGGTTTCAGATTTTTTATTCTTCCCCGTGTGGTGCCCGTAGCGCCACTTTTGTCGTTAGATAATCGGTTTTCGGCGAAAGGCTCCTAGGGGTTTCAATTCGAAACGTTGAAAGTGTGTTCATACATTCCGGTTCGGTCTCTAGATGTGCATAAGGTTTCGGATTTTTTATTTGACCCCATGTGGTGCCCGTAGCGCCACTTTTGTCGTTAGAGAATCGGTTTCCGGCAAAAGCTCCTAGAGGTTTTAATTCGAAACGTTGAAACTGTGTTCATATGTTCAGATAGGGTCTGTAGATGTGCGTGAAGGTTTCGGATTTTTTATTCGGCCCCATGTGGTGGCCGTAGCGTCACTTTTGTCGTTAGAGAATAGGTTTCCGGCAATAGGCTCCTAGGAGTTTTAATTCAAAACGTTGAAAGTGTGTTCATATCTTCCGGTGGGGTCTCTGGATGTGCATAAAGGTTTCGGATTTTTTTATTCGGCCCCATATGGCCCCTGTAGCGCCACTTTTATCGTTAGAGAATCTGTTTCCGGCGAAAGGTTTCTAGAGGTTTTAATTTGAAACGTTGAACGTGTGTTCAGATGCTACGGTAGTGTCTCCAGATACATGTGCATAAAGGCTTCGGATTTTTTATTCGGCCCCAAGTGGTACCCGTAGCGCCACTGTTGTCGTTAAAGAATCGGTTTCCGGCAAAAGGCTCCTAAGGGTTTTAATTCGAAACGTTGAAAGTATATTCAAATGTTCTAGTGGGGTGTCTAGATGCGCATAAATGTTTCGGATTTTTTATTCACCCCCATGAGGCACTCGTTGCACCACTTTTTCATTAGAGAATCTGTTTTTGTAAAAGGCTCCTTGGGGTTTTAATTCAAACGTTGAATGTGTTTTCATAGAGTCTCTAGATAAACATAAACGTTTCGGGGTCTTTTATTCGGCCTCGTGTAGTGCCTGTGGTGCCACTTCTGTCGTTAGAGAATCTGTTTCCGGCGAAAGGCTCCCGGGGGGTTTAATTCGAAACATTGAAAGTGTGTTCATATGTTCAGTTAGGGTCTCTAGATGTGCATAAAGGTTTGGAATTTTTTTTCCTGCCCCCTCTAGCGCCAGTAGTGCCATTTTTGTCGTTAGAGAGTGTGAATTGATTTCTCACCATCGTGATGGCAAACTGAGAATGCGGGGATGCACCTTAGTGTGCTTTGCACACAAATTGCACCATTCTAGTACATTTTGTAAAGGGTTAGGTTAATGGGTTTTTTACTCTTCGAAATTTAGCACACACTTATATGAATCTCGGCAAATGGAATTTTACTCGTATCGAGTGGAAATAACTTTATCTCTGGGTTTAATGTGCAGTGTGGGAGAGAGAGAGAGAGAGAGGGGGGGGGGGGGGGGGGTTCACAAAAGTAATTCTTTAAAATAATAGTAATAAACGAACAAGGGTTTACACACAAAGGATATATGAAACCTAAAGATAGTTTTGCACAATGAAAATTGTGGCATCGTTGTCGTGCGAGCGGCCAATAATTTTCAGGCAGACAACTTAAAAAACACGGACAGGGTCAAGGGACGCACCCCTCCCCCTCTCCGCCCTTTTAGCTTGAGGCCTAGGGCATACCATTCTAGCGTTAGTTTCACTAAAACGTTGGGCACCAGTGTAAATAAACTATGGAAGAGTATTAGTGCCACCAACACAAGTGATGGTCATCACGCAGCTTTGCCAGTCATACTGACAGAAACTCTGCTGAAATAACCAACATTTATCTGGCTATACCTACCCAACACCTGTCATATCCAGTATTGAATACAGGTGAGCCCCCCCCCTCCCCTCCCCTATTGCCACCACCACAATGTTATCCCCAAGACGAATAAAATAATTTTCGAATGCATTAGATTGCACGACAATACACTGGCTTCTGATTTCTAACAAACTCTCACCCTACCGACAGGATACGAATAATACCCCTCCTAACACCCGAACCTTTGACATTTCTGCCAGGTAGGCCTCCTTTTCATTCATTAACGACCACTCCAAGTGGAATATTGTTTTCCGAACGAGTACAACAGACCTCACCCATACAAATGCCCAATTTTGTCCGACTTTGCCATCCGTTACCTAACGATAAATAAGAATTTAGTGCAACCCCGCCCAGCATCCTAAAGTGGATGATCAAATAAACTGACACTCTATTCAAACCGTATTTACAAAGGATGCAACTTGACAATTGCTGTTCCGTGTGAAATTTACCAATCCCCCCCCCCCCCCCCCACACACACACACAACTAGGTCCGTCCAATAAACATTCTAATAAAATACCAAACAACACACGTTATTAACAAGTACCGTTAAATCACGTTGCAATAAAAGTCCAAAGAGTCCTTCTATAATATACTTGAGTCTCCGAGAAGACGTCCAACAACTTCGGATGCCTTCCCCATCCCGCCATAATAACCCACAAAAAGAGCAATACACTCAAAAGATATCAGTGCACGCACGTTTCTCCCACCCGCCAATGAGCAATGCTGCGAAAGTTTCCTCCTCCCTCTCCCCACACACACTACTCGAAAAGTGCTGCCGGTAAATATCGCCACTGGGGTAGCTCACCCTTACGAAGATATTCGACTTTCCCCCAGTGCCGTACCCCAAAATTACTGCAGAAAATAGAAGATCGTGGAAATAATGGCCTTCCACCTCTAACTCAACTTCCACCCCGCCTAGCATTTCCCCATTTCGAATCCCGTCGCACCAACACCCATAATAGATGAAGATCGAAATGGAACACATCCCACAAAAGCAAAGTGAAGCGTCATTGTGTGCATAAACAGTAAATAAGCAATACCGTCACAGCTGATAAGGTTACCAAGTGTATAACAAAAAGTCGAAATTTCGAGATAAAAAGTCGAAATTTCGAGATTTTATGTCGAAATTTCTAGATTAAAAGTCGAAATTTCGAGATTTTATGTCGAAATTTCGAGATTTTATGTCGAAATTTCGAGATAAAAAGTAGAAATTTCGAGATTTTAAGTCGACATTTTATGTCGAAATTTCGAGATAAAAAGTCGAAATTTCGGCTTTCTGGGTCTGAGAATTATTTTTTATCATGTCCCTAATACGCTTCCGTAGTAAAACAATTCAACCGTTTGAAATGTTTATATTATTCATTGAAATGGTATTATTTTATGACATCTTTCCGCGTGTTCAGTTTGACCAATGATGAAGGCTCGAGTTTGATTTGCCAAATCATTTAATGAATGCAAAATTCCGAGTATAATTCCAAGTTAACTCCCTTGACTGAATCTTAAATTTCGTTGTTGAGCTGAAATGAGAGCCAGTTTGGGAATAAATCAAGTTTTAGTTCTCTGTTGAACGCTAAAACAATCTGGAAATGGAATATTTTCCCCGTAAACAGTGTGCAAATGTAATGTAGAGAAGGTTCTAGGGGAAATCAGAGAGATTCTGGGAAAGGGGGGGGGGGGGGGAGTTCTGGCTTTTAGGAGAAAAATACAAAACACCAGAACCCCCCCCCCCCCCCCCCAGAACTTCTCAGACGAAAGTGACTTCGAGTTTAAATTCACTTCTACATTGCTTGCGAATGCTTACCGCATACTGGAAATGAAATACTTTGTATGAAATACACGACGCAAGTGTAATTTAGATGGGTTCTGTGCGGTTCTGGTATTTAGGAGAACCGCTAAAAAGTGTGTAAACGGAATTGTGAACCCCAGAAATGAATTAATGTCAACCCAAGATTGAAAATTGATAAAGGTATACGGTTAATATTTGAATCTGCCCTCCATAGACAATTGGACCTCGAATTTTCATAATAAATCGGAGAATCGTCGCTCGTAATCCAATTTCCACTGAACAGCATCTTGTCCGACAAAATGTTTTTCGGCCCTTTCTGTGACTTCTACCAGTTATTATGAACAACCCAAGAACACCCAGCGGTCGTGCAATACAACACTATAAAGCTTATTCGTTCCCCTTTCCACTGACACCGGGTATTGCTGGATACGTTAGATGAATCGAATTTGAGGGAGATTTAGTGAAGATGAGTGCTATCGTTTTCGAAAAGCGAGTTGTGTACCTTGTTAATATTTATATACCATTTTGGGGGCGCGTCAGCATAGATTCCAAAATGCTATCGGATATAATTTTTCTTTCGATTTCACAGCTTGTGCCGAGTACCTGTGGTGAGGGCATGCACAGCCACTTAAGGCAACACACATATGGGTCAAAACTCAAAACCACTTCAGAACGAGACAGGTAGTCGGATAACATGTTGTTTGAGGCAATACTGGAAGCAGCCAGAAGTGAGATTTGGTGGATGAGGATGAATGACAGGACTGACTTGAAGAAACTGCGTTTTAACTATTTGTTAACCCTTCCGGACAGCCGGTGGTGTAAAGTAACGTTTCAGAATATTTTGGATTCTTATATCCAGACAGAGAGTATTGGTCAACTGAGAGGGTTAATGGGGAAAACAATTCAGTAGAGATCAAAAACCTAGAAGGGAGACAATCCAAGGTAAGACATTCACAATCACCAGAGAGAGAGAGAGAGAGAGAGAGAGGGGGGGGGGGGGGTGTCGATGATGGGTGAAACTGGGGAGTACAGTCACAAGTAGTACCAAATGTGTAATTTGTCCGGAAATACTTTCTCTTAAAAATATAAGGGGGACAGAACAGAATTCACTGGGAGAATAATGAGGAGGCCAGATCGGAATATGAAGGTTAGGCGCTATGTGATCATTAATTGTTATTTATTTTCCTTATTTTTCGGGGGTGGGGGTGGGGTTAGGTGTGTCAGTGCACTTCGAGACGGAAGCTGCGCAGGGTGGATACGAAATGATTAGAGAGTTTTTGAGTGGTGGTGGTGGTGGTGGTAAATACTCCCTCCCCATTCTCTCGTTTTCAACTCCATTGATTCTCAGATCTTCATTGACAACCGTGACAAATCAGCCGCTGGCCGAAGTTTTATTACGTTCGTCAAAGGGATCAAGGTAATTAAAATATAAACAAGACACCAACACTGTCGATGAGCACACGCTACTCTAAAAAAAATATGGAGGTTTCACATTTTCATTCAAAATCACTGCAAACATGAGGACTTGAAAGCTCTTGTGGAATTTGGATCTCATCGAAATGGAACTTTGAATGATCCATCAGCACAGATCAGGAAAATTTATTCCACCCCATAAATTCCTGAATAAAAACAACCTTCACCACACAGAAATCGTGAGTGGAACTTTGAAGATGTGAAGAACTTAAAACTTACTTTGTACGCTTCATGATTGAACATGCAAACGTCTAACGCCACCATTGAAGATATGAAGTCTTGAGGAATAAAAGCACAACAGAATAGAAATCAGCAAACCATGACATTCCCGAGGTAGTTGGTGAGTTCGAGAAGTTACCCTGGACATGGACACCAACTTCAAATTCTGAATGTGGCTGTTGCACAAAACCGAGTTCTCAATTAAATGAATTTATTTATTTATTTATTTATTTATTTATTTATTGGTGTTTAAGGTTAGATACTCCTGCACAATGGCTAATCGTGACCGCAATTAAATGAAAGCGTCAATGACAATGCGGCTCAGCTTGTCCAAGATGGGACTGAATTAAAGAGAAAGATCCAGTTGTGCGAAGTCATTCTCTCAAATTTCTACAGAAAAGACATCACACCAAAGCTGCATATGAAACCTGAAAAGTCGGGTGTGGGATGCGGCCTGTTTGGTGTACTAATGGAATTGTTGACAATTTATATGTCAAATTTAAGATGGTCAGTGACAGCCATGTTTTTCAACGAAATGCAGAAAAATTTAATAACTCCCATCTGGACATCATACCAAAGTTACATATAAAATTTGAAAATAATCGGGTGAGAGGTGTTGCATGTAGGGTGTGATAATGGGGTTGTTGACAATTAATATGCCAAGATGGCTGCTGGCAGCCATGTTTTTTGAACGAAATTCAGAAAAAATTGATAGCTCCATCTAGACATCACACCAGAGCTACATATGAAATTAGAAAAAGATTGGATGAGAGATGTATATATTTAGCCTGTAGGATGTGCCAATTGCTGGCGGCTATATGTTTCAACGAAATTCAAAACAATTTGATAGCTCCCATTTAGACATCACACCCAAGCTATAGATGTGAAAATGAAAAACGATTGGGTGAGAGATACAGCCTTCAGGGTGTGCTATTGGAATTGTTGACAATTCATATGCCAAATCCAAGATGGACGCTAGCGGCTACGTTTTTCAACGAAATTCATTAAAAATTGATAGCTCCCATCTAGACATCACACCAAAGCTCCATATGAAATTTGAAAAAGATCCGATGAGAGATGCGGCATGTAGAGTGTACTAACGGAATTGTTGACAATTTATATGACAAATATGAGATGCCCACTGGCGACCACATTTTTCAACGAAATTCGGAAAAATTCAATACCTCCCATCTAGACATTGCCCCAAAGCCACATATAAAATTGGGGATTGATCGGGTGAGAACTGCGGCCTGTAGGGTGTGCTACAGGAATTGTTGGATAATTTATATCTAAATCCAAAATGGCCACTGGCGGCAATGTTTTTCAACAGAATTCGGAAAAATTGGAGATCTCCCATCTAGACATTGCCCCCACAGCCATGCATGAAAATTTGAACTGATCGGATGAGATCTGCGGCCTGTGGACGACAGTGGAACGTAAGGACGTACGTACGGACGGACAGAAGGACGGACGGGCAGACGGACGGACGGATTGCAACCCATCCCAATAGCTCATACTTGAAGTTTTTAAGTTGAGCTAAAAATAACCGGTTGTTCGTCCTTCTATCCTTCCAAAATAACAAGAAAGAATTTTGAAGCCTTGTAGGCTAGAAAAACCCTGGAAGGGGGGGGGGGGGGTCGCACGTTCATTGTGTGTAGTATAGCATGTACCCGAACGTGTCTCATTACCAGGAGCTTTGCCAGTGCAAGCAGTGTTAAATTCCCATAGATAGACGCAGGAGCTCTTTCTCGGTGCAACGTTTCCTGGTGCGTTTATTCCTTAGTACTACAAAGCCATCCATTGGTTTGTACTATACCGTGGGAAGCTAGGAATGCTAGTTCATGCAGTCATTTTGACATTCTAAGACTTGGTCGAGGGTGGATGTCGTGATCTGAGATAGTTAGCAAGCCTTTAGCAATGCTACAAGTCAGTAGTATTGGTACAAGGCTGCAAGGCTGGTAGAACACTAGTCATGGTGAACACAACTGAGGCTAATCATAGGACACAGGGAGCGCGGTGGCTCAGTAGGTTCGAACCCCACCTGCGGCAACCGCGTTGTGTCCTTGGGCAAGACACTTAATCCCAGATGCCCACGTGGGGACACGGTGGCGTTGTGTAATAAGGCGCACTGCACGTCGATGGTACACATATCTTCAACCAATGCTAACCCTGCTTGTGTGGATTTAGTACACAGGGAGAGTCTGACAGTTGCTCGCCGTTGCGCGGTGGTTCTATCCGGGTACACCGGCTTGCTCCACCCGTAAAACTGTCTGACACGAGGTGACCTGGCTGTCGAAAGTGTCGTCAAACCCCAATAAATAAATAATCATATAGGACAGACAGTTGAAGACGTGGTGGAATCCGATGGTAAGAACACCACGAGCTGTTTTGGAGCTTGGAATCCCACTTATGGAATGCCACTAAGAGAATCCCTTTATAGGAAACGTCTGCGGATAGAGAATCTCCATTTTCCCAGATGAGCATAAGAGTCGCAATAGTATTTGCTCATTGGGCAATTATTAGGAATTGCTCGATAGCTCATTTGCTCAATGAGATTCGATTCATTCGAGCAATCTGAGATAGCTAACAGATATGAGTAGCGCTACAAGTTAGTAGTAATCGCACAAGGCTGAAAGCGAGGTAGTCAATAGTAGCGGTACAGACCAGCAGTAGTGGCAGTAAAGAGTGGAGGCTGATCATAGGACACATGAGGTGATTATGAGCAAGTCAGCAGTAGTGGCCTTGGAGCTATGCAGGCGGTGGGTGATCTAGAAGCCAAGAGCTAAATAGCCTTAGGCGCCATAAATATCTTCAAATAGATATCCTCCAATAAGTATCCTTCAATAGTACCTCACCATGTCATAGGTATCCTCCAATACCTAGATAAGCATAAGAGTCGCATGTGGAGTCATTCGTTCGAACAATTGTGCGATAGCTCATTTGCTCAATGAGATTCGAGTCGTTCGAGCAATCTGAGATAGCTAACCAACCCGAAGTAGTGCTTCAAGTCAGTAGTAATTGTACAAACCTATAATCCTGGTGGCCAATAGTAGTGGTACAGACCAGTAGTAGTGGCAGTAAATAGTGGAAGCTAATCATAGTTCAGATGAGGGTGACTATGGGCAAGTCAACAGTAATGGTCTTAGACCTATGAAGGGCATGGGTGGTCTAGATGACAGGAACTGAACAGGCGCTAGGTGTCCATAACTATCTTCAGATAGATATCTCCCAAAATGTATCTTCCAGAGGTATCCCTCGAAAGTACATCACCACGTCATAAGTGTCCTCAAATTCCGAGATGAGTCGTACAGCCGTATGTGGAGACACTCGATCAAGCATTTGCACGATAGCTCATTTGCTTGATAAGATTCGAGGCCCAGCCCTAAAAAAATTCAACCTCCAATACTGATAGTTTTTGGCATTACCTCCGAATAATACACTCTGTGTATGCGCACTGCCACAACGTATCACTATAGTAATAATAGTTGGAAGCAAATTTGTCCCAGATTCACTCTCAGAGCACTGGATTTTTCAAAAGTTTTCCGGAGAGGGCCCCTACTCTTGAGAGGGGGACACTCCCGGACCCACCGCCTGGTCGGTCCGTTGGACCTCAAGACATGAATACGGCATGTTATGCCGTGCCCCCCCGCCCCCCCCCCCCCACCCGAATATTGCTCAGACTACCCTTATTTGAGAATCCTAGCTTCGCCACTGCATCGAACCAATGAGCTATCGAACATTTGCTCTACCGAGTGACTCCACATACTGCTCTACCACTCATCTTGGTATTTGAGGATACCTATGGCATGGTGATGTACTATTTGAGGATACCTTTTGAGATACATTTGCAGAATATCTATCTGAAGAAAGTTATTGCTTCTAATCCATTTCAGCTCCCGGCTTCTAGGCCATCCATCGCGTTTGGATTAACAGGAGTATCTTCGCCACGATAGCAGGCGACAGAAAGTTACGTACGTTTACGTAAATATTTATGACACAATCGGAAAACGGACGTCCGTTGGAACAGAACAATACCCCTACCCACTCCTTGGCTACGAGCTTGAGAGGAGTGGTTTGAGAATCATGTGTATATGTATGTTTTTCTCGTTTTCATCTCGAGATCAGGCGGGATTACACTGGGGTGGGGGAGGGAGTGTGGTATCTGTGTTAGAAATATCTCGATATCGGGGTACAGGATGAAAACGATCCACAGCTGGTCTCATTGTATTATTCGAAATGTAGCACACACCCACACCCTACCATTTTTCCATTCCCAAGAAAACTTTAGAAGGACCAAATTTGTCAGTAGTATGTCTCGCTCCTCCCAGGCCTCATCAGGGTGTTCTCGTGGGTGTTCTCATGCGTCACAGTCACACGACCCAGTTACATCAAATGGGGTTGTCATGATAGCCCGCGTGAGCGGCCATGTGGTGATGTCATTACTATAGTGATACGTTGTGGCAGTGCGCATACACAGAGTGTGTTGTTAGGATGATACGTATTTCTCTAATGGGACGTGGTATGTTCGGAGGGTGAGTTTGAATGAAGGGGAGTATGAATAATTACCACAAACAACCCGACATTGGCCCTAAACTTCCAGACTCCTGGGTTTCTACCAATACAGGCCGCCACTTTTGATGTCATGTGGTTACTGTGGGATTCAAAGGCTTCTAATACAGTGAGGGTGTGATCGGAGGATATGTACAATTGAATGGGAGTATTTTTTCGGACACCCCCGGAATCCTCCTTATAATAATAGCACGTCGTGTTACAGGCCTGTGTGGATGTTGTTCGTTTGTTGAAGATTATCTTTACTGGATCGGATTCTTCCAGAATATTCGGTTTCTGCTTATTCGTGTCTTTAATCTCTCCATTCCTTAACCTGATTTGCCTATGTTATGAGTTTCCTGATGTGTCTATGTGATAGTATACATCATATGCAGCACATAGGCACGTGCTTGGTGTGGTGATATGTGCCAATGTGAACACAATATGCGCACATAATACATGACATTGTTGGAGGATACCTACTGGCGGATACTTTTTAGATTATACTTATCCGAGGATATCTATCGACCCATTTCGCCTAGACCACCCAAAACCTTCATAGGTCATAAACCACTACTTCTGACTTAGCCATAGTCACCATAACCTGTCCTATGATCAATTTCTACTGTAATTACCCAATACTATAGTCTTCTACCACACTGAATGCCTTGTACGATTACTACTTGCTTGCAGTACTACTTCGTACTTCCTAGCTATATCTGACCCCGTTCCAGTTTCTGCCCTCGGTCGGGTGACTCGGGTCTATAATAGGCTCGCCCCATTCACCAAAACCTGCCCCATTTTAACAGATGCTTAACCCAGTGCATGCTATAGGGTACCTTACATTTAAGAAACAGTCTGTTGATCGTACCGAGATGTTCTTGTGTGATAGTACACAATGTGTACAAATCACATGCAACACACATTGGATGTGCCGACATCACCACAACACGTGCAGTACAAGGGCACATGCGATTAACGGAACATTCATGCAGCACATGTGCACATCTCAGATGTGCATATAATTTGCTTGTGCGAAAATGCCCGAACGAGTGACTCCTCATACGACTCTTCGACTCACTTCGTAATAATGGGGTGCTGAAAGTGGGGTGCTACAAGTGGGGTGCTGCGGGTGGGGTGCTTTGCAAACGACAAGACTTTCTCTCTCTGTCGAGGGTACTTCCCTTTCCCAGTGAAAGAAAAAAAAATTGATTTCAGTTCAAAAGCTTTTTGGGTTTTCTGTGTAAAAAGGGTGCAATAATACATTACCGTGTCATAGGTATCCTTCAATATTCATATGTGCCTATACGCTGCATGTAGATTAAATATATTTTTACTTGCCATTTAACAGTGCGAAGCAGAAGCTGAGGACAAGTTCTTACCACATAGAAGAATCTCCGCCCCCATACATTGATTGACAGTGTACAATTTACAATACTTCAGATCGAATAATATCGCTAATACTATTTAACCAAACCTGAGCATAGTTAGAATATGGAATAAAATAATGAAAACTGAACAGAAAATAAAAAAAATACAACAGTAGATTCAATGATGATGACCACCAACCACATTCCATAGAATTTCATACTTAATGTGAATGAAATTCATAACAGTTAATATGTACCTGTCCCCCAATTTCCCAAACTCCAGTTCCCGAAACCTCGGAGCAGCCCATCGTCGTATTTGCGGTACTTCAAAAGTAGGCCGGGAGAGGAGGTGAAGCGCCACCTGGAAAATCTTACAACAGTTCTGCCCTGTTTGTCAAAGCGCGCATTGTTCAAGTGCGCAATGTACAGCAGTTAGTTTTTGGGTGCCTGTAACTGCGAGACTCGAATCTGCGTGAGTCGCGAAAAAGTTTTTGAAAAGATCCATTCGGATAAAAGTCGGGCAATATTAACTCCACTGAATCCCATATGGGCGTAAATTTTGATAGTCACCGATGAAAGTATTGCGAATATCGAAATAGAAAGAACACACGGAGAAGTAATGTTCTGCATCCTCTACCCTCGTTACATAGACAAAGTTGGGGAATCAGACACAAAATTACGGAATTTGTCACAATTAAGGTCACCTCAACCAGTTCCCAGTTTAGCTTGAATGATGTACTTTCTTGTGCCGATTGCGAAGTATGATGGAGGCTTATACGAAGGTGGTGTAATGGACTCCCTGATCCCTACAAGCGACGAGAGAGTGTTCCAAATTTCAGTACAGGAAGGGAAGAAGGACCGTTTGAAGAGCTCTATTCGACAATAATAAGGAACAAAAATCGATAAATTATATTGGGATATATCGGAAACGCGGGTTTGAAGCAGAGTATGGCGATAAGTTGGTGCACTCCCATTGACAATTTCATAAAATTTACATAATTTCTGCACGTGGCGTCAGCTTTCTAAGCTACTCCAACCACCGTCCAACACAAGTCGATCACATGAGACATATCTTCTCAGTCCACTAACTATTCGGGCAGCGTTACATTGAACATCTTCCACACGTTTAAGTAGGTAATGTGGAGAACCACTCCACACAGAACTACCGTATTCTAAGATTGGTAGTATGAATGCATGATATGATAATTTTTTTCAGGTATTTTCCTATTAAAAATGTACTTCAGTTTTCTCATTTGAAACAATCCCTAAATAGCCTTTTCACATATGTTACCAATGTGTTTTGTCCAAGACAAATTTGATTGCAAAGTTAAACCCAAGTGTTTATGGGAATTAAAAAAATCGATTTAATAATTTTCTGTTGAACAAGATGTTTAATTGGGACGTATTTCTACTAAGTGTAAACAGGAGTGCTTTTGTCTTTTTAGACCAGCCACTGATTAGCCCAATCGCTTACTTTTCCGTGTTCCAAATTCATCTTTGCTTGAACAATAGTAGTATCACATGACGAGTAATTGAAACTATTCTATCAACAAAATGATTGATGTAGAAACGGACCCGGACTGATCCCCGAGGGACACCTGCCTTAATTTCCAGGTGGCTAAAGTTCCAGCTATTTATGTTTACTCTCTGTTTTCTGTCTATAGCTGTGAAACCAGCAGATCAGTGGGCCTGAAATACCATACTGTTTTAATTTGAATACAAGGCCGCGGTTCCACACTCTATCGAACGCCTTCGAGATCTCACAGAAAACACTACAAGTGTGCAAGTTTTTACTTACTGCGTCATAGAGGTTATGACAAACCTCTAACAACAGGGAAATAGAGCTGTAGGTTTTTAAGTTTCTTGTTCGGTTTCGGTTTTTCAGGATGAGTAAAACCTCGGTTCGGTTCGGTTTGTTCATGAGGCCAAATAAAATTCAATAAAACTCATTCTATATGTCTGGAATCATAACTGAATGGCAGTGAAATTGAATGAAACTCAATGAATGCCAGAAATAAGCTATAATACATGAAGAATCAGGAAGGCCAATATAATAATTAGTTAAATATACAGAACTTTTATTGTGCTTGGCCATTTTTCGAGGTCTGACACCTACGCGCAAGTTGAGGAAAGCTGCGAACACAACTAAGCTGAAATGTCGGAAATTCTCAGAATGTAGCCATCCCAGAGTAGTGAGAGTACCCAGACACTGCCATTGGCAGTGTCTGGGTACTCTAACTACTCTGGGATGGCAACATTCTGTGAATTTCTGCAGCAAGAGAGTATTTTAATAAAAACGAAAAACCTTAGATTACGGGATGTCGACGGTTTCGGTTTCGGTTTTTAAAAAAACCCAAAAAACCTCGGTTCGGTTTCGGTTAACCTACAGCTCTACTGGGAAACTGTGCTGTTGTTGGGAATGAAGCCGGAATGTAGCTGATAGAATAGATTATTATTTTTAAAATATATGAAGACTTCCTTAAAAACAACTCTCTCCACGATTTTTGGTTCAAACAATATTTATTAAAGAAAAAGAATATATATATGAACGTACATTGGACTAACATGTACACAAAAATACATCTACTTATATTACAGAGCACATGTTTGTATAGAGGACTTAGCCATTTATTGCTGTAAGGGATTCGACAGAAAGCTTTATGCTTATTTGGTCTTCACAAGTTTCAATGAAGGTAGGCAGTTGTTTAAATCAATTGGAAGGAATAAAAGAGGAAGGCAAGAAGAAAAAAGGAACCCCCCCCCCCCAAAAAAAAAAAACCCACACAAAACAGTCAGGGTTAGATCATTAATGGGAAGGGCGGATGGGGGCGACCGACTCAGAGGAGCACAACCTATAACAGTTCAAGCATCCGCGGCGAGGCACCGTAGAACAAGCTGACAGCTAGGATGTTGAATTAAGGCTTTTGATATATTTGTACACTTGAGACCCTCTACTAATTTAGCCTGCCGATCGCAGATATTTAGCTAGTTGGTCACGGACAAGGGCTGTATAACAATACCAAAGTTTTGCTGTCTGTGATCTCCATCTTGATGATATGACCTTGGATCAAAGTCGGGATACCACTTTGATTCATGAGCAATAATTGTTCCAAGTATGAATAAGATTTGTCAATCATCCCAAGTTAATGGACCAGACAAGGACTGTATAACAATATCAATGTTTTGCTGTCTGCGACCTTGGCCTTAATGATATGATCTTGGGTCAAATTTCCAACACACCTTTGAGTCAGGAACAGTAATTGTATGAATACGATCTGTCAATCATACCAAGTTATATGGACCGGACAAGGGCTGTATAACAATATCAAAGTTTTGCGGTCTGTGACCTTAACCTTGGTGATATGGTCTTGGATCAAAGTCGTGCAATACATTTGAGTCATGAGCAATAATTGTACCAAGTAGGATCTGCCAATCACACCAAGCTATATCGACCGGATAAGGGCTATATACCAATATCAAAGTTTGGGTGTCTGTGACCCCACCTTGATGATGTGACCTTGGATCAAAGTCGCGACACACCTTTGAGTCATGAATAAGATTTGTCAATCAATCCCAATTTATATGGACCATACAGGAGTTGTATAACAATATCAAAGTTTTGCTACGTGTGACCTTGACCTTGTGTAACAATATCAAAATTTTTCCAAGTACGAGTAAGATATGTCAATCATACTAATATCAAAGTTTTGCTGTCTGTGACCTTGACCTTGATTGTAAGACCTTGGAGCAAAGTCAGGACACACCTTTGAGTCAGGGGCAATAACTTTACCAAGTATGAATAAGATCTGTAAATCATACCAAGTTATATGGACAAAAGTGACAGTGAAATGTCAAAGTTTTTCTGTCACCTTAACAAAGTGCCTGTAAACTTGACCTTGAACTTGAGGGGCACATACCATATTATAATTTGCGACACACTGACTTTTGATAATATGTATTCTTATAAAGTTTTGTCAAAAAATATTCAGTGGTTAAGAAGTTATGGCCAAGACAAACACCATGTTGACGACAGACAAACGACGGACGGATGGCGGACAAATCATTACCAGAAAAGCTCCTCGGACCTTGTCAGGTGGAGCTACAAAGATGAAGTTGTCGTCAAAGGTAGGTAGATTATTTTTATGCCAGTCTAATACGAACAATGAATCATTTAGTTTTAAGTCCATTGCCCATTCGCCATGCTTAACGTTAATGATATGCAAGGTCAGATGTCGTTTCGGGTAAACACTTCGATCAGCCTATCTGTCAAGACTGTCACACATGCGATAACAACAAAGAAAATGTTTCGTTTGAAGCGAGAAAATGAATGCGCATTTTCGATTTAATACTAATAAAGATAGGGGGAAAAAATACTTTCAACACCTCATTTAACCGACAGGACAAAATAATATTGATTTTTTCGTTAAATGAATACCGCACTGAACACATTTCCATATGCGAAGGTAGACTCATCATGTTTTTTGTTCTCGAGTGACAAAACGGCAAATAAATCACTCAAACGTCACAAAGATGACTGCATGAGTAAAAACTCAAACCCTGGGTATCCAAACAACCAATCAATACTAATATTTTCAAGTATAACACACAGATGATTCAGCGGGAGGAGGTTGGGGAAGGTGCGTGGTCCCTAAAAAGTTAAAATCGTCTGCTAGTAGCAGTGTCGCGTGTCTAATAAAAATAATTTGTCCATATATAGTACAGGTCAAATTGAGTTGAAGAATAACCACTACCGGTATAAACAATAGATGTAATGTTTCCTATACTAATAACACAATAATCGGATATCTTTTTTTGTGAATCACTAACAGAGAGTTTCCCAGAAAATAATCTAAGATTCTTGTATTACTGGTGTAGAAGTAGAAGCAGCAGGATTCTCTCATTTTATACACAGCAATTAGAGAGTTGATTGCATTGAAATTATTATTGGTATCGAAATCGCACATTTTCTCGTTTCAAACGAATATATAAATTTATTCGAAAGTGCCTGCTTAAAGTGAGAGAACAGACAATCGATATTCGAGTTGGACGAGTGTGCTGTCGTATCATCTGTAAACAGGAGTAGATTAAGTGAAGAGCATTTATGAATATCGATAACCTTTTTCAGAAGCAGGAGAGGGTAAAGTATAGAGCCTTGTGGAACTCCACAAGTCTTTTTGTGCAACTCAGATTTGTTTGTTTGCCGGAAGTTTGTTTGTTTGGTTTGTTCGTTTCAGCATCACTTTCAACAACCGGCGAGTAACTGTTACACTTTCGAACAGTTTTTCCACCAGCTGTGTACCAAACAATGTTGATAAAAAAATGTAACGAGACATTACTTCAGGAGGAGTATGTTAAATATGACAGCACTACCTGTTGCAATTTGGGGATGGGGTATGGGTGGGAGTTGGGGTAGGTATGCTCACAAAATAAGAGCGTAGACCACCAACGTTGTTACGTCATAACTTCGGTATCAGACGTCTGATTTTCCAAATCTTTTCAAGTTATCGTTTGGAACGACCAGTACTAAAAGGTCCCAAAATATCATATCGCTTGAGCGAAAACTAGTTTGAACGTTTTCCCGCCATCAGTGAGAATTAACGTCGAAGCCGTGAATATTGTGACGTGGAGGGGTATGATATTGAAGTCCCGTGACAGAGAATTCCTCTATAAATAAATATGTAACCCAAAACTCGGTTTCTCCGTGCTTTTGTCACGACACGAAGCGAGGACACTAGAAATCCTCGTGAATAAACTAATGACAAGAGCGGCCTAACTCACCCCTCATATGTCACACAGGAGATACAACATTTTAGGCATGATTCAATATTCCGTAGGCTGAAAACTTGATTAACCCCACTCGTCCGCTACAGAATTCACAGGACTGGAGAAGATGCTGGCATATGGATCTGTATTATTATTTCTCAACATAAGTATTATTTCTTGGAGCGGTCAACATATAGTGGTAGAGTCTTCAATAATCTTCAACTTAACTGCGGCAATTTATCTTTGTATTTATGCAGGCGTCTACAATGGTTTGCATGTTGGCATTTTATCTGATTATTCGACGGTCTCTGTTATACTGTTATACTATAGTCGAATGACTGACCAATGTATATAAACGTAAGTGATGTTCTTTCTTTGAAGAATCTCTTCAGTCTTCTACTTCAGGAAACGGATTATTCCGGAACACTTTGGGGACAATAAATGTTTATTCACTCAGATCAATCTACTGGTATGATACTGAATAAATAAATACAGTCTCTATCAATTGCCGTGTTACTAGCATTAAGAGAGAAGAATGGTCATTCTTTGAGACACGACAAGATTTAAATACAGTTAAATCTTTAATACATAATTGAATCAAATATTTTGATACAAATATACAATAAATGAAATCCCATAATCTGCCTATTTCTGCGGAATGACCGTGTGTCTCGCTAATAATTTGTTTCTGTGTTGTGCATTCGGGAATGTGGAAAGTACGGGTTTAATATCTATATTTGAAGAAATATCCGAGTTAACCCTGTCGACTGCATAGCCGAAAATATTAAAGTCAAGTGAAAATACAAGTGTTAAGATATGCGTAACTATAGCGTTACACAATTAAATATTCGTATACACAGTATGGATGTGTATTCTGTTCAAAGCTGCTTGTTTTTACCTGCTGGACTTAACATTTCGCCCTCAGTCTCTGCTATTTGACATTTTAATTTAGTTTGAAGTATAACTTTCAATTCTGGAAACAAACAGACGTCAAAAGGAACGGCAAATGACAAACCAGAAAATCCCGCCCATGTGGTCACACTCCTTTTTATACTGGTGCCCATGTGGTTGAAAAATATGGTCAGATTCTGAAGATCAGAACCTGGTCATAGTCTGTCAATCACTTCGCGCTTAGTGGGAGGTCCCAAAGCCAAATTACGTCATCCGCAACATTTACTATGACGTGTTACACGACGAAAATTCGAATGCACAAGCTTCGTGATATTATTTAAAATAAACTATGGATTTTAACTGCCAAAATATGCGTTTGTAATCAACCACAAGTACACATTATATATATGGGAATAGATATAATCGTCGATATCTGCGATGAATACGAACGGTTGAGTACCAAAACGGTACATAAACACAATCGTAACACGCAGTTACGTTTCCTAATTTCACCAATACAAGCGATAACACACAACACGATACACTTACGAATACTGTATCACGCTGGTCATCCGATTACCACCTTTGCGGTGCAGTACGTCGTTTGCGGTGTAAAAAAGACGGATACTGTTGCTTATACAAGTTGGAAAATAGGTAAGTACACGCAATTCAACAAGCCTACTTGTGTGGCAAACTCTTTCTGGGTAGGTATTAATCACCAATACTTTCATCCAAGAAATATTTTCATGAGAGAAATAAAAAACAAATTTTATTAAGTATTTTAAAGTGGAAATATGGAGATAAAAATTCCAGTTGTTGGGCTTGAACTGCGAATTATAATAAAAATATGCTATTGTGAGTCCTTGGAGCAGCATCCGTATAGAGAATTGTCTTATTTTAGCCAAATGTGTAAGTTATGTTTGTGAGCCTTTTGTGAAAACATGTTTAAACTGAATTTATCGAGGGGGTAATTGATTTTTATGAATACCTTATTTGCGGTGTAAAGTTCCACCTTTTGCGGTTTCGGTGTCTGCTGGGTTTACCACAATTGCGGTGCGACACATTTAATGGGGTCACTCTTTTACTAAAATGTTGCCTTATCTGGACACCTTTATTTTCTCTGATCTGTATACAATTAATTCTAAAGCATTTTTTTGATAAGTTCAAGTATTTATGATATGTTTAGCCCAATAGTTTGACATTGACTCACTTGTATTGTCTTTGAAGCTCCAAAAACAAGTATCATGTATTGGGCCAATTCACATTTGTTGGTTATCCAGACCCCGCAAGTTGTTGTTTTTCGCGTGCATCTCCAGTGGCATGCAGGTCTAGTAAGCGCTCAAATCTGTCCGTCCGAACGTCCGTCCGTCAGTCAGTCCAAAATACTTTGGGTTGACATTTCTAGTCAAAGTTTTCTTGGCTGGTAACAAGGGAATGATTTTATATTTGGCCTGGGGCTTGATAATGTTTCATTGTACCGTGTAAGCAGTTTCAGATCTTCTGTGTAGCCACTTCCTGCTTGCCAATTGTTTGAAATTGTACTGTACCCACTGAATATAAAAATTTCAGTTGAAGTTTTCTTGGCTTGTATGAAAGGGATTGATTTTATATTTGGTCTGGCGCTTGATATTTTGAGTTGTACCGTGGAAGCAATTTCCAGATCTGCCGCACAGGCGGTTCCTGTTTGCCGAAAATTTAAAATTGTACTATACCCACTGAAAAATTGCATGCAGGGACGCAGTTTCAGACTGGTAGATAGATCGGACACGAAGACAATAAAATTCTTAGGAGTATGTTTTGATGAAAATCTCAAATTCGATAGCCATGTTTCATATATAGCATCGAAGATTTCCAGAGCGATATACACAATAAATAGAGCAAAAAGAATTCTCCCTCATCAAGCCCTTAAAACACTCTACTTCACTTTGGTTCAGAGTCACTTGCTGTATGCAATTCAAGTCTGGGGTCATGCATCAGCCACAAAAAAAGCTCTTTACATTACAAAAGAGAGCTCTGCGTGTAATAAATATAAAAAAAATACAATTCCCACTCGAACCCCTTATTCCTCAAAGATGAAATTCTCAAGTTTGATGATCTTTACAGGCTACACACTTTACTGTTCATTCGTGATTGGCACTCTGGAAACTTGCCAAAAAGTTTTGAAAATTTCCTCCAAATCTATAATCACCCAACCGGAATGCTAACCAGACATAGTGGACAATTAAAGAGAAATACACCTCGAACATGCTTCTCTGCAAATTTACCAAAACACTCATTCCCTAAACTATGGAATGACCTAAGCAATGACATTCAATCTGAACCGAGTCGCTCTATATTCAAACACTCCATAATGTTACACGCCTTGGGAACTTATAATACACCCCCGACATGTTTCAATCCACAGTGTCCCGATTGTAACACTAGAGTCGGTGATCTCTTGCGTGACTAGGCCATTACTAACAGCAGCTCAGATAAACATAGTAAGATAAGAACACGGTGTAGACCTCCTTTAAGGCGTGACCAGATCTGTAATGCTTTCCTTGTCTGAATCTCCCCCAAACATTTAATAAAGAATATCGGTCTTTGTTATGTATTGCATCTTTTGAAAAGAAATTGAAACTTATTTACCACCTGTACTGCCCCATCCTCGCACTTCCAAATAGGAGATGGCAGGAAGACAGCCATTGGGCTATGCCGTCTCCTTACAATATGCATGTTTTTTTACAACTTGTCACTGTTCTAGTTACACAATATTCTTTTTTTTTGAAAACATCTAAATACATTTATATTTGTAACTACACTATATGTACATGTATATTGTGAATAAAATATTGTATTGTATTGTATTGTATTGTACTAGTCTTGTTTTTTTTTTTAGAAAAAGCCCTTTGATAATTGATCACTTACAAATTATGGTACGTTTTATCACATAATCATCGTAACTTACCAATCACCGAGAAACTCTATCAGAGAGCTTTTCTATGAATTGTAAATAGCAACGATTAAGAAAGAAAAATGTCATTTGCAACACAGATATTTACAGTATGCCATCTCAAAATTGTGAATTCTGGATGGTTAAAGTTTTAATTGACCATACATATTCAAAGTAAATTTCAGAGAAAATGTTTTGGAATAAAGGGCAATGGGAATTTATTTATTTATTCAATCAATCAGCCCCACAAATCACAAATAATGCGATATAAGGTCACCTGTTATAAAACACTATTGTCGGGTGGAAAATCCACCTTCCCACGATTTGGTAGTAATTCACCCTACATGTACAGAATGGCCGCTGGCGATTATCATCAAGATTTCGACTTGATGTCTTAAAGAGAATTTTCAGGAGCAATTACTATAATTAATTCAGTGTGTAACCAAATATTTACTCACTACTTTCGTTCAAAAAAGCCAATTTTCCCAAACAAACAAGTGAAAACATTTTAACATTTTCATCCTTAACAATTAAAAAAATTATCACTTTGCATCAAAAACAGCATTTTGACTCTTGGACTTCCAAAATCGGCAATGGTGTTGTAATGAGGGAACAGAGAGAATAACCTGGGGGACCAGTTACTGTCGAAGCCTTTCCTAGAATCTTAATCGAAGTTCGACTAAAATTCTAGAAAAGGCTTCTGAAAGTGAAAGTTTGTAACTTAGTGCGCAAGCAAAACATTTCGGTTTTGTGAATGCACATACATAGTGTTAGTTTTGGAAACCTTGCCCGGCATTATAGGAGCCCCGCAGAGTTTTTCTCATTTCGGCTAATTACCTCAAGCCAGGATTCTCTTGGGCAGGATTTGACTTTCAGTGAAGCCTCGCTGTCCTCACAGGTAATACTGTAAGGGAATCCTGCTCTAAAGCAATTATGGAAAATCGGCGGGCCCCATAACGCCGGACTCCAGTGTTACTACACCGCCCCAATCTCGACGGTTTTGCACGGATTTATTTTAGGTGCGATATCAGTTATGGAAATCAGGTTACTCCGAATTTGCGAGGCCTGATATTCCATATATAAATTACAAAATATAAATTTGTATTAAAAATATACATCAAAATGGAAGTTATGGTGGATAGAACACGGGAAACTGATTCGTTTACCCCACAAGTGCTGATTGTGGGCACCTGTGGTTCATGAAAGTCTGCGATCGTATTCGTATGAAAACCGACAACCAAACAATATATCACGAGAACATCCCGGGGCTACATATGCTTCATACATCCATGAACAACACTAGGCAATCAAACCACCTCACAATGCAGCGACAGAACTTAGTCTGCAAAAATTCCAACACTGCCTGCATTTTGTTGAAGACCTTGTCCATGGGTAATGGAAGTATTTTATATCTGGTAACTGTGCAATCTCCACATCATGACAGTAGGTAGGGAGAGGACGATCAGTCCCATTATTTCATTTTGAACGATATTGTTTATCGGTGTATTTTGGTCCCGTTGACCTGAACCTCCACATTGTGATGAATGTAAACAAACGAAATGGTTTGACATTCATCTTAAAGCAGCTCTGTCGCTGCGTTTTGAAGTATTTCGATTTCCCAGATTCGTTCTTGATTATTTGAAGCATATTTGGCCACGAGTTGTTCTCTCGAGTTGTTCTCACGAAATTTTATTTGATAGTCAGTTCTCGTACGAATAGGATCGCAGACTTCCAGAAATCACCGATGCCTGCTATCATTGTTGTGTGTTGGACGAATATATTTTTCGTGTTCTATGCATCATAACCTTTATTTTCGTTTATTATTTGTGTATATGTCATTCATATATTAACGAAATATCAAACTCAGAGTAAACCGATTTCCACTACTTCCATTTCTTATATATAGCACCTTATATAAAATGTGTAAAATACATCCTGCGCATAAACCACTCTTATCAACTCAATACGTCACAACTGTTTCAAAGTTCTCGGACCTTTCATTAATTTGATTGCATAAAATAAACTTATTTCGCAGCAAACAATGTTGTCTGTATCTATGTACTATTATGAAAAAAAGTACTAAACTTGGTTCAAACAACGGTCCATTCAGCCCCCAAAGGTAATACTGTTTTCAATCAACACACGGCGAGTCAATAAATGAAACACGGGTTATTCCTCCCAGCTCTCATCAGGCACGATTGACAAACCCTTTCGACTTGACAGAATGCCCATTAGATCACTGGTTTTGATTGATTAGTGTGGGAGCTTATACTACGCACGTCGAAATAATTCAAGACGTCTGTATATATAAAACTAAAGGGGCAGGGTCATGTTTCGTTAGTAATCGTGAAAGATTGACACCGCAAAATGAGGTACTGTGAACCGCAAATAAAGGTACTCATTAAAAGGACAACACTGCAAATCAGGTATTTTAAAAGTTCAACACCTCTCGTCGAAGCTGCCAAATAAGGCGAATGCAGGACTTTTTATGAAAGCTGAAGCTGACCTAAACCCAAAGACAAAAGTCTGAAGCAACAATGGAGCTACGGTTTGACCTTCTATGTCCTTGATATTCACAAAGACAAACTTTTGTCGAAAATTTCCGAAAGAATGAGGATGAACGCTAATGTATTTTCAATAACACAGCTCAATTACTTCATAAAACACACCGACACTATGTACACGAATGCAATAATATTCCATAGATCGCCAGATTACATTTTGTTTAGTGATATACGCAAGTTAATAGCAGGTATACCATATTTTATGACACCTACCTTCAATCGTTTCCGTCTTTTTTAAACCGCAAACAAGGTACTGCATCGCAAAGGTGATAATCGGATGATCAGCGTGTGTATTTGGCGTTAATTATATTGACACACATAAACAGATACGCTAATTACGATCCTCAAATTTGCTGAAATATTTAATTATATTTAATATTGAATAAAAAACGATGCCATTGTTTTTACTTCAGTGGCACAATGTTTTATTCCCTAAAACAAATTACAATTTAAAATTTGGCTTCAGAAAAAGAACAGACCATACCACTAAAATATTTGACTGCTAGAAATACTAGGCCTAAATTACATAGACAATTAATAATAGAGATCCAAACTGACTCTAAAACCGTTACAATATATACCGCTAGACAATTAATAATAGAGATCTAAACTGACTCTAAAACCGTTACAATATATACCACAGTTTTGGGGGTATGGGTTCTCACAAAATGGGAGGGTGTTCCCCCGACGTTGTTTACGTCAGTGGTGGATTGCGTGTCAATTACCGGATGTTTATAAAAGGGCATTCGGGAGTCAACTTTGAAGATGACGTGAAATCAATCAGTGTTAATACATTCTCACAGATATTCCCGAAAACTGTTGTTTCAAATTCATCAACACCGATTAATAGCAAAGATACTTTTGCCAACTGCAGGGGTGGGGGCGTATTGTACCACTCAGGCCTGCAACCAGGGTCGGGCCATGTAGGGGGGTGGCGTCGGGCCATGTAGGGGGCCACCTCCCCAACCTGGATATAATCTCATCATTTTTTCCATCCAGAATAATTTTATCTCTCTTCCCCTCCCCCACCCCCAAGTGACTAAAGTTCACTAATTTGGATACATCTTGCCAAGCACATGTGCGCCGGGCCGACCACGGTTCGGCCCGGCATGGAAATATTTTTAAATTTGGCGTTAAAAGGATCGATTTCCTGTCTTCTGAAGGATCAATTCCTACTTCAACATACCCCAGAAAGTTTTATTTTTCTGCTCAAGTAAAAAGATTCATTATTTTAATTTTGTTTATTTCTGTCCACTAACTTTTGAATTGACCATCTTGAATCATTCCCCCCCCCGCCTCCCCCCTCCCCATAGTGACTAAATTCCCCTACTCTTGACACACCGTGCGAAGCACATGTGCGCCAGGTCGACCATGGTTCGACCCGGCATGGGAAAAATTAAAAATTTTGCTTTAGAAGGCGCAATTTCCTGTTTTCTGAAGGATCAATTCCTACTTCAACCTACCCCAGAAAGTTTTATTTTTTCGGCTCAAATAACAAGATTCATTATTTGATTTTTTTTTTCTGCCCACTGACTTTTGAATTACCATCCTGAATCATTTCACGCCCCCCCCCCCCTCAGAGTGACTAAGTTCCACTAATTTGGATCCACCGTGTCAAGCACATGTGCGCCGGGTCGACCATATAGTTCTACCCGGCATAGGAAAATTCTGTAATTTGGCATTAAAAGGAGCAATTTCCTGTCTTCTGAAGGATCAATTCCTACTTCAACATACCACAAAATTTTGTATTAAAAGGTGCAATTTCCTGTCTTCCAAAGGATCAATTTCTACTTCAACATCCCCAAATAGTTTTATTTTTTCTGCACAAATAACAAGATTCATTATTTGATTTTTTTTATTTCTGTCCACTAACTTTTGAACGATCATCCAGAATCATTTTACCCCTCCCCCCCCCCCCCCACAATAGTGACTAAATTCCACTAATTTGGATACACCGTGCCGAGCACATGTGTGCCGGGTAGTAGGTAATAAAGGCGGATTCTGGGACACGTTGTACATGTACCGTACACGTACACGTACATGGTGCGTTTACCATCGTTGGATTCAGTGTTAAATCGCGTGCACGTTCGCAAAAAAATGTTATTTTTTCATGGTGTCCCAGAATCCGCTGTTATTTTGAAACTCCTAGATCGCACTTTTAACGTTCAAATACCCGTTGGCGAACGTGTCGAATGTACACGTTTTTCAAAAAAGTGAAAAATGTATGAAACTGTACATTTTTCACTTTTTATTTTTTACTTAAAAATTTTTATCGACGTTCCCATCGTGGATCAGACCATCGATCCATCGTTGGTGAACGCGAGCAAAAAACGTTTTGAAGCTTCTAGGACAGCATCAAAAAGGTGGTTTGCGAATTCTGGGACAGTGTCTCAGAATCCGCTATTGTTTTTGAGGGGATTTTTCCAAACTTAACAGACTACTATTTTAACTGAAAAAAAAACTATTCTATAGATGAAAGCGGAAACAGTTCAAAAGATTAATTGATATGATTTAAACGCGTTTTTTTGAAAGCGTTACATTACTGATGTGTTTACTTGTGATTTTTGATTATTCGAGTTTTCCTTTATGGTGAGAATAAGCGCAGTTGCGATTTAACACTTTCGAGAGCAAAACTCATTTAGAGAGGTTTATTTTTGTAAATGTTTTTTTTTTCTCAACTGGAATCGGTTTTGAGGTGAGGAAATACAAAAAAGTGATTGATATATATAGGAGAGAAAAAAAAATATAAATAAATAGTTATTTAAAAATAAATATATCAAATCGAATAGATAATAAAAAAAATACGTAAATCATGAGCGCTTCCCAGACTATTAGAGCAAGGTTTCTTTTAAAAATGCTGATGAGAGCCTACGCATTCTGCGTTAACGAACAACTAGGTCGCCTCTTGTTAGAACGATGCGTCGGATGTCGGGATCACCTAGACTTCGATCACGAGAGTCATTCGTGTCTGACGATGGAAAGGGAAGATATGGTCGTCAAGTATTTCGAACCGGCGTTCGAACGCGTTCAAATTGATGAAGTGATCGCGTTTTGGAAGAGATTACTCTTTTGTAAGGATCGAGACAAGCCCACAGTTTCGTAAGAACTGATATTGGCGTGTAGAAGTCTGACTTTAGAAGACAAGGGATGCATCATGAAATTATTGTTCAATGAAGCATACGTCTAAGTTTTCTCATTGATATAAAATAAGGGAGAATAGAAAATAAAAATAAATACACACATAAATTTTTTATCTAATATTAGAAAGAAAAAAAAACACAAAAATGAGAACCAGAAATAAATTGTATCCGACGTTAGATGACGACGAGGACGAGAAGCCGAACGGCGTTTTGCAGACCACACCATCGCTAGAAGAGAAAGAAAGAGGAGAGAGGTATCGCATCGATCAAATCAGTAGAATCCAAGCGTATCTAACTCGAGAGAGAGATTCTCGCCATTCTCTCAAGAAGAAGTATTCGCGTTTCTTGAAATTCGTCAACGCGGTCGACACGACACTCATCACGATTTCCATGGGTTTACACGTGGCCGGCATCGGATTGTTGTTGACCGCGGTTGGCATTCCGATCGTGTTGACCATAGAAGGAGTGGCTCTCGCCGCCGGATTGTTTAGCACGCTCGGAAACGTTTTGAGTAGGAAATTATATCTGAAGGCCAGGAAACACAACAAGATTCGCGTCTTGGCCGACTCCTAGATCGACACGATATCCAAAATGATCTCGATGCTGTTGAAAGACGGTAGGATATCGGACGGAGAATACTTCACGATATTGAGCGAGAAAATGAAATACGAAGCCATGAAAGAAGCCATGAGAATCAAGACTCGTCAGATCATCAAGGAAGAGATGAAGGATTCTCTCGTGGAAAAAGGGAGGAAAGAGGCTAGGGAGGAATTCAGTAGGATGATAGAACTCAAGAGCAGCGATTGAAAAAAAAATATATATAATAAGAGCAGAATTTTTAAAAACAAAATATTAAATTTATATATAAAATAAAAACGATATTAATTTAAATAACTCTCAAAAAAATGTATTGCGTAAAGTGTAAGAGAGTTACTGAGAAGTACGAACTAAAAATGACAGACAGATGCTTTGCGGAATTTGTGACATGTGTGGTTCTATCAAGACTCGATTCATCAAAAAAAAGAACATGAGCAAAGGTAAAGGCATCGTGAATAAAATGATCAATAATCTACCTTTCGAAATGCATCTGCCTGGTCACAGTTTCACAGGACCTGGAACGAAAATGAACAAGAGACTCAACGCCGATCTGACTCCTAAATCTTGGAGCAAACCTGTGAATAGGGTGGACGCGGCCACGTATGATCACGATCTGTGCTACGCCGGACATTCCAACACCAAGACTCACAACGATGTCTGCGATAAAAACATGTTGGGGAAATTGAGAGGTATATCGAATCCGACCAGGAGAGAGAAGATAGAACGTTCACTGGTCGGCAATTTGATCGGTGCAAAACATTGATTCAGATGGGGGCGTTAAAAAAAAAAAGCCCATCTGAAAAGAAGAAGAAACGATTATTGATGAGCAAATTGGCCGAGGAGTTACACAAACCCATCGTGCGTAAATTTCAAAAGAGAAGGGTGTTCGTGAAGGGTTTGGATGATATTTGGTCTGCCGACTTGGTCGACATGAGATCGTTTTCGAGGTGGAATGAGGTTGTCAAATATCTATTGACGGTCATCGACGTGTTTTCCAAATATGGTTGGATCAGAGCTTTGAAGAATAAATCGGGACCTTGTGTCGCCGAGGCCCTGAAGAGCGTGTTCGACTCGTCTTCTCGAAAACTGAATAAATTGTGGGTGGATAAGGGAAAGGAATTCTACAACAAGAACGTTCATTGATTAGTCGACCTCCACTCGATCGAAAACGAAGAGAAAGCCAGCGTGGTGGAACATTGGAACCGAACGATGAAGGAAAAGATGCATAGATACTTCACGGCAAATTCGACCAAGAAATAATATATGCTCTGAACAGTCTGGTTAAAGATTACAACAACACGCGACACAGATCGATCAAGATGACTCCTGTGGAAGCTAGCGATCCTCGAAATGAAAAACGAGTCTACGCGAATCTATATCCTGAGAGATCTAAGATCAGGAAGAAGTCTAGAACGCCAAAATTTGCGGTTGGTGATTGAGTGAGAATCTATGCTTATAAGAAGCACTTCAAAAGGGGTTATACTCCTTGATGGACATCGGAAATCTTCGTGATAATCAAACTATTTCACACTGATCCGGTGACTTACGAAATCGAAGCTTTGGATGGAGAAGAGATCATCGGAAAGTTTTACGAACAACAATTACAGAAGACAAAGTTTTGATAAAGAAAACAAAACTTTTTTATTTACTCTCTTTAACATTTTCTTTTTTACACATATATATATATATAGGAGAGAAAGATAATAATAAAAAATAATTAAAACTATTTTTAGATAAAAAAAAGCAAGCTAATTAATAAACCCTTTAAAAATGGCAAATATACTAGATATAGCACAAAGCATAGTGAAAAATGAAAGTATTCAAGAATATGAGGTTCACGAATACGAACCGGTAACCGGAACGAGTTTGAACAATGTGGGAGAGATAAGAATCAACGTCGAAACTCAAGATCTATTTGTCCATCCTAGCGAGAGTTACATAGTGGTGCAGGGACATCTCACCAAGGAAGATGGGAGCGACTACGCCGACGACGACACGGTTACTCTAGCCAATAATGGAATCATGCATCTATTCAGTAATATAAAATACATGCTATCCGGACAAGAGATAGAATCTGTGTTTCATCCCAGTCAGGCCACCACGATGTTCGGACTCTTAACATATCCGGATGATTTTTCGAAATCCAGAGGACTTAATCAGTTGTGGATGAAAGACACCGTCGGCCCTGCTAGTGCCGGCGCCGCCATGATATTCGACTATGTCGTCAAGACATCCAGACCTAAAGGAACGTTTTCATTCAGGATACCTTTGAAAAACATCTTCGGATTCGCGAACGATACAACAAGATCATGTACAGATTCAAACACAATCTGATGTTGATTCGAAAAGGAAACGATGACGTGATAGTGAGACTCACTGTGACCGATGCGGGTAAGTTAACTCTACACAAGATATTGTGGTTCGTTCTGCACGTGGAGCCTTCGGTCGGGGAAAAAACGCGTATCTACAAGATCATAGAATCCAAGAGTAAATTACCTGTGGGATTTAGAATGAGACAGTGCGACACGGCTAGCATTCCACCCTCCACCAATCACTTTGATTGGAGATTGATGGTGAAATCCGCTTCCGAGAGACCACGTTTCATCGTGGTTGCGTTTCAGACCGATAGGGATGGGTCTCAGGAAAAGAATGCGTCGCTGTTTGATCACTGGCATTTGAGAAACATGCAAGTGTTTCTGAACGCCATGAGATATCCAGCAATCGATTACAATGCGTCGTTCGACAAGAACAATTTCTGCAGACTGTACGGCGATGCCGCTGATTTTAGAAAGAAGTATCATGGTCTAGACGAATTGATGAGCAACCCTAACATATCTCCCGGCGAATACAAGTCAATGTATCCCATGTTCGTATTTGACATCAGTAAACAGAGTGAACGACTCAAGAGTAGCATCTTGGACATTCAGATCAAGATGCAATTCGATAGGAACGTGCTGAGAAAAACCGAAGCCTTCACCCTGGTCTTGTCAGACAGAGAATTCCAATTCGAATCGGATGGAAATAAGATGTTGATCATTCGATGAGAGACATGTGTGAAAAAAAAAAAAAAAAAAAAAAAATATATAAATAAAAATTGAAAAAATTATTATAAAAATGAATGATAAAGAAAGAGAATACTTAAGAAGAAACAGACGTGTTTTGATTAAAAATATTTCGCGAGATTCGTTAGCAATAATTCTAGACACTTTAGTCGAAACAGAACCTTTGATATTAGTCACGTGATACCTGAGTGGACATGGTTTTTTGGCTCTGGTTGTTTTCTCTGTAAAAATGTGTGTAAAAATTGTTTACAGATCTGTAAGGTGACTTATTTCTGTTTTGGAATCGACTTTTTCCCGCATGGTAAATGACGCGACCAAAAAATGTTGTTAAAAGTGCTTCAGGGGAAAGTAAAAAAGCGGAAAAAAAGCGTAAGGTAATATCGCCATTATCAAACGAAAATTCATCGACAACAGTGGCTGATGGTGATAAGCACGGACAATCGGGACAAGTGGGACAAACAAGGAGAAGTAAACAAAGTAAGCTCGGCGGTGTAGAGACAACACAAACAACAAACAATCAAACTTGTGACTTCAACTCTGTTCAGTACAGCTATAATCCTAGTAATATGGCTTACTCACCCCAGGCTAATTTTAATGTACAACAGCCATACATCCAGAATCCTCCACTACCACCTGGTACACCAATGCAACTTGGATATGTAACGCCTACACAGACTCAACAGCCTGTCCCGCCTGTATGGGCATCGGAAGTCTTAGAAGAGGTAAGAAAAATAAAAGAAAAAATGGGTGTAGTTGATAGAATCGAAAAGACTGTAAATTTGATTAATGTGAAAGTTACGGACTTGGAAGATAAATTTAAAACTCTTGATGTGAGAATGGACGAAGTCGAAAAGTCATGTGCGTTTTCATCATCGGAAATAGAAAAAAACAAAAATGATTTAAAAGCAGCAAAATCTGATGTAAATAAACTAAAGAAAACATGCGAACATTTGGAAAGTGAAAATAAATCTTTGAATGATAGAAGAGAAGAAATAGATTCGAAGTTATTAGATATTGAGATGAGGTCCATGAAAGACAATTTATTATTCTATGGGATTTCTGAGGGGATGACTGATGAGGACTGTCCAAAAGCTTGTAAAGGATTTTATAAAAACAAACTTTCATATAGATAAGGACATCTTATTTGAACGTGTGCACAGACTGGGTAAACAGACAGCAGCCAAGACGCGCCCAATTGTAGCAAAATTTCATTATTTCCATGACCGTGAATTAGTCAGGAAAACATCTTATAATTATTCTGATCACTTGAAAAAAATGAACCTCGGGGTAGGTATTCAGCAGCCAAGGGAAATTAGGGAAGCTAAAAAGCAATTATATCCCATTATGAAAACAGCCAAAGATGCGGGGAAAAACGTGAGATTTAAGGGGAAAAAATTACTTATTGACGACAAGGAATATAGTGGGGGTTCGGGCGAATAGGGAAACCACGAGGAGTCAAATATTAGGATTGTAAGTTGGAATATAAATGGTTTGAAACGAAAAATAAGCGATGGTGATTTCATTGATATTTTTGATAATTATGATGTTATTCTATTGAGTGAAACTTGGTTATCGGGAGGGGAGAATTTAAACCTAAACTTTGTGGGTTTCGAATGCTATCACATTCCAGGAAGTAAAATCAGAAAAAGCAGCCGTGGCCAATTTAGTGGTGGCCTATCCATATATTACAGAACAAAACTAAAAAGTAAATTACATATAGTTGAGGTGTGTGAGAAAGGGTTTATGTGGCTGAAGTTAGATGCTAACTTATTTCTGTTTCAGGATGATCTATATATTTGTAACTTATATATACCCCCTTCTGATTCGAAACATGTTAAGAAAACCGATTTTGATTTTTTTGAGAAAATTGAAACTGATATTTTAAAATATAAAGAATGTGGAAAAGTTTTGATTTTAGGTGATTTTAATAGTAGAACGGCTGATAGTCCTGATTATTTAATTTCTGATAAATATCTAGAAGCCAGTCAATTGTTCATTGACGGCGTCAAAATACCAGGCCGAGTAAACAAAGACCACATGCTTGATACTTATGGGCGGAGGCTGTTGAATGTTTGCATAAACACAGGTTGGATTATAGCCAATGGGAGATTAGGAAATGACAAACAAGGCGAGTTCACATTCTGTTCACATCAAGGAGTCAGTACCGTTGATTACCTTTTGCTCAACAATTCTGACCAAGATATAATCACAAACTTTACAATTCACGACTTTAATGAATTTTCCGACCATGCGTGCTTATCATTCTCGATCCCTCAGAAAATGGCAAATCAAATGATCAACACAGTAACGACAAACACCATTGACCCTCAAATCCCGAAATTATACTGGAACGATACAAAATGTACTCACTTTCAAACGCGTCTTATGGAAAATAACTTCACGTTACAGGCATTAACTGAGGACTTAGATCATGATCCACTTGATGACGTTGTGCAGAACTTCACAGCGTTTATATATGACACTGCGCGGGAAGTGTTCCAATCACCAACTATAGTTCAGCCCCCCAAAGACATCCGAAACCAAAATAATAAAACTAACAAAAAGTGGTTTGATGAAAACTGCTTTAATGCAAAAAAAGTTTTTAAAATTGCCAGAAATATTTTTAACAGAAATAAAAATACAGAAAATAGAGTATATTATACAAGAGCAAGGAATAAATACAATCAAATTAAAAGAAAAGCTAAGATGTTGCATCGGCACAAGGAAGGTGCCAGGATTAATACACTGGCCTCAACAAATGCGAGAGAGTTTTGGCGAAAGATAAGAAATATTTACAAAAAGAAAAAAGAATTATTGCCTGACTCACTGACAATTAACGACCTTTTTACGCATTTCAAAGAAATATTTGGGAGGACACCACCCACGGATTCTCTTGTATATGACGAGGATAACACGTTAAATACTCAAGCTTTATCGACCGATGATGTGTTAGATAAGGAAATAATTGTATCAGAGGTGAAAGCTGCAGTTTTCTCGCAAAATAACAATAAAAGCCCAGGAATTGATAACCTCCCAGGAGAAATATTTAAATCTTCCTTTAATACACTATCCACTTTTTTAACCAAATTATTTAATAAAATATTTATATCCGGCGAATACCCTAGCCTCTGGGGCCTTGGTATAGTTGCGCCCATTTATAAAAAAGGAGATAAAAACGACGCCAAAAATTATAGAGGTATTACATTAATTAATATTTTAGCAAAAATATATTCACAAATATTATTAAATAGGCTCATCAAATGGGCAAATGAAAACGAAAAATTAGACCCAAATCAGTTTGGCTTCCAGAAAGGGAAATCAATAGTGGATTGTATTTTTATCCTTCAGGCAGTCATTGGCAAATCCTTGAATGCTAAGAAAAAACTTTATTGTGCCTTTATAGATTTTGAACGATGTTTTGACAGTATAACAAGGCACTATTTATGGCAAAAACTTTTAACAGAAAATGTAAGTAACAGGTTTATTAAAGCTATTAGATCAATGTATTCATCGGTGAAACTCTATGTGAGATACAACTCCGAATGTTCCGTTTTTTTCGATTCTAACATAGGCCTTAAACAGGGCGACCCGAGTTCCCCGTTATTATTTATGTTGTTTATCAACGACCTAAGCAACAATATTAACTTTGACATAAGAGATATTTTCAGTATTGTTGAACTTGAATTATTTTTGTTACTTTATGCTGATGATATGGTACTTTTTGCCCACTCACAAGACACCCTACAGGCCATGTTGATAGATGTTCAATCGTATTGTCAAAGGTGGGGTATGAAAGTAAATACAAGTAAAACCAAAATAATGATATTCGAGAATAGCAGACACCATACTCATGTAAATCTAACTATATATGGCACGACCTTAGAAGTGGTGAACTCTTTTAAATACTTGGGCATAAATTTCTTTAAAAATGGCTCTTGGCATCGAACACAAAAAACGATCGCCCAACACGGATCGAGGGCATTATTTAATTTATTCACAATCTGTCGTGAGCTTGAATTGCCTATTTATCAAAAAGTGAAACTATTTGATGTTTTAGTAGGGTCGGTACTAAATTTCTGCTCGGAAGTTTGGGGATACCATAACGCCCCTGATATTGAAATTGTACAAAATAAATTCATGAGGTGGGTATTGGGCGTTAACAAATCTGCAATTACCTTAGCGCTACAGGGCGAACTGGCCAGACTTCCCCTAAGAGTATACAGAAAAATAACAATGATAAAGTACTGGACAAAAATCTTGAAAATGCCTGATAATTCTACAGTCCATGTTGTTTACAGATTGTTACAAACCGATGCAAATAATAATGAATCCTACACAGGAAAAAACTGGGCTCATCAGATTAAAACCATTTTAGAGGAACATGGCTTTGGCTATCTTTGGTATGAGCATAATCCATTACAAATTAATTTTAGTGAGGTTCGGCAAAGAATTATTGATAACTTCCTACAAAACTGGTATTCGGAAGTTGAGGGCTCTAGTCATTTAAAGTATTACTCTCTCTTTAAAAAAGAATTTCTGTTAGAAGAATACTTAAATACAGTAATAGACAAAAAATACAGAATAGTGCTAACAAAATTTCGAATTTCATCACACGGCCTGACAATAGAGACTGGAAGGTTCCATAATATACCTCACGATCAACGATTATGCAGCTGTTGTAATCTGAAGGTAATCGAATCAGAATATCACTTTCTTTTAGTCTGCCCAAAATATAGACAGTTGAGGATGAAATATTTTAAACCGTATTTCTGTCATTGGCCAATAATAAATAAGTTTATACTACTAATGAATAAAAATTCTAGAAAAATGGCATTGAACATAGCCAAATATATATATTATGCTACAAAAATCAGGACAGCCTTTCTTGAGACACTCCCCTAACACCCTACTGAATACCCATTCAATGACATGGAGCTAAATAATCACACCGAAAATACATAAATGGCGAAAATGAACTTAGACTTTCCTTGTACGCAATTCTTCCAATATTGATGCATGCCTCTCATCTTGTCTCACTGAAACTAATGGGTAATCATGAGTCAGCGGTGGAAAGATTGCGCATGGAAATGGCCATTTTTTAAGACAATACTTCTTCCGCACTGGAGCCCCAAGAATATACTAATAGAGATTGCGCTTAGAACGAAATACTTTAGATAGTTTACATTTAATTCAGCATTGATGAATTACCCCCCCCCCCCCCCCACACTTCTGTAACATTCGGGTTAAAATAACTTTTATCAGCTACTGAATTTTACTCTTCGTGGTTTTCACTATTTGAGTTGCTCACTATTTGAGTTGCTCACTATTTGAGTTGCACACTATATTTGTATTTAGCTGCAAACCATGTCACTCAATTTTGGTTTGTTTTTGTTTAGTTCTTGCTATAAACATGGCAAATGTTTAATGCAATAAAGTATAGTATAGTATAGTATATTGACTGATTATATGAGACGTGAAATCGAAAGTAAAATCTTGATAGAAGATAAGACCAGAAAACTTTTAGACATGTTGACGTATAGAGGACCGACTGCTTTTCGAGAATTTATAAAAGCTCTTCCAAATGCTAAAATAGATGTCGACGCATGTTTCGAGATAGGTGATCCAATTTCACAAGATGAAACATTATGAGAAATAACGTATTAAAACAAACAAAAAAAAAAAAATAAAAGTAATGAGATCTAGAGAGATTGACCATCTTTCTAAATCTCATTACTTTTTTTTTGTTTTTTAATAATCACACATTATTTTTTTTAATTAATTATTTACACGCGTTCACTGTTTGTTCAAAGGATCTAGTTCGATCAGTAGACTCACCACGGAACTGGCGGGTTCGGGATTATTGGTTTTTGTAACAAAATTAATCCTGTCTCCGGCATTCACTTTGAGAGGCGTGCCGAACGTGCTAACATTCGCGTGTTGATTCTCAGTCTTTTCGATGCTGTATTTCTTATCACTCTCTACTCCATTCACCACGAGATTGACGACCGCTCTGTTATTCAAATCCGAGGAAGCTGGAGCCATTCGAATGATTTCACCTCCCAACGGCATGGGATATCCCACCTGACCATGTTTCAATCTGCTACCTCCGTTTCCGAAAGACCACTCGGGTTTTCCCTCCTCTAACGTGCCGGCCTCCTCGGCCCACACGATGATCAATTTTCTAGCATATTTGAGTGTTTCCACCACCGAAATCAGGGTGCAGGCATCCGTCATGTTTACGGGATCCGGTAGATTTGTGAGTGCGTGTCTGCCCATGTCTTGTTTACCTTCCATGATGTCGCCCTTTCTCCAGACCGAGTTGTCATCCACGTACTTCCTGCTGTCCACGCTGGAATCAAATTCGGGATCGTGATTGAGTCCGAATAAATTCTCACCGTTCATGTTGATACCACCCTCCAAGGTTCCGCCAGATTGTTTGTTCAGGTAGAGATCGTCCACTTGCGATTCTACGTATTCTTGTGATCGTATCATGGCAGAATCTACGTAGCCCTTGTTGACTGCGGTTGAGTCCGCATCCGTGTCGTCGACCTTTGACAGATTCAATATCTTGTTGAATCCTGCATTCAGATCCGATTTCATTTCTCGTTTGTCATATTTTCTTGGTCGCGGCATCAGTGGGATCTATGGGATTTGCGACGTTCACCAAATGTTTAGATTTCAGATCGAGATCGTCGGTCATGGCTTTATCCACGTAATTATCTAGCATGATTCGTTCGAAATCTGCGTTCCCCCTGTCGACGTATTTTTTAGTCGCAGCATCTGCAAGATCTATCAGCTCGGGAAGATTGTAGAGCTTCTTATCGTTCATGTTCAAAGGTTCCTCTTGCGGTTCGTCCAAGTTGGCAACGTCGTAACCATCGTCGACTTCTAATTTTTCACAACAGATGCATTTTTTTACATCGTTGCTATCGACATTTCATTTGCCTTTCCATTGTTTTGCAAATATTCCAAATATTCCTGTATGAGTTTACTAGTTTACAAATCTCGTTTAACTGAGGTACGGTTTTCTCATTTAAATTTTCCATTTTTTTATTTGTTTGCTCCATTTGTAAGAATATTTTTTTTTCGAATTTTGTATTTAAATAATTTGTTAAAAAAGTTTGTTTTTTTTACTCTTTATATATATAAAAAAGATTTTTTTTAACTTTTTCTTTAAAGTAAAAAAATTTTTTTTTTTTGATGAAATTAATCAATTTTTATGTTCCTTAACGTGAAAAAAAATTGAATTAATATGAGAAAAAAGGATGTTAAAATTTAACTTCTATTTATATATAAAGAGAAAATAACTTTTACAAAAAAAATTTTACATTAAAGAAAATTAAAATTAAAAAAAAAAACTTTTTTATATATATAAAGAGTAAAAAAAAAAAAACTTTTTTAACAAATTATTTAAATACAAAATTTAAAATATATTATTTGCAAGAATTCATAAAACAAAAAACTAAATAATCAATCATGACAACAACACCTAAAAAATGCGAATTGAAATTGAAACGAGTCGAAACGTATAAGAAATTTGGTTATAAAATCTATAGATTACAATGACACGACTCCATCAAATTGAATGAGGTCGAGACGAAGGGCTTAGAGCATAAACATGACAAATATAGCATGCCTTTGAAATTGGACGAAGCCATGCTCGATTTGTTTTACGAGTACCAAAGCGATCTGCAGAATATCATCATTGCCGAAGACAGAGAATTCGACAAGAACGATTTGTCGTTGTTCTATGGAAGTTACATATATCCAAAAATCTCACTCGAACTCGTGGACAAATCGGGTGGTGAGAGCGCATTCACCGATGTAAAAAAACTTAAAAAAGTAAAGATAAACATTCAACACATTTTCGAAAAAGGAGAAAACACGAGTGTCAACATGCTAATAACGGACTTGGAAATATAAACAATAGAGAGATTGATTTTTAGCGAAGAAGAAGGAAAAAAAAAAAGTAATGAGATCATCTTTAGATCTCATTACTTTTTTTTTTGTTTTTTTTTGTTTTCCTTCTTCACTATTGCCCATATATTATAATAATGTTTCCTTTTTTCTCAAATTTCAGCGTCGATTCTTCTTTTCTTTTCTTTTTTTTGTGTGCGCATATCCCGATCTTTATTTAACTCTTTTATCAGTTCTTTCCTAAGATATCCATCATTAGCATCTAATCGTTTTTCCACATCTTTTTCACACTCTATCTCGCGATATTCATCATTATCGTCTAATTGTTTTTCCACCTTTTTATCCATTTTATATATTATTTTATACTTTCTATGATTTATATTTTATATTTATATAATTATATAATTTTTTTTACATTATAATAACATATTCAAAATCGGTATATTCTTAAATGGCGAATTCTCACCAAACAACAAACCCTTGCCGAGTCGCTCAATGTGCCGTCCACTCTTCAGATAGAGACTGTTTCCACTCAAAGAGTTGTCACCTCTAACAGGTTCTAGATACAATCCTTTACCGCTGTCGTCTACATGGACGCGACACATGGCTCCTCCCTTCTTCAAAAACAGTCCGCTGCCACCCATTAATTTCTCAACTGCCGAACTCGCAAGTCCCGTGAGAGCTCCCACGCCGAGAGTCTTTCCGAGAAAGGGTAATGCCTTTGCAGTGAAGGGTAATGCTTTTGTGGCGATTCCTGCCAATAGCTGTAGGAAACTGCCTTTCATTCTCAAATTGTATCTCAATTGAGCGGGACTCAATCTCACCGTCAACCCTCTTCCATCATGAATCACTTTCTCCATCCTTTTGGTTTGACTTCTGGTCCAGGCGATCGAATCCTGACCGCCACTCGTCAGATCTTCGTGAGTGAATTTGAATCTCACCACCTCGCCTCGAGTTGTTAACGCTCTCTTAAGTTTCTTCCTCTGTCCTGCGGATATGTTCACGTTTTTAACCACGTATTGTGTCATAATTCTTTTTTTAAAATATATTTTCTTCAATTGTTTTTTTTGTTTTAATGATAATTATATATATTAAATAATTTTTGTAAAATTAATATTGCGTTTATTTTATTTTTGTTATTTATATATATACACAATATTTTTTTTTTTTTGCTTTTATATTTCTCTTATGTGAAATCGTATCATCACCCTCTCTCCGAGAAGATCTAACAGTTCATCATTTTGATCCATCAACGTGGTTTTGAGACTATACAACATGTCTAAAATCACTGGTAGATAAACTAAATTTCGAGGTCATTCCACGATCTTATAACCCAGCGACACGTTTGGAAAGAAGGAATAGATCATCGGTTGAGTGCTACCATTCACGTAGCTTCCAGCAATGACATCCACATTCACCAGAATGCTATTGACTGCGAGAATGTCGACCGTATTTTCAGATGCCGTGTGGCCTCGATACATCTTTTGATCGAATCCCAGCATCTTGCCTATAGAATTGTCCATATTGAAATCCACTCGAAAATTATCTTCCAAATCCAACATCGTCTGTAAAGTATTAGGATTGGGAGCAAGCCTGATCTTGTTGCTTCCCTTTCCATCCGTCTTCATTCGCATCTGAATGTAATTGTTCAAATCGTCTATGTCATAACTTCCTTTGGGAATTCGAATCTCCAACCAATCCACTCCGTCGGAATACTTGAACAAGTTATTCTTTTCGGTGACGTTGGGAAAGGAATAATAAGTCTCCAGATTCACCAACGCCATCTCGTATCTTTTCTCTCTATTCAATTCGATGGAAGGTTTGAATTTCGTCATGAATCGAGTCGAATCGCCACTCACCACGATTTGAATGGATTGTTTTGCAGCCGTATTCTCGGCTATCCGTTCTAACAATCCTCCTTGTTCGAACATTATATTTAATTTTATTTTTTATTTTTTCAAAAACTAATTATTTGAAGATTTATTATTTTCTAATTTTTTTTTATTTTCACACTCTATCTTATTATCATCAGAAACATAAAACTTGTCGAATCCCCACTGATATTTTCCACGATTAAATTCGCTAGTCAAATCGATCACGACGAAATTGTAAAGTCCTCCATCCCAAACCCTCTTACAGAATCTCCTGAATTCTGCCACGCTCATGTCATTTGCGATGTGATCGCTGTAGATGTGATTGAGATTCTTGAGATCTTGGCGAAAGAGACATAGAAAATTAGCGTTCTCCCTTATCATCTGTCTGGGCAATCGAAAACAATTCTGTGACAGGTAGAAACAGTCCATGTTGCTGTGACGACCCCTAACATAATACGATTCGCATCGGTTCTGTCTCTCCAAAAGCAGATCGTCAAAAATCATGAGATTCTTATCATCCGATTTCAATTCTCTAGGATCCGGAACGTTGCTAGCATTCTCATAAAATTGACACTCGACGTTTGAAGATGCATTTCTCTTCATCAATTCCATCTCCGCACCGTCCAAAATGGTCAAAAGAGAAGCTTCACTTTTGTCGAATTCCTCCCTACTGTCAAAGATTCTGGCTATGACGTCCTTGGGCAATCTGCGATCCATGCATTCTCGAAGCAATCTGTATTCAGGTTGAAACAAGCTCTTGCCAAACACAAACAATCTGTCGTAATCCAACCAGTCGGGTCGCGACAACAGATTCATCAACAGATTGGTCTTTCCACAATTCGATTTTCCCACTATCAAGCCTCTTATGCTTTTGGGAAAGAACTCGTTATTCGACCTCTTAGTCGCGGCGTCTTTCCAAGACATATCTTTAATGTTCATCTTTGTTTTATTTTTTGTTTGTTTGTTATTTTAGATTTTTTCAAACACAATTTTTTATGTTTTTTCAAACTCAGTTTTTAATATTATTATTTATTTATATTACACCGTCGTGAGTTCTTTTCAATCCAGATCCACTGGTCATTTTGGCTAAATCTTGTATGGGTACCACAGCATCCTTAAAATCTTTCCAACTTTTCGGCGTTCGCTCTAACACAGCTCGCTTCGCTGGTGGACTGATCAACTTGTCGATCAATGCGTCGGCTGCCCTCTTGCCAGCCACAGAAGCTATCCTACCACTGGCTTTGGAAGTGGCTTTCTTACCAGCATCCAAAGCCATCTTCTTACCAATCTCAAATGCGGTCGATGCGAGTTTTCTACCTGCATCACTCGTGAACGCTTGCATTATAGAATCGATGATGCCAGAACCGCCTTGAACGTAAGTTCTAACGTATCCCCTGTTCTTTATCACCAACATATTTTATTTTATAATATATATTTTGTTTTCACTGGTAAATCGTTTGTTGTTTACATACTTTTTATTATTCTAGTGTAAAATTTACTGTTTTTATTTTATATATTTTTGTTTGTTTGTTTGTTTCTCTCTACTTATTATATACATCAATCCTTCAATTCGTTCATCAGCCTTTAAAAATGGTTTTTATTCAAAACCTTCTGTCTTAACAATTCGTCAGATATAGTAACTATTTCATTATCTAATCCTGTGTTACCAGCGCGTCTACTTGCCATCAACAATCTCCATCAGAATCGCTCGGAAGAAAAGTGGTTTTCACCCCTTTACCAGTCACCGATTCGACGAACTTCTTATGCGAATTCCATATAGGTTTCACCATTTTCGTCCACTTGTAACCTCTGCTGGCTTTAGGTCTCGTCTCTCTGTCATCGTTATTTCTCTTCATGGCGTTGGTCAGAACCAGAATGTCACCATAATTATTGTAATCCTGTTCCGTGTAATCACTAGGCTTGTCGTAAAGGAGCAATTTGCACAGTCTGGAAGTTAATTCGTACCTATTCGGGCCGACGGTTAATTCATCATCATCTATTTCCACTTCTGTGTCGCCCACAAAGGTTCTACCGTCCGAATCCTTATAAAATCCATACAACAGATCTCTCTTGCCACCATCCTCAGACAACGTGACACTATCAGTGGTGATAGTCGAAGCTATATCATCGCTCTCACTCACGTCGGATTTGATTCTCACAGGAACGTAATCCGGTGTAGATTGAAACGAATACTGGTTTGTAAAACTACCGGGCAACGAACCCATTCTCAAAGAACCCTCTTTTATGGGCTTCAATTCTTCAACTATCTCCTTCTTGCTTCGCTCTTGAACCTCCGTCACGGGTTTAAATATTTTTGTGGTCTCGCATTTGAGTTCGATCTCTCCAAGAAGTCTGCTTCTATCAGCCGATTGAATGCTCTTCTTGGCACGTTCATATTCATTTAAAAGCTGATCTCGGCGTTTAGCATCCATCTGTAAAAACATTTTTTTTCGTTTTTTAAATTATTAATATTTCCTTTGAGTATGCTAATGTGAGTTATTTATTATTTTCAAAATTAAATGTATAATTTTTTTATGTTTTAAGTAAATAAAATCTTCTGTCTTTAATATAATAACTAAAAAACCAGTTGAGGAAAAACATTTTACTTGATAAACCTCTATAAATGCGTTTTGCCTCTGAATGCGTTAAAATCGCATCACAGATTATTTGCTCAATGGCGAACTGGAGAACTTTGAAAAGTTTGAAGGTTTTAGTACATAAGAAACTGGTTTCTGATTTAATGCGTTTGAGAATAATTACATCTGATAATCAAAATCACAAGTAAACACATCAGTAATGTAAAGCTTTCAAAAAACGCGTTTAAATCATATCAATTAATCTTTTGAACTGTTTCCGCTTTCATCTATAGAATAGTTTTTTTCAGTTAAACTATTTAACTGACAAGTGACGCTCATTTGAATAAAAATCCGTAATACATTTCGAGCGTGACAAATGGCGTTCTCAGTAAGGTTTATACAGTAGGGATTTTCCAAAAAACTTAGGTTTTTTTCTGTTCAGTTTGGAAAATCCCACTATGGGTATTCCCCCCACTTACGTCAGAAATGGGGGTGTCCAATAGTAGTCTGTTAAGTTTGGAAAAATCCACTATGGGTATTCCCCCCACTTACATCAGAAATGGGATCGCCCAATAGTAGTCTGTTAAGTTTGGAAAAATCATCTCAAAAACAATAGCGGATTCTGAGACACTGTCCCAGAATTCGCAAACCATCTTTTTGATGCTGTCCTAGAAGCCGCAAAACGTTTTTTGCTCGCGTTCACCAACGATGGATCGATGGTCTGATCCACGATGGGAACGTCGACAAAAATTTTTAAGTAAAAAAAAAAGTGAAAAATGTACAATTTCATACATTTTTCACTTTTTTGAAAAACGTGTACATTCGACACGTTCGCCAACGGGTATTTGAACGTTAAAAGTGCGATCTAGGAGTCTCAAAATAACAGCGGATTCTGGGACACCATGAAAAAATGACATTTTTTGAGAACGTGCACGCGATTTAACACTGAATTCTACGATGGTAAACGCACCATGTACGTGTACGGTACATGTACAACGTGTCCCAGAATCCGCCTTTATTACCTACTCCGGGTCGACCACGGTTTAACTTGCATGGAAAAATTTTAAAATTTGGCATTAAAAGGGGCATTTTCCTGTCTTCTGAAGGATCAATTCCTGCTTCAACATATACCAAAAAGTTTTATTTTTTCTGCTCAAATAACAAGATTCATTATTTGCAATTTTTTATATCTGTCCACTAACTTTTGAAGGACCATTCAGAATCATTTTATCCCCACCTCCTCAAAGTAACTAAATTCCACTAATTTGGATACTCTTTGCCAAGCACATGTGCCCCGAGTCGACCATGGTTCCACCCGGCGTGTAAAAATTTTAAAATTTGGCATTAAAATGAGAAATTTCCTGTCTTTGTCCCATGGAAAGCCTCTGTTTGCTAGAGCATTTCTCCTACTTTCAATTACCAGTAACCACTCATCACTTGAAATTTAACCTCCTGCTATTGAAGACAGATAATCTCTTCTGTTAATTAGTTAATTTTTCGTATTGTCATAGTTGTGTATAATCTGTGTGTTGAATAAACACCTCAAATATAACAATAGAGAATCAGTCATGGGGTTATATTCAGTGTAATTACAGGTGTAAATTGACAACTCTGAGTTAATTCACTGGTAGATAAAATGGATCAAAATGGTGAAAATTGAAAAACAGTGTCTGAAATTTTGCGGGGGGGGGGGGGGGGGGCGAAAATGTTTCCAGCCCCACCCCCCCCCCCCCGCGTGGTTGCAGGCCTGGAACCACTCCGAAAAGGTCTATTGGAAGTCCTGGTCGTAGAGTAAATAAAACCCCGATGTTTCCATCAACAAAAGCAACACCTTTATCCGCAACATTTCTAAAACGTTCTGTGGATGACCTGAGCATTTGTGTTGAAGAGATGCATTTAACCCTTTATCTAACATGAAAAGCAGACGACACTTGCAAAAACAATTCTTGAATAATTAATTTTTTTCATTTTTTGTCTCAAAAACATAGGTTATGACCCCTCGTTGGAACGAGCTCGACGAGCTCGTTCCAACGAGGGGTCATAACCTATGTTTTTGAGACAAAAAATGAAAATATTTTGAAAATTAATTGGCGATTTTTGAGAATAGCGCTGGCCGGTTTTGGCCGTTACGTTGGGTAAAAGGTTAACGCAAAAACAATACGATAACACTATTGACCAAATTGTAAATGATTCTAAAGATCAAATAAACAATTCAGTAAAGATACATCTCCAAGTTTAGAACTCGAACTTGGATGATGTTGTGCAGGAGTATGCAGCCATAAGAACAGAATTAATGTAAAACACGAAAGGCGTTGTCGTCAAAGGTAGAGGAAGCGAGAAAAGAAGTGTTGATGTTAAAAAATGAAAATAAAATTATTCGAAATGAATTAATGGAGCTGAAATGTAAAATGTTTCGAATGGCTAGTTGCAACACAAAAGAAACAAATAAATGTGGAACAGAAACCAATAACGTGTAAAACTAGGGACACATACCACCGTTTATCGCATCCGTTGAACGCATCCGATCCCCGCGTCCGTCAAAACGGTTTCGGACAATATGGTTTCAGTTGCGTAGTAAATTATACCTCATTGAGGGATTTTTACTACGACTCTTATCCTCATTTCAGTATTTGAGGATACCTATGGCCTGATATTGTATTATTTGAGGATACCTATCGAGGATACCTACTGGAGAATCCCTTTTTCTGAAATGAGGATAAGAGTCGTAGTATAAATCCCTTACATTGAGGTAATTTTACTACGACTCTTATCCTCATTTCAGTATTTGAGGATACCTATGGCCTGATATTGTATTATTTGAGGATACCTATCGATGATACCTACTGGAGAATCCCATTTTTTCTGAAATGAGGATAAGAGTCGTAGTAAAAATCCCCCAATGAGGGATTTTTACTACGACTCTTATCCTCATTTCAGTATTTGAGGATATGGCCTGATATTGTATTATTTGAGGATACCTATCGAGGATACCTACTGGAGAATCCCTTTTTTTCTGAAATGAGGATAAGAGTCGTAGTAAAAATCCCTCAATGAGGGATTTTTACTACGACTCTTATCCTCATTTCAGTATTTGAGGATATGGCCTGATATTGTATTATTTGAGGATACCTATCGAGGATACCTACTGGAGAATCCCTTTTTTTCTGAAATGAGGATAAGAGTCTTAGTAAAAATCTCTCAATGAGGTATAATTTACTACGACTCTTATCCTCATTTCAGAAAAAGGCCTTTATCATACAGAAGGGAGATAACTCTGCATATAGATTATGGGAAATCAAGCAATCTAATTGGTTAATTATAATTTATATAAATGATCTAGATAAATGAAACAACAAGAGTACTCGGAATAGGGTAGGAACTACTATTACGTACAACCTTACCAGTAACAGGATGATGCAAGGCATTTGGTAGGTTAATACTATCAACGGTTAGGATGGGACCTACAGGGGAATATACCAACCATACTCTGCTGCCATTCTGTATTACCAGGCATTGACCCCACCCCAGAATACCGCTCAATAATATGAAGCACCTGGTGGATCAGTAGTACCAAGGGCCAGCAAGAGACCTACATGGATATGTACAGCCTATGCTATACTACCGTTCTAAACTACCAAGCATTACCCCTACCCCCACAAAATCACTAGGTCTACCATAACGTACTACATATACCAGCCATATAATAAAACAAAGCAATCGGTTGGTTAATAGTATCGAGCACTAATAGGGGGCCTATAGTGTATACCGCCATACTATAGTACCGTTCTAAACTACCAGGAAGTACCCCTACCCACAATACCCCTATGCCTAGCATTGCATACTACATATACCAGTCATGGGATAACATGAACCGTCAGGTGAATTAATAGTACTAAGGGCTAACATGGGCCCTGCAGGGGCACACAGAGGTGTATATCGAACATACTATACTGCTGTTCTATACTGCCAGGCATTACCCCCACTCCCACTCCAAAATTCCACTTGACCTGCTATAACGTACTACCTATACCGATCATAGAATAATACAAAGCAATCTGACTGGTTATAAATGTTCTAGATAAATGAAACAACAAGAGTACTTAGAATAGGGTCAGAACTAACAAGAATAGACCAAAAATGGCTAAATATAGTAACAATAAGCAACGCTGTTCCAACTGATAGGCTCTTCTACGCTACTGGAGTATACTCTAGAATAAAGGAACATGGCCAGATAGACGATAACGATTGCATATATAGGTAGAAGCAGAGAATTCTGAAAGAATTCGAAATAGTAAAAGTTGGGTGGATTTTGGTGATTTGGAGGGATTGTCGGGTTGTTTGTGGTAAGTCTACAAATCGGGAAATTACTCCGATTCAATCGAACATACCCTCCGAACATACCCCGTCCTATTGCAGAAAAATTGGGTAACATAGCAACCACGTGCTACCATAGAAACCAAGATGGCGGCCTACAGTATACAACATGGACGACGGAAACACGTATCACCCTAACAGCACGCGCTGCGCATGCGCACAAACAACACGTATCACTATGGAGATGATGTCACAACATGGTCGCTCACGCGGGTTACCATGACAACACAACATGGCGCCACTAGGTCACGTGACATGACGTCACTTCCGAGGTCCGGCACCGAGGTCCGGCCAATGAGTCATCAAAACCACGTTACATACTACTCACGACCCAACAAACTCCTTGAAAATATTCCTCCGTCACTATTTCTACGTCGATCGCGATGAACTGTAGATTTGCATCTACTAAAGACATCAAGACCACTGAAAATGTTCCTTTGTAATTATAGTTTAAGGGACCCGAGTTTCGTGGACACTTAATAACCACGTGCTTTCCATCAACGGCTGCAACACAATGAGGAAAGTTCCACAAACGTTCAAAGTTAGTAGCTTTCAGCTGCCACTCTTCTGGTGTCTGGGAGCATTTCATATATGTAGTGGACATCTTCTCCCATATCACCTCGCATACTTCGCGGATGATGTAACCAATCGTCGTTCTTCCACATCGGTAGCTGTAACTTAGGGATACAAAAGATTCACCAGTTGCTAGATATCTGAAACGAAATAACATGTACATTTTTAATGATATTTTTCTACTATCATTTCAGCCAGCCACCTGTCGTTCAAAGTTCCAAAGCATTAGCGAAATCGGTGATATCAACAGCTTCCGCTACTAAAACATCACCCCCTCCAGTCACTACTACCCGAAGACGTGGGCCTCTAAGGCGAGATGATAATTTGAGAAAATCGCTCAAGGAGTATATAAAGCTTAAGTCGCAGACTTGCCAAGAAAAAACACAGAAGAGGAAGCACGCTAACAGTGAAGTGCCCGAGAGAACAACAGCAGACGATCTTATTTTTGATGGTTATAAACGCAGAATGAAGAAGCTTCCGGAGAATGTCCAGTCCCTGTTACTTATCCAGATGTCGCAGTTGTTTTATAACGCGGAGAACCCAAACATGCCACAGCAGCAGATTTCCCAGTTGTTTCATCAACCACAGCAGCAACCACGTCCAAGTACCATGCCTTTTAATAGTCTCAATACTACTCCCCAGTTTCAACAACCGATGGTTCTTGCTACCCCACAGTTTCGACAGCCAATGGTTCCTAACACTACCCCACAATTTCAACAACCGATGGTTCCTCATACTACCTCCCATCTTCGTCAACCCATGACTGGAGAAGTAACTACCACCGAACCTCAAGAACAGTCGACTGGAGACGTGATTGCTGATGCGATGCTCATAGCAAACATGCAATAACTTTTATAGTTGTTGAGGAACAAGCTTAGAAAACATGGAACAGATTAGCTCATGATATGAACATAACATGTACATAAGGCTTCTGTTTGAAAATCAATAAATAAAGAAATATTTTTGGTAACTGATAATTGACGCAGCAGTTATTTCTACACTGTCTGAATCTATAAAATATTTCTGTAGGGGACATAAACTGTAACGAGCTCGACATACCTGAGGCAAATGGCAAGCCTTTGTCGTGGGCAAATCACTTCCCGCACTGTTCGGCGTCTCTCTATTTCCGGTCCTATGAAGAGTAAGACCTGAGCAAATTGCTCACGATTTAAGCGGATGTACTGGGTGAATCTTTCCTCATCGTCATACAGATCTCTCATTACTAAGTTCGCAAGTGCCCCTTGTTCCTTCCTCTTTTTTACGACAGGATGCTCCCAGTATCTTCTTCTCTTCCTCTTCTTGATGATATTATAAGCAAGAAGGACAATAAGCAGATCATCTTCACTCGATGAGCTCATGACGGCAAAAGGATTTGTCTCATCAGCCGTTCTGACGCTTGTATGTGTCAGATGTTGCCGGATGGTTGCCGTCCGTTCAACGCATCCGATAAACGGATTCGACAAACGCAATGCGATAAACGGTGGTGTGTGTCCCTAGCTTTATCCGAGACAAACACACAGCACACCGACTCGGCGCCACAGACTGATATATTGCGAAAAGATAGGAATGAGGTTGAAAAAGAGACAAATAAAAAGAACATCGCAGAAAGTAATGAAGGAAAGGATGATTACTTCTATTTGCCGTCAACTGAAATTGCGGAAAAGGGTAATATAGAAAATGCTATTCCAAAAACAGATGTTAGGCCGAGGCAAAAGAGGAAGCTTAACACTTATAGACGCGATCATCGAAAAGAGGAAGCGCACTTACCCTTACATCTGATCGTGGGCGATTCCTTGGTTGGAGGTATTGATCCCAGGAGGATGGCAAAATTAAATGAAAGTGTGACAACGATCACAACTGCGGGACAATGCGTCACCGAACTTACAGAATGGATGGAAGGGGACATTCAGCAGGAGAATGTTCGGAAAGTTACAGTTCACATAGGTGTAAATTCCTGTCGGAACATGATCCCAACAAGTCACAAGAATTTATACAAACTTGCGTCGATATTGAAATACATGGCCATATCGACCACTCTCGACTCTTAAATTATGTGAAGATCACCAGAAACGGGTTAAAGCACATCTTAGTTTCTTGTTACCAATTAGGTCAAGGTAATATTCAAATCCAAAATGTGTTTTAACTATTTTATAAACATACAAAGATTGGTTATTTCCCAACGTGGAATGCCACCTCTGTATTACAAGATCAAAAGTTTAAACATCCCTAAAACCTTTTTTAGGAGCCAATGCTGCCATCGTGAATGGATTCACCCACATAAACTCAAATCCCATGTTACATAACAGACATCTAACGTTGAATATCCAACAATCTACACCCCGTTCATCAAGATCTAATAACATCGTATAACAGGCGCGAAGTATAAGATTCTCAGTATACAATAATTTGAACCAATACTTGATTATTTTCAAATGACGCACCACATACATCGGGTACCTGCCAAGTTCCCCATACACAAAGGCACTACATGTTGCTGCCTTAACACCTAATATTCTTTTACAAAACTTTAGATGGATTCTTTCAATTTCTTTACAGCCACCAAAACCCCATATTTCTGAACCATAGCTTAATATGGAACCAACGAACGAATCAAAAAGCCCACATAATGTTTTCAACTTAAATGGATAACTTCTAACGTTATATAACAGCAAGTTCATAGCCTTGAGGCTTTTACCCGCTAGCGCCTGTGTGTTGGACACAAAAGATCCATTATAATGAAATACTACCCCCATATAATTAAAATTATCGACAACTTGAAGATTAGAATTATTGTACGACCACGTTTCCGTAATATTTATTTTACCTCTTTTACGAAAAACCACCATCGTAGTTTTATCTGTATTCATCTCTAGACACCACTTATTACAATATGCACATAAATTATCCAAACTCCTTTGCAACTCAATCGGAGACTCGGCAAGTATAGTCATATCATAAGCGAACAGTAACAAAATGAGTGTCAGCTCGCCAATTGTTAAACCACTATTATTATCACCGGACAAACTTATTTCTAGATCGTTTATGAATAGGGAAAAAGCAACGGTGACAAAACCTCCCCTTGCTTTAACCCAATGAAACTGTCAAAAAATTCTGAATAAGCATCACCATGTTTTACACATGCCTTAACGCTGCTGTACACCGCCTGAACCTTCAGCGTCCTACCTTTAATTCCATGCCGATACATTTTCAACCAGAGGCCATTCCGATAAATCGAATCAGCCTTTTTTAAGTCCACAAAAGCGCAATACAAACGCTTGTTACATGATAGATGTTTCAGGATCACACTGTACAGACCAAAAATAGCATCTACTGTTGATAAGTTTTCTCGAAACCCAAATCGAGCATCTGCTAAAATTTTATTAGCCTCACACCATTTACTTAACCTCGCGTTCAAAATTCCTGTATACAATTTGGACAAGCAACTAGCTAATGTTACGCCCCTAAACTTATTAACTTGTGTGTCATCTCCCTTTTTAAAAATTGGGAAAATAACTCCTTCCGTCCAACAACCAGGGAATTAACTCAAAAACCGCATTAAAAAGATCCGTCAAATGCCCTAGAAGAATATCGCCCCCGGTTTTAAGAAGTTCATTCAAAAGGTGATCATTACCCGGGCTTTTATTCGGATTTAGTCGTTTAACCCTTTACCTAACGTAACGGCCAAAACCGGCCAGCGCTATTCTCAAAAATCGCCAATTAATTTTCATTATTTTTTTCATTTTTTGTCTCAAAAACATAGGTTATGACCCCTCGTTGAAACGAGCTCGTCGAGCTCGTTCCAACGAGGGGTCATAACCTATGTTTTTGAGACAAAAAATGAAAAAAATTAGTTATTCAAGAATTATTTTTGCAAGTGTCGTCTGCTTTTCAGGTTAGGTAAAGGGTTAATACTATCTGCTACCTCTTCTGATGTTATTGGTCCGTTCAACTCATCATTGTAATTGATCGATGATTCATTCCCGTACCCACTGAAAACAATTCAGCTTCTTCAACACTAACAGAGTTAATTTCTGTAGCGAGTTTTTCAAAATGCCCGTAGAAATCTTTTATTGATAAACTTTCACCCTTACTTACACTATGTGACCTGAAAAGATTCCAAAATTCTTTCGGTTATGCCCCAATTAACTTTTCTATCTCCTTAATTTTTTTTCGCTCAAAAACTCTTTTTTTTTTATTTCGAACAACACGATTATATGACTTTCTCTTCTCAAGTAACCTTTTTCTATTAATTTCACGTTGGTTTCTATTAAAACACCGTAGTGCCTGGTAAAATTGTTTCCTACTTAATTGACAACTTCCATCCCACCATGATTTCTCATCTTTGACATTTTTACGTGCCCCCCCCCCCCCCCCACCCCTCCCTCCTTTTGGTATTTAACTTTCTCACAAAAAATGGACTCGCAGCATCAATGATTGTCTCACCAAAACGCTTCACTAAAGCTGAGATATCGTCTGACTTATTATTGAATAACCCAATAAATAAAGGTAACTTTTCCATTAACATCCCTCTAAAATCACAGAGTTTACTGTCATCCCAGCTGTAACATTCATATGTAGTGCTTTGCACTTGATTATAACATATTGGCCTATTACTGTTAACGGTAAATAATGTTGTGAGAACGACTGCTGGAGGTGAGTATTTCTCGAGGTAAACACTTCCAGTGGTATGATTATCTCCCTTGATATGCTCTTGTTTGAGATTAACTCTATTCTTGACATTCATTAAAGTTATTTCGTACCGACCAGACGTGTCATATTAGATTCCGAAACATTGGTAATTCTTTTATCTGATCGTAGTGTTGAGCACTGTCTCTTTAATGGATCACTGGTAAATTATCTACCAAATTTACCACACTGGCGTCGCCGTAAAAAGAAGGAAGCGAGGAAAGTGTATTCTTTCTTTTTTGTTTTATTTTCTCACTCGGAATTTCGTGAGATGATTTCACGGGAGTTTTTCGTAAAGTCTTGTTTGAGTGAATGATCACTGTGCAAAGCTGAACAGTGAGGTCACTGCTTCTTGTTCGTATTTTTTCCATCATTTAATCAAACATTTTCGTGTTGTAATAATAACTGCAAATATTTTATCATGGTACGTCTTAACGTGCAAACTGCCACTGCCGAGCAGTTACAAAAACTGGAATATATTGATCAACATCAGGCTCAGAAACTGGTGAATTTTAGAAGAGCCCATGGCTACTTGGGAGCCCGTGATTTGCTGGAACTTACTGGTATGAGTTTATCAACACTGATGGATTTAATATCAGAGAAGAAACTTACTCTGAGATCACACTGCATTGAAAATGACGACGCATCTTCAACCAAAAAAGTACCACCCAAATCAAAGTATACTGATCTGAGTGAAGATAAATCATCCTTTTGGGAGAGTGGTCAGGACAAAGTCACATATCGAACAGCTCAAACTCAAACACTCGAGCAGCCAGATCATTCCATCGGGTCACATTGTGAGAAAGAAGATTTTCAAGCAAAAATTTTGGAGAAGATTAATACTTTGCAGAAAATGTTGCAAACCGTGTTTGACTTTTTAATAAATAAACAAACAAGCTGCAACAAGACTGAAAACAACACTATCAACAACAGCAATAACGATGATGTTTCATTAACCCCCAGCACTCTGATGTCGAGAATACTCGACACCTCCCCCACTCTAAGCCCCACCACACCTCCCTGTCATCCATGGTTATCCCCCCTGTGTTGTCAGAAATTCAGCAATTTAGATCTTGGTTGACAGAGCTCAATTGGAGCTCTGTCAACCAAAATCTAAATTGCTGAATTTCTGACAACACAGGGAGGATAACCATCGATGACAAATCAGGCGTTTCGTCATCAGAGTGCAGGGGGTTAAGCAAAGGCAGGGGCAGGTCTGGCAGAACCATCAACAAAGAATCTCCTGCTGCCAGTAATAAAAAGCCAAGAAAAAAGTCGAGAAAGAATCAACAAAAACAAGGAGGCATAAGCTTAAGACAATGTAACCGTCATACCATTGATCAGAGATCTCGACAAGGCAGAAAATCCCTGCCAATCACGGATGAGCCTTCTGATGATGCATTTGTCGTTCGCGTTTTAGCTGTTATGCCACCAGGTGGTGTGTATAACCCAGCCTCATTTTACACAAAGAACAAACAGAGCTCATCTAAGATAAATCGAAGATGCACAAATCAACAAAGGAGAAAAACTATACGCCAAAATTCAAGAACAAGTAAAAGGTTCGATTCACCTGAAGACTTTTCAGAAAAGTGCTTGAAAACTCTCCAGCTTGATGGCGCCTCTCCTTCAGAAAATAATGAATTTGAAAAATTGAAATTATCCCTGCTAGAAAAGAGGAGGGAAAGCAGAATCCAGCATAAAAAAGGCAAATCCTACAAGGGAGATCGACGAAGTGGCTAAGCGTTGGACTTCTCAACCTTCGGACCGTTCCTATATGGACACAATCATTAAACCATCGACGCTTTTATCAAATGAGTTGGGATTTGATGAAGTTTTTAATAATGTTAAAGGCATTACTCAAGATATCTCGTCAGTGAGTATGTTCACTTCACCAAAGCAACAGATTCAACCGAAGAGGTCTCAAAACGTCTGTTCGGCTTCTCTGAGAAGCCAGGTCAGGGGAGATTTTAGTGGAGTCTCCTGCGAAGACAATTCAATGTCTGTTAAAAACAGACATACCGAATTGAAAGACGGACGGCAAGAACTGTGGTCTTCCCATTTGGAAAGTACACTTCCTTATATTGCTTGGAGTGATGGTATCGGCACTGAACCCCGTAGTGGTTTGATGTTTAAAACTGACAGCTATGGATTCCTGCAAGAAGTTATCTGACAGCTCAAAGTGTGGGGAATTCAGAGATTAACAGCCTGCAAGTTGCTGTACTGATTCCGCAGATGTGGTGATAATGGATGTTTCAAATTACATGGAAAAACCTTTGTGGTCGGTTATTGCTGACACAATAATTGTTCCACACCGAAGCACCCATTGTCGCTGAATTTGCAGAATAAATGTTACTGACATTCAAATCGGCAGCACCATTTCGTCAGTTTCACGACGATTTCAAAAAATACTGCCAGTTTAATACTCTCAAAGCCCGAATCTGTGTCGAAAAATGTCTGCGTGTGTTCTGATAACAATAATCAGAAAACAAGTTACCTTTTGACATACTGTACAGAAATAATGGCAATATGTCATGTGTTCACATTATTAAAAATGTGCAAAATTTGCAATAACTCCTTTCAAACATATTCTGCTTCCAGTATTGTAGTAAAATGATACTTACAAAATATTTGAGTAAGTTGTGATTGGAGGTTATGTACTTTATATCTCAATTGATCTTATATCCATTGGCAAGATCACAATAATTGTATATATTGTGTGTATACTCATGGAAAGAGTATATGTAATACACGTGTTACACTGCATGTTTGCATTCATTGTGCTTGCTCGAACACTAAAAGTAGTTGCGTTGTCATGAGTCATAATGACACTTAGATTTTAACCACTTCTTTCTTTTAGCAAGTTGCACGCACACACTTTTTCTTTCAAAACTTAACATTCTTAATTTTACAACTACCTGCAACATGTTTCTTTCTTCTCTTGTTTATTTTCATAAGCAGAAGAAAAACCTACGTTATATGTACATACATGTAATTGCCAACAACTGGGTTTAAGATGTCACTGCTTTTGGTCTCTATGTGCCATTAGTTGAAGCAGTCAGGTTATGTGAACGCCTGTATAAACTAGTGACGGGGATCAGAAGGTTACAGCTTTCGGTCACCGCCCAATCTGATAGTCTAAAGACTATTCTTCTGAATTTGCTAATCAGGCTTAAGTTAATTGCCATTATCGGACAACAGAAGTTATATTTGTGTACATACGTAACGTTTACTATTGATAAGATTGCAACGAAACAACCTACATTATGGAGAATATTTGTACTCCTCTCTCAACGGAATTTTATGCACAAAACTTGATAGTTTATTCTAGCAAGATTCATTTGAATTTTTTAAAAGTTACTTTGAACCATTACTGGTTTTGTTAGTAAAAGAAATTATAGTTTAGTTTTAGAAAATGGGGAGGAGTGTAGTGAGAACGACTGCTGGAGGTGGGTATTTCTCGAGGTAAACACTTCCAGTGGTATGATTATCTCCCTTGATATGCTCTTGTTTGAGATTACCTCTATTCTTGACATTCATTAAAGTTATTTCGTACCGACCAGACGTGTCATATTAGATTCCGAAACATTGGTAATTCTTTTATCTGATCGTAGTGTTGAGCACTGTCTCTTTAATGGATCACTGGTAAATTATCTACCAAATTTACCACAACAACAACGGCGCATGATCAGAAAACTCACTGAACTCCCCCACGGAAAACTGGTTAACCAAATAAAACTCATCTTGTTCTAACAAATAGTCAATAACACTTGAGCCAAGTGGACCATTGAATGTGATTGCACCAATTCCCCGGTCATTACATAATCTACCATTGGCTAATTTCATCCCAGTTGCACGACACAAATCGAGCAGTTTTAGACCAAAATGATTACTATCTACATCTTGGGATTCCCTTGGTATGCTTACATCCATTTCGTAATCTTCCGTATCCAGATTACGTAAGAATATGTCATACTCCACAAAATCAGATTTTAATCCGACGCATGCTGCCTTCGAATGTGAAAATGTCTCAAATTTAAAAGACAGATCACAACAAGGAAGTTCGGAGATGCAACAGGTGCGACGATCTCATCGCAATAAGCGGAGTAGCCAAGTTCGCCAATCCTTTAAGCGATCAAATGAGTTGATGGAATCGATCAAATGTCCAAGAAATTCAACTGATTGTAATATTAAACAGGGAGAAACTGCTGTTGAGATGAATGATCTTGACTTTTGCAAACACCAATTGAGTTAGATTATGAGGTATATTAATAACAGATACCGTCTCACTAACTCCGTCATCTCGCATGGTAAATAATCCACCCATTTGTGTATAACGTTAAGATAGACGAAATCGTATATACTTCAGTTTGAGAGAAATTGTTGTCTAGTACTATAAACACAGAATGACACGCGTGAAAATGGGTTAATCGATATGGCACGAGTGCCAGCGCGGAATGATAGAACGAGAGATCGCAGGCCTCGAGTTTTATCCTTCCGCGATGGCACAAGTGTCATATCGATTAACCCATTCACACGCGTGTAGTTCTGTGTATATTACACGCCTTCACGACTATAAAAACAGTTATTAGAAAGACTCGCAACAATTCATTGACAACTATCAACAAAAGAACACATTTTATCACCAACCAAATTTGCGAGGGGAACCCGTGCTACTATATTTCGTCCCCCTGAGTTCCAATGTGTTCTATGTGCCTACTGGCACATAGAACACTTGGAAATCAGGGGACGATTTTCAGCTGTCGCTAGCGATTCAAATTGTATTTGCGTTGCACGATGTGTAGAAAATTCCAGTGACAATTCGCTTCTGTTTAAAAATAGTCCGTCAACATATTTTCATTTTCCGCATGGTTTAGTCTTGCTGTACATGGGGCTTTCATAGAACAGGCGTGTAATAAATTGTAGTATGTGCTTACGAATAGTTGATTATATTGCTGGAGCTAAGGATCTAATATGATTAGATAAACTCAGTGTTAGTCATGTCCACTTCAACGTAATTGCCAGAAATATCAACTGAATATTCAAAAGATTGCTTAGTTCAGTTTGTTCAGGTGAGACTATTGATAGGTATACCTGTAATCGGAAACACGAATGGAATTATTAAAGACCTATTGGGGATCAGAATCTACGATTTCATCAATTCTTAATTGTACTGTACAACAGTGGATATGATATGTGTAGGAAATTGAATATTTACATGTGCGTTAATTGAAAATGTTTTCTCATTTAATTATATATATATAGCTTTTAATATGGTATCGATTATGTAAAATACTTAGAATATGACGATATAAGTGTAGATGAGTATGTGTGTATAACATAGTATCATATGAATAGCTGCATTTTGTCCCAATTGAATTTCTTTGTTTAACCGAGTGTCCACTTTTTACAGCAATTGTTAGATATGAACGAAAACAGCCTTGTTTCAACAATAAGGAATACACTATCGCGATGGAAGGTCGCATACACATTGTGGAATGCGCAAGGATTCATTAATAAGGTTAGCAATGTGGAATGTTTGAAACATATCGACAAATCGTCCAGATTCCTGGCTATCAGAGTGTTGGATTGAGTCGTGGCCTTCTTGGAAATTCGAAGGAAGGGGTGGCCTTTTATTATTGTACGAAGTACTCTAAATGGTTACAATAGATCCACAAAATTAATGATTTGGCATTAGGGGCTGAATTTAAGGGCCTATATAAGTGATGAAATTTTGTTTATTTTGAACATTCTCACCTCTGATATTCCTTCAATTCAAATTAAATATACACAAAATGTACATCAAAATAAAGGTTGAGATGTATAGAACACGAAACACATGTGTAATCAACTCATAGAGTCGACTGTAGGCACCACTGGTTCCTGGAAGTCTGCTGCCGTATTCGCACCAGAACTGATAATTTAATAATATTTCAAGAAAACAACTTGTGGCCAAATGTGCTTTATATATCCAAGAACAAAGCTAGGGGATAAAAATTCTTCAAAACACGGCGACAGAGCTGCATTGGGGAAAATTCCAAAACCTTTGCTTTTGTTTACGTATGAGTATACTTTCGATTTCCGGTCAACGTCATCGGACAGAAAAAGCATGTAAAAACAACGCCCTCTAAAATCAAATAATGAAAAAGATCGCCTTCATACAGTATACTGTTATTAGATAGAGATTGCACAGTTGCCATATTCAATGCAAGGTATCATGATACCTGTTGAAATTTCTTAGAATTACGATTTTGTTTTTCGATAGAAATTCGTGGTAACGAATGATTTGCGCATGTCTGTCGAGCATGGAAACCATCTTCAATAAAAAATGCAGACAGTGTTGTCCTTTTCCAAAATGCAGTCCTATCGCTGTATTCGAAAGTGTTTTGAATGCCTAGCTTTGTTCTTGGATATATGAAGCACATTTGGCCACAAGTTGTTCTGATGAAATATTATTTTATTATCAGTTCTGGTGCGAATACGGTAGCAGACTTCCAGGAACCAGTGATGCCTACAGTCGACTATCACAACCTTCATTTTGATGTATAATTTGTGTATATGTAATCTGAATTTAAGGAATATGAGAGGTGAGAATTTCAAAATAAACAAAATTCCATTACTTATATAGGCCCTTAAAGGTAAAATCTTTAATTTGAAAAAATGACATTTTCATCTCGTGTACATTCCCCCGACGAATTCAAAGTATTGGAGAGATAATGGCAAAAAAGAAAATATTTTTACTGACATTGAATTGTTGGTATCTCGACTAGAAAATAATGTAATGATTATACTCGGTTTTGATTTCAATGCAAGATCTGGAGAATTAGTCGAGTTATTGCAGATGACGGCGACGATCATTCTCCTTACTACAAATGTATAAATTTGACGATGTAACGCCCCGTGCGAATCTGGAATTCGTTTGGTTGGCAATTGATTTTTACGTGCAAAACAACGTCATTGTGTACAGTTAACGGTAGAACAACTGGGGATAGTTTGGGGAATGTTACTAGTTATCAGTGTAATGGTAATAGCGCTGTTGACTATATTATCATATCAAATGGATATTTATCAGATATTATATATTTCTGTGTAAAGTCGCCAAATGAGTTTTCAGAACATTGTCAATTAGCAGTACACCTAGTATACGTATCACCGGAAGTTTCTATTAAGGGCCTTTATAAGTAATGAAATTTTGTTTATTTTGAAAATTCTCACCTCTGATATTCCTTCAATTCAAATTAAATATACACAAAATGTATATCAAAATGAAGGTTGGGATGGATAGAACACGAAACACATGTGTAATCAACTCATAGAGTCGACTGTAGGCACCACTGGTTCATGGAAGTCTGCTGTCGTATTCGCACCAGAACTGATAATTTAATAATATTTCACGAAAACAACTTCTGGCCAAATGTGCTTTACATATCCAAGAACAAAGCTAGGGGATAAAACTTCTTCAAAACACGGCGACAGAGCTGCATTGGGGGAAATTCTGTAGCGGTCGAGGTATAAAGGCCATTTACCAACCAGCCTGGTTGGTCCGGATCTCTTAGTCTCGTGGTAATTAAATCGGTCGCTTTGTGTGCTAGAGGTCGACGGTTCGAACCCCGGCTCCCGCACTTATCTCTCCTCCTGTTACATTTGGGGGCTCGTCCGATCCTCAGCAGTAGGTGGCACTGCGGGTATTTCGACCGCTCTGATGAGGAACTTGGGTGAGATTCACAGGTGGTGAATCTCAAAAGAAGGGGAGAGTAGTGTAGCGGTCGAGGTATAAAGGCCATTTACCAACCAGCCTGGTTGGTCCGGATCTCTTAGTCTCGTGGTAAATCGGTCGCTTTGTGTGCTAGAGGTCGACGGTTCGAACCCCGGCTCCCGCACTTATCTCTCCTCCTGTTACATTTGGGGGCTCGTCCGATCCTCAGCAGTAGGTGGCACTGCGGGTGTTTCGACCGCTCTGAGGGAGGAACCTGAGTGAGATTCACAGGTGGTGAATCTCAAAAGAAGGGGAGAGTAGTGTAGCGGTCGAGGTATAAAGGCCATTTACCAACCAGCCTGGTTGGTCCGGATCTCTTAGTCTCGTGGTAAATCGGTCGCTTTGTGTGCTAGAGGTCGACGGTTCGAACCCCGGCTCCCGCACTTATCTCTCCTCCTCTTACAATTCCAAAGCCTTTGCTTTTGTTTACGTATGAGTATACTTTCGATTTCCGGTCGACGTCATCGGACAGAAAAAGCCTGTAAAAACAACGCCGTCTAAAATCAAATAATGAAAAAGATCGCCTTCATACAGTAAACTGTTATTAGATAGAGATTACACAGTTGCCATATTCAATGTAAGGTATGATACCTGTTGAAATTTCTTAGAACTACGATTTTGTTTTTTGATGGAAATTCGTGGTAACGACTGATTTGCGCATGTCTGTCGAGCATGGAAACCATCTTCAATAAAAAATGCAGACAGTGTTGTCCTTTTCCAAAATGCAGACCTACCGCTGTATTCGAAAGTGTTTTGAATGCCTAGCTTTGTTCTTGGATATATGAAGCACATTTGGCCACAAGTTGTTCTGATGAGATATTATTTTATTATCAGTTCTGGTGCGAATACGGTAGCAGACTTCCAGGAACCAGTGGTGCCAACAGTCGACACTATGAGTTGATTACATATGTGTTTCGTGTTCTATACATCCCAACCGTCATTTTGATGTATAATGTGTGTATATATAATCTGAATTTAAGGAATACGAGAGGTGAGAATTTCAAAATAAACAAAATTCCATTACTTATATAGGCCCTTAATAAAACAGAATACAAATATCACAACCCGCTATATACACTAAAATGGACAGCCGAAAGTTTTGATAAAGACACAACTGGAATTAAAAGAAATGATATTCAGATTAAAATAAAACAATTCAACATGGAGTCTTTTCATAATGACGACAAGGGAAGTGAGTGCGCAATAGAGAAAATAACATCTATTATAAGAGCTGTAAATGACATGGCATCAAAACGAGTGAAATGTAATAACCAAATAACGAGAAGAAAGCGGCAGTGGTTTGGTGATAAATGTAAGGTACTAAAGATAAAATAATAAAATATAGAATCAAGGATAGTGACATAACACCAGGCGAAGTTCTTTATGCATTAAAAGAGATAAATAATATATCTCCGGCCAAAGATATGTAACGGTATGGAGGTGCTATTTGGGGTAACCCTCTAAACCGAAACTATAATGGGGTATCTGACTTGGGTTTGCAGGGGTGGCAGCAAGAGATTCAATTATGTCGTACAGGATGATTTAAATCTGAAAGGAATTGGAATGACATTGTTGAAGCAGTAAATTATTTTTTTTTTATTTTATCCATAAATTCTTTCCCTTTTAAGTATGTACAACAATTTCAATTGATTTTTCCTTAATAAGTTGTTGTCAACAACATACAAATACTTCATCTGGACTAACCAGTTTCAATTTTTATTCCAATTAAGTTCCTAGAGTCACCAGCTTAATTATTGGATTTTAATATAATGTGATAAGGTTCACTGGAATCACCAGTTCAATTATAATTTACGAGTACTGGAATTACCAGCTTCATTGGGAAATGATTTATTGACTGGAATTTGTAGAACCAGTTTGATATATGAGAATAACCAGTAGGCTATACACCTTCATACTCTTAGCAGGACTGACCAGCTCAGGGTGGTAATATTCCTTTACTAGCAGATCCTACTAGTTTTATATTCACTTTTTCTATTCTGGAGTGACCAGTTTCAATGGAATCTCAATTAACTGTATAGTTTTAACAATTCTGATTGTCAATAATAAATAGGTTAGTAATTTTATAGACTGGAATTCAAGCTATTTTACCAAACCGGATTAACTGTTTTCGTACTTTGGTTTGAGAACGGTTAATTCCCAGCAAAATAAATTATTTAATTTAGACCTATAGTATAAATTACTGTTTAGATACAACTGGTATATCTGTGCCGAACTATGTTTTAAATCACACTAAAACAAACCACTGTATACCAGAAGGAGGTAAAATTGCACACGGTTAATTGAGATTCAGTATTCTTGACAATTTCACTGATTACATCAGTCCATGACATCTATCTCATAACTCTATTCTAAAATGTATTACATAGTTCAATGACCTCAAATCGAACTCACTGGAATGACCAGCGTATGATTGCGTTGAAGGCGTTGCGGGATTGGGGGGTTAACATAAAAATTTAACTGTCTTAGTTTAACTCTTAGGGTTAAACAGCAGAGTCGGCGCCAATCAACCATGACACTTTTCAGTCACTTAACAAAGCTAAAATGCAACCATTGTCTTACAATTTATGTCCTGTTAAACGACTGAAAGGGTTAAAATTGGAATGTGCCAGCGTTTAATTTTCCACTAAATTACTGTGAGATAATTATTTTAAAATTTAGAATTAACTCATCGTATATACATGATTCGGACATCCCGGTTAAATGTTTACATTCTGAGAGCCGGAAGGACAAGGACGGCCTTGACTTGCTTCAGCCTGACTCCGAGGAACACTGTTCCTTTCAGTTTCCGTAAAGCCAACTGACTAAACTGGGGTGTGAATTATGCACAGTTTCTGGGAATAACCCATATTGTGCAATAAAGGCATTTATATGCACCTTTAATTTGCTAGTAACGATGAGACTTTCTGTGGTTGGTTTGAGTTGGTTGCGCTAGGAATGACCTGGCATGAAAAGCGTCGAACGTCGTCTGCATCGGCTTTTTATAGCTTGGATTTTCCAACAATTTTTGTTGGAAATTTTGTCGGATTACGTCACCAAATCTCCAACCCGACTTTTTGACGGAACACAGAGTTCTCAAAATACATGGCGTTTAGCAACGCACTAAAGTATGCATTTACACTCAAATGCATTTTAAAGACTATTTTGATTAATATTTAGGAAGAATATACAACATTTTGTGCAATTTGGATGTTAATAAGCCCATTGCCGATTAGCCATCTTTGACGTTAATGATATGCAAGGTCAGAGGTAGCTTCGGGTAAACAATGTGATCAGACTATCTGTCAAGACTGTCATACATGCGATAGAAACAACCAAAATGTTTCGCTTGAAATGAGAAAATGTGCATTTTGGATTTAATACTAATAAAGATAGAAAAACAACACACTTTCAACACTTCATTTAATGGACGGGGCAAAATAAAATTGATTTTTTAGTGAAATGAATACCGCAATGAACCCCTTCCCACAAGCGAAGGTGGACTCGGCATCATGGTTTTGTTTTGTTGACGAGTGACAAAACTGCATATATATCACTGAAAGGACACAAAAATGTCTGCGTGAGTGAAAATGCAAACCCTGGGTATCCAAACAACCAACCCATACAGATATTTTCAGGCATAACACACAGATGTTCCAGCTGAAAGAGGTTGTGGGTGGAGGGGGCATGGTCCCTAAAAAGTGAATGAAAATCGTCTGCTAGTAACAGTGTCGCGTGTCTACTAATAATATTTTGTCTATATACAGTACAAGTCAAAATGAGTTGAAGAATAGCCACTACCGGTATAAACTATAGAATATAGATGTAATGTTTCCTATACTAATAACACCAGAATCGGACATAAAAATATAAGTACATGTACTTGTATGTTGTAACCTTTTTTAACATGTTTTGGGTTTATACATAGCATTGAAGAGGGTTAATTGCATTGGAATTCATATTGCATTATATTTTTCCAATGCATAGAAATTAAAAATGTAATTTATAATGTCCACGAAAGCAACTTATTTCAGGAAAACTAATTTTTTGGGGTTGATGCAGCTTTGATATGCCAAAAACCATACCCATGAGTGGAGGGAATTTACCCTTTTGGTACTGTTAATTCTTTTTTTCTCAAACATCTCACTCAAATCACGGAATCCAAATTTTACGGAATCGGCTAGGAATCTCAATTACGGAATGCTTTATATGTATACACTGACTGAACATTTTGAAGGCTTGAGCGAAGGTACAGCTAGGAAGTAGTGATACAAGTCAATAGTAATGGATGATAGTTTAGTCAATAGTACTGGTACAAGGCCGCAATGGAACAAGACTGTTGTAGAAGCTAATGATAGGACAGATAGACCATAGACCTGTAGTCGTCTTGGAACTTTGGCGACAAGATGGAAACGGAATCCTGGTTTCTACAACAGGTATCCTCCAACAATACCAGGCCATAGGTATCTTCAATTTAGTATCCTCAAAAGGTATCCTCAACTGATACGTAGCCATGTCATAGGTATCCTCAAATACTGAAATGAATCGTCGAGTCGTTCGAGGAGTCACTCGATCGAGCAATTGCTCGATAGCTCATTTGCTCGATGGGATTCGAGTCATTCGAGCAATAGTTGCGAGTCACTCGACATAAGACGGAATCCCATTTTTGGAACCCCTTTTTGGAATCCCATTTGTGGAATCCCTTTTTCGAAAACGCCTGTGGCTATGGAATCCCTTTTTTCTGAAATGAGTCGTCGAGTCGTTCGAGGAGTCACTCGATCGAGCAATTGCTCGTTGGCTCATTTGCTCGATGGGATTCGAGTCGTTCGAGCAATATGCCGAGTTACTCGATTGAGCAATTACTCTAAAGCTCATTTGCTCGATGGGATTCGAGTCATTCGAGCAATGGTTTATCAGTAACTGTTCGATTGCTTATTGGGTTCGGGAATGCGTTTGATATACACAAGGGAGATAACTGCATTATGGGAAATCAAGCACTGGTAATTATAAGGTCTCGTTACAGTTATTCAGGTGAAAATGTCGGCTTTTCAAGAAATGTTCAGCTTCTGATTAACACGGCCGAGGATATTTCGCATTTAAATTACCTCCCCTATTCACAATACTCACAATGAATATAGTTTCTGGAAGGTCTGAATATGGCCCTTTCTGGAGACAACTGTACACACCAAAAATCTTACAATATCACTCAAATACACTCAGCCGAATGACACAGTTGGTGGTTAAAAAAATGGCTCAAAATGGTCAAAATTTTCTCATTTTGGGGATAAATCTCCAAATTTCGTACATCAATAGTGATAAAACTGTGTTATAGGAATTCCTCATTCCTCCACTGAGGATTTTACAGCATAGCATGATCATTCTGACAAATAAAAAACATATGGGTTTCTTATTCATTTTTTCAGAAGGCTTTCTCAAAGCAAATTTACACAAAAATTGCCCCATTTGTAAACTGCAAATTGTCAGGTCCCAAACAGGTCTGGGTTAGTCATTTAACACTTCCATGTGACCTTGACCCCCAACTGAAATGCACTTGACAATACACGGTTTGAACCAAGACCATCAACAGATTATTTTGGTCATATCACCATTAATGAGAATTATTTACTAAATCCACACCACCATAAACTAAAACTATAGCCCAAAATAGCCATTTGGCTGAGGATATCCAATAACCTCGGAAATGACCTTTTAATAGGAAACGAGACCTTAAGTGAAAAATAAAAAATTCTTCACATTCTCAGAAATAGTAAATGTGCATCTGTATTTAATTTTGAGAAAAATGATGTATGGCACATATGAAAAAAATGTTAACTTAGTGCCCTTAAGCCCCATGGATAGCGGCAGACCGAGCACTCTGACAGCCGTTTTTTTACGTTTCTTTACGCAGTAATGCTCAGTGAGAGAAGGCCTGTTCTTTCACATTTCTGACTCTGATAAAAGTTCTGTAGAGTAAACTTTGCATCAGGTGAAAGCATGTAACACCAGTGGTTCCCCTATTCTACCAAAGCAGTATGCTTTAACCTGAGAGGAGGAAGTTAGATTTCAATTTAGATGGATGCACAGCTGTATCACCATGAACAATAGCCATCAAGGCAGCTGTGTTGGTATATTGGCCAATGATCAGACTAAACCAATGGTGATAGATTATTTATTTTTGATGTGCACAGTCACTTTCAGCACCAAAAGCTACATCAGGATCACACATTACTGATAAAATTAAAACAAAACCAGAAATTATATTCATTTGTAAACTGCATTCTCCCTCAAAATGCATATTTCAGTCCCCACCCACCCACTCTTTTCCACAGCATTCTCAACTCACTTTCCTCATTTGGCTAAGCACCATTCACTGATTCTATCAATTATAATATAATGTGATCATAAAAGAAAAAAATCTATAAATCTCTTGTAAACTCATTTTCCTGCATAGCATACATTGTGTTTGCTAAAGGGTTAAAAATAGACCCATTTCAGTTCCTGACCTGATCCAAAAGACTGACATTTGAAGTATATGCTATTTGAAAAGAGCTGTGTAAATGTAACGATTAAGAATATTCAGTCCCAAATTATCTCTACTAATCAGACCACACTCTGATAATTCCCTGGAAAGTTCTTAGAAAGAGTTCTCCATATGACTGTACCAGTAAACAGCATTTTCAAATAAAATTGTGTTAAAAAACCTACATAATTCTCTTGATAACACCATTACTGGACTTGAAATACCTCAAGGGGGAGAACTTTCCAGGAAATTATATCTGTACAGGGTACCACTGAAAAAAGAAAAATATGTTTTAATATTTCTTTTAGTTATCCTAGAACATATTCCCACTAATACAGTTGGTTGCTATGGAGATTGGAGGCCAGAAATTGCAATGAAAGCAAACACTGTTTTCTACTTAAGTGAAAAATAAAAAATTCTTCACATTCTCAGAAATAGTAAATGTGCATCAGTATTTAATTCTGAGAAAAATGATGTATGGCACATGTGAAAAAAATGTTAACTTAGTGCCCTTAAGCCCCATGGATAGTGGCAGACAGAGCACTCTGACAGCCGGTTTCTTTACGTTTCTTTACGCAGTAATGCTCAGTGAGAGAAGGCCTGTTCTTTCACATTTCTGACTCTGATAAAAGTTCTGTAGAGTAAACTTTGCATCAGGTGAAAGCATGTAACACCAGTGGTTCCCCTATTCTACCAAAGCAGTATGCTTTAACCTGAGAGGAGGAAGTTAGATTTCAATTTAGATTTTTAGCACAGCTGTATCACCATTGCACAGCTGTATCACCATGAACAATAGCTATCAAGGCAGCTGTGTTGGTATATTGGCCAATGATCAGACTAAACCAATGGTGATGGATTATTTATTTTTGATGTGCACAGTCACTTTCAGCACCAAAAGCTACATCAGGATCACACATTACTGATAAAATTAAAACAAAACCAGAAATTATATTCATTTGTAAACTGCATCCTCCCTCAAAATGCATATTTCAGCCCCCACCCACCCACTCTTTTCCACAGCATTCTCAACTCACTTTCCTCATTTGGCTAAGCATCATTCACTGATTCTATCAATTATAAAATAATGTGATCATAAAAGAAAAAATTCTATAAATCTCTTGTAAACTCATTTTCCTGCATAGCATACATTGTGTTTGCTAAAGGGTTAAAAATAGACCCATTTCAGTTCCTGACCTGATCCAAAAGACTGACATTTGAAGTATATTCTATTTGAAAAGAGCTGTGTAAATGTAACGATTAAGAATATTCAGTCCCAAATTATCTCTACTAATCAGACCACACTCTGATAATTCCCTGGAAAGTTCTTAGAAAGAGTTCTCCATATGACTGTACCAGTAAACAGCATTTTCAAATAAAATTGTGTTAAAAAACCTACATAATTCTCTTGATAACACCATTACTGGACTTGAGATACCTCAAGAGGGAGAACTTTCCAGGAAATTATATCTGTACAGGGTACCACTGAAAAAAGAAAAATATGTTTTAATATTTCTTTTAGTTATCCTAGAACATATTCCCACTAATACAGTTGGTTGCTATGGAGACTGGAGGCCAGAAATTTCAATGAAAGCAAACACTGTTTTCTACTTAAGGTCTCGTTACAGTTATTCAGATGAAAATGTCGGCTTTTCAAGAAATGTTCAGCTTCTGATTAACACGGCTGAGGATATTTTGCATTTAAATTACCTCCCCTATTCACAATACTCACAATGTAGTTTCTGGAAGGTCTGAATATGGCCCTTTCTGGAGACAACTGTACACACCAAAAATCTTACAATATCACTCAAATACACTCAGCCGAATGACACAGTTGATGGTTAAAAAAATGGCTCAAAATGGTAAAAATTTTCTCATTTTGGGGATAAATCTCCAAATTTCGTACATCAATAGTGATAAAACTGTGTTATAGGAATTCCTCATTCCTCCACTGAGGATTTTACAGCATAGCATGATCATTCTGACAAATAAAAAACATATGGGTTTCTTATTCATTTTTTCAGAAGGCTTTCTCAAAGCAAATTTACACAAAAATTGCCCCATTTGTAAACTGCAAATTGTCAGGTCCCAAACAGGTCTGGGTTAGTCATTTAACACTTCCATGTGACCTTGACCCCCAACTGAAATGCACTTGACAATACACAGTTTGAATCAAGACCATCAACAGATTATTTTGGTCATATCACCATTAATGAGAATTATTTACTAAATCCACACCACCATAAACTAAAACTATAGCCCAAAATTGAGGATATCCAATAACCTCGGAAATGACCTTTTAATAGGAAACGAGACCTAAGACTTGGACGAGAGAACCAGACATAGTTTGGACTGGATAGACTGTTAGTGATAGAGAAACATATGCAATAGGCATTAAAAATGGGAAAATCAGGCCCTGTACTCCTATTCAATAGAACATACCCCTGTAGCCCTTGGTACTATAGCATAACGTGTTATTTTTATATGCCCAAAATGGGGCTTTACATGTCCGTTTGGGTGGTTTGGTGAAGATTTTGGTGGTCTGTAAGGATAGTCGGGTCTATTTGGGTAATTAGGTATACTCTAATTCAATCGAACACACCCCAGGGTACCCCTTGGTACTATATCACTACGTGCTACTATTATAAGCCAAAAGAATGGCGGTCCTAAATAGGGTTCTGAAAGAATTCGAAATAATACAAGTTGTCGGGTTGTTTGTGGTAATTATCCAGGGAAGTCGTTCCAGAAAATACTCCTGTACAAAGGAACATACCCTCCGAACATACCCCTGTCCTGTAAGAAGGTTTTAGGTAACATAGCAATCACGTGCTGCCATAGAAACCAAGATGGCGGCCTCCAGTATACAAAATGGACGACGGAAACACGTATCACCCTAACAACATGCGCTGCGCATGCGCACTAACACCACGTATCACTATGGAGATGACGTCACAACATGGCCGCTCACGCTGGTTACCATGACAACACAACATGGCGTCCCCCAATTAACCCCTGAAAGGTACATACACTATTACTAACAAAGTAGCCCACTACCATTACACCAATAGCACAAGAACCCGAAATAATTTTCCGGAAAGCTTTCTGCGAGAGCTTTCCCGAAAATGATGTCAGGTTCTTGTGCTGCTGGTGTAGTTGAAGATGCATACTAGTAGTTTATAGTGGTTAATCTACGACGTATTTCGACTCGTACTGTAAGTCAAGTGATTTCTGAATGCCACTCGGAGGTCCGCTGGCTGGAATTTTGCTTGTGCAAAACAATGCACATGGTCATCAACCACTGACCATACCTGGCCGCCAATAAAAACTTGTAACTCACAAAGCAAATCTGCAGTTTAAGGAGCACTGATAAGTTAGTTATCTGGTGGTCCATAAATTACAGATGAGCTTGTTGAGTCCCAAACTTTCTACAAACTGGCAAGAATATGTTGGAAATATATGTATATCTACCTACTTAGAGGAGAAGTACAAAATCATCCTGTGTTCTGTAATACAATATCCATGTATGCACAATTTGGTCATGGATCCGGGGTCGCGAGAGGGAGGGGCCCAGGGTAGTAACTCCCAGGGCCTGGAACTTGGGGGGGGGGGGCGCGGTTAACGGCCCAGGAGTCAAGGATCTTGGTTTCGCCTGTCCACCCTCTAGTCCAAACATGGCCCGAAAGACTGTATTTTATTTTTTGGGGGTTTGGTACGTCCTTTCATGAATGAAGCTATGCATTTGACCAACGGCTGTAATTCTGGACTGCATGATTCTTGAAGTAATAACTTTATTAAATCAACTTCACGTAACCAAGTTATCACTTCAAGATTTGTGCAGTCAATATAGCTATGGGCGGTAGGTCGTTGGATACTCATTGATCAACTTGGAAATTTGAAACTTGCTGCTAAAAACGTCCTTTTGAAGGCCATGAATAACGTGATTTTTTATCCCAAAAGCCGCCAGAAGACTCCATTTAATAACTGATTTACAAATTTTGTTGGGGGAGAAACGCCGCCCCCTCCAACCACTATGTGATCGATCGCGCGTCCGGCACTCGCTGAAGATGCCTTTATCATCTGTGCAATATCCCGACATTTTTGAAAGGGGAGCCGTCACAGAATTAACCCCGGGTCCGAATTTCCTTTCCCCGGCCCTGCGTAGACCTTCCACTTCGTTGGTGTTTTTTGTAATAAGACAGCTTCCACTGTGTGACATGTAAGTTTGAGTTGAAGGAGAAAATAGTCAAAAGAAGAATTTATATATTTTTAGGTCCGATTCTTGTGTTATTAGTATAGGAAACATTCATCAAAAGTTTATACCGGTCGTGGTTATTCTTCAACTCATTTTGACTTGTACTGTATATGGACAAAATATTATTAGTAGACACGCGACACTGTTACTGGCAGACTATTTTCATTCACTTTTTCAGCGACCACGCCCCCTCCACCCCAACGTCTTCCAGCTGGAACATCTGTGTGTTATGTTTGAAAATATTTGTATGGGTTGGTTGTTTGGAAACCCAGGGTTTGCATTTTCACTCACGCAGACATTTTTGTGTCATTTCAGTGATATATCTGCAGTTTTGTCACTCGTCAACACAACAAAACCATGATGCCGAGTCTACCTTCGCTTGTGGGAAGGGGTTCATTGCGGTATTCATTTCACTAAAAAAGCAATATTATTTTGCCCTGTCCATTAAATGAAGTGTTGAAAGTGTGCTATTTTTCAATCTTTATTAGTATTAAATCGAAAATGCACATTTTCTCATTTCGAGCGAAATATTTTGGTTGTTTCTGTCGCATGTATGACAGTCTTGCAGACAGTCTGATCGAATTGTTTACCCGAAGCTACCTCTGACCTTGCATATCATTAACGTCAAAAATGGCTAATCGACAAAGGGCTTATACAGTGATACGCTTTGCTTGTGCAGTTTCAAAACGGGTCAAGGAAAACGTTGCACAGCGCAGACTCCAAGACAAATTGGAAAGAAATGCCGTATTTAGAATCGAATATATTCAGTGTTTTACCGTGATAAAACAAGGAATTTACTCATTCACAGTGTTTTCGGGGATGGAGATATATCAACATGTGTTTGGAATGATTCTTAGGAATTATTGACAGGTATGTTCTCACAAGTCATTTTGATTTAATTGCGTAATTCAACTTCGAAGTGGGGCATGACGTGCGAGATCGAGTGCAGTTTAGAAATGTACGGAATTTGAAATGGTCTTCCTAACGGGATTTTCCCGGCAACTTGTAAACAAATGTTACGTCTATTTTTTTTTTATCAGCAAACGGCTGAATAAAATAGGGACTTGGTGATCTTGCCACCATTGTACATAGAATAAGAAACGAATTTCTTAAGGCAGTTACAAAGTACCGTTTACAGTCGAGGAAGTAGCACGAACTTTTAATATTGTATATAAATCATTATATTATCCTAAGACATGGAGTGAATCAGTCCTTAAGCCCATCCACAAAAAGGGGGATCGTCATGATCCAAATAACTACAGGGCTATTGCACTGAGCAGCTCCTTTGGAAAACTATTCATTAAAATACTCAATGAAAGACTTATATGTTTCTTAGAAGAAAATGGGATAATAAGTGATAATCAATTTGGGTTTTAAAAAACTCGAAGAACTACTGATAGAGTATTCATCATAAAAACATTGGTTAACAGATACAGGCACCAGAATAAACACCTGTGTGTGGCATTTGGCGACTTTCGTAAGGCATTTGATTCGGTGAATCGATGTATGCTGTTCAAGAAACTAAAGAGAGTGGGGGTAAGTGGGTCTTTTTTGAAAACAATTCAGTCATTGTACGAAACTTGCTCTTATGCTACACAAACGAGGGAGGGAATTGGACCCCCATCCGTATCAAAAAATGGTGTCAGACAAGGTTGTGTGATATCCCCTACGCTATTGAAAATTTTTATTGATGATTTGAACGAAGAATTCGATCGAAAGTGTGCACCGGTATCCATTGATAATAAACTCGTAAATCATCTGTTTGCAGATGATTTGGTCATGGTATTTTAAACAAAAGGTTTACAAAACTGCTTACATGCGTTACACACGTATTCGGAGAAAAATAAACTGGCTATAAATACAGATAAAACTAAATGCATGGTTTAGCGCAAATGATGCCCCAAAGCAAAGCTATCATTCACATTAGGCGGTACTGGTGTTGGTTTCGCCAATGAATATTATTACTTGTGTATAAAGCTTTCCGCAAATGGGTCGTGGAAATGGCCAGTAAAGGCATGAAAGCATTATTTTCCTTGGTAAAATCTTTACTGGAACATTACATATCATTGATTGAAACGTGGGCAAAATTATTTGATAAACTAATCAAACCTATCGTGTTGTATGGTAGCGAAACATGGGCTTCGTCAATGAACTTGAATAGGATTGATAGCGTGCCATGCATGTGAGTAGTATAGAACGGGCTTTTCAGGTAAATTCTGGAGGACCCTGGTGGGGGACCCCGGAAATGACGTCATGTCACGTGACCCAGTGTCGCCATGTTGTGTTGCCATGGTAACCCGCGTGAGCGGCCATGATGTGGCGTTATCCCCATAGTGATACATGGCGTTAGTGCGCAGCGCGCGTTGTTAGGGTGATACATGTCTCCGTCGTCCATTTTGTATACTGGAGGCCGCCATCCTGGTTTCTATGGTAGCACATGGTTGCTGTGTGACCTAAAACTTTCTTATAGGACAGGAGTATGTTCGAAGGGTATGTTCGATTGAATAGGAGTAACTTCCCGTTTCGTTGAATTACCACAAACAACCCGACAATCCCTCCAAATCACAAAAAACGACTTTATTAGATACGGATTTCCCCCAGAATCCTTTTTTAGGACCGTCATACCGAAGATTTTAATAGTAGCACATAGTGCTATAGTACAGAGGGGGCCCCTGGGAGTGTGTTCGATCGAATTAGAGTAGTTTTTCTGGAACGGATTACCCCCAGAATCCTTTTTTTAGAATATACCTTGACGTTTTTTCCCCAAAAAGGCACGTTTCTTTGGTCATTGCCCAGAATCCTCTGCTTCTACTTGGAACTATATTTTTATAAATTCCTACGCTCTATTTTTAGTAACATCTTTAACTGACCCCCTAACTAAGCATTAGGGCCTAAAGTTATCAATTTCTTTAAATGACATCTCAAACTACATGATTTTAAATAATAAATTTAATGAGGATCAAGATGTTTCTACACTAACCAATCAGATTAGTATATTCCCATTGTGTTTCTTTCCCATAGACTTCTATACTAATTTTCTAAATTTCCCAACTTTAACCTATAATCCTATATGAAACAAACACAAACCCCAACCAAGAATAAAAAAGTCAATCAAAATTTGCTGAACTGATGTGGTGTTTTCAAACACGTCCGTCAAAAATACATAAGATTAGGCAAGCAGGGACTTGACATCATTGAGGGTCGAAAGGGGCTTGTTCCCCATACCGTCCCTGCGCGCCTTCGGTGCGCGAAATCATTTCTTTGTTGATTGTCATTTCCTTGACATCATTCACGTTCGAAACATCGAACAGAGAAAATGTTCCGACTTGGCACCAACTATCTGTCCTATTATTTGGCTCTATTGCAGTCATCCAATACTCTATAGTCTTCTAACATCCTTGAAGTCTTGTGCCATTACTAATGGCTATACTAATATCCATTAATATTGAATTGTAACACTACTTCCTAGCTATACCTATCTCAGTCTAGACTATAACCTCGACCAAGGTTGAAGCTGATTGCTTCATTTCCCCAATATACATATAGACAGGCTATATATGAGATTCTGTAAATGAGATTCTTATCCCACTCCGTAAAATTTGGATTCCGTTTTACCTCGAGTGACTCGCACATACTGCTCGAACGACTCGAATCCCATCGAGCAAATGTGCTTTAGAGCAATTGCCCGATCGAGTGACTCGCACATACTGCCCTTAGCCTCATTTCCGAAAAAGGGGTGCCGAAGGCCAGGCGTTTTCCAAAAATGGATTCCAAAAAGGGATTCCATACATGGGATTCCGTCTTACCTCGAGTGACTTGCATATACTGCTCGATCGACTCGAATCCCATTGAGCAAATGTGCTTTTGAGCAATTGCTCGTTCGAGTGACTCGCACATACGGCTCTTAGCCTCATTTCAGAAAAAGGGATTCTGAATGGCCATATGTTAACGAAAAAGGGATTCCACAAATGGGATTCCAGAAAAGGGATTCCATAAGTGGGATTCTGCCTTACCTGGAGTGACTCGCACACACTGCTCGAACGACTCGAAGCCCATCGAGCAAATGAAATTTAGAGCAATTGCTCGTTCGAGTGACTCGAACATACGACACTTAGCCTCATTTCAGAAAAAGGGGTGCCGAAGGCCATATGTTTTCGAAAAAGGGATTCCACAAATGGGATTCCATAATGTCACAACATGGCCGCTCACGCGGGTTACCATGACAACACAACATGGCGCCACTGGGTCACGTGACATGACGTCACTTCCGGGTTCCCCCACTGGGATCCTCCAGAATTGACCTGAAAAGCCCGAGCTATACTACTCATGTGAAACGGTACACCTTAAATTTTGTAAGTATGCCTTAGGTGTAAATAGAAGGTTGCGGTGCGCGTGGAACTCGGTAGATATCCAGCTGAAATTGAATCATTGACTCGCACTGTAAAATACACTTCAAAACTTCATGCAACTAACTAGACTTTATGATTCTGGAGAATCCTGGCTTTTCCAGATGAGATTCCATGATTTTTCATGATCCCAGAGTGTCTGATGAATTGATTTTAACTGTCTCGCTGAAGTTCCCTTTTTGATGTTATGAGAAAGATGGGTATAGTAGTCTCAAATGACTCAGTTTGGTAAAAAAATGTTTAGGTAAAAACCATCATTAATGGTGGAGAGAGTTAATATCAATATCGTTGTTTGTTTGTTTGACACATACCCACTGAGTCCTGTGGCTATTTGAAAATGGTCCATTTTATCTCAAATGTATCCAAAACATTGATGTCTGGCAATTGTAGAGGGTTAACAAGTGCTAACAGGAATATTTTTCCATGCAACTTGTAATGTCACACCAAGAACTGCGAATGGCCATTTTTTCCTAAAAATCTGCAAGATGTTTTCAGAGAAATCCAGGGAGAACATGAATTTTATGCTTTTGATGGGTATCATTGTTTATCCTGCCAAAAACGAGTTAAGGGTTGTTTTTTGAATACCCTTATTACTTACAAAAATAATTCTCAGTGAATTCTACTTCCACTAATGTTGATCTCTCCTCTTAACTTTTGGTGCTGTGGGTATGCAAACACAAACCATTTTATCAAAATTGTGATGTTTGAGAACCTGCATAGGGTTAACAAATGCTTACTGGAATATTTTGTTCATGCAACTTGTAATGTCACACTAAGATCTGAGAATGGCCAATTTTTCTTGAAAATCTACGAGATGTTTTTAGAGAAATCCTCGGTTAACATGAATTTTTAACCTTTTGAGGGGTATCGCTCTCTAACCAGCCCTAAACGGGTTAATGCTTGGTTTAGTGAATACCTTTATTACTTACAAATATGATCCTCGGTGAATTCCACTTCCAATGAGGGAGGTTATGTTTATCTCGTAGGTACACATTGGGTGTTATGGGTGCCCAAGAACAGCCCCTTTTCTGAAAATGTCTATGCTTGGCGGCCTCCGGAGGGTTAACAAATGCTTACATGGATATTTTGTCCATGCAACTTGTAACTCCAAGACTTGCGAATGGTCAATTTTTCGTGAAAATATTTTTGTAGAAATCCACAGAAAACTGGAATTTTAAGCTTTTTAGGGGTTTATCTCCTTAACCAGTCAAAAATGGGTTAAGACCTCGATTTTTGAATACCCTTACTACTTACAAAAAATTTTCCCTATCAGTTTTGCGTCCGGTAAAAGAAGTTAGGTTTCTCTGTTGCATTCCCATTTGATGTTGTTGGTGTCCAAAAACAGACTATTTTTTTCAAAATTTTAACATTTAGCAGCCCATGGAGGGTTAACAAATGTTTACCGGAATAATTTATCCAATCAACTGGTAATGTGACACCAAGACCTATCAATGGCCATTTTCTCTTGAAAACCCTACCAGATGTTTGTAAAGAAATCCAGGGAAAACATAAATTTTTAAGCTTTTGATGGGTATCACTATTAACAACCACAAAAGGGGTTAACGCTTGTTTTTTTTTAATACCCTTATTACTTACAAGAATGGTCCTCAGTGAATTCCACTTCCAACAAAGGAGAGTATGTTTATTTCTCAGGTACATGTTGGGTGCTGTGTGTGTCCAAAAACAGCCCATTTCAACAAAATTACGATGCTTGGCAGTCTGTAGAGGGTTAATAAACGTTCACCGGAATATTTCGTCCATGAAACTTGTAATGTCGCAGAAAGACCTGCGAGTAGTCAATTTTTCTTGAAAACCTACGAGATGTTTTTAGAGAAATCCTCAGAAAATATGAATTTTTAACCTTATCGCTCTGTAACCATCCCTAAACGGGTTAATGCTTGGTTTTGTGAATACCTTCATTACTTACAAAAATTATCGTCGGTGAATTCCACTTCCAATGAAGGAGGTTATGTTTATCTCGCAGATATACTTTTGGTGTTATCGTTGCCCAAGAACAGCCCATTTTTTCCAAATGTCTATGCTTGGCAGTCTCTGGAGGGTTAACAAATGCTTACCGAAATATTTTGTCCATGCAGCTTGTAATGTCACTCCAAGACCTGCGAATGGTCAATTTTTCTTGAAATCTTTTTTGGAGAAATCAACAGAAAACTGGAATTTTAAGCTTTTAAGGGGTATATCTCCTTAAGTAGTCAAAAATGGGTTAAGACCTCGATTTTTGAATACACTTACTACTTACAAAAATGTTTTCCTGTCAGTTTTGCGTCCAGTAAAAGAAGTTATGTTTCTCTGTTGCATTCCCATTTGATGTTCTTGGTGTCCAAAAACAGACTATTTTTTTCAAAATTTTGACATTTCGCAGCCCATGGAGGGTTAACAAATGCTTTCCGGAATAATTTATCCAATCAACTGGTAATGTGACACCAAGACCTATCAACGGCCATTTTCTCTTGAAATCTCTACCAGATGCTTGTAAAGATATGCAGGGAAAACATAAATGTTTAAGCTTTTGATGGGTATCACTATTAACAACCACAAAAGGGGTTAACGCTTGGTGTTTTGAATACCCTTATTATTTACAAAAATGGTCCTCGGTGAATTCCACTTCCAACAAAGGAGATTATCTCTATTTCTCAGGTACACGTTGGGTGCTGTGCGTGTCCAAAAACAGCCCATTTCAACAAAATTACGATGCTTGACAGCCTGTAGAGGGTTAATAAACGCTCACCGGAATATTTCGCCCATGCAACTTGTAATGTCACACAAAGACATGCGAGTAGTCAATTTTTCTTGAAAACCTACAGGATGTTTTTATAGAAATCTACAGAAAATGGGAATTTTAAGGTTTTAAGGGGTCTCTCTCTTTAGCCTGTCCAAAATGGGTTAAGACTTCGACTTTTGAATACCCTTACTACTTACAAAAATGTTTCCGTTTAGATTATGCGCTCGATAAAAGAAGACACTTTTCTTTGTGGCGTACTCATTGGGTGCTGTTGGCGTCCAAAAAAAGCTCATTTTTTCACAATTTTGACTTTTAGCAGCCCGTGGAGGGTTAACAAATGCTCACCGCAGTATTTTGTCCCTGAAACTTCTATTGTCACACCAAGGCCTGGGAGTGACAAATTTTTCTTGAAAATATACAAGACTCGTTTAGAGAAATCCACGGAAAACATGAATTTTTGAGCTTTATGGGGGTATTACTGTTTAACCAGCCCAAAACTGGTTAACGCTTGGTTTTTTGAACACCCTTATTACTTACAAAAATGATCCACGGTGAATTTCACTTTCAATAAAGGAAGCTATGTTTATCTCTCTTGTATCATGTGAGTGCTGTGGAGGCCGGAAAACGGCCCATTTCACCAAAATTTCGATGTTTGGCAGCCTGTGGAGGGTTACCATATGCATCGCCTGATATATCGTGTGTATCAAAGGTCGTGTTACAGACAGGTCTAATAATGATGAATGTTTATAAAAAATCTACAAGACGTGTTTCGAGAAAGTGCCTATAAACTCGAAATAAGGGTTAAATCGAAAATTCCGCTTCGGTACATTTTTAGATTTTGTGACCATCTTTGAGTGTGCAATATTTCGTGAAAATCGGTTCGAAAATGGCTTCTGAATCGTAAGGACAAAATGTGTAGACCCCCCCCCCCCCTACCCCCCCATCCCCCCCCCCCAAAAAAAAATAAATAAATAAATAAATAAATAAATAATAATCCGTAGAATAACAAGAGTCTTTTCCAGAAGGAAAAAGCCAAATAAAGAATATCGCTAACATTCAAGGCTGTGGCATTGTGCTGTGATTTTACCATCCCGGAGAAATTGTCAAATAAATTCGATATACCAATGATAAGCGAGATAATGAATCACGATAATACACATTCTTTTATGGTAGATAACATCGCCATTAAACTGGAGAATAACTATGTTTCTAATGTCATGGCAGACATTATTTGACGACGATAGACCAAGTGGAAAGAACAAACTAAGAACATAGAGAATTTAAATCCGATTATGAATTAGAATCATATTTGAAAAATGTTAAAGATATGAACTTGAGAAAACTCTTCTGTGAATTACGAATGTGTAGCCATTTACTGGAAATTGAGAAAGGACGACACAAGCAACCCAAAGTACCTCTTAATGAAAGGATTTGCAAAAAGTGTAATTCAGAAACAGAAACAGAAGAGCATTTCATCATGAGATGTTCAATATATACTGAACTCAGAAAAAAATATTTCGCGGAAACTGGGAAACTAAATCAAAACTTTACAAACATGAGCGACAAACAAAAATTCATATGGATAATGAGTGACAAGAGAAGTGATACATGCAACGTCATCCGCAACATGGTTGGATCATTTCTTCGAAAAAGAAATGATTCACCTAATAAGTGTTGATTATATACATGTATAGCGTAATAGATAGTGAAATGTTATTGTTATTATTTACTGACATCTGTCTCATGGGGACGTTATTGTCATTAACCCTATACCCAACGTAACGGCAAAACCGCCCAGCTCTATGCCCCAAAAAATCGCCAATTAGTTTTCATTATTTTTTCATATTTTTGTCTCAAAAACATAGGTTATGACCCTCGTTGGAACGAGCTCGTCGAGCGCGTTCCAATGAGGGGTCATAACATATGTTTTTGAGACAAAAAATTAAAATAATAATTATTCAAGTATTTTTTTGCAAGTGTCATCTGCGTTTCATGTTAGGTAAAGAAAGGGTTAAACTGTCTATCTATCTCGCTATCTATCGCCGGTACCGGTATCGGAAGTCGCATTTTCAAACTTTTTCAACTTTGTATTTCGGACCACGAGTACTAAAAGCTCTCAAAATTTCTAGTCCGATGAATGAAATTTAATTTTAACGTTTTCCCGACGTCAGTGGGAATTAATTTCGTTGCAGTAAATATGTTCTTGCAAGGTGGATAAAAATGCGCCGAGAAATTACTTCAAATGTTCTTTGAGAAGTATGTGAAATATTATAACGTTATATGCCGCAGGTTTTGGGTAGGAGTTTAATTTTGATGTTTTCCGGCGGTTGTTGGGAATTTCCTGGCACGGTTAAATTGAATTTTCTGATGCAATGTCAATACAAATGTCACGAGACATCACTTGAGCTATTCTTCAAGGAGTAGGTGAAAATATTATAAGGTGAATCTGTTGTTGGATGAGCTGTATGGATTCTCACAAAATGAGAGGTGTAAAAACAGGACTTGGGATAAAACGTAAAAATACGTAAAATGAAACAATCCAAAAAAACTCATATATTTTTAATTATTTTTCAATCTCTACAATATACTAAGATTTCATGAAAAATCAGAGTAAATTTCATTTTTATGAGGTTGATGTGAAAAGTCGCACGCGAAAATTAGGACAAACGGTTGAGAATTTCCCAGGTCTGCACCACATTGTTAGATATGGTTTTTGTCAGAGATGGGATTTACAAAAGTTGAAAGCGGGAGGCTTGATACAGGCGTTAATGTTAAAAGATGAAGAAAAACGTGTAAACTGCGCATTGTTTTGGATAATGATCGGAAATAAAAAAACAATAAGCCACACTTCATCAAAGCCCGGATCACCGTTAATATTTGCACCAAATGTGGTGTTGCATCTTGAAAATTGTGGCCGTGATTGTCTGAAGGAGAAAGAAAAAAAATTACCTGCTGTTGTTTGGCGGTGACATGCACTCATTGTTGTTCAAGTCGATCACACAATCTCTCGAAAAATACTGGGGCAGAAATGAAAAAGATCTGGGCATTTTAACGCACACAATAGCACAATTTCTACTCCCAACTGATAAACGTATTAGGCCAACTTCTTCTCTATTTGCGCCGCCATATTAAAATGGCTGAAGCTGATAGCAGATCTCTCGGTGAATACCAAGTGGGCTGCGCAGGAGACTAAAAGGCTGACGATTGTTAAAAGTCATCCCAACTTCGATGGATGACTTAACCTTTTGAACCCTGATGGTATCTTCCATGTTAGTTCAATGACAGCAATCGGGAGAGTCCATATTGATAATTTGGGGTAGACCAATTAATAATTTCAACGTGCAGCCTTCGGGCTGCGCGTTGAAAGTATTGATCGATCAACTCCACACGTTCACTTAGCAGCTATCATACTTAATGCAATTATGACGCATCATGTTCTTGGGCCAGAAAAAAACGGTCTTTCGGGTTCAAAGGGTTAATAAGTCATTCCAACTTCGTTGGATGACTTAATATTAGTCAAACGTTCGAACTGTTTAGAAACAAAAATTGTAAAAAGCCTGCTTCTGTATTTTCGTATACAGGAAAATGCCCGAAGTGAGTGAAATGATGCGCACATCCATTATACAAGTTAGCTAACAGTTCGAAATTTCAATTGTAATGTGAAATTCCCATTCTCTTAGCGCTAAATGAGCTGTCACGTTTAGGAAATGAAGGGGGGCTGACCTTCCTGTAAATCTATTCAATGACGAAAATTGTCAGTCATGTTTCAGACGACAGCAGTACAGGTTTCTGTGCATTATTTTAGGGTTTTCTTTTTGTAGTTGTTCAAAGATGATAGGGGTAGAGCGCTCTATCAACTCCCTTACCTCATTGTTTTGTCCATGGTCCTGGGGGCGCGGTGGCTCAGTTGGTAGAGGTGCAGGCTGCAAGCCGAGAGGTCCTCGGTTCGAATCCCACCTGCGGCAACCGCGTTGTGTCCTTGGGCAAGACACTTCACCCCGATTGCCTACATGGGGGCAAGATGACGATGTGTACTGAGGCGTACTGCACGTCGATGGTGCGCATGTCTTCAACCAATCTAACCCTGCCTGTGCTGCGGCGCAGAGTTCAGAGTTACGATGTTGGAGAGCTGACAGCTGCTCGTCGTTGCTCGGTGGTTCTCTCCGGGTACTCCGGCTTCCTCCACCCGTAAAACTGTCACGTCACGATTAGCCATTGTGCATAAGTATGTGACCTTAAACACCAATAAATAAATATTTTTGTCCATGGTCCGCAGATAAAAATGTCAAAGTTTGTTAAATTATTCATATCATCAAGTTTGAGTTTTGTTTTTGTTGAATATTAACAAATATTTTGAGAAACCTACATAATAAAACTCTGGTGTGTTGCTTTCACAAAAATGTAAAATAAATTCGTAAACAAATAAAAAATATGTTAATTGGGGAACAAAAATCGGTAAAATCATGAAGGGCCAATCAGTCCTTTAATAAACCTTGTACTGTCTTCAAATTATTTCAAACAACCCAATCGGTTAGATATGGCACGAAATGAGAGTATGAATATAACTATAGGGCACTTTGTTTCCAGGAAACACTGGAAACACTGGAAACAATGAGATTTTTGTTATTTTTTTCAAACAATCCGGCAAGTACAATTGGTATTAAATTTTGTTTCAGTGTTTACATGATAAGTCATAAATGCTCCAAGTACTAAAATTCTGAAGACGCTGGAAACGATGGAAACATTGGAAACGGCGGAAACTATGGAAACATTGGAAACGGTGGAAACGGCCGAAACAATGGAAACGGTGGAAACTATGGAACCATTGGAAACGGTGGAACATTGGAAACACTGGAAACTATGGAAACATTGGAAACGGTGGAAACATTGGAAAAGGTGGAAACTATGGAAACATTGGATACGGTGGCAACATTGGAAACGGTGGAAACACTGGAAACATTGGAAACGGTGGAAACAGTTGGAAACGGTGGAAACATTGGAAACTGTCGAAACATTGGAAACGGTGGAAACATTGGAAACGGTGGAAACATTGGAAACGGTGGAAACTATGGAAACATTGGATACGGTGGCAACATTGGAAACAGTGGAAACTATGGAAACGGTGGAAACATTGGAAACAGTGGAAACTATGGAAACATTGGAAACGGTGGAAACATCGGAAACGGTGGAAACACTGGAAACATTGGAAACGGTGGAAACAGTTGGAAACGGTGGAAACATTGGAAACTGTCGAAACATTGGAAACGGTGGAAACATTGGAAACGGTGGAAACATTGGAAATGGTGGAAACAGTTGGAAACGGTGGAAGCAGTTTGAAACGGTGGAAACATTATTGGAAATTATGAAAACATTGGAAACGGTGGAAACACTGGAAACATTGGAAACGATGGAAACATTGGAAACGGTGGAAACAGTGGAAACAGTTGGAAACGGTGGAAACATTGTAAACATTGGAATCGGTGGAAACGTTGGAAACAGGTGGACACATTGGAAACACTGGAAACATTGGAAACGGTGGCAACAGTTGGAAACGGTGGCAACAGTTGGAAACGCTGGAAACATTCGAAATGATGGAAATGGTGAAAATATTGGAAACGGTGGCAACAGTTGTAAATAATGGAAACATTGGAAACAATTCAACTTTCAGTTGCACCATCCGTGGGGGATATATTTGAGTACTAAGGCGTACTGCACGTCGAGGGTGCGCATGTCTTCAACCGATCTAACCCTGCCTGTGCCGCGGTACAGAGTTCAGAGTTACGATGTTGGAGAGCTGACAGCTGCTCGTCGTTGCTCGGTGGTTCTCTCCGGGTACTCCGGCTTCCTTCACCCGTAAAACTGTCACCGACATGATATGCCCCTGGCTGTTAATGTGTCGTTAAACCCTAATAAAAAAAAAACAACAACAACAAAAAACACGAAAGTGTTGCATGTGAGGATGACGTGGCCACAATGACCCGGGAAAAACTAGAGCTGCTTCCCTTCCATCGTCCTTGTATGGACGAATTCGAGAGGTCCCGGGTTTTCCCGAAGGGTCCGTATTTGATACGTGCGACCTGTGTATACCAAGTCCAATACAAGCAGAAGTTCACGAGTATTTTAATCGTTGTTTAGTATTTTCCCCAATTACCAACAATGTTAAAATGGAGGTCCCACACATGTATGTTCACTCATCAGCCAGCTGAAAGCAATCAGTTTCCTCGCCGCTTGATTCTATTTCTCAAAAGAGGCTTAATACCACATAATAGGAATCTGTCTCGTGTTGTTCTAGAAATATAGGCATCTCAACTTCTTTCTATTTGTAGCTCTGCGCTCACAAAGACACGGGGAATTCCCCTCTTTTATCAAGTATATATCATTCAATAATACTACATGGCATTTCAGTTCAAATCGGGAGACCAGTTCAAAACATTGACATTTTGACTGGTCACTCCATACTCTTGTGATGATGGAGTTGACTGGTGAAGACGTTGACAGAATTTCATATCAACATGTTTCATCTCTTAACAGCAGGAATACGAAGTACTTCTTATGTTGTTGTAATTTATGTTTAACTTGTTCTATGAATAGAATATCAAATCGTGACAAATTTGAGATTCCTTTTTTCACATAATGTGTAATTTACCCGTTTTACGTAACGTAACGTAACGTAAGAAATAAACTGGCCTGCGATTTTCACAAAAATCGCCAAACAAATTTTATTATTTGTTTAACTTTTGCCGCGAAAATAGAACTTATCAACCCTCGTCTAGCCCGTTCCATTGAGGGATCATAAGCTATGTTTGCGAGACCAAAAATGAAAATACTTAATTATTCAAGAAATGTTGGGATTTTTGTTTGTTTGCAATTGCCGCCTGCTATTTGAATTGGATAAACAGTTAATGAAATATACTAGCGAAAAAAAGAAACGCAAGTTTTTTTTCTGCGGTAAATATTTCCAATGTGTTATGGATGATTATTTCATTGTTTGGATTTTGATGTTATTTCTTCATTACTGATTCAATTTTGACGAATTTTGTTTTCTTAACACAGACGGCGTTTGCATGGATCACGTTCAATCGTGGGTACCCTATGCCATTTCCTGATCAAAATCAGTAGCGGGTGTGCCAGCCCGGGCTTCAATAGCAGCTTTAAATGTTCTTACCATTGACCCGATCAAGTTGTTTATGGTCCTTTGTGGGATATTATTCCACTCCTGAAGAAGGGCCTGCGTGAGCTGAGCACGTTCACGCGCTTCCTGACCCCCATGTCCAGCTCGTCCCATAAATGCTTGATCGTGACAAATCTGGACTGTAGGGTGGCCAATCGAGAACTGGGACATTGTTTTGGTTGAGGAAGTCACGACAAACGCTAGCAACATGCGGCCTCGCATTATCCAGCTGCAACGTAAGGTTACGCGCATGAATAAGTGGAAGGACGCGAGGCATGAGGGTCTGATCCTGATATCGTACGGCTGTAAGATTGCCCTGGATGACCACGAGAGGTATTTTCACGCCATGAGACCCCCCCCTCCCCTAAACCATAACAGAACCTCCCCCAAATCTGTCGTTTTCCTTAACGCACACGTCAGAATATCGCTCACCTCGACGTCGATAGCAACGTTGTCGTCCATGTGACCTGTAAAGCGTGAACCGAGACTCGTCAGTGAATAACACACGTCTCCAGTGGGCCAAGTGAAACCGATTTTGGTGCATGTGTCAGCAGCCATTGCAACCTACGTTGACCTCGCCTGAGTGTAAGTTGCGGACCTACGTCGGGACGTCGTGGCCTTAAATTGAACTCCCGCAATCGATTCGTAACTGTTCTTGGACACTCTCGGCGACCATGAGTGCCTACAACCTGGCTCGCCGTCTCCGTCTGAAATTGGGGTTAAGACGCATGCCTCTATCTTGACTTGGCGATGAAACACGCGGACATCCGCTCTTGGGACGGTCAGTTATTCTTCCTGTGACCCTGAAATGCCCAACTAAAGGAGCTATCGTTGACTCATAGACCCTAAATTGCTAGGCGACGATATGTTGCGATTGGCCCTGCATAATTAGAGCAATAACCCTGCGCCTATCAACTTCGGACAATCGTGCAATTTGCTTTTCTATCCTGTTGAAATGAAATGTGCAATCGATGTGTACTGTTCAAAACTTCGATTTGGTATGTTTTTATGTGGGTGTGCCCCGGATGCACACTTTGTTGAAAAATCTGTTCAAAGCATGCAGCGTCACACGTGGTCAGGGTTGACTGAATTTTAACCAAATACTTTTTAGACAGTACACTGAGGTAGCTATTTGTCACATTTTACTAATTTGGTCCACGGTTCTCGTGGTTTCATTTATTAGAACAGATAAGAAACTAAAGAAAGGTATATTTTTGTCAGAAAAGGATTATATTGGTCAAATAAGGTTATTTTTCACAGCAATGCCAATGTCTGTGGCACAAGCTGAGAAATCTTAAGAAAAATGATATCTGATAGCATTTTTAAATCGATGCTGACGTGCCCCCATAATGGTATATAAATATTAATAAGGTACACAACTTGCTTTTCGAAAACTATAACACTCATCTTCATTATACCCCCCCCCCTCCCCCCCCCTCAAATTTGATTCACCCAACGTATCCAGCAGTACCAGGTGCCAGTGGAAAGGGGAAAGAATAGGCTTTACAATGGTGTATGCACGAACGTTGGGTGTTCTTGGGTTGTTCGTAATAACTGGAAGAAGCCACAGAAAAGGTCGAAAAACACTTTATCTGACAAGCTGCTATTCAGTGGAAAGTGGATAACGAGCGACAATTCTCCAATTTATTACTAAAATTCGAGGTCCCATTGTCTATGGAGGGTAGATTCAAATATTAACCGTATACCTTTATCACTTACTAATCTTGTATGCACATTCATTCTTTCTGGTGTTCACATTTATCTTTTTTTTAACCATGTGGTTTTATTTTATAAGAAAGGTATATTTTTGTCAGAAAAGGCCCCTGATGACTTTTCTGTTGAAATTACTGATATAACACCGTTTTCCAATGTTAGAGAGTATTAAATTATAAAAAAAAAACTTTGGTTATGATTCGAGTTATGGAGTTATCATGAGCTATATAAAAACATTGGAATACAAATTTACCCTCAAGTGTGTTGAACAACCTGTCTTCATTTTTACATGACGCAAGATAACTTCTTTAACTTAATCGAAACAATATTGACAAATAGTGACATGTGCTTGATGCTCCTAATTTTCTTCACTGTGTGTATTGTGTACATGCATGCCAAATGCACTTTTGAGTTCCTTTGTTTTATTGTTACATTTCCAAATGTGATAGGCAGATAACGCATCGCATCAGAACAATTCTGGATCGTCTTCTGTGGGTCCGAATGGTTATCAGTAGGTGATAATTGCGGGTTCACGACCACTTTGTACATGTACGTGTACGGTATACGTACGCGATGCGTTTACCAACGTGGGATTCAGTGTTAAATCGCACTTTTGTTCACAAAAATGTTCAGTGTTCTTGAATCCGCTGTTTTTTTGTGACTCCTAGATCGCACTTTTAACGTTCAAATACCCGTGGTGAACGTTGAATGTTACACGTTTTTTAAAAAAAAGTGAAATTGCACATTTTCACTTTTTTTTTTACTTTAAAAATTTTTGTCAACGTTCCCATCGCAGATCAGACCATCGATCCATCGTTGGTGAACGCGAGCAAAATTCTGGGCTAGCATAAAAAAAACGGTTTGCGGATTCAAGACCAGTGGTCTAGAATCCGCAATTGTTTTGAGGCGGTGGGTTTTTCCCCCAAAAAACTTAACAGACTACTATTGGACGCTTCCCTTTCTGACGTGAGTGGGGGGAATACCCGGATTTTTTCCAAAAAAACTTAACAGACAACTATTGAACGCTTCCATTTCTGACGTGAGTGGGGGGAATACCCGAGGAAATAAAAAAAAGTGATTGATATATATAGGAGAGAAAAAAAATATATAAATAATAGTTATTTAAAAAATAAATATATCAAATCGAATAGATAATAAAAAAAAATACGTAAATCATGTGCGCTTCCCAGACTATTAGAGCGAGGTTTCTTTTAAACATGCTGATGAGAGCATTCGCAATCTGCGTGAACGAAGAACTACGTCCCATCTTGTTAGAACGATGCGTCCGATGTCGGGATCATCTAGACTTCGATCATGAGAATCATTCGTGTCTGACGATGGAAAGGGAAGATATGGTCGTCAAGTATTTCGAACCGGCGTTCGAACGCGTTAGATTCAACGATGTGATCACGATTTGGAAGAGATTAGTCTTCTGTAAGTATGAAGACAAGCCTACAGTTTCGGAAGAACTGAAATTGGCGCATAGAAGTCTGACTTTAGAAGACAAGGGATGCATCGTGAAATTATTGTTCAATGAAGCATACGTCTAAGTTTTTTCGTTGATATAAAATAAGGGAGAATAGAAAATAAAAAAAATAAATATACACATAAATTTTTTATCTAATATTAGAAAGAAGAAAAAAAAATACAAAAATGAGAACCGGAAATAAATGGTATCCGACGTTAGTAGACGATGAGGATGAGAAGCTGATCAACGTTTTGCCGACGACACCGTCGCTAGAAGAAAGAGAAAGAGGAGAGAGGTATCACATCGATCAAATCAGTAGAATTCAAGAGTATCTAACTCGAGAGAGAGATTCTCGTCATTCCCTCAAGAAGAAGTATTCGCGTTTCGTGAAATTCGTCAACGCAATCGACACGACACTCATCACGATTTCCATGCGTTTGCACGCGGCCGGCATCGAATTGTTGTCAATCGCGGTCGGCATTCCGATCGTGTTGACCGTAGAAGGAATGGCTCTCGCCGCCGGATTGTTTAGCACGCTCGAAAACTTTTTGAGTAGGAAATTATATCTGAAGGCAAGGAAACACGACAAGATTCGCATCTTGGCCGACTCGAAGATCGACACGATATCCGAAATGATCTCTATGGCGTTGAAAGATGGTAGGATATCGGACGGAGAATACTTCGCGATATTGAGCGAGAAAACGAAATACGATGCCATGAAAGAAGCCGTGAGAATCAAGACTCGTCAGATCATCAAGGAAGAGATGAAGGATTCTCTCGTGGAAAAGGGGAGGAAAGAGGCCAGGGTGGAATGCAGTAAGATGATAGAACTCAAGAGCAGCGACTGAAAAAAAGAATATATATATAATAAGAACAGAAATTTAAAAAAAAAAAAAAATTAAATTTATATATAAAATAAAAACGAAATTAATTTAATAACTCTTAAAAAATGTATTGTGTAAAGTGTAAGAGAGTTACCGAGACGAGTAATTCTCGAGAAGTACGAACTAAAAGCGACAGACAGATGCTTCGCGGAATTTGCGACATGTGTGGTTCGATCAAGACTCGATTTGTTGAAAAAAAGAACGCGAGCAAAGATAAAGGCATCGTGAATAAAATGATCAACAATCTACCTTTCGAAATGCATCTGCCCGGTCACAGTTTCACGGGACCCGGAATGAAATTGAACAAGAGACTCAACGCCGATCTGACACCCAAATCTTGGAGCAAACCTGTGAATAGGGTGGACGCGGCCGCGTATGATCATGATCTGTGCTACGCCGGACATCCTGACACCAAGACTCGCAACGACGTCTGCGATAAAAACATGTTGGGGAAATTGAGAGGCATATCGAATCCGACCAGGAGAGAGAAGATAGAACGTTCGCTGGTCGGCAATCTGATCGGTGCGAAACGTCGATTCGGATGGGGCGTTCAAAAAAAAAGGCGCATCTGAAAAGAAGAAGAAGAAACGATTATTAACGAGCGAATTGGCCGGGGAGTTACACAAACCCATAGTGCGTAAATTTCGAAAGAGAAGGGTGTTCGTGAAGGGTTTGGATGATATTTGGTCTGCCGACTTGGTCGACATGAGATCGTTTTCGAGGTGGAACGAGGTTGTCAAATAACTATTGACGGTCATCGACGTGTTTTCCAAATACGGTTGGATCAGAGCTTTGAATAATAAATCGGGACCTTGCGTCGCCGAGGCTCTGAAGAGCGTGTTCGACTCGTCTTCTCGAAAACCGAGTAAATTGTGGGTGGATAAGGGAAAGGAATTCTACAACAAGCATGTTCATCGATTGGTAGACCTCTACTGGATCGAAAACGAAGAGAAAGCCAGCATGGTGGAACGTTGGAATCAAACGATGAAGGAAAAGATGCACAGATACTTCACGGCAAATTCGACCAAGAAATACATATACGCTCTGAACGGACTGGTCAAAGATTACAACAACACGCGACACAGATCGATCAAGATGACTCCCACGGAAGCTAGCGATCCTCGAAACAAAAAACGAGTCTACGCGAAACTATATCCTGAGAGATCTAAGATCAGGAAGAAGTCTAGAACGCCGAAATTTGCCGTCGGTGATCGAGTGAGAATCTACGCTTATAAGAAGCACTTCGAAAAGGGTTATACTCCTCGATGGACCTCGGAAATCTTCGTGATAATCAAAATATTTCACACCAATCCGGTGACTTACGAAATCGAAGCTTTGGATGGAGAAGAGATCATCGGAAAGTTTTACGAACAACAATTACAGAAGACAAAGTTTTGATGAAGAAAACAAATTTTTTTTTATTTACTTTCTTTAACATTTTCTTGTTTACACACATATATATATAAGAGAGAAAAAATAATAATAAAAAATAATTAAAAACTATTTTAGATAAAGAAAGCAAGTTAATTAATAAACCAAAAAACTAAAAATCCTTTAAAATGACAAATATACTAGATATAGCACAAAGCATAGTGAAAGATGAAAGTATTCAAGAATATGAGGTTCACGAATACGAACCGGTAACTGAAATGAGTTTGAACAATGCGGGAGAGATAAGAATCAACGTCGAAACTCAAGATCTATTCATACATCCCAGCGAGAGTTACATAGTGGTCCAGGGACGTCTCACCAAGGAATATGGGAGCGACTACGCCGACGACGACACGGTTACTCTAGCCAATAATGGTATCATGCATCTATTTAGTAATATAAAATACATGCTATCCGGACAAGAGATAGAATCTGTGTTTCATCCCGGTCAGGCCACCACGATGTTCGGACTCTTGACGTATCCTGATGATTTTTCGAAATCCAGAGGACTTAATCAGTTGTGGGTGAAAGACACCGTCGGCCCTGCTAGCGCCGGCGTCGCCTTGATATTCGACTACGTCGTCAAGACGTCCAGACCTAAAGGAACGTTTTCGTTCAGGATACCTTTGAAACACATCTTCGGATTTACGGACGATTACAACAAGATCATGTACGGATTCAAACACAATCTGACGTTGATTCGAAAAGGAGACGACGACGCAATAGTGAGACTCACTGCGACCAATGCGGGTAAGATAACTCTACACAAGATATCGTGGTTCGTTCCGCACGTGGAGCCTTCGATCGTAGAGAAAGCGCGTCTCTACAAGATCATAGAATCCAAGAGTAAATTACCCGTGGGATTTAGAATGAGACAGTGTGACACGGCTAGCATTCCTCCCTCCACGAATCACTTGGATTGGAGATTGACAGTGAAATCCGCTTCCGAGAGACCGCATTTCATTGTGGTTGCATTTCAGACTGATAGGGACGGGTCTCAGGAAAAGAATGCGTCGCTGTTCAATCACCGTCATTTGAGAAACATGCAAGTGTTTCTGAACGCCACGAGATATCCAGCAATCGATTACAATGCGTCGTTCGACAAGAACGATTTCTGCAGACTGTACGGCGACGCCGCTGATTTTAGAAAGAAGTATCACGGTCTAGACGAATTGATGAGCAATCCTAACATATCTCCCGGCGAATACAAGTCGATGTATCCCATGTTCATATTCGACGTTAGTAAACAGAGTGAACAGCTCAAGAGTAGCGTCTTAGACATTCAGATCAAGATGCAATTCGATAGGAATGTTCCGAGAAAAACCGAAGCCTTCGCCCTGGTCCTGCCAGACAGAGAATTACAATTCGAATCGGACGGAAATAAGATGTCGATCATTCGATGAGAGACGAGTGTGTGGAAAAAAATAAAAAACAAAAAAAAATAAAAAAAGTATTGAGTAATTATTAAAAACAAAAAAAACCAAAAAAATAAATAAAGTAATGTGATCTAGAGAGATTCAACATCTTTCTAAATCTCATTACTTTTTTTTTTTTAAAATAAATCACACATTATTTTTTTTAATTCATTATTTTCCACGCGTTCACTGTTTGTTCAAAGGAACTAGTTCGATCAGTAGACTCACCATGGAAGTGGCGGCTTCGGGATTATTGGTTTTCATAACGAAATTAATCCTGTCTCTGGCGTTCACTTTGAGAGTCATGATGAACATGCTAACATTCGCGTGTTGATTCTCAGTCTTTTCGACGCTGTATCTCTTATCGCTCTCTACTCCATTCACCATGAGATTGACGACCACTCTGTTATTCAAATCCGAGGAAGCCAGACTCATTCGAAGGATTTCACCTCCCAGCAGCATGCGATATCCCACCTGACCATGTTTCGATCCGCTACCTCCATTTCCGAAAGACCACTCAGCTTTTCCTTCATCTAAGGTGCCGGCCTCTTCGGCTCACACGGTGATCAATTGTCTAGCATATTTGACTTTCTCCACCACCGAAATCAGGGTGCAGGCATCCGTCATGTTCACGGGATCCGGTAGATTCGTGAGCGCGTGTCCACCCATGTCTAGTTTACCTTCCATTATGTCACCCTTTCTCCAGACCGAGTTGTCGTCCACGTACTTTCTGCTAACCGCACTGGAATCGAATTCGGGATCGTGATTAAGACCGAATAAATTGTGACTGTTCATGTTGATGCCACCCTCCATGGTTCCGCCAGATTGTTTGTTCAGGTAGAGATCATCCACTTGTGATTCTAGGTATTCTTGTGATTTTATCACGGCAGAATCCATGTAGCCCTTGTTGACCGCGGTTGAGTCCGCATCCGTGTTGTCAACCTTTGACAGATTCAATATCTTGTTCAATCCCGCATTCAGATCCGATTTCATTTCTCGTATGTCAGACTTTCTCTGTTCCAGATCTATGTAGTGTTTGGTCGCCACGTCCTTGGGATTCGTGGGAGTGGCCACGTTCGTTATCTTGTAAGAATTTGGCGTTCAATTCTGAGTGCATCGTTTTCTGAACGTATCTATTTCTCAGGTGTTCGCTGAATCTCAGAGTTGTCCACGTATTTCTTGGTCGCGGCATCGGTGGAATCTATGGGATTCGCGATGTTCACCAAACGTTTGGATTTCAGATCGAGAGTCATGGTTTTATCCACGTAATTCTCTAGCAGGATTCGTTCGAAATCGGCGTTCCCCCTGGCGACGTATTTTTTAGTCACAGCATCTGCGAGATCTATCAGCTCGGGAAGATTGTAGAGCTTCTTACCGTTCATGTTCAAAGGTTCTTCTCGAGGTTCGTATCTCCAAACATAACGTTCGTCCAAGTTGACAACGTCATAACCATCGTCGACTTCGAACGTCTTCCTCTTCTTTCTTAGGTTGACTTTTTCGTCGTCACTTCTACCAAATTTATCGACTGGCATGTTGTTGTGGGGATTTTTTTGTTTTTTTAGAAAAAATATATTCAAAACGCAGTTTATTAAAAATGAACTATGTTATTTTTATTTTTCGTTTTTATTCGATTAAAATTTTTTAAAATAATTTATTATCTTCATATATACTATAAAAAAAATCTCTCTCTAATGTAAATCATTGAGAATGTCTTGAAACCAATCTCCTTCAGACCATCTCTTGAAAATGTAGAGACACAGGTGACCGCAAAACACTTGATCTGGTGATTGCACTTGTTCTCTGTTGTAACGAACCATTGGTTTGTTGAAATAGTGCTTTATTTCTTTTGGCGGCGAGATTCCGTAGCTGTCGAAATAATAATTTTTCTTCTTCCCGTTCTTGATCCACGCCACCCAGTGAGTGCCTTCACCCGATGAATCGTCTAGATTTAAAATTCCGCATTCCGATTGTCGAGGTCTTCTCTTCGGCAAGGCATCTCTGGAAAACACGCCTAGAAAATCTTTGATTTTCAAATCTTTTGCCGCATTCAACAGATCGATGTTGGATAGGGGTTCGTTAGGTAAGACAACACCTTCTATGGATATCTTTATTTTCTTATTCATAAATGCGTATATATTTTTTTATTTATTTATTTTATTATAATTCACTAAAATGACGTTATTTTTTTTTTTTCTTTTTCTTTTTAAACTAACATTCTCGATGTCTCTATCGATTTCCATAATCTTGAATCCATCTAATTCCTCTTGATTTTCTGGAATCCTGATATTACCATCTTTCAGTAGAACAGATTCGATCGTTTGTAGTGATTTAACGAATGAAATTTTTAGATACCGTGTCGTAAATGTATTTCTCTTGATCTTTTGACAATTTTTTGAACAGGAATAACAACTGCAAATATCTATTATATTCAAATATGTCTTTTTCGCTACCTGCGAAAAAAGATGACGCAAAAAGAGATATCAAATGTAGTTTGTCTCTCTTAGCTCGAACGTTTTCGGAATTTAAGAATTGGAGTTTGTTAGGTAAGACGACACCTTCTACGGATATCTTTATTTTCTTATTCATAATGTGTATATATATATTTTTTTATTTATTTTATTATAATTCACTAAAAATGACGTTATTTTTTTTTTCTTTTTTTCTTTTTCTTTTTAAACTAACTCTCTTGATGTCTCTATCGATTTCTATAATTTTGAATCCATCTAATTCTTCTTGATTTTCTGGAATCCTATCATCCACAATCATATCTGGAATCTTATCATCCACAATCATATCTGGAATCCAATCATCCACATTCATATCATCTCTAATTAGATCCACAGTCCAATGTCCGAGTGCCAAAGTGCTTATTTTATCGTCTAACATGAATCTCTTATCGTCATCAGCCGTTAGCGAAATCTTGTTGACTATTTCGGTATACAAGTCGTGATTTTCACTTCGAATTGATTTCATAGTCTTATACACCGGATCACTTCCTAACAGACAATCTTTATACTCTTGGAAAGAGATGTTTTTCTTCACCATGCACGCTTTAACTCCTTTACACTTCTTGATCTCTTCATCTTCTAGACGATAAGCATACAGTTTAGGTCTCAAGCCCACGAATTCAACGATTTGTTTAGCATTGCTCTTGTCCTTAAATTTACCCAACACCTTCTTGTTGTCGTTCGATTGAATGTTGGACAGGTGATCGACGGGATAATTGCTTGTGTCGAACCACGCGGCCACGTCCGGAGATATATCTTGGTAGACGTCTTCCGTCTCTATCTCATAAACTAAACTGTCCGTGTCGGTGAACAGCAGTTTGCCTTTATTACCAAATTTTGGTTTGACATAATCGTAGTGAAACTCATACATCGATCGCTTGCTGATATCTAAGATGATCGGTCCGAGATAATACCATTTGTCGAACTTCAGGTGCGTCTTTTGCATGTGAACGGCCACTAGATTTTCGTTGAATATGGTTCGGTGTTTGTAATTGGGTTTCGCCACTAATTTTTTAGCTCTTTTCTCAGACGTGACGAGTCGAACGTTGGTTCTCTTCCTGATGTTTTCCATCGATTTACCGTACACGCAGTTGTTCATGAGTTTGAAGAAATCTTTTTCGAAATCGTTCTCGGCTCGAATTCTGAGATTCGTGTTGAGATCGATGTATTTTTTCATCCAAGGCTCTTCATCGAATTGAATGATGTGATGTATGTCGACTAATTTCATCCCGTAATCGACATACTGTTTCAAATTCTCGCTGTAGACGACGTAGTTACGTTTGTTAAATAAATTGGGAATGAGTTTTTCCTCGTCTCCTTCATTCGGTTCCATTCGTTCGGGAGCCAGCGGATAATCGTTGTGTGGATCGTGTAATTCTTCCGGATAGTTCAAATCGACTTCTAAAATGCAAGGATAGTCTCTCCATTTTTGCATCTCTTCCGGTTCCTTCACCCATTCGAAATTTCCAATCGGTAAAGGATGACTCATAGCCCAACCGTACAGATTATTAGCGTCCCAATACTGTATGTATTTAGTCGACCGTTTCAAATCGAAACCTTCTTTCATGTAGGGATTGTTAGCTTCAGAATATCTGTGAGAGATCATCGAGACGCCACCTCTCGCAGCCCTTTCGAACATGAGCAACATGTTCACGTCAGATAATAATTCCAATTGGACTTCGGTGGTCTTCAACAGAGCGTCCCATGCCAGACCGGGTGTGGTGAAATACCAAGCGGGATCCGGATTGTAATTTCGACGACAGACGTCTCGAAAATTTTCGAACACGTCTGCCAAGAGCAGAACGTCGGTCTTCAGATAGAGATCGTGATAATCTCTCATGGTTTTCATATCGAATGATTTCCACACGTTTTTAGCGTGTTCATAATTCTCATCGGAAATGTCAGATTCGTATAATTTCGAATAAAAATCTTCTTTCGAAGGTAGTGCAGTGTCTTCAAATCTCTTTAGATCGTTCATGTAATTGTAAGGATAGACTCCTTTCCTCAACATGACGTCTACTCGTTCTCCGAAATGTTCGCTCGTGATTTATCCTTGCTCATGTTATCGACTAATTTTTCCAGAGTGGTCGACATGAATTTAAAACTGTTGATGAAACGTATGCCTCTACGAATGGATTTCGTTTTTTTCTTTACTCTTTTGTTCTCCATGAGTTTCCATTTCGTGAAGGAAATGTATCTTTCTTCGCTGTTCGTGATGCAATTTAATTCTTCGTGTGAGGTGCCGAGATTTTTCACGAACAGATGACTGTCATAACCCGAGAGATTGTGAAACATCACCGGATAGAAAACAGCATCTCGATATGTTAAATTACACTTGCTGTGAGCCGGACTATGATACAGACCCGTGTAATGATCGTGGTCTCTGACCTTCTTATTTTCCTTCGAATTCCCGTCGAACGATTGTCTGCATATGTGACATTCGGTGGCTCTGTTATTTTCATCCTGCTGCTCTCGCGTGATGATCATTTTTGCCGGAGTTTTAAATTTGTCGTATAACATTTGAATTTGATTCTAACTCTTCCACGAACCTTTGAGCGACGTCGTCATCTTTATACTGTTTCGTATAGGTGAAGGGACCCATGTCGTGTTGCGAGTTGAAAGCGCATTTCACGTAAATGCAATAGCCTGAAGGTATGTGTTTTTGATATCTTTCGACGTAACTTTGAAGAGCGTTGGGTTGACAGGAACTCATTTTCGTGGTGAAACATTCCAAATCGGTGTACACGACGAATGGTACTTTTAACCTTCTATTGTGATTTTCAAACTTCACGATGGTGTTAGGTTTGGGCATTTCGACGGCGACACCTTGATTTCCATTGCAATATTCCTGATGTTTCACTAACGATTTTTCGCTGTGAAACGCGTTCATGCAGTTGCAACATAAAGATATCTTTCCTCTATGTTTATTATTTTGTCTCGCCAGTAATCAGCTCGGATGTTTAACCCAACAATAATGACGATTGTCACCATTCAAATTCAATAATAAAATAATCGTCTTTTCTCTTTCGAGATATGAAGTCTGTCTGAGAGGATAGATCGTTTGTTTTTCGTCGTCGTATCCCAAGATGTTCACCGCTACTGTGGAATTTTGAGCCTCAAAACGTTCGATGTGTTTTAACTCTGTTGGAAAAATCACTCCGGTCCAATCGAGATTTTTAGAAGTTTCCTCGTAACGAGAAACTCTATCGGAGTGTATTTTGACAGGGTATAAAGCAGAGGTGACTGCCCATTTAAAACACTGATCATCTTTATTTCTCACGTTGACCACGGCGTGTTTCTTAGCCAAGAAATACGGTAATTCCAAGTACGAAGATCCTTTCAACGAATCGTTTTTAGTTATGTGAATTTCGAGTTTCAACACCTCATCAAACGTCCAATTGCTACCTTCATGTTGATAATTTGCGAGAGATGTCAACATCTTGTCTTTCATCTTTTCAAAAACATCTGATAAATCTGAACCTCGAAATACGGGTTCGACATTAGATCTGAAATATCCATTTTTCACGATGCTCTCACCAGACTTCACATTGGTTTTATTCATCACACAATGGAGTATCATCTTAATTTTTAGTCCCACTTTCATGTATTTGCGAAACAAATCCAATACTTTTTTCTTTACCCGTTCCATGAACAATTTCGGATCGATTTTCTTGAACGAGGGAACCACATCAAAAGTTTTAAAAACGCCTTTGATCGCACTCTCCCGTTCTACGGGCTTTGATTGGAATAGTTCCATAATGAGTCGTGCTACATATTCTTCTCCTTTCCCTTCATCAATTACTCGTTGAATTTCACTCGATATATCTTGTTTGTCTAGAATCTGAAGTGCATCACTCGTTTTCGTTTTAGTTTTTCTTTTCTTTTCTTTGGAAACTTGATGTTCTTCAACAGCTTTTCGTTTAGTCGTCTTCTTCTTTTTCACAATCGAAACGTTTTGGGTTTTTTCCGACGTCGGCATTTCGATTCCTTTTACTATCTTTTTCTTCTTCTTCTCATTTTTCACAACCGATGCATTTTTTGACATCGTTGCTATTGACATTTCGTTTGTCTTTCTAGTGTTTCGCAAATATTTTTGTATGACTTCAATTTTTTTTTATTTAGTTCTATGATTTCTGAAATGTGAAATTTGTAATAGTTTACAAATCTCGTTTAACTGAGGTACGGTTTTCTCATTTAAATTTACCATTGTTTTATCTGTTTGCTTCATTTGTAAGAATATTTTTTTTTTGAATTTTGTATTAAATAATTTGTTAAAAAGTTTTGCTTTTCTTACTCTTTTTATATATATAAAAAGTTAAATTTTAACATCCTTTTTTTCCTTTAATGTGAATTTTTTTATGTTCCTTAACGTGAAAAAATTGAATTAAAGAAAAAAAGGATGTTAAAATTTAACTTTTTATATATATAAAAAGAGTAAAAAAGCAAAACTTTTTAACAAATTATTTAAATACAAAATTTAAAATATACATTATTTGCAAGAATTCATAAAACAAAAACCAAATAATTGATCATGACAACAACACCTAAAAGATGTGAATTGAAATTGAAATGAGACGAAGCGTATAAGAAATTCGGTTTTAATATCTATACATTACAACAACACGATCCCATCAAATTGAACGAGGTTGAGATGGAGGGCTTAGAGCGCTACTACAACAAATATCAGATGTGTTTGAAATTGGATGAAGCCATGCTCGATTTGTTTTACGAGTACCAAAGCGATCTGCTGAATAATATCATCGTCGCCGAAGACAGAGAATTCGACAAGGACAATTTGTTGTTGTTCTATGGAAGTTACATATATCCAATAATCTCACTCGAACTCGTGGACAAATCGGGTGGTGAGAGTGCATTCACCGATGTAAAAAAACTCAAAAGAGTAAAGATAAACATTCAAAACATTTTCGTAAGTGGGAAAATGACGAATGTCAACATGCTAATAATGGACTTGGAAATATAAACAATAGAGAGATTGATTTTTAGCAAAGAAGAAGGAAAAAAAGTAATGAGATCTAAAGATGATCTCATTACTTTTTACAAAAAAATTTTCACATTAAAGAAATTAAAATTAAAAACTTTTTTTTTATATATATAAAGAGTAAAAAAAAACAAAACTTTTTAAACAAATTATTAAAATACAAAATTTAAAATATACCTTATTTGCAAGAATTCATAAAACAAAAAAAAATCTAAATAATCGATCATGACAGCAACACCTAAAAGATGCAAACTGAAATTGAAACGAGTCGAAACATATAAGAAATTCGGTCATAAAATCTATAGATTACAACAACACGATCCCATCGAATTGAACGATGTCAAGATGAAGGACTTAGAGCAAAAATACGACAGATATAAGATGACTTTGAAATTGGATGAAGCCATGCTCGATTTGTTTTACGACTATCAAAGCAATCTGCAGAAAATCGTCATCGCTAAAGATAAAGAATTCGACAAGGACGATTTGACGTTGTTCTATGGAAGTTACATATATAAAAAAAATCTCATGCGAACTCGTGGAGAAATCGGGTGGTGAGAGCAAGTTCACCGATGTAAAAAAACTCAAAAGAGTAAAGATAAACATTCAACACATTTTCGAAAAAGGAGAATACACGAGTGTCAACATGCTAATAACGGACTTGGAAATATAAACAATAGAGAGATTGAAATGTTAAAATTTAACTTTTTATATATATAAAGAGAAAAAAAACTTTTATTAAAAAATTTTACATTAAAGAAAATTAAAAATTAAAAAACCAACTTTTTTTATATATATATATAAAGAGCAAAAAAAAAATAAACAAACTTTTTTAACAAATTATTATTTAAATACAAAATTTGAAATATACATTATTTGCAAGAATTCATAAAAACAAAAAAAAACAAATAATCGATCATGAGGACAACAACACCTAAAAGATGCGAATTGAAATTGAAACGAGTCGAAATGTATAAGAAATTCGGTCATAAAATCTATAGATTACAATGACACGATCCCATCGAATTGAACGAGGTCGAGACGAAGGGCTTAGAGCACAAATACGACAAATATCGCATGCCTTTGAAATTGGACGAAGCCGCGCTCGATTTGTTTTACGAGTACAAAAGCGATCTGCAGAACATCGTCATCGCCGAAGATAGAGAATTCGACAAGGACGATTTGTCATTGCTCTATGGACGTTACATATTTCCAAACATCTCATTCAAACTCGTGAAGAAATTGGGTGGTGAGAGCGAGTTGACTGAAGTAACAAAACTCAAAAGAGTAAAGATAAACATTCAACACATTTGCGAAAAAGGAGAAAACACGAGTGTCAACATGCTAATAACGGACTTGGAAATATAAACAATAGAGAGATTGATTTTTTAGCAAAGAAGAAGGAAAAAAAAAGTAATGAGATCATCTTTAGATCTCATTTTTTTTTGTTTTCCTTCTTCACTATTACCCATATATTATAATAACGTTTCCTTTTTTCTCAAATTTCAGCGTCGATTCTTCTTTTCTTTCTTTCTTTTTTTTGTAATATGATTTTTTTTTTATAATAACACATGCGTTTATCCGAATCATAATTATGAACGAATGTTGTGCATCTCTTGGTAACACTCGCATCATTACCATTCTCTTCAGAAGGTAGTGGTGACAGTGGAAAGCGTCTCATTCTTTTCATTTCCAACCATCTATCCCGCGCTTTATCTATCTCTTTCATCAGTTCTTTCCTTAGATATCCATCATTAGCGTCTAACCATTTTTCCACATCTTTTTTTTTTCACACTCTGTCTCGTGATATTCATCATTATCGTCTAATTGTTTCTCCACCTTTTCATCCATTTTATATATTATTTTATACTTTCTATGATTTAAATTTTATATAATCATATAATTTTATATTATAATAACATATTCAAAATCGGTATATTCTTAAACGGCGAATTCTCACCGAGCAACAAACCCTTGCCGAGTCGCTCAACGTTCTGTCCACTCTTCAGATAGAGACCGTTTCCTCTCAAAGAGTTGCCACCTCTAACGGGTTCTAGATACAATCCTTTACCGCTGTAGTCTATGTGGACGCGACACACGGCTCCTCCCTTCTTCAAAAACAGTCCGCTGCCACCCATTAATTTCTCAACTGCCGAACTAGCGAGTCCCGTGAGAGCTCCCACGCTGAGAGTCTTTCCGAGAAAGGGTAGTTCCTTTGTGGCGAAGGGTAATGCTTTTGCGGCGATTCCTGCCAATAGCGGTAGGAAACCGCCTTTCATTCTCAAATTGTATCTCAATTGAGTGGGACTCATTCTCACCGTCAACCCTCTTCCATCGCGAATCGCTTTCTCCATCCTTTTGATTTGACTTCTGGTCCAGGCGATCGAATCCTGACCACCTCTCGTCAGATCTTCATGAGTGAATTTGAATCTCACCGCCTCGCCTCGAGTTGTTAACGCTCTCTTAAGTTTCTTCCTCTGTCCTGCGGATATGTCCACGTTTTTAATCACGTATTCTGTCATAATTCTTTTTTTTAAATATAATTTACTTCAATTGTTTTCTTGTTTAATAATAATTATTTATATTAAAATAATTTTGTAAAATTAATATTGCGTTTATTTTATTTTTTCTTATCTATATATATACACAATATTTTTTTTTTTTTTTTTTTGCTTTTATATTTCTCTTATGTGAAATCGTATCGTCACCCTCTCTCCGCGAAGATCTAACAGTTCACCATTTTGATCTGTCAACGTGGTTTTGAGACTATACAATGTGTCTAAAATCACTGGTAGATAAACTAAATTTCGAGGTCGCTCCACGATCTTATAACCCGGCGACACATTTGGAAAGAAGGAATAGATCGTCGGTTGAGTGCTACCATTCACATAGCTTCCAGCAATCACGTCCACGTTCACCAGAATGCTATTGACCGCGAGAATGTCAACCGTATTTTCAGATGCCGTGTGGCCTTGATACGTCTTTCGATCGAATCCCAACATCTTGCCTATAGAATCATCTGTGGTGAAATCCACTCGAAAATTATCTTCCAAATCCAACATCGTCTGTAAGGTATTAGGATTGGGAGCGAGTCTGATCTTGTTGCTTCCCTTTCCATCCGTCTTCATTCGCGTCTGGATGTAATTGTTCAAATCGTCTATGTCATAACTCCCTTTGGGAATTCGAATCTCCAACCAATCCACTCCGTCGGAATACTTGAACGAGTTATTCTTTTCGGTGACGTTGGGAAAGGAATAATAAGTCTCCAGATTCACCAATGCCATCTCGTATCTTTTCTCTCTATTCAATTCGATGGAAGGTTCGAATTTCGTAGCGAATTGAGTCGAATCGCCACTCACCACGATTTGAATGGATTGTTTTGCAGCCGTATTCTCGGCTATCCGTCCTAACAATTCACCATGTTCGAACATTATATTTTAATTTTTATTTTTTTCAAAACTAATTATTTGAAGATTTATTATTTTCTAAATTTTATTTTCATGCTCTATCTTATTATCATCAGAAACATAAAACTTGTCGAATCCGCATCGATATTTTCTGCGATTAAATTCGCTTGTCAAATTGATCACGACAAAATTGTAAAGTCCACCATCCCAAACCCTCTTGCAGAATCTCCTCAATTCCGCCGCGCTCATGTGATTGAGATTCTTGAGATTTTGGCAAAAGAGACATAGAAAATTAGCGTTCTCCCTTATCGTCTGTCTGGGCAATCGAAAATAATTCTGCGACAGGTAGAAACAGTCCACGTTGCTGTGTCGACCCCTAACGTAATACGATTCGCATCGGTTCTGTCTCTCCAAAAGCAGATCGTCGAAAATCATGAGATTCTTATCTTCCGATTTCAGTTCTCTAGGATCCGGAACGTCGGTAGCGTTCTCATAAAATCGACACTCGACGTTCGAAGATGCATTTCTCTTCATCAGCTCCATCGCCGCACCGTCCAAAATGGTCGAAAGTGGAGCTTCACTCTTGTCGAATTCCTCCCTACTGTCAAAGATTCTGGCTATGACGTCCTTGGGCAATCTACGATCCATGCACTCTCGAAGCAATCTGTATTCGGGTTGAAACAAGCTCTTGCCAAACACGAACAATCTGTCTTAATCCAACCAGTCGGGTCGGGACAACAGATTCATCAACAGATTGGTCTTTCCACAATTCGATTTTCCCACTATCAAGCCTCTTATGCTCTTGGGAAAGAACTCGTTATTCGACCTCTTGGTTGCGGCGTCGTTCGAAGACATATCTTTAATGTTCATCTTTTGTTTTATTTTATTTTTTGTTATTTTAGATTCTTTTCAAACACAATTTTTTTATGTTTTTCAAACTCAGTTTTTTATGTTTTTTCAAACTTAGTTTTTTATGTTTTTTCAAACTCAGTTTTTAATATTATCATTTATTTATATTTCACCGTCGCGAGTTCTCTTCAATCCTGATCCACTCGTCATTTTGGCTAAATCTTGTATGGGTACCACAGCATCCTTAAAATCTTTCCAACTTTTCGGCGTTCGCTCTAACGCAGCTCGCTTCGCCGACGGACTGATCAACTTGTCGATCAACACGTCGGCTGCCCTCTTGCCAGCCACAGAAGCTATCCTACCACTGGCTTCAGAAGCGGCTTTCTTACCAGCATCCAAAGCCGTCTTCTTACCGACCTCAAACGCGGTCGATGCGAGTTTTCTACCCGCATCGCTCGTGAACGCTCACATTATAGAATCGACGATGCCAGAACCGCCTTGAACGTACGTTCTGACGTATCCCCTGTTCTTTATCACCAACATATTTTATTTTTATAATATATTTTGTTTTTTTTCACTGGTAAATCGTTTTGTTGTTTTAAATACTTTAGTATTCTAGTGTAAAAATTTACTGTTTTATTTTTTGTTTGTTTGTTTTGTTTCTCTCTACTTATTATATATACACATCAATCCTTCAATTCGTTCATCAGCCTTTTATAACGGTTTTTATTCAAAACCTTCTGTCTTAACAATTCGTCAGATATAGTAACTATTTGATTATCTAATCCTGTGTTACCAGCCCATCTGCTCGCCATCAACAAACTCAATCTCTGAGACAGAGCGTCAGAATCGCTCGGAAGAAAAGTGGTTTTCACCCCTTTGCCAGTCACCGATTCGACGAACTTCTTGTTCATATCCCATATGGGTTTCCCCACTTTCGTCCACTTGTAACCTCTGTTGGCTTTGGGTCTCGTCTCTCTGGCATCGTTATTTCTCTTCATGGCGTGGGTCTGGACCAGAATGTCGCCGTAATTGTCGAAATCCTGTTCCGTGTAATCGCTGGGCTTGTCGTAAAGGAGCAATCTGCGCAGTCCATCAGTCAATTCGTATCTGTTCGAACCAACGATCAATTTATCATCACCTATTTCTACTTCTGTGTCTCCAAATCCTTATAAAATCCATACAACAGATCTCTCTTACCGCCATCATCAGACGATGCGACGCTATCAGTGGTGATAGTCGAAGCTGTATCGGTGTCGCTCTCGCTCTCTGTTTGAATTCCCGTGGGAACGTAATCCGGTGTAGATTAAACGGAATGCCGATTTCCAAAACTAAGGGGCAACGAACCCATTCTCAAAGAACTCTCTTTTATGGGTCTCAATGCTTCGACTATCTCCTTCCTGCTTCGCTCTTGACCCTCCGTCACGGGTTTAAATATTTTTGTGGCTTCGCATCTGAGTTCCATCTCACCAAGACGTCTGCTTCTGTCAGCCGACTGAATGCCCATTCTTAGCACGTTCATACTCCTCTAAAATTCGATCTCGACGTCTAGAATCCATCTGTAAAAACATTTTTCGTTTTTAATTGTTAATGTTCCTTTAAGTATGCTAATGCGAGTTATTTTATTATTTTCAAAATTAAATGTATAATTATTTTTATGTTTATGTTTTTTTTCTCTCCTATATATATCAATCACTTTTTTTTATTTCCTCGGGTATTCCCCCCACTCACGTCAGAAATGGAAGCGTTCAATAGTTGTCTGTTAAGTTTTTTTGGAAAAAATCCGGGTATTCCCCCCACCCCACGACGAGGGGAGATAACTTTGCATGATTAAGTTTATGAGAATCAAGCAATCTGATTGGTTAATTAGCGGAGAATCAAGCAATCTGATTGGTTAATTAGCTGAGTTTGGAAAATCCCACTATGGGTATTCCCCTACTTACGTCATAAATGGGAAAAACCCACCGCCTCAAAACAATTGCGGATTCTAGACCACTGGTCTAGAATCCGCAAACCGTTTTTTTGATGCTAGCCCAGAGTTTTGCTCGCGTTTACCAACGATGGATCGATGGTCTGATCTGCGATGGGAACGTTGACAAAAATTTTTAAAGTAAAAAAAAGTGAAAATGTACAATTTCACTTTTTTTTTAAAAACGTGTAACATTCAACGTTCACCACGTGTATTTGAACGTTAAAAGTGCGATCTAGGAGTCACAAAAAAAACAGCGGATTCAAGAGCACTGAACATTTTTGTGAACAAGCGTGCGATTTAACACTGAATCCCACGTTGGTAAACGCATTGTGTACGTATACCGTACACGTACACGTACAAAGTGGTCATGAATTCGCAATTATCACCTACTGTTATCCGCATAGTCATGTTCATATAGGATGGACCAGAAGCTGCCCTGGATCCCCTGAAACCAGAGAGGTTGTGTTTTTGTTTAATTTTCAATGAATATAAAAAAATCCATTTCTCTTCATTGATATCATAACAGATTTCACAGCATGAGGAAGAAACTGACAAGCACTCGAAGGTGTGAGCGCGATCTTGGACTGTAGACAGATCGTTCCCTAGTTCCAATGTGTGCTATGTGCCTACTGGCACATAGAACACATTGGAACTCGGGGGACGATATGTACAGCTATTGCTCCTTAAAATCAAAGACCACAATTTGTTAATTGATTCTGTGCTCACCGCGCCCGACCTTCCTCAAGTGTTATGTAGTCATTTTGGTTCATTGGAACAATTTGAAATGTCCCTTTGGACACAAAAATGAAAACAAATGTTGAACCGAAAAATTTCTCTGCATTATTGGTACCCTCCGAGGATGTGATTCACTGAAGAAGTCGTTTCTTGAAGGCTGAGGCTATTATCACCATAAAAAGTAGATGATGATTCGGTGCACTAAGAATACTAAGAGTGTTGGGGAGAGGTTAAATATTAAATGGGTCCTAAGACCCATCCAACCTACTAATCTTTAGCCTCTACTAATCTACTAGCCTCTGGGTGGGGTGGGGTTGTCAATTGCTATGATAATAGCGGAATTATTAATTTTCTTATGATAAGTAATCATAAAAAGCAAGTATGCTCAAATAATCGGCTAGATGAAAAAAAAAGACCCCAGAAAACAAATGCATGATGAGAAAAAAATGTGTGTAATTGGGTCCTCGGTACGCACCCCACCCTCACACCTAATGTCATGCAAATTGTTTCCGCCCCTCCCCCTCCCTCTGTAAAAAATGAACATTTTTAACATTATTTTTGGCTCACCAACGTTAGTTGTGTGAGCCTATGGCATAGCCCTCATGTCGGCGTCGGCGTCCGCTCTCAAATATTTGAACTTTTGTGTACAGGTTTTGGCTTTTTAAAGTTTTTTTTAGTTTCTGCATATTGCTATAGTGGTTCACTATAACATTTAACTCTTTTCCAGGGTATTTTGTCGTAATTTTAACCCTTTGAATCAAATTTTAGACTTATTTTGATGTTTGCGTGCAGGTTTTGATGTTTTTTTTTCCCTTTCTTTCAAGTGGAGATTTACCTTGCAGCATATGTCCATGCTTTCTATTGTATGTAAACATGCATCTTAGGGCTATGTTTGTATTATTTAACCCTTTTCCTGCTGAATTACTTCAATTTTGGACTTTTATGTACAGCTTTTGGACTTATGCTTTCAGCTTCTTACTTTTATGTACAGGTTGTGATAAAAAAAAACAATTTCAAGTGAGGTTGACCTCACTGCATATTGCAGTGGTGGTTATTATAACATTGATATCTTTCCAGTGCATTTTTAAAAAATTTTTAACCCCTTGAATAGATTTTTAGACTTATTTTGACGTTTGCATGCAGGTTTTCATGGGGTTTTTTTTCCTTTCTTCCACGTGTAGAGTTTCTGCATATTGCTATGGTGGTTCACTATAACATTTAACTCTTTTCGAGGGTATTTTGTCTTAATTTTAACCCTTTGAATCAAATTTTAGATTTATTTTGATGTTTGCGTGCAGGTTTTGATGTTTTTTTCCCCTTTCTTCCAAGTGGAGATTTACCTTGCAGCATATGTCCATGCTTTCTATTGTATGCATACATGCATCTTAGGGCTATGTTTGTATTATTTAACTCTTTTCCTGCTGAATTACTTCAATTTTGGACTTTTATGTACAGCTTTTGGACTTATGCTTACAGCTTCTTACTTTTATGTACAGGTTGTGATAAAAAAAAACAATTTCAAGTGAGGTTGACCTCACTGCATATTGCAGTGGTGGTTATTATAACATTGATATCTTTCCAGTGCATTTTTAAAAAATGTTTAACCCCTTGAATAGATTTTTAGACTTATTTTGACGTTTGCGTGCAGGTTTTCATGGGGTTTTGTTTTTTCCTGTCTTCCAAGTGTAGAGTTTCTGCATATTGCTATGGTGGTTCACTATAACATTTAACTCTTTTCGAGGGTATTTTGTCTTAATTTTAACCCTTTGAATCAAATTTTTGACTTATTTTGATGTTTGCGTGCAGGTTTTGATGTTTTTTTTTCCCTTTCTTTCAAGTGAAGATTTACCTTGCAGCATATATCCATGCTTTCTATTGTATGTATACATGCATCTTAGGGCTATGTTTGTATTATTTAACCCTTTTCCTGCTGAATTACTTCAATTTTGTACTTTTATGTACAGCTTTTGGACTTAGGCTTACAGCTTCTTACTTTTATGTACAGGTTGTGATAAAAAAAAACAATTTCAAGTGAGGTTGACCTCACTGCATATTGCAGTGGTGGTTATTATAACATTGATATCTTTCCAGTGCATTTTTAAATTTTTTTTAACCCTTTGAATAGATTTTTAGACTTATTTTGACGTTTGCGTGCAGGTTTTCATGGGTTTTTTTCTTCCTTTCTTCTAAGTGTAGATTTACCTTGTAGCATATGTCCATGCTTTCTATTGTATGTAAACATGCATCTTAGGGCTACGTTGTATTCTTTAACCCTTTTCCTGCTTAATTACTTCAATTTTGGACTTCTTTTGTTTACAGCTTTGGATTTTTGTGCTTTTAAAAAAAAATCTCTTCTTTACATATTGCTGTGGGGGGTTCATGATAACATTTAACTCTTTTCCAGGGTATTTCGTCTTAATTTTAACCCTTTGAATCAAATTTTGGACTTATTTTGACGTTTGTGTGCAGGTTTTGATGTTTTTTTTTACTTTTATGTGCAGGTGTTGAGGTTTGTCTTTCTTCTCTTCCAAGTGGCGACTTACCTTGTAGCATATTGTCATGGTTCCTATTTTATATTAGGATGCTTCTTGGGGCTATTATTATATTATTTAACCCTTTAGCTGCTTATTTACTTTAATTTTGGACTTTTGTGTGCAGGTTTTATACTTTTGTGTGCAGATTTTGATATGTTTTTTTAAGTGGAGTTTTACCTCACTGGCATATTGCCATGGTGGTTACTGTAACATTTTCAGGGTATTTTTCTAAATTTAACCCTTTGAAACAAATGTGATACTTTTATGTGCAGGTTTTGAGGTTTGTCTTTCTTTTCTTCCAAGTGGATATTTTTCAAGTAGACTTTCACCTTACTGGCATACTGCCATTGTGGTTACTGTGACAGGGTATTTTTCTTAATTTTAACCCCTTGAAATAAATGTGATCCTTTTTTTTACTTTTATGTGCAGGTTTTGAGGTTTGTCTTTCTTTTCTTCCAAGTGGTGACTTACCTTGTAGCATATTGCCATGGTTCCTATTTTATGTTAGGTTGCTTCTTGGGCTATTTTTATATTATTTAACCCTTTAGCTGCTTATTTACTTTAATTTTTGACTTTTCTGTGCAGGTTTTGTACTTTTGTGTGCAGGTTTTGATATTTTTTTTAAGTGGAGTTTTATCTCACTGGCATATTGCCACGCTGGTTATTGTAATATTTTCAGGGTATTTTTCTAAATTTTAACCCTTTGAAACAAATGTGATACTTTTTTTACCTTTATGTGCAGGTTTTAAGGTTTGTTTTTCTTTTTTTCAAAGTGGAGACTTACCTTGTAGCATATTGCCATGGCTCCTGTTTTATGTTAGCATGCTTCTTAGGGGTTATTATATTATTTAACCCTTTAGCTGCTTATTTTCTTTAATTTCGGACTTTTGTGTGCAAGTTTTGAACATTTTTTTTTTACTCCAATCACCCCTTTACATTGGCCACCTGTTGGTGAGCCACGGGGTACTGATACCCCCTCTAGTTCTGCAAGTGTCGACGGTTCATATCCACAATTTTTACACTCCCTCGTCTCGTTATAGTCTCCTGTGCAGCCCACGAGGTATTCACCTGGAGGTCTGCTCTTAGCTTCAGCCATTTTAAAATGGCTGCGCAAATAGAGTAGAAGAAAAGCGTTTCTTGGTGGGGATGAGAAATTGTGCTGTTGTGTACGTTAAAATGTCCAATGCCCAGATCTTGCCCATTTTTATCGAATTCTTTTTCCGAGATATTTTCTGATCGATTTGAACAGAAATGAGAGCATATACCACCAAACAACAGTATTCGACGCGTTTTAATGTCGGGGAGCCACGTCGATTATTCATGTTTTGATCTCAAATATTTATTTCTGAGCTGGGCATAGCATCCCAATACAGTGTGTATCATAAACTACACCCGATAGCCGTCATTTTGACACCAACCACACCTCTGTACCGCAATTAATTCAAAAGTTACAGCTAATTTTATCATTTCGAGGACTTCCCCCCCCCCCCCCTCCCCTCGGATATGCCTCATCCACTGGGGGTGGACGCACCTGACTTCGTCTGCAACGGGATACTGCATGGCGAAAGGACACAATTTCTCACTTCAAGACAATTTTTTTATTTAACTATCGACACAGATGATTGGAAATCCCCGGTCAAATTCCCATGTACAGGTAACAGGATTTTCAAATGTTTAGGCCCTATTTCCAAATTCTAGGTATGGTATCACGCCCTCACGTGATGCATTCGAAAATAGGGTTCATGACTGTCATGATGACATCAACTGTACCCTTTTGGCAAACTGATTTTAAAACCTGCAGGTAACCATCCCCCCGCCCCACCACCACCCATTGCACACATACCTGTACAAGAGAAGTTTACAAAACGTGCCTGCTGCCATTTATTCTTCCGAGTTGAAAGAAAATATACTAAAAGAACTAGGAATACAAATATTCAGTAATATAATATGTTTTCAACTTATTCATATACACGTGAAGAACATGCATTAAAATGTCCTGATATTCACCGATTCGATAAAAATGAATATGCAGGTGTTTTAGTGACAATCCACTCTCCAGATACATTTATGTTCACTCAAGTGCATGTATTAACTTTGCTGATTTGTCATGAATACCATTTAGCTTTAGCTTGTGACAAATGTGTATTTAAATTTTTGCGAGTTGTTACATTCATTTTTAACTAATCGGAGAATATCAGGTTGACATTTGTTCTTTACATGCATATAATATCTGAATCAGTTGCAAAAAATATATTTACTGAACATTTGAATTCCAATGGGTTGGGTGGGGTAGATGGGGGGGGGGGGGGGGGGGGTACCTGTAGCTTTTGAAATAAGTGTAGCCAAGAGGTGCCGTGGACCTTAATTTCAGATCCATCATGTGAGGACTTGATACCACAGTTGGAATTTGAAAATGAACATTTGAAAATCCTGTTAGCCGCACTTGGGAATTAGACGGGGATTTTCAATCATCTGTGTCGATATTAATTTTTTTTTATTTTGGAGTGAGAAAATGTGTCCTTTCGCAATACCATATCTCGTTGTACGCGAAGTCTCATTACGTGCACCACCCATGGGTGACGAATACTCCGGGATGTGGGGGGTCGAAAAGATAAAATCGGCTGTTACGTTCGAACTAATTGTGGCACATGGATATGGTTAGTGGTAAAATGACAAATGTCGGGCGTAGTTTACAATGCACTATGTTAGAATGCTAGAAATAAACATGTGAATAATCGACAGGGCCCTCGGACATTAAAATGCTGTCGTTTGGCGGCGACTCATTTTGTTCAAGTCGATCACAAACCCCCTTGGAAAAAGATTGGGACAGAAATGGGAAAGATCTGGGCATCTTCAATGTATACACAACAGCACAATTTTGACTCCCCACCGAGAAACGTCCTCATTCTACTCTATGGGCGCCATAGTCTGTGTTGAAAGTCCACCCTGCAAGTGTTTCGGTGACAATCCACTCTCCAGATACATTTATGTTCAGTTAAGTATGTTTATCAACTTTGCTAAAATGTCGTAAATACAAATTAGCCTTAGCTTTTCATAAATGAGTATTCATACTTTTGTAAGTTGTTACATTCATTTTTATCGAATCGGTAAATGTCGGGTTGCCATTTTAATACCCGTTCTTCACACGTATATCTGAATAAGTTAAAAAAAAAAAATTATGACTGATCATTTGCATTCCTAGTTCTTTCTGCAGTATGTTGTCCTTCAGCTTGGAAGAATAAATGGCAGCAAGCACATTTTGTAAACTTCTGTACAGATGTGTGTGCAATGAGTTGGGGGGGGGGGGGGGGGGATTACCATTCAGCTTTTAAAATAAGTTTGACCATGGGGGTACAGTTGACATCACCACGACAGCCATGAACCATATTTTCGAATGCATCACGCGAGGAATTTGGAAATAGGGCTTAAACATTTGAAAATTCTGTTACCGTACTTGGGAATTTGGCCGGGATTTTCAATTATCTGTGTTCATATTTATAATTTGTTTTATTTCGAAGTGAGAAACTGTGTCCTTTCGCCATACCATATCCCGTTGTAGACGAGGTCCCATGTGTCCACCGCCCGTGAGTGAGGCATGCCCGAGGGAGGGGTGGGGGGGGGGGGGGGTCTCGAAAAAAAAAAATCTGTTACCGTACTTGGGAATTTGGCCGTGATTTTCAATTATGCGTGTCGATATTTGTAAAAAATTATTTTGAAGTGAGAAACTGTGTCCTTTCGCCATACCGTATCCCGTTGCAGACGAAGTCCCATGCGTCCACCGCCCGTGGGTGAGGCATACCGGAGGAGGGGGGGGGGGGGTCGAAAAGATAAAATTAGCTGTAACTATTGAATTAATTGCGGTACAGAGGTGTGGTTGGTGTCAAAATGACGGCTATCGGGTGTAGTTTCTGATACACACTATGTTGGGATGCTATGCCCAGCTCAGAAATAAATATTTGAGATCAAAACATGAATAATCGACGTGGCTCCCTGACATTAAAACGCGTCGAATACTGTTGTTTGGTGGTGATATGCACTCATTTTTGTTCAAGTCGATCAGAAAATATCTCGGGAAAAGATTTCGATAAAAATGGGCAAGATCTGGGCATTTTAACGTACTCAACAGCACAATTTCTCGTCCCTACCGAGAAACGCCTTTCTTCTTCTTCATTTGCGCAGCCATTTTAAAATGGCTGAAGCCGATAGCAGACCTCAAGGTGAATACCTGGTGGTTATGAACGCCTTAATAAACCCCATTGACCACAGTGCTAACCTTTCACTCTCTGTACAACACACCAAGTTGTTTTGTAAAAAATACGTATACATCCACAAAGTACATCATCTCTTGAAAAAATTAAACTGGAAAAAAATATATGTTGCCACATGAAATTTCAGTTTAAATTTCGAATTTTCACAACTACCGACGGTCATGATTAGCCATTGTGCATAAGTATGTGCCCTTAAACACCAATAAATGAATAAATAAATTCACAACTACCGTATGGTCTTGCACTGAATGACCTTCACATTTTTTTCCATGCCTCATGTTTTTGAGAGATTCTCACACATTCAGGCACCAAATTACAAACAAACTTATTGATCCTTTCTAAAGTGGACGAATCAAAATTTTAATTAATGGTTTCAAAGTCAAAATATATTTAACCAATCGGCTGAACAGCCCTATTTAATCCTACTCACAACTTTGTCAAATGCCCCAAGTCACGTGTTATTTTGTGGTTCATAACCTAGTTGGCTGCGCTAGAGACTAGTCTCATTACGGATTCAACGGATCTGCAGCTGGGTAGCGGAATAAGCTTTTGAGTTTTATTTTTTTACGTTTTTGCGATCTATCAACTATGCTTTTTGCACGCTTGGTGAAGAGAGTTTTCCAGACAAAAACCATTAAGAGGGGATTCGTGTCAATGAATATCACTTATTGCTCGACACAAAGAGCCGCGACAGACAACTACAATGTGAGAGCAGCAGTTTTGAGTGACGTGCACCAGATCTGGCACTTACTGGAATCCCACGAACCCGATTGGCCCTGCGATCGACATTATATGAAAACAGTGATAGACTTGTTTCCAGCAGCCATACTGGTTGGAGAGGATAGAAAAACAAAAAACATACATGGTAAATACATTGTAAAATATGTAGAAATAATTCTACCTTATGCAGTACGGGCCTAGTGTGATATATAATCCAGACAGACGCTTGATAAACCCCAAACCAGGGACGTGGCGACAGGGGGGGGGGGGTTGTGTTCCCCCCCCCTCCCAATCCTGGCCAAAATTTCCCATAGTTGGAAATTCGGAGGGCAAGTCATGAGTAGTTGGAAATTCCATCTATCTGGATTTTAGAGCTTCTTTGGTGATGCTGATGTCTCCTTTACTTCCCAAAATTCCAAACTCGGTTTCAAATCGGCAAAAATTCCAACAGTTACTATTTACAACTACAGTGTACGCAATATCGAGCTTCATAAATATGCGAGATTTCAATCGGTACGAGATTTCTATAGTATGTTTACTTATCGTAATAAAAAAAATACTCGAAATTCACTTCAAGAAAATCACATAATGTGAAATCGCTATACTGAGTTAATTTCATCATTCACAGTTACAAAATGATGAAACATCGAAAATTGATCATTCCTGCATAAGATCTGATTTAATGTTAGGACAGTGTGAATTGCTCAAAGTTCTCAACTTGAGCATTTGTTTAGCACATCTTCAATTCCCAGAATAATATAACAATAACATGATTTTTGAGGGCATTGTGGTTCATTAGCGGCCCTGCAGCAATGATGAACAGCCCGAGGGTTTATTAAGGGCCCGAGACGAAGTCGAGGGCTGTTAATAAGCCCAAGGGCTGTCCATTATTGCTGCAGGGCCGCTAATGAATCATGATGACTGACAACAATCATGTTATTACTATTATTACCACTCACTGTTACAGCTAACCGCACGAGGGAATTGCTGGAAGTCTTTCGGATTTGGGCATTAAAACACAGAAGAAAATTAGTATGTTATGTAGGGTAGACCGGGGCAAGACGCCCACCTGAGGTAAAACGCTTACCGTCACTATCTCAGAAGTCGGCGCGAAACTCGCGTTTTTTGTTCACGGATTCAATTCGGAGTGATGTCCCTTACTTCATGTCTGCATTCAAGAGAAAACTGAACGTAAGTATAAATAAATCAGTTAAATAGCTTTTTCAGTGAATTTTTATAAAATTGAGTATCATCATCAGGAGAATTGTTCATCTTGATTCAACTTCGAGGTTTATCACACCCATGTAATAGTAAACTACGTAATCACTTCAGGAATTATTTAAATTGTAATCATCAACCTTGAACTGTTTGAGAACAGCCCATGGGGGCGTTTTACCCTGTTCAAGGATTTAATGATTTCTTTTTTTATATCGAAGTTCCTTATGATTGTCTTGAATCCTTTAAGGTGGTATATGCTCAAAATTCAAACAGGAGATTATTTGGATAATTTAATACATAGTGGTGCCTCCAAGAGCCCTTGACATAAGCCTACTGAAGGCTAAAACATAAAATTGCGAACCCACTTATTATTGAGTCGTCGCCCCACGAAGTGGGGAGCGACAAGTAGGGATTACTTTTGTCGACTTGCGTCGTCCGCGTCACACTTTCTCTTATCCGCCACTCCTCTTTAACCTATGAATGGATTTTGATGAAGCTTTCAGTGATTCTTTATCACATAATGGCATTGTGCACCTCCTATTTTATTTTTTGATCCGCTGTATTTTTTCCAGAGTTATGCCCCTTTTCCACTTAGAATTCTGTCTGAAAAGCCAGGCGACACGCGTCTTCCATGGAAGACTCACATCTAAGTTATTATTTATTTTTTTGTATGGGCCGAAAAATGTTCAGATGTCGGGGAATTAGGTCAACAAGTTGATTCAAGTAATTCTTAAAGCTATTATGTAACAGAAACACCAATTAAACCTACGATATGGAGTGTGAAGCGACATCTAATATGGGGTGGTGGAGGGGTGGGGAGTGTTGGAAGTGTAAGCGCGGTTCTGGGTTTTGTGATTTATAAAGCGATCTGGGCGATTTTAGAGCACCAGTGCCATTAGTGGGTCGTTTTATTGCGCAGCTCGGTACGGTATTGGGGTGGTCAGTACTCAGGTGTCCACACAATAGCCGACCGTGAAGTAAGCTCCCTGGTATTAGGGTTGACTAGGAGAATAACTAGCCATTTAGTGTGTAAACGCATCAGATAGGATAATCATACGAGTATTCAAATATAACTTTTTTAAACATTATTAGTAAAACGTGGAATGCTGCCCCTCCCCCTCCCCCGCACCACTTCCCCTGTAGTGTGTAAGCTTGTTAAATATCCATATTCGAGTAGGCCTATTCTCAAGAAAACATCTGTTTTTATTTCAGGGAATGGTTCGACACTATCAGAGAAAGAGTACCCGTGGGTCTTATGGGGAAGCGGCTTTAAAGGGAGCCCTTGAGGCAGTAGATGAAGGAACAGCGAGCTTGAAACAAATTAGTAAAGACTTTGGAGTGCCATGTCGCACATTAAGGAGTCACAAAGACAAACAAGTAAGATCGCCTGGTGCATCAAAACTGGGCAGATACTGCCCTGTCCTTCCTGACTCATTTGAAAAGGAGCTTGTTTCTCATATAAAAGCAATGGAGAAGGCTTTATTTGGTCTCACAACAGTGGACGTGAGAAAGTTGGCATTCGAATTGGCTGAGTGTTCTCAACTAAAACACACGTTTAGCAGAGAGAAGGAGACAGCTGGTGAGGACTGGCTTAAAGGTTTTTTGACACGTCACAGTGAACTGTCGATTAGATCACCACAAGCAACTAGTCTCAATAGGGCAGTGGGGTTTAACAAACCAAAGATTTTGCAATTCTTTTCTGTGTACAAAGAGGTACTATCTGCATTCAGTATTTTCCCAAACTCTATTTGGAACCTGGATGAAACTGGAATCACCAATGTTCAAAAACCAGCAAACATTATTGATACAAAAGGTGCTCGCCAAGTTGGTAAAATTACAAGTGGTGAGAGAGGTTCAACGGTAACTGTTGCATGTGCAATGAGTGCGAGTGGTCAATACATTCCACCGATGATTCTATTCCCTCGCAAAAGAATGGTTGATGCACTGATGAGAGGCGCACCGGCCGGATTGCTCGGGGTAGCCACTGATAAAGGATGGACTTACGGTGACTTGTTTATTGAATGGTTGAAGCACTTTGTTAAAATAATTAAATGTTCCAAGTCAGAACCACATATCCTCATCCTTGATGGTCACAACAGCCATAAAACCTTGGATGCTATTTTGTATGCAAGAGATCACGGTGTTATAATGATAACACTTCCACCGCAATCTACACATAAAATACAGCCATTAGATAGAACATTTTTTAAGTTTTTAAAAAGTAGATACAATTCATCTGCAGATAATTGTATGACATCCCACCCAGGCAAACGATTTCTTTCTATGATATGGCCAAGATATTTGTGGAAGCGTACAATAAATCTGCTACAATAGATAAACCTGTATCAGGGTTTACGACATGTGGTATCTGGCCGTTCAATGATGATATTTTCGATGAAGCTGATTTCGCTGCATCAGTAGTAACAGAGGAACCACAACCAACTACAGTGATATCCCCACAGCAGCACTCAGGAGAATTAAATACTGAAATTATAGCTTTACATGTAGTTCCCGCTTCATCCTCTGATGGTAATGCAACCACTTCAGTATCTAATCCTTTAGAAGCCTGCAACAGTAACGTTTCTACAAATAACCCCACACTATCAATGGTAATTCAGATAGTCATCAGCCCGATCCAAATCTACAGATCGCCTCTGAATCATTTATCTCTGTAAATGTGGTTTCCAATTCAGGTCCTAAAACAGCTGTAGTATCTACACAGGAACAATTTGAAGAATTTAATGCCCATATGGTCACTTCAAATATAGTCAGCTGTGCATCTCCCAGTTCTGAAAGGTCTACTAATATGGAGATAGTGTCAGCAAATTCGTATGCTACTCAATCTGAAAGCGTGAATGTCTCACCCAGCCTTGTAACTTCTGTTGTATCTCCCAAGCAACAATCTGAAGAATTCGATGCTGATTTGTTCCTTTCCCAAGTTGTCACCACTTCCGTATCGAATTCTTCAGAATGCTTTAACCACGAACACCCTGGATTAAAACGTGCTATTGAGATTTTGAATCTTTCCCCTCCCGAAAAATTTCATCCCCCCGGAAACGAAAGAGAAAGGCTGAGACACCGGCGGTGTTGACCTCTTCTCCGTATAAAGTCGCATTTGAAATGGCTGAACAAATAAATTAAGGCAAAACCAGTGTTGAATAAAACAGTTTACAAAAGGAATGTCCCCAAGAGATCTCAAAACAAAAATAAAGCCCCTAAGAAAAACGTCGCACCAAAGAATGGAAGAGGACATTCTTGCACAGCTGATCCTATCGAAGAAAATGTTCCATGCTGTATGTGTGCCATTAGGTATCTCGGCCCACCTTTTGGGCCATGGCTTCAGTGCACGAAGTGCAAACTGTGGCTTCACGAAGAATGTGGGCCAGGTGATTGTGACCTGTGTTATTCGTGTCTGTGAGGTATGGAAATTGTTTTAACCCTTCACCCAGCCTGAAAAGCAGACGGCCCACACCAAAAAAATTGTTTAACTAAACATTTTTATTTTTATTCCAATGAGGGGTCAAAAGCTATGTTTTTGACCCCCCCCCCCCCCCCCACTCACCCCCGAAAATATAGCAAAATATGAATAACGATTTTCGTGTATTGTGCTGGCCGGATTTTACCGTTACGTTAGTCAAAGAGTTAACCCTTTATCTAACCGTATCTAAATTGACGCCCTAAATCGATCATCGCTATTCACAAAAATATAGTTAAAATTGTGTTTTCATTTTGTCTGGAAAACACAGCTTTTAGCCCCCACACTGAAACGGGTTCACCAAGGTCGTTCCAATGGATGGGGTATTAAACTGTGTTTTGAGGACAAACACGGAAGTATTTCGTTATATTAGATGTCACGTGACTTTCCCGCGTTCTGATTGATTGAACAGAAACACCCTATTTTCCGATAGTTCGTCAGCGAAATCGCACAGACCTCCTATCATTTTTGAAAAAAGAATAGTGCACGGTTATAAATAGTAACATTCGAATTCGCTTAGAAAATTCCATTGAAGAGTAAATACTTTACAAGACATCTCGTCCTATATACATTATTACATTTAGTTTGGAGAAATAAAAATATGTGTATCGAAAGTGATGTTTGTAGTAGTGTTGGGGGCGGGGAGGGGGTTAATGGAATAATGGTAATGTGTTTCTTGGGGTTTTGGTTCTCTACCTCTCTATCCCAGAACTATGAGTGGCAGAATTAACTCAGTTCACATGTTTAAACCCTGAACCATTTTCTTTTCTCTTTGGCTGTGAATAAGAATATTATCTTGCATATATGACCGATGAAGACCCCCCCCCCCCCCCCCCACACACACACACACACATCTAATATAATAAATATAGCATGACTTTTCGTTGACTATGCAAAAATAGTGGTCCTCGAGGAGAGAATAGTCCCTCCGCTACGCGTCGGGACTATCCTCTCCTCGATGACCACTATTTTGGCATAGTCAACTCAAAGCCATGCTATATTTATTAAATACTGAAGAATATTTTCGCAAGTTTCGAGAAGTGTGGTCTACTTTTTGATTTAGATAAAGGGTTAAACAGTGTTTATGCTCTGGTTGAAATGAATTCTAAAAGTTAATAAAATAAAGTTTTGATGTTTTGTAATTTCTGATAATAATAAAATAAAGTTTAGAGGTTTAGTGATTTCAGAGAGTGATATTTTCAATTGGGGCAAAAGGCCCACGTGGGGGCTTATTGTCCCATATCCGAGGCAAAACGCCCCGTAAATTAAGTATACTTTTTTGCCATTTTCATCATCAAACTATAAACTCAGAATAAACCGATGTTCGCAAAAGATGCAAGATGAGTGGGAGTGACCCGAACCACATAGAGACATGGGGCACTGTTTTTTGTTAAAAGAATAAACTCAAATATTTGTTAAGTGGGGCGTCTTGCCCCGGTGTACCCTAAATTGAATCGGACAAGTGAAGATACTCAATAACATTTCAAATTTTATCATGAAATAACAATAAAATTCTCCTCCTGTCACCTCTTTCAAGTTAACAATCTTTCCTCAATCACTTTGGTGTACAGAAGTAGTTAATGCTACAATTATTCAGATTTGCACCTGCCAAGAAATTATGAGAATTAATTCGGTTCGATATTTCTGTTTCGATTGGGCGTTCGACTTCAGTTCAGAAATACAAAGGGACGTCATCCGAATGGGAGTAGTAATTCATTAGACCATGGATTCTAAAAATAGCTAATCGCTATTTATACCATTATCGAACGCGGCCCGGCTCCGTCGAATGACGTCACTGAAATTATGGAGTTTTAACGGGCCTCCAAACTAACGTTAATCGACTAGTAACTTATAGATTGAGTGGTAATAATACCAAATAATAATAACAACCTGATAATTCTATCATAAATGTGTTGGCATTTCAGTTACTACTAGAATCAATTTTATGCCCCCCCCCCCCCCCTTTCATGGCTTCATTTTCAAACTTTTTCTCGGTAGTAAATTTCCAACTAGGCGAAATTCACTACCTTACACTGCCCCCCCCCCCCCCCCCCCACACACACACACAATCGGAAACCTCTAGCCACGTCACTTTTCCTAAACGTGATAGTTTTTCAGCAAATCAATGCTGGAGGAGACGGATAACTGCCATATATTCCGAGAGGCCAACTCGGGGAGGGGGGATTTATTTACACTTCCACGTACATCTCGCTAAATTTTAGCTGAATGACTGCCACAATGTTCCTGAATCATGAACCTCAACGCAAGAAACAATAATTCCCCGACGTTGACGCACAATTTGGGCCTCAGTGGCATTCCTGGCATTTTAGGGGCCACGAGCCCATAAAATGCCACTTAAATTGGGCTTTTTGTACACTAACGTGCACATCGCCAGTTTTGTGGCGTCTTAATATAAGAGGTATTATCGTAGAACCCCCCCCCCCCCCCTCAAAAAAGAAAGAAACCGGTTTATTTATACTTCCGTGTATCTCGCTAAAGTTTGGTTGGACGACAACCGCAATATTCTTAACCCTTTACCTAATATGAAAGAAAGACGACACTTGCAAACAAAATTGTTGAATAACTATTTTTTTCTTTCATTTTTTGTCTCAGAAACATAGGTTATGACCCCTCATTGGAACGAGCTAGACGAGCTCGTTCCAATGAAGGGTTTTAGCCTATTATTGTGAGACAAAAAATGAAAATTAATTAGCGATTTTTTTAGAATAATGCTGGCCGGTTCTGGTCGTTACGTTGGGCAAAGAGTTAAATCATGAACGACAACTTGTGAAACGAAATTCAGAGGCGTTTTTGCATAAGAAGGGCCTCCTGGTAAGTGTATGCATGTGGGGTTTGCAAAATTCAGAACACGGAATGCAATTTATTTTTAAATTATATACAATCTCTCCATATATAAAATTTTTGGCTCGAAGAAGGAACAACTTCCTAACACGACATAAGAAAGGAGAACGACTACCGTTTCCTGATAAAATTGGGTTTTCCCGGTTTTTGATAGGTGCCCACACTATGGAAATATTTTCTGATTACGAGCTCCGTGCATAAAAATGCTGTCAATATGGCATCAATTAAGGTTAGACACATTCAGAAGGCGTCTTCTATATTAATCTTTATAAACATGCAATCTGGTCATTCTCATCCCCACCACCCAGTCAGAGAAAATGGGTTCAGATTGTCCTTCCGTCTGTACCTTCTTCAATCCCACGTCCTGTCATCCGCCCGTCCTTTCCTATTTCTTGTCATTACATTTTAAAGAAAAGCGTTCAAAATATTTTCCCCAAATTCAATATGTAGCTTTTTAATATCATGAATAGGATTGCGAACCAACTGTGTCCAAGTATTTTAAAAGAGTTATTGGCCTCGTTTGTCTTAGTTGGTGGGTGGGGGACTGGTCATCCATTTTCTTGTCATCACATTACCGTTTTTGTCATCACATTTAAAAAAAAAAACTGTTCAAGATTTTTTTCTCGAAAATTGTGTTTTTTTACACTTCCACGCACATCGCAAACTTTTGGCTGAATGACAGCTTCAACCTGCACCGATTCATAAAGCACAACTTAAGAAATGATATTTCCTGGCGTCTTCATATAAGAAGATGCCTTCTTGTGGGGAGGGGGGGGGGGGGCACACGCCCCTAAAATACTTTATTTACATTTTCGCGTACATCGCTAGATTTTGGCTGAATGGCTGCCACAAACTTCCTGAATCATGCACCACCACGTAAGAAACAAAATCATCCGACGTTGTCGAACAAGAAGGGCGTCTGTGACTTTCCTGACATTTAGGGGCCACGAGCCCATAAAGTACCCACAAATTGGAATTTTTTTTACCTCTGTATATATCGCCAATTTTGGGCTGAATGACAGCCACCACTACTGTTCAACTGCTCATCGGAAATCACTTTTTTGCAGTTATATGTGCCATTTCTCAGCTGATTTTTGTTTACAATCGCGTTGATTTTTAACTAAAAAGGAGAGGGATGTACACAAAACGGCAAGTTTCATCAAATGTATCACAACTTGTCCGGCCGCCGTTTGCGGTGACAATCTATGGTTAATACTAAACAGGTTTGTGCTGAAATTGATTTATCAAATGTTTTTGTTTACACTAAAATGAACGCTGATCACCAGAAACGCACACAGTTTTCCAATTTACTGGAAGAATCGTTCAACTTTTTCTGTTAAAATGGTCCAGCAGTCACACAAGGTGACAAAACGGTACTCCAGGGTATAAAGTAACAAATTGTGGGCGCTGTCTTGTCAGATTTTACATTTATTGGTTATTGAGAGCCACTTTTCGTGGTAACATCTGTGCTAACATTTGAAGCATATTGCGCTGGAAGAGCTCGTATTCCCAGTCTGTGATGGTCAGTTGAATTTGAAATTATCTTCAAGTTCCATTCACGTGGCATGTTCAAGGCGTATTTGATAGATGTTATGATGCAAAATTAGGTGTTTTTGTTAACTCTTAGAAGCCCGGGAATCAGAATGAATTAATTGAACATGTCATACCGCTAAAAACTTACAGTCAAACAGGTGCTTCTAGTCAAGTGTCGTCTATCTGACAGATGACTAGAAGCACCTGCTCAGTGTTTAATTCTCCCTCCGCCCAAACATAGCCGAACCGTCACAGCCAGATTACCTGCCGTATTACATCACAGGCAAGAAAACTCGACTCCCGGCTTCTAAGAGTTAAACAGGTATATTTTATAGCCAGGTAATGTCATTTCTAAAGTGGCTTGGCTGCACATATACATCTACCTGATAATTATGTAAATTTTCCATCATGAGTCATTTTGTTCGAATAAGCACGACAGGTCGTGTAGTTACATACAAATGTACAATGGATCGGTGAATTTTAAACGTCTCTCTCTCTCTCTCTTTTCTACCGATATATTGAGATGAGCATTTACTGCACTTTCTAATCTGTGTATATTTTTGTCGGGCAAGCAAGAGATTTTGCCCAACTAAGTACTCCAAAGCGTGTTTATATATTTGCGTCGGGCAGGCAAGGACGTCTGCCGAACTTGGTATTTCATAATTTCTTGCCCAACCTCTGCCCGACAAAACCCATGAATCTGGGATTTTTTTATTATTTACTTATTTTTTAGAGGGGGGGGGGGGGGGGTCACACTCCCACCCACCCTCAGAGTTTACACTGAATGACAGCCACAATCTTCCTGAATCATAAACTACCCCTGCAATATGCTCGCCCCCCCCCCCCCTCCGCCCCATACACGTGTGTTTGGGGATGGAGGGGAGAGGTGAGCTTATTACAAGAATGAATTCCAGTTTTTCGCAAACGTCGTGCAATCTGAGTTGCATCGGGTGCCGGGAACCGGGCTTTGTAGTTGCTGGGGGAAATAGATTCACGCGGTGAATTCAGCCAAAGCTCAAGGAGTATCGCCTGAATCCGTGCGTGAACGTATGTCTCACCGTAGCGAACCCGCCCGTTTCACTTTTGTTGGGGTGGTTCTTATCCTGAAGGGGTCAATGACTTTTCTTCGAAAAAGCATAAATCAACAGGGGTTCACTGGAAACAACAATTTTAATACATACGTATATAAAAATGAATATGGTAATTTGTTACTTGCATTAAATCCAATGAATCAGAAAACAAAACGTCAATCGCCCCCTACCCACACAGTTTTTGAGTCACTTGCGGGCCCGCATTCTCTGTTGTCGTTGGTTTTTCCTCTTTCTCGCTGGTGTTTGTTTACAGGCAAAGCCTTCTCTGCCTAAGTATGGCTTGCCTACTACAACGGGTATGCCGTCTTCCTAAATACCAATAGCTCTCTGAGCTAGCACTTCCTATTTCTGACCCTACATTCAGCTATGGCCACCGAATTGGCCCGCGACTGCTCCTATTCTAAATATGAGCTCTGTGGCTTCCCTATATTACAACGTGCCTTTACCATCGCACCGATGCGACACCTCCTCCTACCTATAGCATGGGCCATCCCCAGCTCATACTACCTACGATCCAAAGCCTTACACGTCTTCAGACTGAAATGAAATTTTCGAGAACCCCCCCCCCCCCCCGATTTTTATTTCGATAGCCAGAGCATAAATTCTCAGTAGTTTAATTGCTTCTCTTGAACTTGGCCGGTTAGATCCACTTAATTTAATAATCACTTTTATGTTTCTTTTATGTTCCTTTGAAAGACTCGCTTTCCGGTATATCGCTGGCAGGCTAGATGCGTAATATGGGAGTGTGTACAGAACATGTGCAATGTACTGCTTTTACAACAATTACCTATTAACTGGCCATAATTACACAGATATAATGACTGCAGGAGAACACTGGTCTCTCTCCCTTCTTTTATCAGTTATCAGATAGCCCATGTGGCGTTCAACAAATGCGTAATAATGGTCATTAAATTTCGTGCTTAACTTAGCAGCGTTTGAATTATTGCTGGTCTGTTTAAGTGACAAATCGTTTTTCGGGGTTCGCCAGATATCTATCTTTTCGTGTTATGTTTAGCCCAGTGAGAAAGATTATCGAAAATATTTACACTTTTAAACAAGAAAATGGCAACTTTAAGCTATTACCTTGACAATCCCCTACCAAGGAACATACTCTCCGTTGTTCCAAATAAACCAAGGGGATAGCCTTCACGTGCATCCACTTTCACACTTCTCCCTTAGAGCTATCTCACAATTCCGCTTTGCTATTCCATCAATATACTCATAATTTTCATACGTATAGTCACACGCATGCGCATACTGGCGCGCTCCATAAATAACACCCAGTACTTTGACTCGGTTCCCCATTGGAAGGCATGAGTTTATCTACATCTCACGCCAACTCGCGCACACATTCCCTCTGGCGCACAACAGGAGGTGGTCCGTTAGTACACAAGCAGCCAACAGGCCCCCTACACACTCTCTCTATTGCAAAATATTATACTACTACATCACACACACACCTGTATCTATGTACACTCATGCGTAAAACAAGAAAATATTAGAAAGGGGAATCCCCCTGACTCAAGCCAGCCGATGGGCCCCTTGCCCCAACTCCTATCATCTCACTAACTAGCCCCCATCCTTGGATAGGGTGCCCGCTCGGCTCATGTCAGCCAGCGGGTTATGTGCACTATTAGGCACTACCTCTAAATATTCCCATGTGCGGTGGGACCCTTACCATTTCCTCAACCACCTCCACCTGGGCCTATTCCTCCGTCGCGTCAACCACCAAGGACTCCACTCATCTTCACGCCTAACATCTACAGACCCACAGGCGATGCCTGCCGTACCAAAGCTCACTGCCTCAGTTTCAACGCCCTGTTTGTTTACTTCCAATCCTCCCATGGGTGCCCCACTTCAAGTCCCAGAGCCCTTCCTAACTCTACATCACAGATGCCATTGTGCGTCTACTCTTGCGGCCTCTGCTGAACCAGTGTATACCCCCTCCCCAGCCGATCACGTAGGTTCAGTGTCCTTTATATTTTGTGTGGCATCTCCTCAAAAACCTTGAGTGGTAAACCACTCCACATCCTACAATGACCGTTGCCCATTATTTTTGTTACAGTGTATGCCTCCCCCCCCCCCCCCAGCCCACTGTAACAGCGGTATACCTAACTTTGTCGGCTGGAGCACGGTCACCTTTTGACCGACCCAAACGTTCCTGACCTTTGGTCTACTTCCGATCCTTACTATGCCCCTCTGGCCCACATACATTGGCTGCTTCTGTTCAGCCACTGTCTTGACTTCCGTCGTCGAAGGGTTAACCTTCAGGGCCTCCATTGTGCACCCTACCTGTATATCGTTACTCGACTCCATTGGTCCCTCCAGTGATTCCACCGGCAGCTCTGCCTCCGCGGCTTGGGCTCGGGTGACCGCCCCCGATGCCCCTTTGGGTGCTTTCCTCTCCGACCATATCTTGTCGGGTACTGAACATACCCCGGGTATGTTCCCAAGCACGAGGTCATAGATGGGCGCCTCAGTACACATTACCTCTACCTCGCCGCTATAGAAAGGGGTGTCCACCCTCACCCTCACAAGGGGGAACCTCCTAATCGTCCCATCTATTAACACGCACATGTGGTCGTGGCCCGTTAGCTGCCCGTCGCTAACGAATTCCCTCTTACCGCCGCGCTTCTACACCCTGTGTCCCGCAGCATACCGACTTCTTGGTCACCCACATACGCTGGGTAAACCGGCATCTCCTCCTTAATACCAAGGGAGGGGTATCCCTCACACAGTTCACTAATTATGGGCAAGACCTTCCAGTCTGAGTTGGCCAGCCTCCCGTGCTTGGCGTAGTGGGTTCGTCTCTGACCCAAATGTTGGCAGAATACCGCTGTGTGCCTCCTCTCCATAGGCTGTATCAAATTACTCCTCCTTCCATTCCTAATCGGGGACGGGGGCGGGTCTCTCCCTCCAGTCCTTTGGCGGCCCCCGTTTTGTCTCCCCGTGACCATCCTTCTCCAACAGTCTTTTGCCAGGTGCCCCTTTTTATTGCACACAAAGCAAGTTGTATCCCTGGGCCCTGGCCCTCTCTGATTCCCCCTGGAACTTTCCGACTCGGGGCTGGATTCATAACGGGTGCCTTTGCAACCACACTACTCCCATTCCTGCCCTACCTACCCTGGGTCAGACCTCCCCTTGCGCCTCCAAATACAACACGGCCACCCTTGTCATTTCCTCTACGCTACTCGGTTTTCTCTCTAAACAACAAACAATGCCACCTCGGGGCACATGCCGGAATAAACTGCTCCCTAATGAGTAAGTCCTTCGGGGAGGGAAATGACTCTTCTATTCCGGATAGTTCGACCTATCTGTCGAAATATCTTGTGGCCCTCGACACAAACTGGTACACACTTTCACCCTTCTCAGCCTTACATTCTCGGAATTTCGTCCGGAAACCCTCCTCTGTGAGCTAGTACCTGTTGAGTATAGCCCCTTTCAGCTCACCATAGTCATTAGCTTGGTCAGAGGGCATGCTCACAAATACTTGTAGCGACTTGCCCGCCAGTAGCGGACTAAGACTGACACCCCAGGCATCATCCGGCCAACCCTGACTTGAAGCAAACCTTTCGAACCTCTGTAGGTACGCGTCAATGTCGCAAGGCTGTTCATTGAACTTGGGTAACTGGGGATAAGGTGCCCTCACGTTTCCCAAGGGACTTTCTCCACCCTGTCTACCATTAGCTCCAGGTAAATGCGCCCTAGCCCTTAAAATTTTAATTTCTCTCTCATGTTGCCTTTCAACCTCCTCACGCGCCCTTCAGTCCTTTCGTGCTCTAACGCAGCTTTTCTTTCAGCTCTTTCTGGCTCTAATGCAGCCTCCCTGTCAGTTCTTTCTCGCTCTACCGCAGCTTTTCTTTCGGCCCTTTCGTGCTCAACCTTTAAATCCTTCTCTCGCTCTGCAGTTCTTAGCGCTGCCTCTCTCTCAACCCTTTCAACCTCTTTTTCACGTTCGGCTGCCCGTAAGGTAGCCTCCTCGCGTTTCAACGTAACCTGTCACTCTAACTCCGTGGTTGTTTCTTTCGCCACACGCTTTTGTTCATCACTCACAAATTTTTGCAACTCACTACCCGCGGAGCCCAACCGCTCTCCCATATTAATCAATTGTTCCAAGCTTGGGGTATCCACTATCAAAATGTATCACTAAAAATAATTCCACACAAAAAAAAATATTTTTTGACTTCAAGGGTTAATTATTGCCTCTCCCACGCTGCGTCCTATTATTACGCGAGAATTTCCACCACCGTTTTTTAAAATTCGCAGATCGAATTTAAGACCTAATCAAACCAACGATTAACCCCTGCACAACTTATGAAAAATATTAACATTTCAATGCGGCAGCCTGTATGGACATTAAAACTGAAGCATGTTTTAAAATTGTCATGGAGTGATCCTGCTGATTTTGAGCTTTCCAATTGTTACCTTTTAGGAAGATCCTGGTGTTAGCCTCGCCAGATGGCGGAAACCGAACTTCGTCGTTGCTTGGGGAAATTGATTCACGCCGCGTATTCAGCCAAAACTCAAGGAGTGTCGCCTGAATCCGTAAGTGAACGTAGCGAACCCGCCCGTTTCACTTTTGTTGGGGTGGTTTTTATCCTGAGGGATCAATGACTTTTCCTCGAAAAGCATAAATCAACAGGGGTTTACTGGAAACAATTTTAATACATACATATATAAAAAATGAATACGGTAATTTGTGACTTACTTTAAATCCAATGAAGCAGAAAACAAAACGTCAATCACCCCCTACCCACACAGGTTTTGAGTCACTTGCTGGCCCGCATTCTCTGTTGTCGCTGGTGTTTCCTCCTTCTCGCTGGTTTTGTTCTTTGGTCGCCTCTTCACTTCACGCTTACACTGCCGTCGCACGGCCGCTAACGTATTGTCACTTTACCAGTGCCGTCGCACGGCCACCAACATAATGTCACTTTACTATATTTCTATTTCTGATCCTACACTCAGTTATGGCCTCCGACTTGGCCCGCGACTGCTCCTATTCTAAATATGAGCTTTATGGCCCCCCTACATTACAACGTACCTTCACCTTCGCACCGATGCGGCACTTCCTCTAATCTACAGCATTCGCCATTCCCAGCTCCTACGACCTACGATCCACAGCCTTACACGACTTCAGACTGGAATGCAAGTTTCGAGAACAAATTTTTATTTCGATAGCCAGAACATCAATTCTCAGTAGTTTAATTGCTTCTCTAGAACTTGGCCGCTTAGATCCATTTAATTTAATATTCGCTTTTATGTTCCTTTGGAAGACTCGCATTTCGGTATAATCTGACATTCGGTGACAGGCTAGATGCGTAATATGGGAGTGTGTCCAGAACATGTGCGATGTACTGATGTTACAACAGTTACCTATTAACTGGCCATAATTACACATATAATGACTGCGGGAGAACACTGGTCTCTCTGCCTTCTTTAATCAGTTATCAGAGTTAACATGTGGCGTTCAACAAATGCGCAGTAATGGATATTAAATTTCATGCTTATTCAGCAGCGCTGGAATTATTGCTGGTCTGTTTAAGTGACAAATCGGTTTTCGATGTTCGCCAGATACCTATCTTTTCGTTTTATGTTTAGCCCAGTGAGAAAGATTATCGAAAATATTTACACTTTTAAACAAGAAAATCGCAACTTTAAGCTATCACCTTGACATCGGGGCGCGGTGGCTCTGGCTCAGTATGTAGAGGTGCAGTCTGCCAGCCGAGGGGTCCTCGGTTGGAATCCCACCTGCGGCAACCGCGTTGAGTCCTTGGGCAAGACACTTCACCCCCATTGCCCGCGTGGGCGATGTATATTAAGGCGTACTGCACGCCGATGATGCACCTGTCTTCAACCAATGCTAACCCTGCTTGTGTGGAGTCAGCATGTTGGAGAGTCTGACAGTTGCTCAGTGGTTATCTCCGGGTACTCCGGCTTCCTCCACCCGTAAAACTGTCCGACACGAGGTGACCGTGGATGTTGAAAGTGTCGTTAAACCCCAATAAATAAATATAAATATCTGAGTTGCATCAACTGCCAAACCGACGGACTTGCGAATTATTATCAGCTGACGGTACGGAAGTGGAGAAATGAATGTTTGATGGCATGTTTGTTTAGGATATATTATACACGTCCATTACATTTTTTTTAAATGTCTGAACACAGTTCAATACTCTCAGCACTTAAGCTTAATTTGCCTAGCCATTATTAAATTCTTTTTACCCCGACGTTAAGATGAATTTGAAATCCAAAAAAGCTTCAATTTATTTGGCCTCCCAACTCGAACAAAGTTTTCAATAGACAGAAATGAAAAAAAGAACCTCCGGGAAGTTTGTGAGAAGGAGCAAACTCCAAAGCATACACCCCGTAGTTCGATTCATTGGAATTAACTTTCGCATTTACTCCGTGCAAATTGCCATTATTTTTTTTTAATATAACGCGCAAAGTCTTTGTTTCACCCGTGAGGCCGCATTTGAGTGTTTTAGTTTTTATTCTGTTAGTTCTAAGCTCTTATCATCATCTTTCTGCATTATTTGGAGGCCACGGGTGTGCAGGGAAAATGCGATGGGTATGCTGTGCTATCGAGCTAGGAGGTTATGGATTTTTACCTCGGTGTCGGTGTAAAATCTGTTTTTTTACATAAAAGTCTACTTGCGGTTTGGGTTCACTTTACAGACTGTTTTCATTTTTGACCATATTACTCCCAATGACGTCACTTCAGTGTTCGGCTTTTACGGTTGGACTTTCATTGGAACGCAACACGTTTTTAGATACTGTGTTTTTGCGTAGAAAGTATTTCCAAAATTCGAAAGTCTGAGGCTAAAAAGGAGGTTGAAAATGAAAGGTATATAAAAAAACGTAACATCGGCATCGGTTGCGTAAATTTCCAATGAAAATATGAAATCGCACACTTTCAAATAACTAGAAAGCAGTGTGTGGCGTTTCCTAGCGTGTCATTTATAAATAGGGAGCAGTGTGAATTACAAGGTAGCATTTTTAATGAAATGTGTCAAAAATAGGCTGAATTTTGAAGTGACGTAAAAACGTGAAAATGACGCCAAATCAAAAAACAAACAACAATAACAAAAAACAAAACAACCCTTTACCCAGCGTAACGGCCAAAACCGGCCAGCGCTATTCTCAAAAATCTCCAATTAATTTTCTTTATATTTTCATTTTTTTGTCTCAAAAACATAGGTCATGACCCCTCGTTGGAACGAGGTCGTCGATCTTGTTCCAACGAGGGGTCATAACCTATGTTTTTGAGACAAAAAATGAAAAAAAATAGTTATTGAAGAATTTTTTTGGCAAGTGTCGTCTGCTTTTCATGTTAGGTATTAAATTTTTTTTAAAAATCGACTAATTTTAATTTTGACCTTGTGGCCCCATCTATGACTTCAGCGTTCCATCAGAACGTCTTCAATTTCCTAGGACGGTACCACATTTTCAGATGTTTTTTTTGCGTAAATTATACACCCAGAATTTCTATAGGCTGAAAATAAAGTCGAAAATCAAAGGTATAGAAAAAGATGTAAAATCTGAATCGCTAGCATTTTTGGAAATGAAAATATAAAATCGCATAATGTCAAATAACCAGAAAACAGTGTATGGAGTCTCTTATCTGTGTCATGTATAAATGGGGAGCGAGATGAATCACACTGTAGCTTTTTTAATGAAATATGTCAAAAACATGTTAAATAGTGAAGAGATCTAAAAACGTCAAAATGGCTCCAAACCAAAAAAGCAGAAAAAACAACAAAAAAAAGACGCTATCTTTTATTTTTTTTTAACTCTACAACATACCAAAATTTAAAAAACATTCGACTAATTTTATTTTTTTACACCTATGTCGTCACCTTAGCGTTCGACAACAACAGCTTGAATTTCCTCGACCGCAACATATTTTTAGGTGAGTGTTTCTGTGTAGATTATATGCTTAGCTGTGTCATGTATAAATAGGGAACTATGTGAATCACGCGGCAGCTTTTTAAAGAAATATGTCAAAAATAGGCTAAATTTTGAAGTGGCGTAAAAACGTCAAGATAAATACCCCCCGCCCCCAGTATCTTCTTTTTTTTACCTCTACAACATTCTAAAAATTTTTAAAAAATTAGACTAATTTTAATTTTTGACCTTATGATCCCTATGATATAACCTCAGCTTTTGGCCATAACGGCTTGAATGTCCTGGGGCGGCAACACATTTTAGATATTGTTTTTCACGAAGAACATATTTCCGTAAACTTCTATAGGGTGAGGATAAAATGAAAGGTATAGAAAAAGACCCAAAATCCGCATCGCTGACACCGAGTGCGTAAATTTGAAATAAACATCTAAAAATCGCATAATTTCAAATAACCAGAAAACAGTGCTTGAAGTCTCCTAGCTGTGTCATGTATACACAGGGAGCTACGTGAATCACAAGCTAGCTTTTTTTGATGTAATTTGTGAAAACTTAGTTAAATTTTGAAGTGACGCAAAAAACGTCAAAATGGCTCCAAATCAAAAAAAAAAAAAAAAAAAAAAATAGCTGTCTCTTAATTTTTTAGCTCTACAAGATAGTATTTAAAAAAAAAAATCGACCAATTTCAGTCTATGACCTTATGACCACAAGACGTCACCTCAGCATGCGACCATAACGGTTTGAACTTTTTGGGACGGCAACACATTTTTAGATATGTTTTTTTTGCGTAGATTACATACCCAAAATTTCTCTAGGCTGAGGCTGAAAATGAGGTTGAAAATGAAATGCATAGAAATAGATATAAATTACGCGTCGTTGGCATCAGGTGCATAAATTTGAAATGAAAATATAAAATCACATAATTTCAAATAACCAGAAAACAGTTTGTGAAGTCTCCAAACTGTCTCACGTATAACTAAGTAGCTGTGTGAACAACAATGTAGCTTTTTAATGAAATATGTCAAAAATAGGCTAACTTTTGAAGTGACGTAAAATGTCAAAATGGCGCCTATTCAAAAACAAAAAAAGTATCTCTTAATTTTTTGAGATATTAAAATTTAAAACTTTTTTTTTAATTTTTGACCTTATGACATCCACGACGTCACCTCAGAGTTCGACCTTAACGGCTTGAATTTTCTTGGACAGCAACACATTTGTAGATATGTTTTTTCATGTAGATTATACAACAAAATTTCTATAGGCTGAGGCTGAAAATTAGGTTGATGAAAAGTGTAGAAAAAGACGTATAATCCGCATCGCTGGCATCGGATACGTAAATTTGAAATGAAAATATAAAATTGCATAATCTCAAATAATAGCCCGAAAATAGGTGTGGAGTCTCCTAGCAGTGTCATCTATAAATAAGGATCTTTGTGAATCGCAAGGTAACTTTTTAATGAAATATATCAAAACTAGGCTAAATTTTGAAGTGATATTGCACTGGGTTTTTGCGGAGATTATATTTCCGAAAAATTGAAAGGCTAAGGCTCAAAGTGAGATTGAAAATACAAGGCAGAGGAAAATACAAGGCAGAGGAAAGAAGGTTAAATTGGCTTCCCTGGCATCGGGTGTGTAAAATTGAAATGAAAGATTAGTATTACCCCTAAACCCAACGCAGACGATATCAAAATTTATTATTTTAAATATCATTTTTTTAATTTTTGTTAAATAAAATTCCACAAAACCATATCATGTTACCCCTCATTGGAACGAGCTTGACGAGCTCGTTCCAACGAGGGGTCAAATGACTTGGTGTTGGTTTCAGCTGCTAAATTTGCATATTGCGCGGACGGATGTGTCAGATGCGTTGGGCAAAGGGTTAACGACTTACTTAATATGATCACAAATAGGTGTGGTAAGTTCCATATGTGTATCCTGTATTAACCCTTTACCTAACGTAACGGCCAAAACCGGCCAGCGCTATTCTCAAAAATCGCCAATTAATTTTCATTATTTTTTTCATTTTTTGTCTCAAAAACATAGGTTATGACCCCTCGTTGGAACGAGCTCGCCGAGCACGTTCCAACGAGTGGTCACAACCTATGTTTTTGAGACAAAAAATGAAAAAAATTAGTTATTCAAGAATTATTTTTGCAAGTGTCGTCTGCTTTTCAGGTTAGGTAAAGGGTTAAAGGGCGCAGTTCGACTCAAAAACGTAGGGCTTGTAATTATGAATAGTGAAAATAGGCTAAACTTCTATGTGACAAAAAAAAATCCAACGTATTTACACTTTTGACCACATGACCCTATATAACTTCACCTCAGTGTTAGAGTGAATTAGAGTGAATTTTCTACTACGGCACCGCATTTTTAGATATGTTTTTTTTGCGGAGATTGTGTTCCCGAAAATTCGAAAGACTTAAAGACCTTAACCCTTTACCTAACGTAACGGCCAAAACCGGCCAGCGCTATCCTCAAAAATCGCCAAGTAATTTTCATTATTTTTTTCATTTTTTGTCTCAAAAACATAGGTTATGACCCCTCGTTGGAACGAGCTCTTCGAGCTCGTTCCAACGAGGGATCATAACCTATGTTTTTGAGACAAACAATGAAAAAAATTAGTTATTCAAGAATTATTTTTGCAAGTGTCGTCTGCTTTTCAGGTTAGGTAAAGGGTTAAATCGGCATCGCTGGCATTGAGTGTGCAACTGTCAAATGAAAATATAAAACCGCACAATTTTTGATAACCAGAAAACAGTGTGGAGTTTCCTAGCTCTATCTTATCTAAATAAGGAACTATGTGAATCGTAATGTAGCATTTTAATGAAATGTGTCAAAAATAGACTAAATGTTGAAGTGACGTAAAAAAAAGTCAAAATGGTCAGGCCTTCAAATTACCCCAAATTCAAGGCTGTAAAAGCTGTGCCCAACATAGGAATTATGCGAAAATGCTGTCCACGTTTTGTTTCAGCTAAAAGTATTTCAAATTTTTCAGCTGGTAGATTGTTCTTCCTTCTCTTTTATGGTGTGTACAGTTACTTTCAGTTTTAGAAATTAATTTCATTCCCTGAAAATGGAACTTTCTGTAATTTCGGCACATTTCGAGCACAGAAAAAGATGTGCCCAAAATAAAGCAATCTAAAGGCCTGAAAATGGCGTCAAATAAAAAACAAAATCCCCAACAACTATCTCTTAATTTTGTGAGCTCTACAACATATTAAAATTTCGAGAAAATCTTACTCATTTTAATTTTTGATCTTCTGAGCCCCATGTTATCACCTCAGCGTTTGACTATAACGGTTGAAATTCCTGGTACGGCACGACATTTTTAGATGTGGTTTTTCGCGTACATTTGAGGCTAAAAATGAGGTTGGAAATAAAGGGTACAGATATGAAATCTCAAATTAAAATATATTATTGCACGCCTATGCTTTTATTTTCGTAAAATGCACGCTTTGTCTGCAAAAAGCGAAGCGAACAATAATTTTTTTGTATTGTCCTTGAACAATACGGATTACGTGTGTGGACTATTTTACTATTTCTTTTTTACGTTTCGGTTATTTTTGGCAATAATTTGTGTTTTTAATATTTTTTTAGTAAACAGTAGACGTGCAATAAATACAGAACAGCACACGCGTTCCAACTGTCATTTTTTACTGCACGAGATCGATTTCGGCGGAGGGATAATATTGAACAAGGAGCCGAAGGCCTCGAGTTCAGTATTATCCCTCCGCCAAAATCGATTAATAATTTTTTTCAGTAAACTGTAGGCGTGCGATAATTACAGAACACCATACGCGTTCGAACTATCATTTTTACCGCACTCGATCGATTTTGGCGGAAAGATACTATTGAATGAGAAGCCTTCGGCTTCTCATTCATTAGTATCCCTCCGCCAAAATCGATCGAGTGCGTAGAAAATGACAGTTCGAAGGCGAATGCCATTCTATCTATAAATCGTACAATTTCAAATTACCAGAAAACAGAGCGTGGTGTTTCCTAACTGTATCTTTGAAGGTTGGAATTTCCTGTAACGGCAGGACAATTTTTAATTATGTCTTTTCGCGTACATTATATTCCCAAAATTTCGAAAGTCTGAGACTAAAAATGAGGTTGGAAATAAAAGATATAGAAAAAGACGTTAAATCGGCACCGTTGGCGCATTGGGTGCGTAAATTTTAAGTGAAAATATAAAATCATACAATTTCAAATAACCACAAAAGATAGCGTGGAGTATTCTAGCTGTATCTTATATAAATAGGAAGCTGTGGGAATCACAATGTAATGTTTATAATGAAAGATACCAAAAATAGACTAAATTTTGAAGTGACGTAAAACGTCAAAATAGCAACAAATCAAAAATTTTAAAAAAAACCCCCCAGCTATTTCTTATTTCTTTTAGCTCCACAGTATACTAAAATTAAAAAAAATCTGACTCATTTTATTTTTTGAGCATATGATGTTACCTCAGCGTTCGACCATAACGGTTGGAATTTCCTGGAAAGGCATGACTTTTAGATATGGTATTTCGCTTTGATTATATTCCCAAATTTTGAAAGGCTGAGGCTAAAAATGAGGTTGAAAATAAAGGGTATAGAAAAAACGTTAAATCGTAACCCTATCATCGGGTGCATAAATTCCAATGAAGATGAAAATCTCACAGTTCTTACTGCCAATAAAATAGCATTTTTCCAAGCGAGTGTTCATATTATGGATGTACACCCACACCCTCTTATAAAAAGGTCCAGGTACTCCAACTCCGTTCAAATCATGGAGTAACCTCGAATCTTTATCTAAGTTATTGATTTCTTTTTGTTTTCCAGTGACGTCGTCGGGTCTTCGAGAGGTTTATGTATTAAATTTGTTATCGTCATTGTTTCCTTGTTTATTCAAGTTGCTTGTTCATTTCAAGATGTGGGTTTTGGGGGGTATGGGTTGGAACATATACGTTATTGTGATCAATGGTTTGAGGCTTGCGGCTCGGAGCATATGTCCCATCTCAACGCGTCGCGTCTCGGTTGAATATAAACTTCGAGCCGCAAACCTCAGGCCATGTTACCATCAATTCATCACATTACTTTTTAAGTATATATAGAATATACCCATAGTAGCTTGGTGTACCAGACATTCACCGCGAGTAGTGAACATTTGGTACACCAAGCTACTTTGGGTATATTTTATTTATACCATGACCGTCAGGTTATTAAGAGTCGCTATTATTTTCTTTTCTCGATTTTACTGAACAGCAGACGAACATACGTGCCAATCTGTTTTTATTTACATGAGCATTGGTGGGCGGTACTTCCGCTGTCAATTTTATCACCGAAACGAAATGGAAAAAGAAGGGAGCCTTTTTCGTTTTAATAACATAATAACATACTAGTTCGAGTTATGAATGCTTTATTAACACGAGACAATGCATGTTTGTTAATTATTGGCATCTTATGAGGTAAACCCATTTAGAAAGGTAATAAATAACTGCCGTTTTCATTTTACTCTTCGCGAGGCGACGTGCGGTAAATTTAGCCAAGTTTGCATTCAGGTCGACGTCACCAAAGGTCAACTTGGATGTTGTTCTACTGTTGGTGTAAAGTTTAACAAATGAAATCACCATTGCTGTCGTGTTCATCACGGTTGGTGTGTAAAGCTAAAATTTATGTCATAGGATTTTTATTATGCCCGCGAAAATTTTTCTAGAGGGTATATAGTCGATGTCTCCGTCCGTCCGTACGAACATTTTGTATTATAACTCGAGCATCAGTTGGCTGCTTTTAATGTTCTTTGGTATGGTGATAGGGCAGCTTGGGGAACGGATGCCCTCGTACCTAGCGTTTCGTCCATTCATGTTTGGTAGAGTTATGGCCCCAGTTTGTTTTTGGCCTCCGTTTCTGACTAAGGTAAATTGTACCATAGCCTATAGGGCAAAGTGCTTCCATCCATTATTTTTCTGCGGCCCAGTGCTTGCAGGGGAGGTTGCATGACATTATAACCTCTACATATCAATATATCCATATAAATATGGATGACACAAGAATTATAGTGATTTTGGTTCCAGACCATTTAAAATTGTATCACCGCACCAATCGATTTCAAATTTTATTTGCTCATTACTAATGTCAAAATACAGGTGAAGTTCGATTTGGAGGTTCACTCCGACCATTCTTGCAAGTGTTATGCCTCTTTTTGAATTAAAAAATCACAAATTTCCCAATTTCAGCTTTATTCTTACTGTCCAGTGTCTATAGGGGAAGTGCTGCCCGATTTTTTTAGTCCACTATTTCTGTACTGCCCTGTGCTTGCAGGGAAGGTTGCATGTCATTTTAAACTACATATCAATATAACCATATAAATATGGACGCCAATTTCAGCTTTATTCTTACTGGTCAGTGACTATGGGGGAAGTGCTGGCCAATTTTTTTAGTCCATTATTTCTGTGCTGCCCAGTGCTTGGTGGGGAGGTTGCATGTCATTTTAACCTACTACATATCGATATAACCATATAAATATGGATGCCAATTTCAGCTTTATTCTTACTGGCCAGTTTCGTATAGGGGAAGTGCTGCCCAATTCTTTTTTAGTCCACTATCCCAATTTTTCTAGTCTACTATTTTTGTACTGCCCAGTGTTTGCAGGGCAGGTTTGCATGTCATTTTAACCTACTACATATCGATATATTCATATAAATAGGGATGACACAAGAATCATAGTGTTTTTTAATTCCGTTCATTCAAAGTTGTTCGGTGGAACCAATTCTCTTCAAACATTCAGCAGTTATTTATTTACATGCAAGTCCGACTTTGCTACCTTGGGAGGCATCAGCACACGCGTTAGCGTTGCTCTTGTATAAATAGAATAGGTAATCATGTTATAATATAACAATAACATGATTTTGAAGGGTTATACAGTGTATTAACCATTTCTGTCGAGCCGTTGATACACTGTAATGCCCGACAAAGTCATGTTATTTCTATTATTTCCATTTTCGTACATCGGGGACATTACAATTAAATTATATGGGAAATAAGATAAATAACTGAAGTTTGACGTTTTAGAATTAAAAAAACAGTGACACTATCTTATGATTTGTTGACAAACAAACCGGGTAACATGACTATCGTCTGATCAGTCTACGACGAAATTTGAGAAGTTAGATGACAAAATATATCTTCGAAATGCGAACTTTAGGCAAGGAGTTTATTCATCAAAGATGTCATCACTTATTTTGTGTGTATCGCTTCCTATATTTGATACATTATCTATCCGTAACACAAAGGGAAACACTTGAAACAAATGTGTTAAATGTGTTTACAAATTAAAAAAAATCCGAATCGAATTTCGATCCAAATGGAAATCTGGGAAAAATATTGTTGATCGGCTGAGAGATGTGACGTCATTGTCTATATTTAGACGTGTCGGGCTGTTATTGACGTGTTGGGCTGTTATAGTCAATAACGGCCCAACACGTCACATGACTTGTCGAGTATTACGAGGTTTCAACGCCCGACAAAACATCTTTAATGTGCTAGGAATGCCCGCAAAAGTGGTAATAATATGTGTTTCGCGAACTTCGGAAAATTTGTTGATTGACGTCGAAACATGTGTCAACAAATATAATCATGGCCACATCACTTTTGATTAATAAGAATATCACGTAGATAGGTGTGTTGAGCACATCTGTGTGAGGTCTGCGTGGACAATGCCCCGCTACCCAGAAATTAGTTGCCATCGTTGCTCCCGTATTTCCGGGTCCAATTATGGGGGTAGGGGCTGGCCAGAACTTGCATGTGACAGTGGGACACTCAACGCACCACGGTTCGGCTCGGTGGGAGGAAACTGTGAAACTTGGTGTCAAAAGAAGCAAAATCCTTCACTCTAGTAGTCTAATGAGAGGTGTATATTGCTGAGCCGAATCCTTCGATGACTGATTCCAATTTCAGAGCGCACCACATTATAGTTTTTATCACAATCTAGTAATCGTAATTTGTGTTCTTTACTAAAACATTGTTTTATCATTTGCAGGTGTCTGTAGCGTTATCCCAATACGCGGCGAAATCGGCTTCGGTAGCCACTACCTTGTACACAAGGATGTGAGAGGTCGTGGTTTGGGTTTTCAGATGTTAAAACAAGTACTAAAAAATCTTAGCGAGAGAAACGTTTTCCTGGATAGTGTGCCAGAAAAAGTTCTTTTGTATGAGAAATGGGGTTTTCGAGAACTTTGTGGTTTGACATATTGGAAAGGCAAAGCACAACGAGAAAACCTGCAGCAGTACGAAGGACGCAGCAGCATTGAGATAAGAGAAGCTTCTAGAGCTGCTATCCCAGATATTCTCATTTATGACAGGAAACTTCACCCAGCTTCCAAAGAATGGTTCATCAAACAATGTGTGTTCAATAGAACAGGTGTTCGTGTAAGAATTGCCATAGAAGAATCAGAAATAGTCGGGTATGGCTTCACTAGGCCATATCCCAGCAAGTTTTATCTGGATTCCCTTTATGCTAATGATATAGACATTGCCAGGAGAATTCTTGCAAAATCACTGTTCGATATGCCAAATGAGACCGAGTTAACAGTTTGCATACCGGATGACAACAAGCCTGCCTGCTCCCTGGCAAAAGAGATTGGCCTGAAACCTTTGGCACAATTGAAAAGAATGAATAATAAGGAACCATTAAAATTCCCGTGGAACCAAATATTCTTTTACGGTACAAACAGTTTCGTACTTTCCTAATCAATGTGACCTCAGACTAAAACGAGGGCAATGTTAATATGGAATAAACATATAATCTACGGGTTTTATTTATATCGAACTCGACTTATGGTTTGAAGACAGCTTGTGGACGAGCGGACAAATGTTCCAGCATTGTTAGCGCAATTACTCGAACAAACATGCATCGATTTTATCAATTTTGGGTATTTGACAATTGTACTTTCTTCGAGAATTCAGTGAACGTCATTCCCTTTCTTTTGTCGGGGACGCCGTTCCTCTACAATTTCAAGATCTGGAATCTCCACGAATATCCAACACAGCGGGCACTCACTCATCTTGCTTACCGCTCATACAATTTCAAATAACCACAAAACAGAGCGTGGAGTTTTCTAGCTGTATCTTATATAAATAGGAAGCTATGGGAATCACAATGTAACGTTTATAATGAAAGATACCAAAAATAGACTAAATTTTGAAGTGACGTAAAACGTCAAAATAGCAACAAATCAAAAAAAAAATTACCCCCCCCAGCTATCTCTTATTTTTTTTTAGCTCCGCACTAAACTAAAATTAAAAAAAAATCTGACTCATTTTTTTTGAGCATATGATGTTACCTCAGCGTTCGACCTTAACGGTTGGAATTTCCTGGAAAGGCATGACTTTTAGATATGGTATTTCGCGTAGATTATATTCCCAAATTTTGAAAGGCTGAGGCTAAAACTGAGGTTGAAAATAAAAGGAAAAGGAAAAGACGTTAAATCGTAACTCTATCATCGGGTGCATAAATTCAAATGAAGATGAAAATCTCACAGTTCTTACTGCCAATAAAATAGCATTTTTCAAAGCGAGTGTTCATATTATGAATGTGTACCCACACCCGCTTATAAAAAGGTCCAGGTTACCCCATCTCTGATCAAATTATAGAGTAACCTCGAATCTTTATCTAAGTTATTGATTTTTTTTTGTTTTCCAGTGACGTCGTCGGGTCCACGGGAGGTTTCCTTGTTTAGTTATGTTGCCTTGTTAATTTCAAGATGTGGGTTTTTGGGGGTATGGGCTGGAACATATACGTTATTGTGATGAATGGCCTGAGGCTTGCGGCTCGGAGCATATGTCCCATCTCAACGCTTCGCGTCTCGGTTGAATATAAACTTCAAGCCGAAAACCTCAGGCCCTGTTACCATCAATTCATCACATAACTTTTTAAGTATATATAGAATATACCCATAGTAGCTTGGTGTACCAGACATTCACCGCGAGTAGTGAACACCAAGCTACTTTGGGTATATTTTATTTATACCATGACTGTCAGATTATTAAGAGTCGCTATTAGTTTTTTCTCGATTTTACTGAACAGCAGACGAACATACGTGCGAATCTGTTTTTGTTTACATGAGCATCGGTGGGCGGTACTTCCACTGTCAATTTTATCACCGAACTGAAACGGAAAAAGAAGGGAGCCTTTTTCGTTTTAATAACATAATAACATACTATTTCGAGTTATGGATGCTTTATTAACACGAGACAATGCTTGTTTGTTAATTGTTGGCATCTTATGAGGTAAACCCGTTTAGAAACATAATAAATAACTGCCGTTTTCATTTCAGTCTTCGCGAGGCGACGTGCGGTAAATTTAGACAAGTTTGCATTCAGGTCGACGTCACCAAAGGTCTACTTGGATGTTGTTCTATTGTTGGTGTAAAATTTAACTAATGAAATCCCATTGCTGTCGTGTTCACCACGGTTGGTGTGTAAAGCTAAAATTTATGTCATAGGCTTTTTATTATGCCCCCGAAAAATTTTCGAGGGGGTACATAGTTGATGTCTCCGTCCATCCGTCCGTCCGTCCGTCCGTCCGTCCGTCCATCCGTCCGTCCGTCCGTCCGTACGAACATTTTATATTATAACTCGAGCATCAGTTAGGGGATTTTAATGTTCTTTGGTATGGTGATAGGGCAGCTTGAGGGAACGGATGCCCTCGTACCTAGCGTTTCGTCCATTCATGTTTGGTAGAGTTATGGCCCCAGTTTGTTTTTGGCCTCTGTTTCTGACTAAGGTAAATTGTACCATAGCCTATAGGGCAAAGTGCTTCCCAATTTTTTTTAGTTTATTATTTTTCTGCGGCCCAGTGTTTGCAGGGGAGGTTGCATGACATTTTAACCTCTACATATCAATATATCCATATAAATATGGATGACACAAGAATTATAGTGATTTTGGTTCCAGACCATTTAAAATTGTATCACCGCACCAATCGATTTCAAATTGTATTTGCTTATTACTAATGTCAAAATTCAGGCCAAGTTCGATTTGGAGGTTCACTCCGACCATTCTTGCAAGTGTTATGCTCTTTTTGAATTAAAAAACCACAAATTTCCCAATTTCAGCTTTATTCTTACTGTCCAGTGCCTATAGGGGAAGTGCTGCCCGATTTTTTTTTCGTCCACTATTTCTGTACTGCCCAGTGCTAGCAGGGGAGGTTGCATGCCATTTTAAACTACATATCAATATAACCACATAAATATAGATGCCAATTTCAGCTTTATTCTTACTGGCGAGTGCCTATGGGGAAGTGCTGCCCAATTTTTTTTTAAGTTTAGTTCACTATTTCTGTGCTGCCCAGTGCTTGGTGGGGAGGGTGCATGTCATTTTAACCTACTACATATCGATATAACCATATAAATCTGGGTGCCAATTTCAGCTTTATTTTTACTGGCCAGTGTCTTATAGGGGAAGTGCTGCCCAATTCTTTTTTAGTCCACTATCCCAATTTTTTCTAGTCTACTATTTCTGTACTGCCCAGTGTTTGCAGGGCAGGTTTGCATGTCATTTTAACCTACTACATATCGATATATTCATATAAATAGGGATGACACAAGAATCATAGTGTTTTTTTAATTCCGTTCATTCAAAGTTGTTCGGATGAACCAATTCTCTTCAAGCATTCAGAAGTTATTTATTTACATGCAAGTCCGACTTTGCTACCTTCGGGGGCATCAGCACACGCGTTAGCATTGCTCTTGTATAAGTAGACTAGGTAATCATGTTAGAATTATACAATAACGTTATTTTTGAGGGCGTTATGGTTCATTAACGGCCCTACGAAAATGATTAATAGCCCAAGGGTCTATTAGTGGCCCGAGACGAAGAGGTTACATGTTAGCCAGTGCTGTGTTGTGAGGCACTGAACTTTAATCCATGTTTTCCAAATCGTCTTCCCCTAACTCACTCGATTGTGACATTTTGAAAAAAATGAACGCTGAAATTTATTGACAATTAACGCGTGTCGTCTGTTTATCAACACGGTATTTTTAGCTAAGTATTGTCACGTGATTAATCAGTTGACGCCCAACGCAAGCAAGTACCGAAAGTCAGTTGTTGTACACGAGATTAGGAAATTTTAAACTCCGCGATTTTTCATGTCAAAACCATGAACTTTTCCACACCAAACCTTATAAAATCATAAATCGGAATTTTTTCCGGAAGTATTACAAATATTTTCACAGTATTTAAGGCCCTAGTTCACCTGTGAATAATCTGTTTAAAACTTGAAAATTTTACTTACCTCGGCGTGTCGTGCTTTTGCGGTTTTCACCTGGCCGCTTGCCACGCTGATAAATTGAATGCCTAGCACTTATGATTGCTCATTATTATCATTTTTCAATCGAGGAGATGTGTGAAATTCCCACACAATCATTGTCAGCAACTAACTCATGCCTTAAATGCGAATGTATATCTTAATTCTTTCACGCTTAAGATCACCTAATTCCGCCATCACATCTCTCTTCTCCAAATATTAAAACTCAAAGCAGTGTTACCTCCCCTATATCCGAGGATGTGCGGGCCGCCGGGCCATATTGAAACGAATTTTTCATTATTGCCCGGCAACCCGGATGTGAACGGAAACATGAGTTTTGTGCAGCCCCCGAAAATGAAAATATTCGCCAGGGAGTGCCCTATAAAGTGATAATAATATAACAATAACATGATTTTGAAGGGCTTGACAGTGTATTAGCGGCTCAACAGAAATGGTTAACAGCCCAAGAATTTATTAGCGGCCCGCGACGAAGCCGAGGGCCGCTAATAAGCTCAAGGGCTCGAAAACCATTTCTGTTGAGCCGTTGATACATTGTAATGCCCGACAAAGTCATGTTATTTCTACTATTGCCACTTTCGTACATCGGGGACATTACAATTAAATTATATGGGAAATAAGATATATAAATGAAGTTTGACGTTTTAGAATTAAAAAAACAGCGACACTATCGTATGATTTGTTGACAAACAAACCGGGTAACATGACTATCGTCTGATCAGTCTACGACGAAATTTGGGAAGTTAGATGACAAAATATATCTTCGAAATACGAACTTTAGGCAAGGAGTTTATTCATCAAAGATGTCATCACTTACCTTGTGTGTATCGCTTCCTATATTTGATACATTATCTATCCGTGACACAAAGGGAAACACTTGAAACAAATGTGTTAAATGTGTTTACAAATTAAAAAAATCCGAATCGAATTTCGATCCAAATGGAAATCTGGGAAAAATATTGTTTATCGGCTGAGAGATGTGACGTCATTGTCTATATTTAGACGTGTCGGGCTGTTATTGACGTGTTGGGCTGTTATAGTCAATAACGGCCCAACACGTCACATGACTTGTTGAGTATTACGAGGTTTCAACGCCCAACAAAACATCTTTAATGTGCTAGGAATGCCCGCAAAAGTGGTAATAATATGTGTTTCGCGAACTTCGGGAAATTTGTTGATTGACGTCGAAACATGTGTCAACAAATATAATCATGGCCACATCACTTTTGATTAATAAGAATATCACGTAGATAGGTGTGTTGAGCACATCTGTGCGAGGTCTGCGTGGACACTGCCCCGCTACCCAGAAATTAGTTGCCACCGTTGCTCCCGTATTTCCGGGTCCAATGATGGGGGTGGGGGCTGGCCAGAACTTGCATGTGACCGTGGGACACTCAACGCACCACGGTTCGGCTCGGTGGGAGGAAACTGTGAAACTTGGTGTCAAAAGAAGCAAAATCCTTCACTCTAGTAGTCTAATGAGAGGTGTATATTGCTGAGCCGAATCCTTCGATGACTGATTCCAATTTCAAAGCGCACCAGATTGTAGTTTTTATCACAACCTAGTAATCGTAATTTGTGTTCTTTACTAAAACATTGTTTATCATTTGCAGGTGTCTTTAGCGTTATCCTAATACACGGCGAAATCGGCTTTGCGAGCCACTACCTTGTACACAAGGATGTGAGAGGTCGTGGTTTGGGTTTTCAGATGTTAAAACCAGTACTGAAAAATCTTAGCGAGAGAAACGTTTTCCTAGATAGTGTGCCAGAAAAAGTTCTTTTGTATGAGAAATGGGGTTTTCGAGAACTTTGTGGTTTGACATATTGGAAAGGCAAAGCACAACGAGAAAAGCTGCAGCAGTACGAAGGACGCAGCAGCGTTGAGATAAGAGAAGCTTCTAGAGCTGCTATCCCAGATATTCTCGTTTATGACAGGAAACTTCACCCAGCTTCAAAAGAATGGTTCATCAAACAATGTGTGTTCAATAGAACAGGTGTTCGTGTAAGAATTGCCATAGAAGAATCAGAAATAGTCGGGTATGGCTTCACTAGGCCATATCCCAGCAAGTTTTATCTGGATTCCCTTTATGCTAATGATATAGACATTGCCAGGAGAATTCTTGCAAAATCACTGTTCGATATGCCAAATGAGACCGAGTTAACAGTTTGCATACCGGATGACAACAAGCCTGCCTGCTCCCTGGCAAAAGAGATTGGCCTGAAACCTTTGGCACAATTGAAAAGAATGAATAATAAGGAACCATTAAAATTCCCATGGAACCAAATATTCTTTTACGGTACAAACAGTTTCGTACTTTCCTAATCAATGTGACCTCAGACTAAAATGAGGGCAATGTTGATATGGAATAAACATATAACCTACGGGGTTTATTTATATCCAACTAGACTTATGGTTTGAAGACAGTTTGTGGACGAGCGGACAAATGTTCCAGCAATGTTAGCGCAATTACTCGAACAAACATGGATCGATTTCATCAATTTTGGGTATTTGACAATAGTACTTTCTCCGAGAATTCAGTGAACGTCATTCCCTTTCTTTTGTCGGAGTGGGGACGCCGTTCCTCTACAATTTCAAGATCTGGAATCTCCACGAATATCCAACACAGCGAGCACTCACTCTGCCTGCTTGCCGCTCTAAACACATTTTAGCTGTGTGTAACTCGCGGGGTCTCGCCCACACAACAAAGCCGCTTCATTTGAAGAGTTTTGAGAAGTAAATTTCAAAATTTTCCCGGAGGTGAACTCCCATACCACCCTGGACCACCTTTACTACGCGATGGAAACACCCAAACTCGGGTCCGCCACCCCACAATGGGTCCTGCGTCGGCCACCGCTGTGTGTTGAACACCCCCTCGGAACGGGCGCTGAACAAAGAGCTATGCCCGACGCGTGCCGTTTCCTCAGTCTTTAATTTCGAAAGTATCACTCAGTCTGCTATGTGAGTTTGTCATAATAGCTTTATCGGGGACGAAGAACTTTTTAGTCATTTTTCCACCAGAATTTTGGCCCTTAGTTTTTTTTTTTTTTTTTTTTTTTTTTTATTTATTGTAGTTTTCAGTCCGCTCGTCTGCTAACTCAGGCATACACATAACGACACATGCGTGTGCATGGGTTAATCGATATGGTACAAGTGCCATATCCATTAATCGATTCACACACGTGTGTCATTCTGTGTTTATTACACGCCTTCCCGTTTATAAAAAAAAAACAATTATTAGAAGTTCACTTAGCAATTCATTTGGCGACTATCAGCAAAAAGAGCACATTTTATCGCCAACCAAATTTGCGAGGGGAACCCGTGTTTCTATTTCGCCCCCTGAGTTCCAATGTGTTCTACGTGCCTACTGGCACAAAGAACACATTTGAACTCAGGGGACGATTTTTAGCTATCGCTAGCGATTCAAATTGTAATTGAGGTGCACGATTTGCAGAAAATTTCAGTGAAATTTCGCTTCTATTTAAAAATAGTCCGTCAACGATTTCAATTCCGCACATGTGCGCCAAACGGATTTTTATTTTCCGCATGGTTTAGTATTGGTGAAGATGGGGATTTCAAAGAGCAGGCATTTAATAAATAATTTTTGTCAATGAATTTCAACTAACTTTTGGTGTGTGAAGTTTGCTTTTATAATATTTTAATTTTTATCCTTCTGATAACAAATATTGTGTCTCTTACTAATAAGCAGCACATTATGGCATGCACAAAATAACAATATCATAAAATAAATCAACGAAGTTGAAATGACTTATGGCTATCTTTCGATTTTTCTCTTTTATACCCCTTTTCTTGTGCCCATCATTTATGGTTTTCCTCTTCACAAATATTCGCAAAATCTGGCAAACCCATTCACAATGCCGTATACGATCATTCATGGGGTGGGCGGGGACCTCGAAAATATTTTGTCGAAACATTTGTGGCTCATCGGGAAACAAATTGCAGGCTTTTTATTGGTAAGAGAGTTCAAAATGGAAGGAAAATTAATAATATTTTTGCTTGGGATCTGCGAATCACACATTTTTTTCGAATCGAATCTCGAATTGAATCGTGTCTCTGATATCGATATCGAATCGAATCTTAATAGACAAGTTATTTAATATTGCACCAAACGGAAGTTACTGTACACTGCGATGATCCTTACAAGACTGACTGACACCTTAAACACCAATAAATAAATATTCTCTGTAGCACCGTCGCTGAAACAGCTTGGCCAAGTATCGATAGTTTTCGTTTTTGAAGGCTTAACTTGTTACTATTCACATTCTTAAGAACGTGAATAGTAACAAGTTAAGCCTTCAAAAACTAAAACTATGGAAAATGTTCCGACAAAATTCACTACTTATCTGACAATTAACCTTTTGAACGAATAAACGCAAAATTATTACCTTTTTTAAACGGGAGGTTAGTACGAGAGATTCGAAAAATTTCAATATGAACTGAGCCGACATGAATGAATTGTGTAATGTCAGTTTTATCCAATTTTTGTTGGAAATGAAACAAATTGAAGTCAGTACGAGACATTCGAAAAAACCGAACCTTGAGACTTGAGACTGATTCGGAATCGATCTCGAAGCAGGCGTATGGTATCGATATCGAATCGAATCTTGAATATTCGCAGGACCCTAATTTTTGCTAAAAGATGTGTCTTTTCGATAACTAACCCGTTTCCAAAACGGGAGAAATTTGTTTGCCTGATCTGAAATCTGTCGAAAGACATTTTTTGGACTGTCGGAAGATTTTGGGCTGGCTTCCCCGCACCGTCCCTCGGCGAAAAGTTATCTTCACCTTGCTTATTCACTTGCTAATTCACGGTGATAAAAAGTAAAAATAGGAAGAGCTTTGTCGTTCACAGTTCTTAGATGACATTTTGCGTGTTCAAACACATTATCATAGGTAAAATTGTGCAAAAAAAGGTTTTCCGGATTATCGTTTATATGACGTCTTACCACACCAAAACATTGGGCCCTTTGCGAAAAATGCGCAAATCTTAAAAGGCTCTCCGTCTGCACAATAGAGGTTAAGGTAGCTAAGGGAACCACTCTGAACTTAAACTTACCCAAAATATTACCTTCGGCACAATAACGCGGATAACCGCGTGTCGCTTGGTCTCGGTGTCTGTGAAAAATAAATGAAATAGGGAGCGAGCGCTGGACACCCCACCACTGGGGAGAAACTCTCAGCACAGGACAACTTGACGTGGAGGATTTTCTTGAACTTTTACTAAATACTTCTGTTTTGTTATGATGTTCAGCATATCTATTATATGCTTGCCTGTGAATTATCGCAAATTATCCAAAAGATATTTCTCTATATCTATCGACTCGATAGATATTGAGAACTATTCTTCAGTAGCTTCCTAAATGACGTCACGCCGCGCCGCATTACGTCGCCTTGAAGAAACGATTAGCTGATCTTTGTTATTGTTTTGAAACGTACACATTTCTCGTCGAATTGGGTTGAATATTGTGCAATAAAATGTCTCGTAGCATATAAGAAAAAAGAAAATCTACTCTATTTTAGTCAGTATCTGGAATTATCTCACGAGTGTGGACCTGGAAGTTTTATTTTTCACGAGCGCTTGCGCGAGTGAAAAATAATATTTTCAGGTTCACAGGATGAATTTTTTCAGTAGTTTCCTAAATGACGTTACGCTTCGGCGCATGACGTCGCCTTGAACGTCGCCTTGAGGGAATGATCAGCAGCTTTTTCTTATTGCCTTGAAACTGTTTGCAGTCCAATTGGGCTGAATACTGCGCAGTAAAATATCACGTAGCATATAATAAAAAGAAAATCTACGCTATTTTAGTGGATATCGAGAATTATCTCATTCGTGTGGACCGGCAAGTATTATCTTTCACTCGCGCAAGCGCTCGTAAAAAATAAAACTTTCAGGTCCACACTCATGAGATAATTCCCGATATTCACTAAAACAGCGTAGATATCCTTTATCTATTTCGGAAATTCAACTCATTAAGCTCATAGAGCTCATCCAGACAATACTGAAATGATTAAATTCCTATATTATATAATAAAGTGACGCATGCAGGAACTGCGGTGGGGAGGGGGGTGCTCAAAGGGCACGCCCCCAACTTTTCCTGAAGATAGTCAAAAGAGAGAGAGAGAGAGAGAGAGAGAGAGAGAGAGAGAGAGAGAGAGAGAGAGAGAGAGAGAGAGAAGGCCAACCAATACAATATTATTTTACATCATAATTCACTACTGGAAAATCTCTCTGTGTGTGTATGTGGTGGTAATTGGGGGGGGGGGGGGGGGGGTGGGGTCTGTTGGTGTCCGCGACTGAACTGTAGTCACCCGAAACTTGAATTTCACTCTTACTTGACTTTTCTCTTAGAAATGCGGCCTTTCAAGCTGAGAAAATTGCAGATTTGTGCTCTATAGTTAACAAACGAACGGACTCGTTGCTAAATAAAAAGACCAACAATGTTAATTTCTCTCGGTGTAAAGGTGCTTTAGAGGTGCAGAGGCATACAATTCGCGGGTAACTTGTTGTCTGTTGGGTAAATCCTCATCCCAGTATCATACGTTGATTCTTCGAACGTTTTCTGTGAGAACAAGAGCGCTGGAAGCGTTTGGGGGGTGGGGGTACGAGGATGTACTGGAGGTACAACACATGCCCAGTAGTAAGGGAAGGTACTATGTGGACCTGATTTTATCGGCCGATGGCACTCTGGCGTAAAAAATGTCTATGGGAAATCAGGTCCCCATATTCCTTCTAGACGTGATTTTTCAAAAACATCAAAACCCTATGGGAATTTTCAGTGTTAAATCAGGTCCCCATATTCCTTCTAGACGTGAATTTCAAAAAACTTCAAAACCCTATGGGAGTTTCAGTGTTAAAATCAGGTCCCCATGGTGCCTTCGCATCTTAGCACTGCTTTTCCATAGACAATCCTCGAGGCACTCTGGCATTTTTATTCCAAACTCGTTTTAGAAAATCTTTGATTGATGACAAAACTTATTACTCAGTTCAACACTGGCAAAACACTCAATACCAACAATCACCCAAAGAATGGGCAATGCCTCTCTTTCTGAGACTTTATTTGTTTAGAAAGAAAAATCTCTTTCCAATATTTGTAGCCTTGAAAAAGGCTGTTCAGTTCTGTATAAGGAAAGATGTAAATTGTTATATCTCCCTTCTCGTCTTGTTATTGTAAATAGACAGACAAGTCACAATTGTTTGTCCCATGGATGCCTCTCTGAATTTAAAAATGGTACAATAACGTCAGAACAATGAGTTTTCTGAATGCTTATCAAGTCGAAATAAGATACAGTCCGTGGTGATAAATTCAGGTGCACACAAATCATATTTCATTTATTTGTGCGAATGCGAATTTGCTAGTACAAGAACGCCAGCCGTTATCTGAGTAGTAAAAAAATTACAAAATGATTCAAGTAAAATATCCAATAAAAGCGATGAATTAATTGTAATCCAAAAGTTGTCCGAACAATTATCCTACCGATAAACAAAACGCATGTTGAATTGTAATATTACGTGTTACACTCGATTTCCTGGAAAAACGTCACAAACATTTTAAATCAAACGTCATTTTCTGGGAACTTGTGATAAATTACGGGAGCGTATTGAGGACATGTGTGAAATGTTTTTCTAACTCGTTATAACAACTTTCCTAATATGACGTACGAACAGGATCATAAATCAGTGAATTAAGCATGATGCTAAAATAAAGAGTATGATACTCAATATTGTATGATACCCAAATAATATAGTATTATACTGAATTAATTCAGTATCATACTCAAATAATTGAGTATCATACTTAATTATTTATGCAGAATTTATGAAATCATACCAAATAATATAGCATCATACCAAATTATTAGAGTATCATACTAAAAAACAATTATGACCTTCCCGTACGTGAACCTGATTTCAGTATCATGCTATTTTATTTATGCCGCATTTATGAAATCGTGCACAATGATATAGTATGATTCTAAATTAATTGAGTATCATACTAAAATAATTAAGTATCATACACAAATAATATAGTATGATTCTAAATTAATTGAGTATCATACTAAAATAATTAAGTATCATACACAAATAATATAGTATGATGCTAAATTAATTGAGTATCATACTGAATTAATTCAGTATCGTACACAAATACTATAGTATGATGCTAAATTAATTGAGTATCATACAGAATTAATTCAGTATCATACACAAATAATATAGTATGATGCTAAATTAATTGAGTATCATACTGAATTAATTCAGTATCATACACAAATAATATAGTATGATGCTAAATTAATTGAGTATCATACATAATTAATTCAGTATCATACACAAATAATATAGTATGATGCTAAATTAATTGAGTATCATATTGAATTAATTCAGTATCATACACAAATAATATAGTATGATGCTAAATTAATTGAGTATCATACAGAATTAATTCAGTATCATACACAAATAATATAGTATGATGCTAAATTAATTGAGTATCATACTGAAAACCTGTCAATCAACACATTCTAACCAATCAGTGGCGCCGATACATACACGCTAGATTTTCTGGCGCCACATTTAAATAACACGATAAGCAAGTGGAAGACCGATATAAAAATGAATCTGGAATGTTTTTTTGAAGGCGCTCGCGGTATCGTGTCTACGGTAACCCGTACTTTACAGTCCTCGATCAACGAAGCATCCGTTTCAACAGCAAGTATGAGACTGGAAGCTTAAGAAAGAAATGTGAACAGAATGGTTGCGAGGTTCCCGGGATGTTCAGCCCTGTTACCAGTATTAACAGAGGCTGTGCAGATTGTTGAAGAAATGAAAAGGTAAGAATAAATCTTCGAAAACACCACGTTTTGGAAAATTGAAACGATCTCGTCGATCAAAATAAGGCAAGACGCGACACCTTGAAGGAGGTGGTGGTGGGGTAATGGGTGGTTGGTGGTGGTGTAATATGTACACTGTTTGAAACAAGGCAATGGGCAAGAACATGGATGATACGACGGGGGGGGGGGGGGGGGTCTCACGCCCCGCCACACAAAATCCGGACACAGGTTTTGAACGGTTAGAAGTTCCCACATGACAGATTGCTGAAACTTCACCCTGCAAAGTGAGTAGCTGTCATAGTAATTAGTGTCAAACACTCGTTTTAATTTTCCTTCTTCCAGTAAAAATTTAGCCTGAAAAAGTTTCCTGAAAATTTCGTGCGGTTGAAATTTTGCAACACTTAGAACACTTGAAATATCAGTCGAAAAATTATATCCCAAAGATTGGGGGTGGGTGCGCTTAACGCAAATTCATCTCCAATCGGTTGGAAATTTTGTCTGGCCCGGGTTGGGAGGGGGCGGGGGTGGGGGTGCTGTTTAAAAGTTTGAAGATGACAATATTCTCCACCGAAGACCCACTAAACACCCTGTAGCCACACCCAGACGAAGATTCAACGATGGTTTATTTATTTATTTATTTATTTATTTATTTATTTATTTATTTATTTATTTATTTTTTTTTTATTTATTTATTGGTGTTTAAGGTAAAATATTTCTGCACAATGGCTAATCGTTACCATGACAGTTTTACGGCTGGAAGAGATTGACGGAGAGAACCACCGATCAACGACAAGTAACTGTCAGCTCTCAAGCAATCAAACTCCACACAAGCAGGATTGGCATTGGTTGAAGGCAGATGCACCATCGACGTGCAGTACGCCTTAGTACACAACGCCACCGTGCTCCCGTGCGGATAGTGGGGGTGAAATGTTTTGCCCAAGGACACAACGCGGCTGCGGCAGGGCGCAGGTGGGATTCGCATCAAAGATCCTTCGTCTCGCAGACTTACCCCTCTACCTACTGAGCCACCGCGTCCCCCATACACTTGTTGAATTAACAATGCATTTGCTGAAAAACAAAACACCGAGGTGTGCAAACAATTCAACTCAGGAATTCTTTTCGAAATCAAAGTTAGTAATTTTGATTGGATTGGTGGTACTCGTAGAGGTGGAAGCCTGACTCTCGTACCATCGCAATTACACGCATAACTGCACACACATGCATATACTTCACTATGTTTGACGTACCCATTAACTTACAGATATCTCCTTACACATACATCCCCTATCCACACACGTGTTCAACCCCCCCCCCCCCACACACACCCCATCCTCCGCCACACATGCACACTTACATTCTAACGTAGATTTTCTTAGTTTACAATGCGAAACTGCCTGAACCGATGTGGTATGGTAATAGTAATTCGGAGGTTACGAGTGACGCTTGGTGACGAAAATTTATTCATTGCAGAGATTGGACTGTTTTATATTTTGTGAGTTGTGTATTAAGTAATAATTGTGTCTTGTGTTCGAAGGGTCGATGAAGCTCTGGTGGTAAATTTTTATACAAAACATGTGTGCAAACTTGAAATTTATTTATTTATTGGGATAACGTCATCTATTGTCGGACACTTTTACGGGTGTAGGAAGCCGGAGTTCCTGGAGAGAACAACCGAACAACGAACTCCCGTTGGTGCTAAGTCCGCACAGGCAGGGTTAGCACTGGTTGAAGACAAATGCACCATCGACGTGCAGTGGGCCTTAGCACACAGCGCCGCCGATTCCCCCGGGATTAACTGCCGTGCCCAAAGACACAACGCTTTTACCTCTGGCGGGATCGAATCGTGAACCTGTCGGTTTGAAGTTCATTACGGCCACCACTGAACCACTGCGCTCCCGTCCAAACTTCAATGAAGCTGAAATGTCCGCTCCATCCAATGTAATATGAATGTATACAGTAAGATTTCATGATATAGTATACTGTTATATGATTTTGAACCGAAAAATTAGGCTGTACAAAGATGGTAACGGTAATGGTGATAGCTCTCCTTCCGAAACCCGGTAAGCGAAGTAGTGCTTGGTATCTGTGGTTAATCAACAAATGGGGTTTAAGTCGACATAAATAGGTGACGGGAGTAGTATGTAATGTGGTTTTGGGGCCTAGTTGGCAGGACACCGTCGCAAGACCCCGGAAGTGACGTCATGTCACGTGACGTAGTGGCGCCATGTTCTGTTGTCATGGTAACCCGCGTGGGCGGCCATGTTGTGACGTCATCCCCATAGTGATACGTGTTGTTAGTGCGCATGCGCAGCGCGTGTTGTTAGGGTGATACGTGTTTCCGTCGTCCATTTTGTATACTGGAGGCCGCCATCTTGGTTTCTATGGTGGCACGTGGTTGCTATGTTACCCAATTTTTCTGCAATAGGACGGGGTATGTTCGGAGGGTATGTTCGATTGAATCGGAGTATTTTCTGGAACGACTTCCCTGGATAATTACCACAAACAACCCGACAAGTTTTACTATTTCGAATTCTTCCAGAATTCTCTGCTTCTGTCTATATATGCAATAGTTATCGTTTATCTGGTCATGTTCCTTTATTCTAGAGTATACTCCAGTAGCGTAGAAAAGCCTATCTGTTGGAACACCTTTGCTTATTGTTACTATATTTAAATATTTCTGGTCTATTTTTGTTAGTTCTGACCCTATTCTAAGTAATCTTGTTGTTTTATTTATCTAGAACATTTATAACCAATAAGATTGCTTGATTTCCCATAACCTGAACTTAATCATATAGAGTTATCACCCCTTATACAACGATGTTGTATCCGATTCTCATCACATCTGTATCCAATGACAATATCCCCGGGTACCCTAAATTTCGGCACCCCTTTTTTGGAAAAACATATGACCATCGGCACCCCTTTTTTGTCATATGTGCTTATGTGAAAAAGCATAATGTGACACAATGTGCCCTAGCACAAAGGCACATGCTTTATGTGCCGATATGTGCTTTTGTGAAAAGGCACAATGTGCCCTAGCACAAAGGCACATACGGGTATTTGAGGATACCTATGGCCCGGCATTGTATTATTTGAGGATACCTATCGAGGATACCTATCGAGGATACCTTTTATAGGATATTTATCTGAGGATACTATTACCTGTACCACAAGACATACCTATCCCAAATTCCCTTATAAGCCATCGAACAGTTATTGAGAAGTCATTGCTCGAATGACTCGAATCCCATCGAGCAATGTGGCCCTTGGTACTACTGATCCACCCGGTGCTTCATATTATTGAGCGGTATTCTGGGGTGGGGTCAATGCCTGGTGATACAGAACGGCAGCAGAGTATGGTTGGTATATTCCCCTGTAGGTCCCATCCTAACCGTTGATAGTATTAACCTACCAAATGCTTTGTATCATCCTGTTACTGGTAAGGTGGTACGTAATACCAGTAGTTCCTACCCTATTCCGAGTACTTTTGTTGTTTCATTTATCTAGATTACCCAATCACTTCACTTTCCTGACACTAACTAACCAATTAGATTGCTTGATTTCCCATAACCTGTACTTAATCGTACAGAAATATCTCCCTTCTGTATAATAAAAACCTATATGAATGGCAATAACCCCGGCACCCCAATTTCGGCACCCCTTTTTTGAAAAACATATGGCCTTCGGCACCCCTTTTTCTGAAATGAGGATAAGAGTCGTAGTAAAAATCCCTCAATGAGGTATATTTACTACGACTCTTATCCTCATTTCAGTACCTGAGGATACCTATGGCCTGATATTGTATTATTTGAGGATACCTATCGAGGATACCCACTGGAGAATCCCTTTTTCTGAAATAAGGATAAGAGTCGTAGTAAATTATACCTCATTGAGGGATTTTTACTACGACTCTTATCCTCATTTCAGTATTTGAGGATACCTGTGGCCTGATATTGTATTATTTGAGGATACCTATCGAGGATACCTACTGGAGAATCCCTTTTTTCTGAAATGAGGATAAGAGTCGTAGTATATTATACCTCATTGAGGGATTTTTACAATGACTTTTATCCTCATTTCAGAAAAGGGATTCTCCAGAAGGCACCCCAGTTTCGGCACGCTTTTTGGAAAACATATGGCCTTCGGCGCCCCTTTTTTCTGAAATGAGGATAAGAGTCGTAGTAAAAATCCCTCAATGAGGTCTAATTTACTACGACTCTTATCCTCATTTCGGAAAAAGGGGTGCCGAAGGCCATATGTTTTTCAAAAAAGGGGTGCCGAAATTGGGGTGCCTTCTGGAGAATCCCTTTTTTCTGAAATGAGGATAAGAGTCGTATTAAAAATCCCCAATGAGGTCTAGTTTACTACGACTCTTATCCTCATTTGACAAAGAAGGGTTTCTCCAGAAGGCATCCCAATTTGGGCACCCCTTTTTTGTAAAACATATGGCCTTCGGCACCCCTTTTTTCTGAAATGAGGATAAGAGTCGTATTAAAAATCCTTCAATGAGGTCTAATTTACTACGACTCTTATCCTCATTTCAGAAAAAGGGGTGCCGAAGGCCATATGTCTTTCAAAAAAGGGGTGCCCAAATTGGGGTGCCGGGGATATTGCCATTGATATAGGTTTTTGTTATACAAAAGGGAGATAACTCTGTACGATTAAGTTTAGGTTATGGGAAATCAAGGAATCTAATTGGTTAGTTAGTGGCAGGAAAGTGAAGTGATTGGGTAATCTAGATAAATGAAACAACAAAAGTACTCGGAATAGGGTAGGAACTACTGGTATTACGCACCACCTTACCAATAACAGGATGATACAAAGCATTTGGTAGGTTAATACTATCAACGGTTAGGATGGGACCTACAGGGGAATATACCAACCATACTCTGCTGCCGTTCTGTATTACCAGGCATTGACCCCACCCCAGAATACCGCTCAATAATATGAAGCACCTGGTGGATCAGTAGTACCAAGGGCCGCATTGTTCGCTGGGATTCGAGTCATTCGAGCAATGACTTTTCAATAACTGTTCAATGGCTTATAAGGGATATTTGGGATAGGTATGTCTTGTTGGTACAGGTAATAGTATCCTCAGATAAGTATCCTATAAAAGGTATCCTCGATAGGTATCCTCAAATAATGCAATGCCGGGCTATAGGTATCCTCAAATACCCGTATGTGCCATTGTGCTAGGGCACATTGTGCTTTTTCACATAAGCACATATGACAAAAAAGGGGTGCCGAAGGACATATGTTTTTCAAAAAAGGGGTGCCGAAATGTGGGGTTCCCGAGGATATTGTCATTGGATATAGATGTGATGAGGATCTGATACAACTTCGTTGTATAAGGGGAGATAACTCTATACGATTAAGTACAGGTTATGGGAAAATCAAGCAATCTGATTGGTTATAAATGTTCTAGATAAATGAAACAACAAGAGTACTTAGAATATGGTCGGAACTAAAAAAATAGACCAGAAATAGCTGAATATAGTAAACAATAAGCAAAGCTGTTCCAACAGATAGGCTCTTCTACGCTACTGGAGTATACTCTAGAATAAAGGAACATGACCAGATAAACGATAACTATTGCATATACAGATAGAAGCAGAGAATTCTGGAAGAATTCGAAATAGTAAAACTTGTTGGGTTGTTTGTGGTAATTATCCAGGGATGTCGTTCCAGAAAATACTCCGATTCAATCGAACATACCCTTCGAACATACCCCGTGCTATTGCAGAAACATTGGGTAACATAGCAACCACGTGCTACCATAGAAACCAAGATGGCGGTCTCCAGTATACAAAATGGACGACAGAAACATGTGTCACCCTAACAACACGCGCTGCGCATGCGCACTAACAACACGTATCACTATGGGGATTACGTCACAACATGGCCGCCCACGCGGGTTACCATGACAGTACAACATGGCGCCACTACGTCACGTGACATGACGTCACTTCCGGGGTCCTGCAACGGGTCCTGCCAACTAGGCCCCAAAACCACATTACATACTACTCCCGTCACCTATTTATGTCGACTTAAACCCCATTTGTTGATTAACCACAGATACCAAGCACTACATCGCTTACCGGGTTTCGCAAGTGGAGCTATCACCATTACCGTTACCATCTCTGTACAGCCTAATTTTTCGGTTCAAAATCATATAACAGTATACTATATCATGAAATCTTACTGTATACATTCATATTACATTGGATGGAGTGGCCATTTCAGCTCCTTTGAAGTTTGGACGGGAGCGCAGTGGTTCAGTGGTGACCGCAATGAACTTCAAACCGACAGGTTCACGATTCGATCCCGCCAGAGGTAACAGCGTTGTGTCCTTGGGCACGGCAGTTAATCCCGTGAGGAATCGGCGGCGCTGTGTGCTAAGACCCTCTGCACGTCGATGGTGCATTTGTCTTCAACCAGTGCTAACCCTGCCTGTACGGACTTAGCACCAATGGGAGTTCGACAGTTGCTCGCCGTTGTTCGGTGGTTCTCTCCAGGAACTCCGGCTTCCTACACCCGTAAAACTGTCCGACAATAGGTGACGTTATCCCAATAAATAAATAAATTTCAAGTTTGCACACATGTTTTGCATAAAAATTTACCACTAGAGCTGCATCGACCCTTCGAACACAAGACACAATTATTACTTAATACACAACTCACAAAATATAAAACAGTCCAATCTCTGCAATGAATAAATTTTCGTCACCAAGCGTCACTCGTAACCTCCGAATTACTATTACCATACCACATCGGTTCGAGGCAGTTTCGCATTGTAAACTAAGAAAATCTACGTTAGAATGTAAGTGTGCATGTGTGGCGGAGGATGGGGTGTGTGTGTGTGCGGGGGGGGGGGGGGGGGGGTTGAACACATGTGTGGATAGGGGGTGTATGTGTATGTATGTGTAAGGAGATGTTTGTAAGTTAATGGGTAGGTCAAAGATAGTCAAGTATATGCATGTGTGTGCAGTTATGCGTGTAGTTGCGATGGCACGAGAGTCAGGCTTCACCTCTACGAGTACCACCAATCCACTCAAAATTACTAATTTTGATTTCGAAAAGAATTCCTGAGTTGAATTGTTTGCACACCTCGGTGTTTTGTTTTTCAGCAAATGCATTGTTAATTTAACAAGTGTATCAGGGGACGCGGTGGCTCAGTAGGTAGAGGGGGAAGTCTGCGAGACGAGGGATCCTTGATTCGAATCTCACCTGAGCCCTGCCGCAGCCGCGTTGTGTCCTTGGGCAAAACATTTCACCCCCCACTATCCACATGGGAGCACGGTGGCGTTGTGTACTAAGGCGTACTGCACGTCGATGGTGCATCTGCCTTCAACCAATGCCAATCCTGCTTGTGTGGAGTTTGATTGCTTGAGAGCTGACAGTTACTTGTCGTTGATCGGTGGTTCTCTCCGTCAATCTCCTCCAGCCGTAAAACTGTCATGGTCACGATTAGCCATTGTGCTGAAATATTCTACCATAAACACCAATAAATAAATAAATAAATAAATAAATAAATAAATAAATAAATAAATAAATAAATAAATAAATAAATAAATAACCCATCGTTGAATCTTCGTCTGGGTGTGGCTACAGGGTGTTTAGTGGGTCTTCGGTGGAGAATATTGTCATCTTCAAACTTTTAAACGGCACCCCCCCCCCCAACCCGGGCCAGACACAATTTTCAAACGATTGGAGATGAATTTGCGTTAAGCGCACCCACCCCCAATCTTTGGGATATAATTTTTCGACTGATATTTCAAGTGTTCTAAGTGTTGCAAAATTTCAACCGCACGACATTTTCAGGAAACTGTTTCAGCTAAATTTTTACTGGAAGAAGGAACATTAAAACGAGTGTTTGACACTAATTACTATGACAGCTAGTCACTTTGCAGGGTGAAGTTTCAGCAATTTGGCATGTCCGCGGGAACTTCTAACCGTTCAAAACCTGTGTCCGGATTTTGTGTGGCGGGGCGTGAGACCCCCCCCCCCCCCCCCCCCCCCGTCGTAACATCCATGTTCTTGCCCATTGCCTTGTTTCAAACAGTGTACCTATTACACCACCACCAACCACCCACTCCCCCACCACCACCCCCTTCCAGGTGTCGCGTCTTGTCTTATTTTGATCGACGAGATCGTTTCAATTTTCCAAAACGTGGTGTTTTCGAAGATTTATTCTCACCTTTTCATTTCGTCAACAATCTGACCAGCCTCTGTTAATACTGGTAACAGGGCTGAACATTTTGGGAACCTCGCAACCATTCTGTTCACATTTCTTTCTAAAGCTTCCAGTCTCATACTTGCTGTTGAAACAGATGCTTCGTTGATCGAGGACTGTAAAGTACGGGTTACCGCAGACACGATACCGCGAGCGCCTTCAAAAAAACCTTCCAGATTCATTTTTATATCGGTCTTTCATTTGCTTATCGTGTTATTTAAATGTGGCGCCAGAAAATCTAGCGTATGTATCGGCGCCACTGATTGGGTAGAATGTGCTGATTGACAGGTTTTCAGTATGATACTCAATTAATTTAGCATCATACTATATTATTTGTGTATGATACTGAATTAATTCTGTATGATACTCAATTAATTTAGAATCATACTATATTATTTGTGTATGATACTTAATTATTTTAGTATGATACCCAATTAATTTGGAATCATACTATATTATTTGTGTATGATACTTAATTATTTTAGTATGATACTCAATTAATTTAGAATCATACTATATTATTTGTGTATGATACTTAATTATTTTAGTATGATACTCAATTAATTTAGAATCATACTATATTATTGTGCACGATTTCATGAATGCAGCATAAATAAAATAGCATGATACTGAAATCATGTTCACGTACGGGAGGGTCATAATTGTTTTTTTAGTATGATACTCTAATAATTTGGTATGATGCTATATTATTTGGTATGATTTCATAAATGCTGCATAAATAATTAAGCATGATACTCAATTATTTGAGTATGATACTGAATTAATTCAGTATAATACTATATTATTTGGGTATCATGCAATATTAATTGAGTATCATACTCTTTATTTTAGCATCATGCTTGATTCACTGATTTATGATCCTGTTCGTACGTCATATCCTAACTCGTTATAACAAGTTAGTAACTGTTATAACGACATTCCTAACTCGTTATAACGAGTTACTAACTCGTTATAACGACTTTCCTAACTCGTTATAACGACTTAGTAACTCGTTATAACGACTTAGTAACTCGTTATAACGACTTTCCTAACTCGTTATAACGACTTTCCTAACTCGTTATAACGACTTAGTAACTCGTTATAACGACTTAGTAACTCGTTATAACGACTTTCCTAACTCGTTATAACGACTTTCCTAACTCGTTATAACGACTTGGTAACTCGTTATAACGACTTTCCTAACTCGTTATAACAAGTTAGTAACTGTTATAACGACATTCCTAACTCGTTATAACGAGTTAGTAACTCGTTATAACGACTTTCCTAACTCGTTATAACGACTTAGTAACTCGTTATAACGACTTAGTAACTCGTTATAACGACTTTCCTAACTCGTTATAACGACTTTCCTAACTCGTTATAACGACTTAGTAACTCGTTATAACGACTTAGTAACTCGTTATAACGACTTTCCTAACTCGTTATAACGACTTTCCTAACTCGTTATAACGACTTAGTAACTCGTTATAACGACTTAGTAACTCGTTATAACGACTTTCCTAACTCGTTATAACGACTTTCCTAACTCGTTATAACGACTTGGTAACTCGTTATAACGACTTTCCTAACTCGTTATAACGACTTTCCTAACTCGTTATAAAGAGTTTGCAAACTCGTTATATCGACTTAGTGGTTATATAAGTAAGCTTTGCCCAGGATTATTGTAACAACTCTGTTCAACTCGTAGCTTAAAGGAAGTTTTAATGTCACATGAACAGAGAAAATTCGCACAATAATGGAAGTAGTTTTACGCCGTGTAAGAATGTTGATAACAATGGGGCCATAACCACCATTAGGCCTGAGATAGTCGCAGGGGCGGGAAAACAGTTTGGGTTGAGAGGTGGGTGTGGTGTCCAGGTATTTCCCAAACCGTATGGGTAGAATGTGCGGCTTTTAGGGGCGGTAGGTTGAGGGTTAGCATCAGTTTTTCAATGGCTGTGGGTCCTCAAATATTTTATTGAAGTAAACTTAAAGATCATGTGGCAGTGTCATGGGGAGGGGGTGGGCTGCTTACCATTAGACTATGGTAGTTTATAGTACAGTAGCGAGTGTAGGGCTCAGGATCAGAAAAAAGGTCTCAGAGTGGATTGAAAAATAAAATGGCTTGGACTGACATCTGACATGATGGGCAAATGTGGTCGCTCTTGATGGAAATTGACATCAGCCTTAGGAAGTAGCCTTAAGGTTACATGGCGAACATCGCCGAGTGACTGTATGAGCGTAGGCCCTATTTATTAGGCCTACACTGGGTTTGGGTTGCGTACGGGGTTTAAATTACAGTGTTTTGGGAAGGTGATTTTTAAACCTGCGGTTGGTTTTATAGATATTTGTGAAGCTGGCACTGGGTGGGTTACTGTACGTTATCAGGAAAATAAAATGCGGCATGGAGGATTTTTCATGGGACCTGTGGCGATCTGCGGTGACCTGCGACGACCTGCGGTATTTAGGCATAGTCCTACCGCCTCCCCCCCCCCCTCACCCCACCTCCGCCCCGAGTCGTGCAAAAATCAAAGTTTTCGGGCAGTTTGGATAAAAGCAAATTCGGGCAAAAATCCAGTCTACTGTCTTCAATAATACATTCTGTCCCATTAGTCCAAACTTGGACCCAAAGTCCGCAATATAAGTTTGGGGTGTGGTATGTCATGTGGGACGTAGGCCTACCACACACCAAAAAAAGTATATTGCGTAGCCTACTTTGGGTCCCAGTTTGGATTACCATCTCATTTGAGTGATTACGTGTCTGATCACTATGGACACACAGACATAACCTTGTTTATTCCAACTGATTCCAGACGAAATGCTTCGACCAAATTCAGCCAAGTAGGCCAACACTAAAAAAGAGGGACTTTTCCCTCAATTACTGTGTTGGAATGGCCAGGTCTGATACTCCTGCTGAGTTCTGACTGGCTTGTTCACCTGGAACAGTTCGGCCAGTGGACAATTCGGCCAGGAAACGGTTCGGATGTCAATACGTGTACTGGCCAATCCTAATGGTGAGGAATGTTTCAATGAAGCCTCCTTCAACACTAGGATTGGTTAATCACCAGTATGCCTACTGTTAATTTTAAGCTGCCAGTGGGTTACACTGTAACAGGTTTTCATTGATTAATACACTGATTTCTCACCAGGATATGCCAGTAAGTTTATTTCTTTCTTGTCGGCTGTCGCTAACATAAATTCCCAATTTTGGCCACTACGCCACTAATTTTCCCAATTGGAAAAGCCCCGGGACCCTTTAACAGCAAAGAGTAGAAAAATCATCATGGCTGTTGGCAGCTCTGGAATCACTCGAAGACCATCCGATTTTTAATAACATTTCCACCGGCCACCTGCCGCCATCACCTTTGGGAGGGGAACACCTATTCCCACACCCACCTCGCCGCTTCGTGCATGCCTCGATAACGCCAGCAGTATCACTTTTCGGGCAAAATCTTCCAGCCACCTAAAAAAAATGGCCCATACGCCTATGGGAAGTTATTATATTAAAGAGTTACTTTCATTTGTTATTGCTTGAAAGAAATATACCGAGATAGATTTCAAGTCATTCCGACGGTCATAAAATATACCGAGATAGATTTCAAGTCATTCCGACGGTCAACGAGCCAGGAACACCGTCCCTGACAACTTTAAAGCTCGCAAGCCCCCACCATATAGTTCAAGATAGAATACTACTACCACTTCCATTATTATTGCTTCTGCTCTGCCACATGTGCTTCTACTACACTCTTAAAAATATTGGTTCTGACTTGAATTTGATCAGATCCACCTGAATTAGATCAGATCCACATGGATCCGAGCATTATTGGTTGACCACATGTATTCAAGGACCAGACTGGTTCTAAGTAATATAATTAAGAGTGTTCTACCTTGCGACTTGAAACGACAATAATTATAATGGTAGGCGCCATTAAATACACTTTCGGACTCATTTTTCTTGGCTTTGATTCTGCGAGCCAAATCCTAAATTGGTTCCAAATCTGTGATTGTCACATATATGTAATCAATTTTGGATTTGAACGTCCTAGAATTATGAGACCCAAAGTGTATTTAATGGCATCATCTATTATAATTATTGTCGTTCCACATCGCAAGGTCGAAAACTCTTAACTGGTAGAGTGCTGGAAGCCCATATTTGGGCTTTACTCTGAAGTGTCAGTACCAGCACTTAAAGGCTTCATATTTTGTGGATGTTGTTCATACCACCTTTGAAGTGAAATTATTTAGTCTGTTGAGATTTGCCTTGTTACAATTTATTGGAGAGTGCCTATTGGCACTCTCCCATAAATTGTAACTAGGCAAATGAATGTGAAAAAATTTTGATGACCAAAAATAATTCAGCACTCTACCAGTTAATTATATTACTCGCAACTAGTCTGGGATATGAATACATGTGGTCAATCGATGACGCACGGATCCATGTGGATCTAATCAAATTCATGTGGATCTGATCAAATCCACGATAGAACCAAACTTTTCAAGGTTGTACTTTTACTTTCCTCCTCCTTCTCCTACTACTATTACTACTACTGCTATTATTATTATTATTATATTTAAAACTGCTGCAACTATTGCTACTAGTATACTACTACTACAGTGCTACTGACAGTTACTTGCCCAGGGATATCGCTAGAGGGTCTTGGTTAGGGTGGGGGTGTTGGTGCTCCATCTAAAAATTCAACTGTACCCCTTCTCATTGCCTGTCCAACATCCAACTATCATATTTTTTCGGGTAAATTTGAGTTGTTTCTAAATCATTTTTCGGACAAAAATTTCCCAGCATCCCCTCCCCCGGCCCTCCCTAAACAATTGAGCCCATACACCCCTCGAAGGAGAATTTCCAACTACTGGAGATATTGGGGTGGGGGCTCACACCCACCCCGTCGCGACGTCCCTGGGTGTCACTTTTCTGGTTGGTTTTAAGTGGAAATGAACTTTTCTTGGTGAAAGGATGGGGGAATTCTCCCCACCTTCGTGTTTGTTAGCCTGGTTGCCCTGCTTTCATTGGCTGTCATACATGCAGGGACCTCGCTACAGTCTTTTTAATGGGGGGGGGGGGGAGGCGGCTTGAAACTCCAAATGGGGTGGGTGTGGGAACGCCCCGCCCCCCCCCCCCCCTCAATCTCCATCTTCCTTGCGACTGTTGATAAAACATGTAGCGCAAAGCCGTATGTGCATGTAGTTAACACTTCATGCCCCGTGGAGTCCTAATTTCCAGCTATTGAGGTTTTGACAAATATTGGTGTGTGTGTGGGGGCGGGGGGGGGGGTGTACTTGCCGCCACTTTGAGGTTCTCATCGAGTACTTCTTCCTACAACGGAACTGCTTTTTAACGACCGGGTACCTGCCCGAGAATTAAATTGACATTATCGCCATCTCGCCATCTGTTTGTTTTGCCATGCACACTAACATTTTGATTGATCGACAATTCTTCATATCAGCGACAATCACTTTCCACACATATGTACCAATGTGTCGATTTGCACATCTCAACTGTATTGATGGGTAACTTTGCATATCAAAAACCGTAAACGAAGCATCCAGGCAGCATGCATTGACTCGCCAGCAGACCAGTGATTTGGGTCCCTGGCCAAAGTGAGGCGGAAAGCCGGCTTTACGCCGCATCCAAACCACTTAACGATTGGCCACGGGTGGGGACACTGGATTCGTGACAGAAGAAATCGAAAATCGAAAGCTCGTCCAAACCCCGACTTACAGGTTTGGTGGCCACCGGCCCAATTTTTTTATTTGTCTTGGCTAATAACATGTTCCGTGGTCCCACTGGTAAGCACGGAAAATTTCGAGGCCATAGCTTCAGCCGTTTTTGAGTTACCCTGTCAGATAGAAATACCCAAAATTTTAACTCCGGGTGTAATGAGAATTTTTTTTCGGGGTGTGGGGGTGGGGGGTGGGGGTGGGGGTGTGGGTGGTCGGATTTACTGAAATTGTTTTGTCCAACATGCCTCTAGGTCCCATTAGTAAGAACAGAAAATTTTGGGGCTACAGGTTCCGCCGCTTTTCATTTACCCGATCACAGACAGCAGGCCTGCACCCACAGAGGGAGGGGGGGGGGGTGGGCGAGGGCGGGAGTATCGCCCCCTAGGACCCCCCCCCCGAACATTTCAGGCAATGTTTTTCAGTTTCGATCCTTTTGATCCACTTTGTTCACCAGCGTATTAACTCAAAGCAGTCCAACCACACATGTAATAACATTGTTTATAACCCCATGTCTAAGTAGATATTCCCATTGTTATCTTTGAGCTGCTTATTCAACATACAGATTATACACAGCTATGATAATACAAGGGTATTAACTAATTACTAATTATTATCTTCAGTAACAGGTTATATTTCAAGTGATGGGTGGTAATTGAATATAAGAGAAGAGCCCCCTCGGACAGACGATCCACAAGCGGAATATTTCCATTGGACAACGACCCCACCCCCACCCCCTCCCCCTAAAAAACTATATATATTAAGAGCGAGTGTTAAGAATCCCCATATCAAAATAAGTGGAGGGAGCAGACAAAAGATCCAATCAAAATGGGGAGCGGGACAGCCAAAACAAAATTGTTCCTAGTTTCAAGTTGTAGTTTTAATTTTAACTATTTATTATTTTTTTTTAATTGTTTTTCAAAAACTAACAATTGGTAATGATAGTTACTCCCTTATATAATAATACTATTAGCTTTGTTTCTTAGCTATGAAAACGTCATTTCAAATTGATTATCACTTTGTAGGGGATCCGGGGTCAAGGGAGGTTATATTATTTTTTTCAGTTGGGGGTGGGGTGGGCGATCTTTTGTCCGGGATCTAGTGTCCACTTCTCTTATTTGTAGGGGATTTTGTGTCTGAGAGATCTTTTATTTGGATCACCAATGAGAGCACCAGGAAATGAAGCAATGCTTGTTTACTGTGGTAAACAAGTTCTGTTTTACTGGTAAAATGGGACCAGATCACCAGTGTCTGGGGCTGAGTCCTCTACAGTGGGCAGCATGGTGTAAACGATTGACTAAACTTGACCTTACACCTTTGTTGCGGTCACAATTAGCCATATACAGCTTGGGAAAAGTGACCTTAAACACCAATAAATAATCAATTTCCTGATACTCAAGTGACTGTAAAGTAATTCAAACAGCATTACTCAAAACAATTCAGATTACTGGAACAATCTTTTTAGAAATAAATTAGCTGTGAAGGTGGCCGATTGAGTATTTATTTTTCCGAGTGTGTTATGGTTTATATTGGTGCTATTTACCGGTGTAAATCTCTGGAAGTGAAGCAGTGCTTGTTTACTGCAGTAAACCAGTTGTTTTACTGATAAACTAGGGCCTGGTAACCAATGCCTGGGGTGGACGTCCTCTAAAATGGGCAACGTGGGGGCATAAACGGATGAGCTAAACATGACTTTAAACCTTTGTTGTGTTACCTGATACACCAATAAATAGATAAATTATGCTATTTTATTGCTAATGATATATTAGATTTGTTTATTGTAATTGTTATATACACGAGGGAATTATGTCCGCCTCAAAAATTGAAGTAAGGGAATTAGTTTCGGGGTTGGGGAGGTGGCCCCCCCTACATCACCCCCGCCCCTCCCGTAAGAGCGATTCTGGTTGCAGGCCTGACAGACAAACTGACGGACGGACGGACGGACGGACATTTGCTGAATTTTAGTAAGATATTACGATAATGTGTGGCATCACTACAGGCTTGCTAACTAAATCCTGCACTTTCTCGGCCCGTGCCTTCGATCTTGTTTCAGGTCTAATGGGCTCAATTAGGTATATTGTGCTTATATACTGATATCAGGACGAAGCAATAGCAAGTCATTTGGGTAAGCAAAGTGGGTCCACCTCCATTCCATGATGCACAAGGTGGGCTACTGATCGATACAAGGCTGACTGGACAGCTTGTCCCATCACGATAAGTCGGGCTGACAACATGGGATGAGGGCAAGTTATGTTTGAAGCTGGGAAACTGAAGTAGTGGTGTATTGCACACTCGCCAACACCAAATGGCTTAACGGTAAAGTGCAATATTCTGCATTTCCCAAAAGTAGGGAGGGCCATATGCGTATGGGCCGAGGGGAGGAGGGGGGGGGGGGGTCTTCAGCCCCACTTGAGTCAGCGAAAATCTGATTTTTCGGGCAGTTTCCATACTTTTTTTCGGGCAAGTTTGACTGACCTACCCAAATGCCAAAGACCATAAAGGCCTAGAAACCCAGTCTTAATTAAGGGATTCCGTCTCATTTCTCCAAAACTGGACCCAAAGTCTGTAATATAAATTGTTGGTGGGGTGCGCCCTACAGGAAGTAGGCCTACCCCACCAAAAAATTTATATATCAGATCACAGTATTTTTCTGAAATTTTCCCTGAAGAGGGCCGCCTGCTCCAGCCTTTGGGAGGAGAAAACGTCACACACGTCCGCCTCCTCCTGGGCGCCATTTGACTCAGCGATCCCTATGGAATCACGTTTCAGGCAAAACCTGCTCGTCCTCTAAACAATTTGTCCCATACGCCTATTGGGGGGGCCGCAGTTCCCTCGTGTGTGCGAAGGCGCTGCATAGGCTTGGATTATTCTCATCACACCTGTACGGTCTTGTCAATTGTGATATCATTTCATGGAGCAAACTCGTTATAACGAGTTAGGAAAGTCGTTATAACGAGTTACTAACTCGTTATAACGAGTCAGAAAAGTAGTTATAACGAGTTACTAACTCGTTATAACGAGTTATGAAAGTCGTTATAACGAGTTACTAACTCGTTCTAACGAGTTACTAAGTCGTTATAACGGGTCAGGAAAGTCGTTATAACGAGTTACTAACTCGTTCTAACGAGTTACTAACTTGTCATAACGAGTTAGGAAAGTCGTTATAACGAGTTGCTAACTCGATATAACGAGTTCCTAAGTCGTTATAACGAGTTAGGAAAGTCGTTATAACGAGTTGCTAACTCGTTATAACGAGTTACTAAGTAGTTATAACATGTTAGGAAAGTCGTTACTAACTCGTTATAACAAGTTAGAAAAACATTTCACACATGTCCTCAATACGCTTCCGTAATAAATATAGCGCATCTTCGCTGAAAATAACCACTGCTTTGCAATATCAAAAATCGATACTGACTTAAGGGGACGTCCAACCTAACTTTGGTCAAATTTCATGTAATTTTCTTTCAAGTCTAAAAAAGGCCCAAAATGAATAACCCCAATAAATTATATACCAAAATGCTTGGAATGAAACATAGAACATGTGGAAACTGAAATTTGCCATGGAACTGCTGCCATGTGTAAATAGCACCACCTGAAAGTCTGCTATGGCATAAGTAAGAGAACAAAATTTTTACAATAAAATACCTCAAAATAAAATAACAGCTGTATTCTATAAACATTTAAGTACATACTCGAAGAAATCTTTTCCTAATTCATGAAAGTGTTGAAGATTGAGACCAAATGTTATAAGTGGAGTGCTCACTGATTGAAGGCAGACATTTTCTTTTGTTTATGTTTTGATTTGGGGAGTTCAACAAAGGTCAACTTGAAGGAGTCCAGCAGAAGAAGTATGGAAGGACAAAAGAGTGTCTCACAATATCAAGATGTATGTGTTACTGTAATGGTTTGGAAAGAAAATATGATATTCTCCTATGTAGAATGCACTGCAAAGTCATACATTGTAGTTGAATAAATATATTTACAAACCCCTTGCACTGTAACCCCTTTTATCCCATGCATCAATTTGATAGTGATTAAATTGTTAAATTTGTCTGGTTTATCAATAAGTACATTAGCTTTGTTTAACTCTTGGACACCAATACACTCATGATATCTGTTGGAGAAGAAATAAGGGTAACTGTAACCTGTCACTGCAATAAACCATCTAATGTACTTAAAAGTACATTGTTATTCAAAACACATCAAATCAACCTTACATAACCATTATTGCATGTACTTTCCCCAAGGAGGCTTACTGACATATTGAGATCAGAAGGGCACATCCAGAGGGTCTCACATATTTTTTTCAAGAACGCAGTACACAAAGCAATCCCCAAAAGATGACAAGTGAGCTCCATTTGACACAGAAAATTTTTTTTGGGGGGGGGGTGGGGGTGGGGTGGGGGGTGGGGCTCTCTTCCTTGTATGACTCTACCTCCGGCACTCAAGGCATATGCCTTTTTTCTCAAAGTTTAACTCTTTTTTCTTTTTGAAGATCCTGGCCACACATGTTCCAAACACTATCAGACAGGTAAACCTCCAAATAAGTGTATCTGCAAAAATCATGTTACATTGCAAAACATTCTTTTTAGAGTTTTAGTTCTGGACCTTTCATGCTTCTTACTTCCAACTATAACACTTAATTTATTGATTCATGGGTGAATAGAAAAGTCCTGCCATAATCAACATTTTGAGTTCCATAAGCCTTCAAAACAGCTCCAATAAAAGTGTCAAACATCAGATTGGTGGCTTTATACAGAATATTCATTAGGTTGTTGCTTGATAAGTAATAGGAACAAAATCTTCACAAGAAAATTCTGCAGCAATACAATTGAGGGTATTAGCAGGCACTCTGCAACAAATTGTAACAAATCAACTAGTTATAAACAAAATTTTCTAACTCAAAAGAGTGAAAAAGTACCACAACTCTGAAAAAATGTGGGAAGTAACACATGCTACAGCAGCTACACAGGCATTGTTTCTCCATGATGCTCGATCACAAAACCAAATATCCTTCAAATTGGAGTAGCAATGGTTGAGATACAAGGGGGAATGTTGGTACATGAAATGATGAATGGGTAAGACTAAGATTAAGAGGACAGGGGGTCACCACTGCACGACCCTAGATGCACCTTTGATTTTCCAACTTCCACTAAGTTCCAGGTCTGGGGCATAATAATCGCAACACACCCAACTTATCAGTTCATAATTTCAGTTAAATAAAAGAAATTATCAATTTGAATTAAATAATAGATGATGTAAAAATATTTGGCTTCCTTCGCCTTCTCGTACTATTTAATTACCACAAACAATATCAGTTTGATGCCGACAAACGAAACTGAACGCATGTGGTTTGATTAAAAAGTAACTCGGCATGAATAATGAAGAAATTGCGAATATTTCGTGTATTTCATTTATTTAAAAGCCAATTACAGCTAATATTGACCGTGCATTCGATAATTCGTTTCGGTTTTGACCACACGGCCACGCTGACACTCCGTGACAGCGGTTATGTTTATTGTGATATGCAAATTGGGGGATGGTTTCCGGTGAAGGAGATTTGTCACATTTGTCAGTGTAAAACGATAAAAAAAACCACTGATCGACGCTTGTATTACTATGGTTGGTTGGAAGAAAAAACTAAATTCTCAGCATCGTCCAAGCGCACCTTATTTAAAAGCACGAATGCATCATTTTCAACCCATCTTCAATCGGTCCTTTGCAGACATCAAACATACCCGTCTTCAAATTCCATGGTTACTAGGACGTAAATAACTTCGCAGCGACAGGGGGAAATTAACACACTCAATATAGTTCCAGGTCACTTGGAATATACTTCGTGAAAAAGTGATTTCTGAAGCATTCTGCTTACTTTGTTATGAATATTGCCTTATTTTATGTGTATCGTCCCGATTTTATACACTCGGTTATTTTTTTTACAAGTGGTTCATGTTGTCTTTCTAGTGCGCAATAATTCAGATTTTTTGTCAACAAAAAAGTTCAGACGGCCTGTAAACACGAGAGGGAATTTCGAACCATATTTTGCAGTTATGACATTAACAGCTCAAGTACTTGCTGTCACCTGTTTGCAAATACGCTCATACATTGTCTCGAACAAATAAAGGGCGTGATCACGTCCTTGCATTCTTACGATTGCCCAAATTGAGTATTTCTGCAAGAACCACATCGTAATCACATGACCGGAAAAACATCGTTGAAACATGGCCACATCCGGAACATCAAAAATTTGTGTTGATGTTATTACATTCAAACGTCAAAACCCACCAGAGTGTGTGTCAAAAAAATGCTTTCTCCGAGTCTGTAGTATGTTATCATTATATTGAGGACAAGGCTTTCGAATTACCGATTATTTTGTGGTTTTACCGGTTCGTTACTTATGCCATTTGCAAATTAATCTTCTTCAAAATCATAAAATTAACTTTTTTTCCTGAAAAAAAATATATGTACCTTTTCTATGCACTTTACTCATTATTTTGATATATAATTTGCCTTTCCTTACTTCTCTTATCTGTTTCTGAGGCATTGGGAAAAATGTCAAAAAATTGACCAAAGTTAGGTTGGACGACCCCTTAAGTTCTTAACACTGTGTGTTATATCGACACCAGAATGACACCTGGAATATTATTTTCCATCAATGAAATGTGATAGATCAACTTTATTTTTGAAATACATGAGTTTCCCACGACTTGCCACATGCGTACCCATGCATTTAACAGCAGAACAATTTATTATTTTTTAGAACAACGGGTCAAAAACTCCCACCAAATGCGTACGTTCACCTTCATATTCAAATATGTTCCCTCACAATTATTCTATCTGGCCATATCAAATACCATCGTAAAGATTTGAGCTGTAGTTTAAGATGATATCTTAATAGACACAATCAGTTTAGCACTTGAAAAGTTATGGACTATATATTATCTGTCAAAAGAAACACAAAACCATATTCAACACAGGCATTCCAGCTATCCTCGTCAAGCTTGAGTAATTTTTTCTGAGACATCCGTGTTGGATATTTATATCTCAATATGGCGGGAAACAGTTCATTTGATGCTGAACCAGCGAGGAGAGAAGATGATGCTTTACACAGATGAAGTGGATAAGAAGATAATGACGAAGATGGAATTCAGCTGTGAATGAATACAAGACAAACCACAAAAGAATGCAGCGGGAAATGCAGGAAAAGACCGAAGAGAAGTTAGCAGGCGATCAATATAGAGTGATGACAGAATACTTCTACAAAGAGAGTTTTACAAAACGGCTCTTTTCCGGGCCACTGTGTTATCGGGTGGAAAAAGGGGAAATTTTAGGTAAATATCTTTCTGGGTGAAATAGTACAATTTCGTATTTCCAGTATTTTCTTTCAGATTAAACTGTACTGTGAAATTTATTTTCAATGTATTTTTGAGAGTTGTTGACAGTAATTATTGTATAATAACATGTCAAGTTATTAGTGATTTGTTCAATGGCATAATTAGTTTTCATTTTTGTGACCACTGCGGACTGTATGAATACAGTTAGTTTTTAATTCAATTGGGAAGTAATCAGGTTTTCTTTTAGTCAACAAACAAGCTGAGTGAGTTGTGAATAAGCGTGTTTGCAAGGTAACGGTTGACAACAACAATACATTGAAGAAAGTACATAAAGCTTTACTTGACTGGAGGAAGTTAATCGTTCAGACATGTAAATAAATCCTAATTACGGAATTTATATCTTTCTTCAGGTAAGTGCATAGTTAAGTTTTTTTGCATTTTGATGGAAATAAGAATAGAATATTTTATGTATAGCGCATGCGGGTTTATTTTATAGTAACAGCGATAAATACTTGTAGTTTGTGATTAGTAATACCTTGTTACTGATATTTTACATTTAACTGGATGACGCACTAACCGCGACTTCCAATAAATGTAAAATGTCATAGACTTGGGTTGTATAAAAACAGAATATTTTTCTGGGTACTTGCAGAAAACAGGAAAGTTTTATTTATGTTATGGCGGTTTATTAAATAAATCACCCTGTTACTGATGGCTTGTTGGAGAGAGCACTATGTGCGATTACCAATAGATGCAAATCATCACTAACTTTATCAGCTTATTTGGATTTGTTAGAAAAAGGGTTAATTACGGTTTTGTTATGAAAAGGCAATTATTTCACGTTATACTGAAGTATCATTTTAACCCATTTTATTCTCTTTAAGTCTCACTCCAAAAAAGGTAGAACTGTTTATCTAGTTTATAAGTAAATACATTTAGTTTTGCTCTGTCATGTAACATCACGGCAACTGTTCAACGTAACCTTTATCAGTTGGGTTTGCAGTTGTTTGTTTGTTGAGCGCGACAACAGACGTGTGCATGTTCCATACAAAGTAGAAATGTGAGCTCACAACACATTCGTTGAAAAATGTTGAAATAACATTTGGCAACTTGATCGGTGTGAAATAGTTGCAATAAGGTATTCTGAATTGTAAAGTAGAATTTAGATTTTGTTAAAGTTTAGATCTCCAGTATTTGATTGTTAATTACTGTATATAGAATCGTTCAGTCATGTAAATAAATCCTAATTACGGAATTTATATCTTTCTTCAGATCCCAATAAGTCCATGGCAATGTGTCAGACAAGCGAGTTCCCAAGTAAACAGTGAGGTAGACAGAGACCACGCCCACACCCAACAAACTGATTTATAACAACTGTTTTAAAAGATCTACTTTTCACACAAATAAAGGCACTTTTCAGTGGTATTTCCAGATAACCGAATGTTAAATCTTGGGGGGCCAAGATTTTGACATTTTATTGAAAGTTGATTTTTTAATTAAAAGTCTTGGCGTCAAGACTTGACAATTCAAAAACTTTCACGTTCGCACTCAAATCTTGGCGACAAGACTTTGTTCAATTCAAAGAGGTGTAAACCTCATAGTTCCCACATGTTTTGGCAAAATAAAATACTTTGGTTACATAAGTTAATTGTAGCTGGAGGGATCTAGCCACAACTTTGGTCTGGGGTTCCGAGCTGAGTTGTTTTATAGCAAAAAACATGGAGAGAGAGAAAAACTTGGACGTATCCTCTATAATCACAACATATGCAAATATCTCGCACCAATGCGTTTTTTTTAAACCACCAAGTAATACATTCCAAATGGTGTAATGCAAATCGCTTTTGTGTTGCACATAAGTTCGCTCTGTACATCAAATTATTTTTCCAACATGAAATTATTTTTACAAATAATTTTTCAAACGAAAATAAGTTTGATGTATTGCACAAACTTTTTTGTATCGCACATAATTTTTGTTTTGTTTTCAGAATTTATGCAATGCACAAATTCTAAAAAAAACAAACTTGTGTGTGACACAAAAATGTTTTGGCTGTACACCAAAGTATTTTTTCTAAGATGAAATTATTTTTTACTTGCATGAAAATAAGGTTTTCAGAAATTTTGTTTTTGTGTAAAACAAAAAATGTTTTTAGGTTTTATATTTTGAAACTTCAGAACATAAATTATTCTGTTTGTAAATTATTTTTATGGAAAGGTCACTTCATGCATCTTTGAAACGGTAAGAAATTCATTTTAACCTCTTGATAGTCTGAAAGCAAGTGTGAGGAAAAACTGAGGATCGATAGTCTTTTATACTCTTCTATTAAGAAATGGTCCATGTCATTATTAAAATAAACCTTGTCACCTCACACTGGAAATAAAATGTAATGAATGCATTTCATTTCCAGTGTGAGTTGACAAATGCATCCAGGTTTTCTCAATAATGACATGAATCAATTCTTAATAGGAGGATACAAAAGACATGTTTTGTTTTAATAATTATCCAGTTTTACAAAATACATCACATCAAGATGAAGAAAAATGGTAATAGAATAGTGAACTGTAAGCATTTATTGTGAAGTAAAAGGGTATAACAGAAGGGATGATTCACACTTGTTTTTTGGATGCCGAGAAGACAAGACCGATTTTCACAGCAAGATGAAGAAAAGCTTCAAAGATAACAGCAAGATAGAGAGTGAAACATGGGATGCTAGTCGAGTGATCAAGAGATGAAGATTAGAAAACGAAAGAGAGATATATAAAATCCACCCACAAATGCAAAGAACATCAAAAAAGTTTCACTCAGAATCCCATGTATATAGAATAACATTCAAAGAATTTGATGAGAAGAATCCATTTGAAAACCTATCCAAAGTATTTGGCAGCATGTTCAGATATTAAAGATGAATGTATGACAGAAGAAAATGACCACATGAGAATATCTGTGAATCACCCTGGCTTGGATATAAGTATATTTATTCCTTTTAACAGAGCATTTTCTATCACTGGTAACACAGTGTTAGATGAAATTGAAAAAGTTGCACAGTCCAATGGGAAATTGTCTTTAGATTTAAGAAGTAACACACACTTCCCTACCACAAGGGTCCGGACGACCTAAAGCAAATTATTTGAATCTGCTGATAAAATGGTTGGTAATAAAAGTACTGTTACAATTAAAAATGTTAATGATTCCATGTGTCTCACAAGGGCCATTGTGGTAGGAAAGTGTCATGTAGGTCAAACCTTTGACAAACGAAATGGCAAAAAATTAGAAAACCGGAAATGAACTTTCAAGAAAATGAAGCTAAGATATTGATAAATAAAGCAGGGTTTGATTATAATGCCCCTGGTGGATATGATGAGCATTATAAAATACAAGATCTGCTTTCTCCAGACTATGTCATCAAAATTTATAGCCAGTATAAAAGTGATTTCTTATATACCACCATCACCAACACTTTGACACCATTACCAGCAAAACGTGATTTTTAGGGTATGACTGTGATTGAGAACTTTGCAATCAAGGCTATCGATTTAAGGGACGATACATGTGTACATTTGGCTGTGTTTGCTATGCCCCATCAAAATGTATTCCCGAACACTCTGTCACCTGTTACAGTTGCAATAGACAGTTTGTAAGTTCATTGTGTTATATAAATCATATCACTACAACAGAGAAAGAACAGAAAACCATTTGTCAACTAGTGCAGAAATGTAAAAAAAAATGTAACATGTTAATTTATCCAAGGAAAGGAAAACACATTTGTGAGGGATTTAAAAATTGTGAATATTGCCAGCAAAAAGTAAATTCTGAAGATAAATGTTCCATTCCAAAATACACATCACCTGATAATGACACAATGTCAAAAATTCCATTTGTACTTTTTTACTTTGAAACCACTCAAGACTCAGGAGTTCACATTCCAAATTTCTGTATTGCACATCGCACTTGTGCAGAATGTATCCATAAACCTATAGATCACAAATGTACTTCATGTAATCAATTTGGACAACAAAGAAACACTACTTAAAGGGGAGTCAACATTGGCAGATTTTTGTAAAAGGCTTTTCAGTAAAGAACATAAAGGGACTGGAGCTATTGTTCATAATTTAAGAGGATTTGATGGACAATTTGTGTTAAGACATCTTGTTGAAAATGATACCACAACTCCAGAAATTATTATGAATGGAAATAAAATTATTCTACTTCAAACTTATGGTGTGAGACTAATTGATTCTTTAAGTTTTCTTTTGATGAGACTGGCACAATTCCCTAAAACATTTGGTTTGACTGAATTAGCAAAAGGTTATTTCCCTCATTGGCAAATACACAAACTTATCAGAATTATATTAGTGATTATTTAGAAGCAACATTTTACATGACTGATTCTATGGCACCATCGGATAGGGAAGAATTCATCAAATGGTATAATCAGAAACTCAATGCTACCTTTAACTTTCAAAAGGAAATGGAAATGTACTGTACATCAGATGTAGATACTTTACGAAGAGGTTGTGGAGAATTTAGACAGAAATTTTTAGATAGTGATGGAATAGACCCCTTCAGAGAAGCAGTTACTTTAGCCAATGCCTGTAATAAAGCTTGGAGGAAAACATCAATGCCAGAACACACTCCTGCCTTCATTTCAGATATAGGTTACCCATCTGCAGTCAAATACTCTATAAAAGTTATCAGAGTTTTAAAGTTACTTGCACAAGAAGAATACAAACACATACAACATGCACTGAATAGTGGGGAAGTTAAAATAGTCGATTATTATGTAGATGGATTCCACAAAGATACAAACACCATTTTTTGAATTTTTTGGATGTATGTGGCACGGATGTGAAAAATGTTACCCAGACAGAAATGCGAAAAACCCAGTCAATTTAAAATGTTACAAAACTCTATATATGCAGACACAGCATTGCATAGAACATTTGAAGACACCTGGGTATACTGTGAAATGGGTATGGGAACATGAATATGACACTTTATGCAAAACAGAGGCTGAATTAAAAACCACACTCAATTCATTTTTTCCAAACATGGATCCAATTAAATCACCAGAAGCATTATTTGGAGGGAGAGCAAATGCCATTAAATTATACCATAAAACAGATCAAAGCTCAAACACTGAAATAAAGTAAATAGATATTTGTTCACTTTATCCGTATGTTAACAAAAACAGAGAATATCCAGTAGGTCATCCAAAAATACTCACAAAAGAAAACATAGATACACATAATTTAAGACAGTATAGGGGGCACATTAAATGTAAAATTTTATCACCACAAAATCTTTACATGCCAGTTTTACCAATTCACTGTAACAAGAAAATCGTTTCCACACTTTGCAATACATGTGCTGAACAAGAAAATGATCACTGTGAACACACACCAGAACAACACAGTCTTGTAGGTAGATGGACAACTATAGAACTTTTCAAAGCAATCGGTATGGGGTCCAAAATACTTGACACTTATCAGATTTGGTACTGGGAAGAATGATCTTCAGAAATTTACAAACATTACATGAATAAATATTTTAAAATGAAACAAGAAGCTAGTGAGTATCCAGACTGGGTGAAAACAGATATTGATAAAGCCACTTTTAAAAAAGATTAAGCAGGCATTGAAAACATAAATTTACAAGACATTGAAAAAAATTCAGGAAAAAGATGATTTCCAAAAACCATGTTAAACTGTTTATGGGAAAAAATGCACAAAACAATGTTAAACCTAAAACAGAGTACATACATAATCCATCCAAATATTTTGACTTGATACAGGATCCAAATGTCATTGTTAAACGTGTTGAAATATTTGACCATTGTCAATTCATTTTAGTGAATTACACAGATACAAAACAAATGTATGAACATCACAGTTCAGCTAATGTTGTAATAGCTTCTTTTGTCACAGCATATGCACGTTTCGAATTGTACAAAGTTATAGGAGGATTAGGTAAACGTATTTTATATTTTGATACATATAGTTGCATTTATATATATAACCCATTACTTTGGAATCCAACAATTTTCAACAGTAGGTTAGGCCAATGGACAGATAAACATCCAGATGCAAAAATCATTGAATATGTAGGTTTAGGTCCTAAACATTATGGTTATAAATACATTAAAGATGGAGAAATACACACTTCATGTAAAGTCAAAGGGATTACATTAGATTTCAACACATCACAGAGAGTCAACTTTGAAACTAGGGTTGAATGAGTGCAAGATAGACAGAATTACAAAATAAACGTTGAATACACACATAGAATTAAACGTAACAAAAACAGACAAGTCACAAGTGAAACACAACACAGAACATTTCAATCTGTATACACAAAACGTTATGTAGTAAATAAATATTATACATGGCCATACAGGTTTAAGGTATAAATACCCCATAACTATGATGTCAATGGAACATTTGAATTTCAACCATGGATCAGCCAGAATGTCTTTGAGAAAACAAAATCACACATAAGGCATTATTATATGCTTTTCAACTTATTAGTCATAGTCACCAAACAGTAACAAAAGATGTAATTCAAAAACAATTAGAAAAAACAGAAATGTATATTGAATTTTGTAATGCACTTATCATGATGAATGCTTGTTACAAAGACAATTTATAAAATATTTTGACGAGAGTTACGTGGGATTCTATTATTTATGATGAACAAATCCTAGATTATTTATATAAATAATGCGTACCACAAATTGAACAAAGAATAGATTCTTCAGAAACCATATTTGAGTTAAAAGCACCTTTACGGAATATTCCCTCCAGGTGGTATGAGAAAACCATGGAAGAAAGTAGTATATAAGTTTGTGATACAATTCTTCTCACAGAAAACAATTATGGCATCAGGTGAATGTTTATTGTTTCAGCATCCCTGTAATAGTTTCATCTCTGGACCAAGTGGTTCAGGGAAAACAGAATTTGTTCAAAAACTGATTGATGTAAAACATGATTTATTTCAAATGGTACCTAAAAAAACACTTGGTGTTATAAAAAATGGCAAAAAACATACACTTTACTTAAAGAAAGTGAAGACATCAAATTCATTCAAGGTATCCCCGATGATGAATTTGACATTGTTAATGATGTCTGTGTACCACATCTTGTAGTTTTCGATGATATGTTAGGAGATAAAGATGAGAAAAATCAAATTATGATTTACTCATAAAGGACATCATCGAAATGCAAGTGTTATTTACATAACTCAGAACATGTTTCAACAATCTAAATCTAGTCGTACCATAAGTTTAAATGCACATTATATGATTTTATCTCAAAAGACAAGTGATAAAGGACAAATTAAAGTATTGGCAAGTCAAGTTCAATTACCACATTTAAATTCAGTTTATCAAGATGCAACAAGCACTGAACATGGTTATTTATTAATTGATTTTCATCCTAGAATGATTCATTGAGATTAAGAACTGATATTTTTTACATTCTTTGGAAAAGCTTAGTCATCAGACCAATCCATTTGAAAGAGAAAAATTACTTAAGGATTTAAGAAAATTTTAAAATGGTTTACATTAGCAAGTAGAATCATACTAAATAAGAAAATTAAATTGCCAAAACAAACTCTAATCTATATGGATAAACATAAACAAGACCTTGAACTTGCAAATCCGAGAATAGATCTTGCAACAAAATTAAACATTATTTTAAAACCTGGTGGTGGTGGGTCTTTTGGTAGTGTTATTATTCGTAATTTAATTCGATGGGATGGTTATAAAACAACTAGAAACTTTCAATTGGCATTCCATAAGAAAACACATAAGAAAAGAAAGTCTCCTGAAAAAAGATCAAATAATTCATCAAGTTATAGAGAGATAAAAAAGCATTGAAAGGTAGGACCTAAATACATGTACACAAATTCTGAAATCATGCCTCATAATTCTCCACCTACCAAGTGTACAAAATCATTGCTTGTGAAAAATTTTCAAAAACAAAGAAAAGTATCACCACGTAAGTTAACACGTGTAGTGTAAATAACCAAAGATGGTGCAACAAAGTGTAAATCATGAACCAATGCATTCTGTACAAAATACAGAGTATGTATCATTGGCAGAAAAGATTCCCACACGTTTTACAGCTTTAAATTCTCCTAAACCGACTCGTGGAATAAGATCTTACTAAAAGTGAAAATATTTTAATAAATGAAGTGCACTCTTCGCATATATACTATTCAAAAAAAGTAGGGGATATTTGATAAAAGTGAGATACATGAAGAAATATATATATATCAAAAAGATAGTTGAGGCATTGCACTGTGACACCTGGTGAATGATTTCAGCGATAGTTGGGTGTCTGACAAGCACACATTCCACACACTGAGCTGTAGAAGACATGGATGGTCAGTCAGAGAATTTACCACAATCAGTCAAAGACCTCAATACCTTGTAAATCCTCCTCGGTTCATGAGACAAGCGTGGATCCGACGTGGCATACTCCTCACCAAACATCCAATATAAGCTTGACTGATGTTATTCCATTCTTCCTGCAGTGCAGCGGCAAGTTTCTAGACATTGGTAAGGGGCTTTTGGCATTGTCGTAAGCGCCTGCCAAGCATATCCCAGACGTGCTCGATTGGTAAAAGGTCTGGACTTAGTGCTGGCCCTGGCAGTGTACTGATGTTTTGCTCCAGGAGGAACTCTGCAGTGACATAGACCCTGTGTGCTTTTGCATTGTCATCTTGGAAAATGAATCAACGACCCTGACGTCATGCACATGGGACCATATGAGCTGCCAACATGTTGTCATGGTAGTGCTGTCTGGTAACACGCCCTTGTATGACATGTAGTGCTGTTCTGCTTGTCATGGTTATATCTCACCTCACCATAACCAATCCACCACCAAAACGATTGTGCTGCCTAATGGTTTATTTATTTATTTATTTATTGGTGTTTAAGGTCACATACTTATGCACAATGGCTAATCATGACCGTGACAGTTTTACGGGTGGAGGAAGCCAGAGTACCTGGAGAGAACCACCGAGCAATGACGAGCAGCTGCCAGCTCACCAACATCGTAACTCCGCACTGTAGCACAGGCAGGGTTAGATTGGTTGAAGACATGCGCACTATCGACGTGCAGTATGCCTTAGTACATGGCATCATCATGCCCCCATGTTGACAATCAGGGTTAAGTGCCTTGCCCAAGGATGCAACATGGGAGTCCGAATCAATCGCTCAGATGGTCACCCATCCAAAGACAAACCGGGCTCGACATTGCTTAACTTCGGTGATCTGACGAGAACCGGGTACCGCAATGCCACCACACCCCTGCCTAACGGTTAAGTCATGGTATCATTCGTTCTGCCACAGCCACACTCTGTTCCACCTGTCATGGAAGTCGAGAGAGAACCTTGATTCATTAGAAAACATGACGTTGCTCCACCGACAATTGTCCCAGGATCGCCGTGCTCCACACCAATTACACCTTGCTGCGATGTGACATTCAGTCAAACGTGGAATTATTCGAGGTCGTCGAGCATACAAATTCCAGCTGTGTAGGGGATTTCAGAGAGTCTGACCACTGTCTCACACATCTGTTGCTCGGTGCAGATGTTGTCCAATTTCTGAGCCACTTTGATGGTGGTTATGTAATGCTGTAGTTCAGTTGAAACGATGCTGGTTAGTAGTTGTCACCCTTGGATGACCTGACGGACGTCTGACATCAACATTGCCTGTCTGATGGTTGCGTGACCACAACCTGCTAATCACCGATTGAGTAACATTGAGAATTTGAGCCACTGCAGTCTGTCTCAAATGTTACGTTTTGATTAGAAACTACTGAATGAGTTTATACCAAGAAAAGAATGCTGAGACCTCCGAAAAAGCCTGTCCAGTACAAATGAACATTTCAAAACGTACCCCACAGACATTAATGCAGCACTCGTGCAAAACACCTGCACAAAGTTTTCATGGGCCATTGACATTCATGATCCACACTAAGCTTGGTAATATATTGACATGTCCAATCACGTGTATCAAACACCATTTTCCAAAAATATCAACATCAGTTTGGATATCCCCTGCTTTTTTGAATAGTATATATAAATAGCAATACATTTTATTCGTTTCATTTCAGCCATAAATACTGATAGAAAAGGATGGTGAGACAAAATAAGAAACAAAAAAATCCTTTAGTGAAAAAATATGGTGGTATTGTATTAGCAATGAGCCAAACTCCTCCAGCATTACAAAAAAGATATAATTAGAAATGCACCTAAAGAATTAATTAATTGTTTGTCAGAATGTTGTAATAATCTTTTAAAAGGCAATGTACATCTAAGACCTAGTCAGAAGCAGAAATTGTATCTGAAGTGTAAAGAACTAAGAACACTTGCTGGTAAATCAGTTTCTGGTAAAAAGAAAAAACAAATATTAAATTAGAATGGTGTTTTTTACCATTATGTGGGTTACTTGCTCCAGTGATTGTACTTGCAACAAATCTTGGAAATAAATGAGGCAGTAAAATATGAAGAAAATGGCTATTGTACCTTATCAGCTATTTTAAGATATGCAACGGTTTAGAAATGAAAAAGCCAAACGTCCTAGATTACCACCTAGCCCACAAGTTACAAATACAGCACAACTTCAGAATAATTTATCATCAGTGTTAGACAATTCAGTGTTATTGGAAAGTGAGAAAGAACTTAAGTATGGGGAAACTTTGCAGAAATTTCAAATGTAACACAAGAAAGCATTGCAACCTTCACTGGTCATAGCTGATTCAGAAGAAAAAAATCATTGTCTTTATGAGATCGAATTATAGAAAGTGTCCTTGTTACTATGAGATGTAAAGCAATGTCATTATTATCTGCTTTATCAACTCATCCAAACATGAGCTGGGATGATCAGGGTATATTAAGTTATGAAGGAGAAGCCATACAAGGTTCAAACATTACTGATTTAGTTAATGATGTTCTTAGACTTCGAAAAGGTTTCAAACCAAGAGGATGGGAAATATTCAATCATGGATTAAAAGATATAAATATACCACAAGATTTTGTAGGAAATCATGAATGTTGGATATTGATACATAGGCAACACACTCATGAAGCTGGCAGTAAATATCAGAGTTCCCCAGAAGATAGCTGACCAGGGTCTCTTTTAGCAATACATAAAAGTAAGAAAAAACAGTGGAGTGAAGATACACCAAAATCAATACTAAACCGTAAATTATCTAAACGTAAATTTTCTGACAAATGGGAAGCCTATTGAATGATTTATTTATTTATTGATGTTTAAGGTCACATATTTATGCACAATGGCTAATCATGTCCATGACAGTTTTATGGGTGGAGGAAGCCGGAGTACCCAGAGAGAACCACCGAGCAACAACGAGCAGCTGCCAGCTCCCCAACATCGTAACTCCACACTGCAGCACAGGCAGGGTTAGATTGGTTGAAGACATGCGTACCATCGACGTGCAGTATGCCTTAGTACACGGCGTCATCGTTCCCCCACGCGGGCAATGGAGATGAAGTGTCTTGCCCAAGGACACAACACAGTTGCCACAGGTGGGATTCGAACCGAGGACCTCTCGGTTTGCAGCCTGCACCTCTACCGACTGAGCCACCACGCTCCCCGAATGATTTATTAAGTGAATTGAATTACAATACAAAACATCCTGCTGGTTATGGTGGTGTACAACAATTGTACAAGGCAGCACATCAAAAAGATAATTCTATTACACTTGCTCAAGTAAAAGAGAGGTTAAAGGGAGAAAGAACATATACTTTTCATAAACCTATCCGTAGAAAAATTTGAAGACGAAAAATTATAGTAGGTGGTATTGATCATCAATGGCAAATTGATTTAGCACATTTACAAAGTTTACAATCTTACAATAATCAATTTCGCTATTTAGTTAGTATTATTGATGTATTTTCAAAACAATGCATGGATATTACCTATCCATAATAAATTTGGAGAGACATTTACAAAATCATTTTAAACTATTTTGAAAACTTCTGGTTGTAAACCATTATCATTACAATCTAATAAAGGTTCTGAATATAAAAATAAGGTAGTTCAGAAATTTCTGAAGAGAGAAAATATTCATATTTTCATGACAGAAAATCCTGAAACAAAAGCAAGTATTGTAGAAAGATTTCAACGTACATTGAAAACATGTATGTGGAAATATTTCACACATAAGTGAACATTAAAATATATTGATGTGTTACCAAACTTAGTGAATAGTTACAATCATAGTTTTCATCAGAATAGTCAAAGAACTCCTGCTTCTGTATCTATAGAAAATGAAGTAAAAGTTTCTCACCATTAGTATGGACAAAAAACTCAACTGAAAAAAATACATTTTTAAATTGGTGCTTTAGTGCATTTTATTAAAACCAAAAGTACATTTGAAAAAGGGTATTTACCAAATTGGACAAAAGAATTATTTAAAATTACACATGTAAAACGTACAATACCACATACTTACAAACTTGACGATTTAGGTGGATAAAAAATTCTTGGGAGATTTTATCCTCAGGAAATTCAACATATAAAAGATGATAAAAATATATTATCAAATCAGTTCTTAATAGATGTTCAAGATGTGTGGGGAAGAAAATTATTAAAGAACTTTAAGTACACTGGGAAGGATATCCAAAGAAATTTGATAGTTGGATACCCAAACTGATTTGGTATAAAAAACAAATATGTCATCAAATGCAATATTATTACCTAATGAAGGCACAAGTGTTGATGTACAAAGTCAGCAATGTCAACAATTTAAAATTTGTGGGAATTGTGTTGCCAAAAATGAAGTGACTTATTTCACACAGATTTTTATCATTTATGGTATTATAATTACTGCCATTGCACATTTGAGTTTAGAAAGCCCTGATAAAGAATTGTGGTTAGTGTTATTAAGTAGTTGTTTAGCCTATGTTCTTCCAAGCCAAAGATTAAAATATTTGAAACAACTGCAAGAAAAGAAAAATGAATTCATTTTGCGTAACACATCTGAGTGATAGTTATATGAAAATGTTTCCAAATAATACACAATGTTGTTTTCAAACACAATTACCTAAACCCATTCATCTTGATAAAGAATGATGGGAAGCTGGTTTAGTTGAAGTAATTTTACCTTAACAGGCAAAAAATATTACAGATGAAGAATCTGTTTTTCATTGTGACAGATAGCAAAATGTTTTCATTGTGACAGACAGCAAAATATCAATAAAACATCTCTGAAACATATGATTCACAAAGGTATTGCTGTTGTTGAAGTAAATGTTTTACAAAGTACTTATTCAAACGGCAGTCATGTAATAGATGCAATGCAAACAGAAATTCCAGAAAAACTTGGAGATGTATTTAAAACATTTGATGTATCATTTCATGTTGGATATTCGAATCTCCAAGGTATTGTAAAAATAGTAGGAAATAGTATTGGAAAAGTGGGCACTGAAATGTCAGAAAGTTTATTACAAAAACTGGGATGTAAAAATATTTTCCTGCCATTTTTCCTAACATGGCAAAAGGTGCATTTCAATATAATGTAGATTTAAATATTGATTTCAGTCAACTTTTTATTCATTCGGACATTGAAGATTATACATTTTTAAGCGATACTGAAGCACCTATTTTACGAGTGATTCCCCTTGAATCACAAAAAGAATGTCAACACAATCAAAAAGAATTTGATAATGTACATTGTACCAGTATCAAAATCTTAATTTGATCAAATTAGTATAAGCATAAATGGAAAAACTGGTAAACCTATTCAGTTTGTCAGTGGTAAGACTTGTAAAGTTCCATTTCAGAGAATGGAACGAATTACATTTATAAAAATGATGCCAGTATATCAACGTCAATATGGGTATGGATTAGGTTTTATTGATCGTACAGCATTGGGAACAGTTGTACCATTTGTAAAACCTACAGCAAAAATGCATTTCAAACTTTAAAATGTGAAGGAGGTTTGAAACATGGTATATAAATGGCAAGAGAACTTTTAGGAAAACGTAAAGCACCTAAAGACATTTTATTAACTCATGGAAAAGATCTTTTGAAATCAATAGGAGCATCTGCTTTAGCTATAAAAAGACGAAAAACGGAAAGCAGTAAGTCATTCTAAGAAAACGTCTCAAGGAAGAAAGATGTATAGAGCTCCTGTAAAACGAAATTCAACACCACTTGATATTTTATTAAAATCACGATGTTACACAGATCATGCAAACAGTGTCGAAGTAGTTTTGATCCAAATAATGTTTCGGCAACATCAAGTGGAATAGAAAATATTGGTGAAATTGAACAATTTCCAATAGCATCTTTAAACAATTCTTCACCAATAGAATTTTTAATTCCAAGACAAACAACCAAATAGTTAGATCTTACAGCATCTACACTTGAAATTCAATTTAAAATTACAAAACAAGATGGGAGTGTTTTGGCTCCAGATACACAAATTGCTCCCATTAATAATTTTTTTCATGGTATGTTTAGCAAAATTGATGTCACATTAAATGGCAATCTTATCACTTCTACCAATACAGATCTTTATCCTTATAGATGGTTTTTGGAGAATTTTTGTAGTTATTCAGGAGATGTTATTCAATTGCCTGCAAGTGAAACGTGGTATCCAGATTCTCCTGGCACACACACTGAAACTGCAAAAAGTTCGTCTAACAAAGGTTTGACTGATCGTGAAAAATCAATTGGTACCAGTAAGTGTGTACAGTTAAGAGGAAAATTACACTTATATCTATTTATACAGGAAAAATATTTACCAAATGGAGTTGAGATGAGAATTAAATTGCATTGTACTCCATCTAAATTTTGTCTGATTGGTGGTGAACATGGTAAATTTTAAATTCAAAAAGCTATTTTTAAAATACCAGCATTAGATTTAATTCCAAAATTTGCAAATGATCTTAATGCACAGATAGATCATTCAAGTTACAAAATGCCCATATGGCATGTAGAAATTAAAACATTTTTAATTGGAAGCTGTCTTCATTCAAAAATAGAAGATCATCTGTTTCATAAACCGATACCAAAACAAATTATTCTTGGCTTAGTACCTAATACAGATATAAATTGAGATATTAGCACAAATCCATTTAATTTCCATCATTTCAATGTGAATAAGTTGGAAGTAACAGTAGATGGACATTCCATTAAATCACATCCCTTTGAACCAAATTTCGAAGGTGGATTTCACCTAAATTCATATTTATCACCCTATGAAGCTATGGGCTTCTTTGGACAAACTCAATCATTTAATTTATCTTTGCAGGATTTTGCAAGAGGATCTACTCTTTGGGGAATTGATTTGACACCTGACCAGTGTGTAGTAGTGGGCCATTGGCTCATCCTATAAAATCTGATAATCTTTGAATTGAATTTCAGTTTGCTCAAGTTCTCAACGAGGTGATCAACGTTGTGGTCTGTGCAGAATTTGATAGAGAGATAGAGATCAACAGATTTAGAGAAGAGATATTTGACTATTAAAAAGGATGATTCAGTGTGAACATTGCAAGATGTGTGAAGAAAACATACAAACATAATTTCAAGAATGTGTCGTGATAAAACTAACAAAATCCATTAAACAGAAAATGAAAAATATCTGCTAAGGATGTTGAACCAACACCAGAACATTAATAGATATATACATTGCAGAATGTTTACAGAAACTGTGTCCAGTGACTATACTATATAATCTACACAAGAGAGCAAGAAGAATAAATTTATTAGAATATTGTGCTCGTAGAGCCTTTGAAATAGACCACCAAAAAGACATTCAAAAGTGGGCAGATTTAGTTAAAAGAGACTGGTTATATTATACAGCGTATCTTGATTAATGGCTCTATGCCAGCCTTTTTCAAGCCTAAGAAGATGGAAACTATACAATTACATCTAATATATAAATGCGAATGTCTGTATCTATATCTCTCTCTATCTCTCTATCTATCTATCTTTGTTCTGGGTGAACTCCTCTGTTTCTCGACCGATCGATCTCAAATTTTGCACACAGGGGTAATTCGTCCCTGCGAGTAACATGGGATGGGTGCCGTGCCCGTGCGGGGTGACCTTAACCTTGAAATTGATGACCTTTACCTCTTATTTCAAAAACGGCTGGGCCAATCGGGCTAAAATTTCATATGTGCGGGTAAATTGACCCATCGATCATTTTGACTTTATTGGGGTGCACGTGCGGGATGACCTTGACCTTGAAATTGTTGACCTTGACCTTTTATTTCAAAAATGGCTGGACCGATCGGGCTAAAATGTCATATGTGTGTGTATATTGACCCATCCATCAGTTTGACTTTATTGGTTTGTGGGGTGACCTTGACCTTGGTGACCTTGACCTTTTAGTTCGAAAAACGGCTGGGCCGATTGGGCTGAAATTTCATATGTGTGGGTATATTGACCCATCGATCATTTTGACTTTATTGGGGTGCCCGTGTGGGGTGACTGTGACCTTGAAATTGGTGACCTGGACCTTTTATTTCGAAAATGGCTGGGCCGATTGGGCTAAAATTTCATATGTGCAGGTATATTGACCCATCGATCATTTTGACTTTATCGGGGTGCCTGTGTGGGGTGACCTTCACCTTGAAATTGGTGACCTTGACCTTCTATTTCGAAAACGGCTGATATAATCATCTTCTCCTGTACAATGCTGGGTATCACTCGCTAGTTATATATATATATATATAAATGACAGTTCTCAAAGGTTATCATCCTTAAATGGAAAAAAAAGTGTGTTCAAGAGACTTTTTTCCAAAATGAAAACCTAAACATAGACAAGCATATGTTGTGAAAACAGATTCATCGAAAGAACCAGGAGAACATTGGATAGCAATCTATTTTAAAAACAGTCATCCTGCTATCTACTTTGATTCATATGTTTTCCCACCAATGGATAGAGACACATACGATTTCATAATAAAAAATACAGATTCTCAAAGGTTATCATCCTTAAATGGAAAAGTGTGTTCCAAAGACTTGTTACCAAAACAAAAACCTAAACATAGACAAGCATATATTTTGAACACAGATTCACTGAAAGAACCAGGAGAACATTGGATAGCAATCTATTTTAAAAACAATCATTCTGCTATCTACTTTGATTCATATGGTTTACCACCAATGGATAGAGACACATACAATTTCATAATAAAAACACAGATTCCTGGACAATAAATACAAGTGATTTTAGTGTTGTGTGTGGAATGTACTGTATATTTGCTTTAGATCATCTTGCAACAGGATATGATTTAGAGGCAGTTCTTACTATCAAATGTCATCCAAGACATTTCCAAGAAAAAGACAGAGATGTTCTATATTGGTTTGAGCAAAACTATAGACAATATTTAAAATGACAGCGTAGGAATAAAAAAAATCAGGTGTCAAAACAAAACCCGAAAGTCATTTTCCATTATACTTTTTCTTTTTGTTAAAGTCATTCATCTATTATATATATGTTATAGAAAACCTATTATGTAACACAAGTTGGATTTTTTTAGTTCGTTCTTATTGTTTTATTCAATCATCTCGATGTAAATAGGTTTTTTTCATGGCTAGGTAAACTCAGATCTCGGTGTACATACGTTCAGTTCCTAACAATATATTGAATTAACTTTAAATAAATTTGTGGTATTTGTTAAAACTTTTGTAACAGTTTTGTCGATTTTGTTAGGTTAGTTCTATAATCCTTTTTTATCGCCGCCTCCTACATACATCATCAGTAAAAGAGAGTCAAGAGTCACTTCTCTTTTTTACTGTGAGCACCAGATTAATATTGTATGCATCTCTATCAAATTTCATAGGGGGCGCGGTGGCTCAGTTGGTAGAGGTGCAGGCTGCAAGCCGAGAGGTCCTCGGTTCGAATCCCACCTGCGGCAACCGCGTTGTGTCCTTGGGCAAGACACTTCACCCCGATTGCCTACATGAGGGCACAATGACGCTGTGTAATGAGGCGTACTGCACGTCGATGGTGCGCATGTCTTCAACCAATCTAACCCTGCCTGTGCTGCGGTGCAGCGTTCAGAGTTACGATGTTGGAGAGCTGACAGCTGCTCGTTGTTGCTCGGTGGTTCTCTCCGGGTACTCCGGCTTCCTCCACCCGTAAAACTGTCACGGTCACGATTAGCCATTGTGCATAAGTATGTGACCTTAAATACCAATAAATAAATAAATAAATAATAATATCAAATTTCATATTTTGAAAAACTCCTTTCAAACTTTGAAAAGTTGATAGATAACCAAATATTTTACACCAAAAATAAAAAAACAACTGTCACAGAAAGTTCAACCACAACGCATGCCATCAAGTTTTTTTCATTTTGTTTTTCTTCTTAGCTTTTCTAAAAAGCAGAGAAGTTGAAACAAGATATCCTAAAACAAGTTTGGAATAAAATGTTGCAATTACGCCAGAGTGCCTCGAGGATTGTCTATGGGAAAAGAGTGCTGGCTGCAATGCGAAGGCACTATGGTGACCTGATTTTAACACTGAAATTCCCATAGTGTTTTGAAGTTTTTAAAAATTCAAAAACCTATCGGAATTCTCAGTGTTAAATCAGGTCCCCATATTCCTTCTAGACGTGAAGTTTAAAAACTTCAAAACCCTATGGGAATTTCAGTGTTAAAAGCAGGTCCACACAGTGCCTTTCCTTACTACTATGCCCTTCTCGCCAGTTAAGCGTACTGATGGAGCAGACTTTACTTCAGAAGACCCGTCTGCTATTGAGTGTTACATTACAATTTAAGATTTGCAAACACGCAGACTTAACTCATATCCACTAGAACGAGTGCCCCTTTTGATACCCCTTTCCCTTCTAGTCTCGGATGCTTCCGGCGCCCTTGGGTGTTAGAGGCTGATATTATCATGGCATCAGTAAAGAAGACCTGAAAGATAAATTTCTTTGCAGATATCATTCAACTTATTTCAGATGACAATCTTCTCATGACCGACAGGTGAAGTTTGTCCGCTGTGGCAATTCACCATTGACGGTGGCCTAAATCTTTTGTGTGTCAACTCCACCCTTCAACAAACAAAAAATGTCTCGCCGGCGAGCGTACTATATCCAAATAACTGGCATGTTCAAAGACTCTCCGTATTGGCATAAAACTCACATGTGGTTGCTAGCTTGGTAATATTTGAGTTGGAACAGACCTAGAAATCAGCAATGGCATTCAGGAATGTGGTGGTGCGACACTCTATCACGGATTATATGACGGCATTATTGTAGCTGGCTGTCGAGGTTAATGCCTGTGATTGCAGGCTCCTTGTTTGAATATCTCCTCGAGAAGCACAGGTTTGTGCGCAAGAACCGACGGAAAATACATCTCATGTAAACATTGTCATAGTCTGGCAACCATAAGTAACCCCCACCCAAGCCACCCCAGTATTTATATATGTCCTCACAATACAACACGTCAGTCCTCTTTCGTCTGATCTCTTCTTGCCAATTACGATAACAATCCTCCGTGATTCTTTCCCTAACAAGTCTTTTTACCAGTAGCCCCACAACTCCTACCGGATCATAGATCTTTGTTAAATGGTTATCCATTAACTCACCGACTTTCCCAACGCGCTCTTCTTGATGCTATATTCAGGTGGGGGAGGGGGGGGGGGGGGCTTGAAAAAATTACTGATACTGGGTGGAAAAAATTGTGTTTTCCAATTGTAGGGACCCATCACCCCGGGGGAGCTCAAGTTTTTTCCTGGAAAGTGCTAGACACTCACCCTGGAAGTGTGAGTTTTTTCCAAGAAAGATTTTGGAACCACAAACATAAAATAACTGTGTTGCTGGCAGGAGAAGGGGGCCACTTAGCGCACAACACAATTTCCAACAGAATGCTAGTCGAGTACAACCAAGTCGCGAATCGAGTACAACCACATTATAAAAAATAAAATTATTTATAAAGAAACCATCTAATCTTCAGAGGTACAATTCCGAACTGCTTACCCCTGTCCCTCAACAGACAAGTGAGCGATAGTACAGCTGTTTCGAGTGTTGATAAACAAAACAAAGAACAGTTTTCCATGACCTATTTTCGCGAGAGTGCTTGTTGTCGGCACATATCTGAAGTCCAAGGCGACATCTGACTCCACTGATATAACCTTCGACAGGCCATCTTCAAAACGTTGTGAATGCTAAGGTTCTGCCTGTTTGCTGTACAACAGAGAGATAGAGTTACCTCCCCTACATCACTGATTGCACAAAAACATCTTGAATATGCTCAGTCTGGATTTTCATTTTGAAATGATCAGCATGCTATACTGGTCCAACTTATTGGGCGAACAGCTGGTTTACCTCACATTTATTTTTATGCAATCGTTCTGGTTTGGGAATTACATATAGAATATACCCATAGTAGCTTGGCGTACCATATGTTCACCTCGAGTAGTCATGTGGTGTTAAGCGCAAGCCTTTGGCGCGCGGTTGACACCACTTCAACAGGAATGGTGAACATTTGGTACACCAAGCTACTTTGGGTATATTTTATTTATACCATGATCGTCAGATTATTGAGAGTCGCTATTAATTTTTCTCGATTTTACTGAACAGCAGACGTACATACGTGCGAATCTGTTTTTGTTTACATGAGCATCGGTGGGCGGTACTTCCGCTGTCAATTTTATCACCGCAACGAAATAGATAAAGAAACAGGCCGTTTTTTCATACTAATAACATAATAACATACTATTTTGAGTTATGGATGCGTTATTAACATGAGACAATGCATGTTTGTTAATTTTTGGTGTTTTATGCGGTAAACGCATTTAAAGACGTAATAAATAATTGTCTCTTTCATTTCACTCCTCGCGAGGCGATGTGCGATAAATTTAGACAAGTTATGGTCTGTTATGCACTTGTTTATAAAGAGAAGCATTTAACTTAAATTTCAAAGTGACAGTTTGTCTGTAAGATGTTTTTTTTAAACAATTGCATGAAACCAGAAAAAAAATCTGCATTTGGGGTCTCGGAACCACGCACCCACCCACCCGAACCTAGAATACCGGAAACATATACCCCCCCCCCCCCTCCCACCCCTGCTAGAATCATAAATATTCTGAAACGTTAGTTTCCACCACCGGCTGTCAAGGAGATTAACAGAATAGTTCAGGAAACAGAGTTTCATCCGAGTTTCATCAATTCTATCCTGTCTTTGATCCCTACTAAGCGAACCCCCCTTCCCGACTGCTAACAGTGCTGCTGCACTGCTCGACAAGGTCATCCATATGCCTACATCGTTCTGCATAGTATTGTAACTCTTTACAACTATTAAGTTTAGAGGAATTTCTTCCGTACCATATGTTATACTTGGTACAATCACCATCTCCCAAATGAGTTTTCCCACAAAAAACATTGAAGCTATTACTTCCCAAAAGTTTCAATTGGTTAAGTATTCGCTTCTCCTTGGATAATCAATTTACCTGTGTGGTTTTGTTAGATGTCTCTTCCCTTTTTGTTTATGCTGACCCCCAAATACTCGAAGTCACCTATATCCCCTACTCTAAGCAGTTTGCTGTCAACTTGCTGAAGGAATCTCTCATTCACCTTCAAATAGATCACATTTTTCGGTGTTAGGACGTCTGTTTTAATTCATTTCAAGCCTCCTTTTGTTTCCATATCTTCAAATTGCAAACATTTGTCAAGCCCCAGCTTTTGGACACGAGTACTGTATCATCTACAAACCCTAAACGAGCTCGGCTGATATGACTTCAAACTCGGTTGATATGACGCTAATGTCGGTCGATATGAACCAATCTAGAGTTGTACCCATTGATGCGTTACTAGGCCAAGCCATTTTGTTTACCGCAGGATCGTTCAACGCTATTCGTCGAAAGCCATCAATTAGTAAAATTGGTGTTACCAGGCAAAACCCACGTGGGGGCACGGTGACGCTGTGTACTAAGGCGTACTGCACGTCGATGGTGCACTTGCCTTCAACCAATGCTAACCCTTGCTTGTGTGGAGTTAGTACTTTGGGGAGTCTGACAGTTGCTTGCCGTTGCTCAGTAGTTCTCTCTGGGTTCTCCGGCTTCCTCGCCCCGTAAAACTGTCCGACACAAGGTGACCCAGATTGGAAGTGTCGTTAAACTCCAATAAATAAATAAATAATTACCAGGCAAAAGGGAGTAGTTTTTTACAGTGAGGAATTTACGATTGCACTAAGCAAGGATTAGGCGGGTGAAGAGAAGAAAGAAGAGATTTGTACAAGATATTCATCGCAAACGAAAATTCCGAGTCGTAAGTGGAGATTCGTCGAAGTGGAAGAAGAGATAGTTGTTAGAACGTATATTGCAGAAAATAAGGTATAGTGCAGAAAGGACATATAGTGTAGAAAAAGATCAACGTACAGTGTAGAAATTTTCTCAATGCATAGTGTAGAAAAAAATCGACGTATAGTGCAGAAGCTCGCCATGTGTCAGAACGTATAGTGTAGAAACTAACGTATATTGTAGAAAAGGCGCATTTGTGTGAGTCGCTATGTATTTTCGCGGGGCTTGCATTCCAAAATTGGGAGTTTTTGTACATTTGTATTGTTTAAGGTCTGACAATTCCAAAAAAGTTTTCTCCAATGTTTCAATGGGTATTCGGCCCCAGTAGTATATGAGGAGTTTTTAGGCCCCTATTGGATGGGCCCGGTGGTGGACCGAGCCTTGCAGATATCATATGGGAGATCTCCTGTCATATAACCACACCTCCTCGTACCCCATGTAGCTCGACATCTTGTGACATCATCGCCATAGTGATACGTGCCCCCACTAACTGAAAATCCCGGATTAGCCCCTGATGGTGGTAAAGAGGTATATTTAAACCAAAGTTTGTTTTTTCCGTGTTCAAACAATGGTGGCAAAAACACATAGGGACGAATAGTCCACCATAATGGGGTTGGGGCGAATGGTCCTTCTTGATGAATAGTCCATTTCCCCCAAAATACTGCGTAGCAAACTAAATTGTTCATGGAAATATTGAACCGTATATTGAAGCTTAAGTTCGAACGGTGCATACTCGTTTTATGCGACTTCTGAGGTGTGTTGCTATATTTCTCCGTAAAACCTCCACCCACCCCCTCCCCATAAACGCACAACCGTGGAATGGGGACGTCCTCTCTAAAAATTCGACTCACACAGAAATTCGGGCAAAAACTGCGCCAAATACGGGAAATTTAGGTACATTTGTTGATCTTTTGGGGACAATTTGTTACAGTTCCGCTGTAAATTCCGATCCGGGTTCGTCTATGCTACTCAGTGACCCTCTCTACCCAATCTCCCACTTCCCGCTAGTTTAAACTAGTCACCACTGTCGTAAAGATGGAATCACAGAAAATATCAGTTTCTCATTTAAACGTTTGGACGATATATAGACCTAAGTTCAAATGTTAAAAGGATTATATGTTGTACCGTCGTTTGTTTTTTGTTTTTGTTGTATGTTTAATAAATATACATCCAAAACATTATTTCTCGAATAATGAAGAAGCATATCTGAACGAATTTTTATGAAACTGGTGTTTTAATATTGGCGCAAGCAGACTATTTTACTGTCAGGAAAATCAGGGTTACAGATAAACTGATTTTATAACATGTAAGCGTTTTTTATTATTTTGGAAAGATAGCCTTAACTGATACTGGTACTGTTCAACGTAGAAGCTATTTGATTATGTAGTTGCGTACTGTTATCGGATATTTTAATGGTTGGTATGCAGTGTTTTTGTGAACTACTTTGTAATTGAGAAAAATGTATATCAATACGCGAAAAAGTGGACCGAACCGCAAAATACTGGACCGGGATACGTGTACCGGTCCAAAGCGGTCCAACGACTTTGGTCCGGTCTGCGGTCCAGTCCACCCCTGGACCGTGAACCGGGTCGTTCCAGGGCGGTCCAGTCCGAATCACTGTTATGTAAGTAGTATGTGATGTGGTTTTCACCTCCAGGTTGGGGGATCTCATCGGGGGGTCTCATGTGACGTCATAGTCACGTGACCTGGTGACGTCATGTTGTGTTGTCATGGTAACCCGTGTGGGCGGCCATACTGTGACGTCATCTCCATAGTGATATGTGGTGTGAGTGCGCATGCGCAGCTCGTGTTATTAGGGTGATACGTGTTTCCGTCGTCCATATTGTATACTGGAGGCCGCCATCTTGGTTTCTGTGGTAGCACGTGATTGCTATGTTACCCAATTTTTTTCTGCAATAAGACGGGGTGTGTTCGGGGGGTATGTTCCTTTGTAGAAGAGTAAATCTAATTACCACAAACAACCCGACAATCCCTCCAAATCACCAAAATCCACCCGAAATCACCAAAATTGACTTTATTTATTACGGATTTCCCATTTTATCGGTTTAGCACGTAGTGCTATAGTACCGAGAGGGTACCGGGGGTGTGTTCCTTTGTAGAAGAGTATTTTTCTGGTTCGGATTTTCCCAGAATCCCTTTTTTGGATCTCATGACGTGTTTTTTCCTTATTAAGAATAGCACGTAGTGCTATAGGACAAATTTACCCAGAATCTTCTGATTCTACTTGGAACTATATTTTTATAAATTCCTACGCTCTATTTTTAGTAACATCCTTAACTGACCCCCTAACTAATTGTTAGGGTTTATATTTAGCAATTTCTTTAAATGACCCCCCCCCCCCAACTACATGATTTTAAATAATAAAATTAATGAGGATCAAGATGTTTTTACACTGACCAATCAGAGCGAAGTTAATCAACCAATGAGATTAGTGTATTCCCATTGTGTTTCTTTTCCATTACTTTCTTTCTATACTAATTTTCTAAATTTCCCAACTTTAACCTATAATCCTATAGGAAACTAACACAAACGCCCATCGAGAATGAAAATATCGATGAAAAAACGTTGTGTCGTCGTGACGTTTTCAAAAACATCCGTCACGTCGAAATAAATTCCGGAGAAGAGTAACGTCGCGCCATTCTGTTTCGATCCTTCGAACTGAACACATCGCTAGAGTGTTTTCTATAGCAATTTTGCCTTCGCAAAACTTTTATGAAGATGGAGTCTGATGCTACTAATGCCGTTACCAGAACTGATGTTTACGCCTGTGAAGAGTGCGGAAAGACCTTTACTGCAAGAACGAATCGAGATCGCCATCGGAGAAATACCCATGGAGAGATGAAGTCTTTCGACTACACCAACTGTAACAAGACCTTTACGAGGAAAGAGAAGCTGGATCAACACCTATACATGTATGGAAAGCGACCAGGAGTTTAACCAACTACTCCATTTCAACCGACACAAGAGCGTTACCCACCGACCAGTTCCTGTACCATCTAAAAGGAAGACTGATGAACCGACGAGAGGACCACCTAAACAACCATGGATCACTACGACCACCCATTATGATGTTGACCCTATTGAGTTTGACAAGACTATGATGTCTGAAGAAGAGACCGATGAGATGTTGACCGTGTACGAAGATAACTGGAGTTCTATTAGAACTCGCCACATGATGAACAGAAGAGTCCAGGACCAATATAACTACCAGATCAACGATGTGAACCTGAAGATGATGAATGATGAATTGATGACTACCATATTTCTGCCACAACACTTAAGATTTAAAATTAATCTGAGTTTTGGTTTTATCCTGCGACACAATGAAACGAATGAACTGAAGTATTGCCATCCATCACAAAACAACGCCCGGGTACTTGATGTTCCACAACTTGTATGCTGCCAAGAAGACTTTGAAGAATTCCTTGATGATGTCATGGAAGAAGATATCCTGGAATGGGCCAAGTTAAAACGACCCAACACCAAATGGCTTGTGGAGAGAGTTACGAACGTCACATTTTATGTGAATAAGCTGAAAGACCACCCAATTGGAATGGTATAAGATCTTCCTGATTATATTCTCCAGAACAAACAGAACAAAGCAGTAAATGCTTTGGTGAAAGATGAACATCGCCAATTTTATTATGATGACAACCTGTGTATTTTCCGCTGTTTAGCTTTATGGAGTGGTTCCACAGCACGCAACCTCAATTATACAACAGATGCCATGTACAACAAGTATACAAAGAAGCCAAAGAATGAATTCCGTGGAGTAACTTTAGCCGAATTACCTGACTTGGAGAAATGTTTTGAAGTAAATATCCAAGTATATGAACTTGTCAAGAATGATGATGACCAAATTGCTGCTACATTAGTACAGAAATCTCACTGAAAGTATGAAGATACCATGTATGTGAACGTCTACAAGAATCATTTTAGCTACATCATCGATATAGACCAATACTGCAAATCCTTTGAATGCCGCAAATGCAGCAAATTATGGAAGACCTCTTGGGCAGTAAATCGTCACGAGAAAACCTGTACAGATGAAGTACATTACCAGTATGTTGGCGATGTATACCATCCATCCCAGTCCATATTTGATCTGTTAGAAGATGAAGGTATAGAAGTACCCGAGGAGAAGAAGTTTTATCCATACCGTGCAACGTTTGATTTTGAAAGTTACTTTGTCAAATCCAGTCTACCTGCCGACAGTGATAAACTGATATGGGAAGTAGAACACCGACCATTGAGTGTGAGCATATGTAGTAATGTTCCAGAATACCAAGAACCGAAATGTTTTATTACAAATGGAAATTCTCAAGAACATGTTGAAGAAATGATGACATACCTCACAGCTATTTCATCTCATTGCCACCAACTGATGCAGACCTATCATGCTTGGACCTTGTTCAAACTCAGACAGAAAATTGATGAAACGCTGGAAGCGGAAGCCAGAGCTACTGGAGAAGATACATCCAAGATGCACCCTTTACAAAAATTGGAGAAGAAATTTCAAGACTACCTGCAAGAGATGCCTGTCATCGGATTCAACTCTGGAAATATGATATGAATGTAGTCAAGCGTGACCTGATGACATACCTGAAGAGACAGAATCCACTCGAGTTTGCAGTGAAGAAATCTCGACAGAATCTTTCAAGTTTGTTGATATTTGCAACTACCTCGCTCCAGGATTCAGCTATGACAAGTTTTTGAAAGCATTTGGCTGCTCCGTGACTAAGGGATTTTTACCATATGAATGGATCGACAGCTTGAACAAATTGGATCAAGACCACCTACCAGACCATGACGCCTTCTACAGTTCTCTAAAGAAAGAAAATATATCCAATGAAGAATACCAGTACTGCCAGCATGTATGGAACGACCTGGAGATGACAACTTTCCGTGATTTTCTGATCTGGTATAATAACCGAGATGTAAAACCATTCCTTGAAGCAGTTGACAAGCAGTTTGCTTTCTACTAAGAACGCCACATCGACATGTTTAAAGATGGTATCAGTGTTCCGGGCCTCACGTTGAAATACCTGTTCCAGACCATGAATGATGACACTTACTTCACATTATTTAACCAGAAAAACAAAGACCTGCATCACTTGGTGAAAGATAATATCGTTGGTGGACCTTCAATTTTCTTCAACCGATACCACTAGAAAGATGTTACCCGAATCAGAGAAACAAAATATGGCAAAGAAGCAAAACCATGTGGAAGTATTATAGGCTTTGATGCGAATGCATTATATCTTTGGTGCCTAATACAAGAGATGCCAACGGGTTGGAGTATTAGACATCGTGAAGAAAACCAGTTTAAACCAGAACATCCAATGAAGTATGGTAAAATGGCTGAACAATGGTTAGAGTTTTTATCCATGAGAGATGACATCCACATCAGACATCAGTTTAACGGAGCTGAAAAAATGATTGGTCGAAGACCGTTGGCTGTTGATGGTTGGTGCAAAGAGACACAGACTGTATACCAATTCCATGGCTGCTTCTGGCACGGACGTACCTGCATGAAAGATAAGAATGGCCTTCCTATCATCCATAATGAAGTCATAGATAAACCGATGAAAGAACTGCTACAAAACACCCGTACCAATGCAAAGTACATCACCGATTTGGGCTATAAACTTATTGAAATCTGGGAGTGTGAGTGGAGAGAGACGAAGAAGACCGATGCCACACTCAAAGCCTTCCTGAAAGAGAACTTTCCAGACAAAATAGATGGTGCGATGACAGATGAACAAAGTGAAGTCCGGTGAACTGTTTGGTTTGGTCGAATGTGATATACATGTACCAGATCACCTGAAAAAGTACTTTGAAGAAATGACACCTATCTTCAAGAATACAGATATTTCCATAGATGATACTGGTGAACACATGAAGTCCTTTGCCGAGAAGAATGGAATCATGAAGAAACCCCGTAGAAGTTTGATCGGAAGCTATGGAGCAGAAAAAATGTTGTTTGCAACCCCTTTACTGCAGTGGTACCTCCAGCATGGTATTGAAGTTGATCACGTCTATCAAGTTATCCAATATAAACCAAGAAGATGTTTTGAAAAATTTGGAGATGAAGTATCTGAAGCAAGAAGACAAGGAGATGTTGACCCCGACAAGTCGATCGTTGCCGACACCATGAAGCTGTTGGGAAATTCTGGATATGGCAAAACCGTCACCAACAAAGAGAAGCATCGACGTGTATGCTATTGCAATGACGAAGAAGTTACCAAAGCTGTAAATGACATGTCCTCCAGAGCCTTGAATCCATTAGATGAAACATTATATGAAGTCGAATTGAACAAGAAGACCATCAAGTTGGATCTGCCACTTCACATCGGATTCTTTGTTTACCCGTATGCGAAACTCCGGATGCTTCAGTTCTATTATGATGTCATCGATACTTTTATCAACCGCCAAGATTTCGAATATGCTGAAATGGACACAGATTCTGCATATCTATGTACCTCGTCACCATCCATAGATGAATTAGTGAAACCAGAGAAGAGAGTAGAATTTTACAAAGAGAATCACAAGTGGTTTCCATCAGATTGTTGTGATTTCCACAGAGATGATTATGTGAAAACCAAATTAGAAGGCACAGAATGGCTGTCACCCTCATGCTGCCAAAAAGAATGCGTTTTGACAGGAGAACTCCAGGCTTGTTCAAGGTAGAATGGCAAGGAACCGGCATTGTTGGACTGTGTAGTAAAACATATTATTGTTTCGGTGCCACCAATAAATCCAGTTGTAAAGGAATCAGCAAACGCCACAACGATTTGACGAAAGACAGATATTTGCAAGTTTTGAAGACTCAACAAAGTGGATCCGGCATCAACCGAGGATTTGTGATGAATGACAACACTATGTATACCTACCAGCAGAGCAGAGATGGACTATCATATTTCTACCCAGAACGAAGAGTTTTAGAAGATGGAGTTAGCACCATACCACTAGAGATTTAAAGAAGAAACAATTGAGTGAGTGTCATATTTTTCTACAACCTGAACCAAGTCTAGCTTTTGCCTACAAAAAGTCCTATTTAGTTGACTGAAAAATTCCTAAAAACCGAAATGGTTTTTAGGTGGTCTACTAAATCATATTAGGCTCATCAAATTTTTAGAGTCCTTTATGGCATTCTCTAAAGTCCTTTATGGCATTCTCTAAAGTCCTTTATGGCAGTCCTCATAAAGTCCTATATGGCATTCTCTAAATTCCTTTATGGCAGTTTTTCTCTAAAGTCCTTTATGGCAGTCCTCATAAAGTCCTACATGGCATTCTCTAAAGTCCTTTATGGCAGTTTTTCTCTAAAGTCCTTTATGGCAGTCCTCATAAAGTCCTATATGGCAGTCCTCATAAAGTCCTATATGGCAAGTTTTTCTCAAAGTAAAAAGTCCTTTATGGCATTCTCTAAAGTCCTTTATGGCAGTCCTCATGAAGTCCTACATGGCAGTCCTCATAAAGTCCTATATGGCAAGTTTTTCTCAAAGTAAAAAGTCCTTTATGGCATTCTCTAAAGTCCTACATGGCAGTCTCTAAATTTCTTTATGGCATGTTTTTCTCTAAGTAAAAAGTCCTATATGGCATTCTTTAAAGTCCTTTATGGAAGTCCTCATAAAGTCTTTTATGGCAAGTTTTTCTTTCTAAGTAAAAAGTCCTATATGGCAGTCTTCAAAAAAAAAATTCTAAATGGCAAGTCTTACAAGGCAATACATTTTTCCAGCGTAAAGATTTTTCAATTTTTTTTTATTTATTCTAATACAGAGAGTTTTTTCATCATTATCATCATCATCATCATGTTCCTGGTATACTTTAGGCTAACCCTATTGGAAGTGGAGGATACTTCTTTACTTTTTAGTTTCATTCAAAACTTAGTTTCATTCAAAACTTTTTAGTTCCATTTAGTTTTTAAAAAATGTTGATTCATGGTATCTTTTAGGTTACACCTATTGGAACCAGATGCTACTTCTTTATTCAAAATTTAGTTTCATTCAAAACTTTTTAGTTCCATTTATTTTAAAAAAATGTTGATTCATGGTATCTTTTACGTTACACCTATTGGAACCAGATGATACTTCTTTACTTTTTAGTTTCATTCAAAACTTAGTTTCATTCAAAACTTTTTAGTTCCATTTATTTGAAAAAAATGTTGATTCATGGTATCTTTTAGGTTACACCTATTGGAACCAGATGATACTTCTTTACTTTTTAGTTTCATTTTATTTTTTTTTAAAAGTTGATTCCTGGTGTCTTTTAGGCTACCCCTATTGTATAACCAAAGGAATAAATCATCATCATCACTACTAAGAAATTCTCTGTTGTGAATATTTAAAAGAAATGAGAAATTTTTATGATAGAAAAACTGAATTGCTAAGTTGGACATTTTGTTTTCGTTTTCTTTTTTGATGAACAAAAAAAAATTCCCTCAAAGAGGATACGAACTGTAGGGGGTGGGAATGCACTCGAGCTATTTGACTTATCTTCATTGGACAGAGGTTTGCAGCTTGCCCTGTCCCAAGCCAGTATAAAATGCAGAAGGCCGTATCCTAAAGTTTAAGGATCAAGATTGCAGTTTGATCGCCAAACTGACCAATCAGATCGAAGTTAATCACCCAATCAAATTTCTGTATTTTCATTGTGTTTCTTTCCCATTGACGTCTATACTAATTTTCTAAATTTTCCAACTTTAACCTATAATCCTATAGGAAACAAACACAAACCCCAACCAAGAATCAAAAACTCAATCAAAATTTGTTGAACTGGTGTTATGTTTTCAATCACGTCCGTCAAAGATATATAAGATAAGGCATAGCATGGACTTGGCATCATTCACGATCGAACCATTGACCAGAGAAGATGTTCCGAATTGGCAGCAAGCAGACTTATGCTAACGTCACCCAGTCCCAGGGTGAACTGAAGATTCATCTCAGAAGATACTTTGAGGGAAAAGACCAGAAACCTTATCCTACGAAGACTGGTATTCCTCTATCTTTAGAAGAATGGAATGCCTTGAAATCTCAAATAGAAGAAGTAGATACAGCCATCAGAACCCAACAAACAACTTTAACTGAAGTTCCTGAAGACACTAAACCTACTAACCATGAAGACTTAAAAAAACCCAAATCAAGAACCACCTTTGAAGAAGAAGAAGAAGATCACAGTGAGAATAACCCAACCACGACCATTGATCGTTGATGAAATTGATAGTGAACCCAGGCAAGTTCGCTTGCAGCATGAACTTTGCTTGGCATATGCTCATTATTTCGAAGAGAACATTAACCCTGTAGTGAAAGAAAAATGCTATGGCTGTACAGTCGATCACCCAAGTCAGATTCAGCATAATGTATGCCTAATGATGTCTGAAGAAGAGAAGATTATAACATGTTTTAGTGACGCACTTGAAAGAGTTAACAAGAATGACGTTCATCTACTGTGGAACCATAATACTTCTAGAATGAATCCACCACCAGTACAGAAAGAGTATGAAGATATGTTCGAGAAACTTCTCACAAATGAACAGAGACGTTGTATTATGGATTTGGTGACTGAATTTATGACCATCAAGAAACCTGTTACAAATGGATTCTATTTGAAGATGTAAATAGATGTTGTAAATAGATGATTTTTTATAAAAAAAGAAAAAAAAGAAGAAAAAAAAGTATAAAATGAAGAAACAAGAAAAAAAGGTGGTAATGACGCTTAAGTTTTTTGATGTTTATCTTCTTGACAAATATCAAACAAACTTAAACTTCCCCAGCCAGTAAGTCAGAGGGCCACCAATTTTAAATATTTTTTGGATGACGGTCATATTGACCACCTCTCCAAAAGGTATAAAAAGGTATAAAAGGGAAGTAGTACCCACAGAGAACAACAAAGATGGATCCTCGTTGGAAGCATTCATTCACTTGTTTATTGTGTGGTCCCACGGGTAGTGGTAAATCATCCTTTGTAAATCGGGTTATTCAAAACATTCAAAATATTATATCACCTGTCCCAAGTCACATCATTTGGTGTTAAAGTGAATGACAACCATTATACAATACTTTACCCCAAGTAGAATTCGTAGAGGGTCTCCCTCAAGAATTAAAATCTGATAGTTTAGTCATATTGGATGATCTGATGCTCGATGCAGATGTTCAAGTGTCTAGATTATTTACTAAAGGTAGTCATCACCGTAACATTAGTGTGATCTACATTGTTCAAAATTTATTCGATAAAAATAAAGTCCATAGGACTGTAGCTCTCAATAGTCATTACATGATCTTGTTTAAAAATCCTAGGGATCGTTCTCAGATCTCACACTTGGCAGCACAGATGTATTCTGGTCATTCCAAGTTTCTGAGAGAAGTTTTTGAAGATGCCACTTCGACACCATATGGTTACCTTTTAATAGATCTCAAACAAGATACTCCTGAACACATGAGATTAAGAAGTCAAATTTTTCCTGGGGAAACCCAATATGTGTACCACCGAAAAGTATAAAAGGGGAGCAACAAATCTGACTCGAGTCAGAAGCATGTCTGACCGTCTCAAGCGCAACATCGCTCTTCTCAAGGTTCTTATTAAATCGAAACCCGCATGCGTCAAATCCATACTAAAACATGCAGACAAAGAATTGATAACTTGTTTGTGTGACTGTGCCTCGAATATACTGAAGGGAGCAGTACCTCTGACCAAAGCTCAGAGAACCAAACTCGTCCGCCAGAAACAACTAGTGAGGGCAGTGGCACATAAAGGTACCTCTGACAAAAAGAGGAGACAAATCTTGCAGAAAGGGGGATTCTTGGGGGCATTGCTACCTCCTGTACTATTGGGTGCTGTTAAAGGTATATTTGGATGATGGAATATGCAAAGAAGATGGCTTTGGTAGAACCAAGGTTATTGGAACGTCTACAAGAGACTCCAAGACAATCGAATGAACTGGCTGTTTCATCACTGGATAGCGAAATGAGAGATATTCTCGATGCCCCTTTTCTTTCGGCTGATGAATAGATGACTCAATATAATCAAATTTTACAAAGATACTTGACATTTCAACAAAAGGTAATGGTTCCTCAACCAATTAAAGTCGAATTCGAGAAAGATAATAAAGACGAAGACATTCTCGATTCTGTACCTATGACAATGAAGAGAAAGGGAAAGTTGTTGTTGAATCGTATTAGAGGTGACCCAAATATATCTTGGAATGAGAAGGGTGAATTAGTCTACAAAGATCAAACAGTGGTAGGGTCGAATGTAACAGATCTTCTAAACGATTTACTTAGAAGACGAAAATCTTTCCAACCAAAGGGATGGGAAGTGTTGACCGAAGCTTTGAGAGATAGTAACATACCCCAAGAATTAATTGGTCATAAAGAACGTTGGGATTGTATGAAACAGGCACCGATAAAGTCGGAACCTAAACAACCAAAGAAAACAGAAACGCCAAAGTGGACCGAAAAAAGGTATAAATAGAGTTGACACTTGAACAAGCCAGCCATGGAAGTATTGTACTATGATTCTGAAGTGCCTGGTAGTTTTGGTGGTGTAGACGCTCTTCGTAGAGCGTCCAAGAAAAAAACTAAACAAGTTGTAAAATGGTTAGAGACTCAAGACACATACACTCTTCACAAACCTGTTCGTCGTACATTGTGGTATAGATTCACAATGGCAAGCTGACTTGGTAGATGTTTCAAACATAAGTAAATTCAACAAAAACATAAAATTTTTGTTGACATGTATAGATGTGTTTAGTAAATATGCTTGGGTGATGCCATTACAAAACAAACTTGGTGATTCCATCGTGAAAGCTTTTAGTAAAATTTTCAAACAAGGTCGTAAACCAGAAAAAATACAAATTGATCAAGGCAAAGAATTTCTCAACAGAAAATTTCAGAATTTTCTCAAAGATCACAAAGTCGAATTTTTCACTACACAAAATGTTGAAACAAAATGTTCCATAGTAGAAAGATTCAATAGAACTTTGAAAACCAAGATGTGGAAATATTTTACCAAGAACAATACACTAACTTTTCCACTTCAAAACTTGGTGAAATCATATAATCATTCTCATCATCGTAGTATAGGTATGGCCCCCATTGCCGTGAACTTTGAAAATCAAGAAGAGGTTTGGCAAAGGTTGTATGGGCAACCATAAAACACAAGACACCAAAGTACAAAGTAGGAGACAGAGTGCGAATCAATAAAGTTAAGAAAACTTTTGAGAAAGGTTATTTGCCCAATTGGACCGAAGAGTTATTCACAGTAGTAGCCATCAAGAAAGGACATCCAGTCGCATACATCTTACAAGGTGATAATGGAGAAATACTGTAAGGGTCATTCTACACTGAAGAGCTTCAGCGAGTTTCACATAAAACTATTTACAAAATCGAACACGTACTCAAGAAACGTGGTCGCGGTAAGAAAAGGGAATTGTTCGTAAAGTGGTTGGGATACCCAACTTCGTTCAATTCGTGGATCAAACAGAGTCAGCTCACCTGAGAAAGTGAACCTCTGAAGTTTCTTCAAAATGGAAGAAGGATCGAATGGTTCTTGGCCTCTGTTTGGTAAAAGAATTCCAAGGAGCGAGATCACTTACTTTTCACAAATAATCATTTTGTATATCATCATCATTACCAGTGTCGTTAATCTCACTCTCGAAAACACAGACAGCAAGTTGTGGACTGCTCTCTTGAGTAGTAGCATAGGATATTTGTTACCAAATCCAACCATTAAGAAAAAGTAATGTTTTATTTGACTCTACCAAGTAATAGTTCTATGAACGTGTTTCCAGAAAACACGTTGACTACGTACACCACTCAGTTATCACAACCAGTGAATCTCACGGGAGAATGGGAAGTAGGTCTGGCAGAGATTCAGTATCCAAATACTTGGTTCAATATTCGTGGAGAAGAAGCTTTCGTCACAGTGTTCTGGTCTTCGAAAAAGAATTACCGACTTACTCTCAAGGAAGGTCGTTATTCGGATCTCATTGATGTGATACGAGCTATCAATGGTGTTAAAAGAATTACTCTTGCCTCGTCACGATAAGGTAGCTTTTGAACGGGATGAAGTGACTGGTAAAGTTCGTATCACGGTACGTGATGGAGTCGTGGTCATATTGAGCCCTACTCTTCAAAATATTTTGGGATTTAATGAATGTGTTTTTAAATCAGGAATTTACAATTCTTCCAGAGTTGCCGATGTCAACCAAGGATTTTATTCACTCTATGTATACTGTGACTTGGTTCGTGACCAAGTCGTAGGAGATACAAGAATACCACTTCTTCGTATGGTACCCATGCGTGGAAAATATGGAGATATCATCTCTAAAACATTTAAAAATGTGTATTATGTACCAGTAGAACGAAACAATTTCAGTACCGTCCAGGTGTATATAAGGGGTGACACAGGAGCCATAGTACCATTCGAGTTCGGGAAAGTGACAGTGACACTTCATTTCAGAAATCGAAGATCTCTTCATTTCACATAAACATGACTTACTGTTGTAAGTCCAAATTATACGAAGAATATTACACGAAACAAGCTGGGAACGGTCTACCGGCTTCTTCTGGAACTCAAATACAGAGAGGATATGGTTTGGTTAGTATATTGGGAGGACTGAAGAATATGGTGTTACCTTTATTGAAAACTACAGCCAAGACCGTGGGAAAACAACTCGTGAGAAAAGGAGCAGCCTTTGCCGAAGATGTCATTGAAGGGAAAAATGTAAAAAAGGCAGCAAGCAAAAGAGTCAAAGAGGTTGGTGCAGGAGCTTGGAATGAAGTGGTTGGTGGTTCAAAACCACCCGACAGGAAAAGTATAAAAAGGCCCGCACCACGCAAAACTAGCAAATCGACAAAAAGAAGGAGAACTGTTCAGACCCAAGACCATCCCGGTGCATGATGTCTCTCATCAATGAAAACTCTTGTGAGTGTGTCAACAGCGAGCTCGAGTTGTTTTCCATACCACCAACACAGACTAGTGTGGAACATGGGCAATGGGTAGAACACAGGCCTTTGGCGACTATAGGAAACATTGGTCCAATAGAATTCCACATTGCTGGATTAGGAGATGATTATTTGAATTTGGCACAGACATACTTGTATGTTAAAGCAACGGTTGTAGATTCCAGTCAATCCAGTGGGGCATCAATTTCACCCGATGCCAAAGTGGGCCCAGTCAATTTATGAATGCATTCCTTATTTAATCAAATCGATATCAGCTTGAATGAAAAACTGGTATCTCCTTCCTACAACACTTATCACTACAGAGCTTTCATAGAAACTTTGTTGAGTTATGGACCAGCTGCCAAGAAGTCACAACTGACTAATGCATTATGGTACAAGGATACGGCCGGACACATGGGAGATTTGACAGATGATAACAAGAGATTTCTTCTTCGAAAGAAATTTATAGAGAAAAGTAAAATCATGGACATGACTGGAAGATTGCATTTGGACATGTTTTTCCAAACTCGTTAATTGCTGAATGGAGTTAATGTTCATGTTAAAATGAATAGAGCCAAAGATGCTTTCGCATTGATGGCCGATACCGATACATACAAGATCAAAATTCAAGATGTATCCATGTTTGCACGCAAAGAGAGACTCCAATCATTCGTGAGAATGGCTCACGAGAAAGCACTAACAAAAGCAACTGCAAAATATCCTATCGACCGTGTGGAAACCAGGTGTTTTCAGTGCCGAAAGGAAATCTGAGCATTACACAAGAAAATTTATTTTTAGGCCAACTACCTAAACGCATCGTAGTGGGATGTGTAGACAACGATGCTTTCAATGGAAACTTTTCAAAGAATCCATATAATTTCAAGAACTACAAAACCAATTCCTTGGCTTTGTACGTGGATGGGCAGCAGATTCCAGCCAAACCATTACAATCTAGATTCGAACAACATGAAGTGGCCAGATGTTATGCGACTCTGTTCCAAGGAACTGGACAAATGTATGAGAATGAAGGAAATCACATCAACCGAGGAGAGTACATAAATGGATACACCCTATTCGTATTCGACCTGACTCCAGATCTATCACATGGACAACACTTCGATCTGGTGAAGAGAGGAAACTTGAGACTAGAAGTCCATTTCGAAAACCCATTACCAACCACAATCAACGTACTGGTGTATGCAGAATTCCAGAACATCATAGAAGTGGATAAAAATAGACAAGTAATCTTCGATTACTCAACATGAACAATTTGCAGTTAGAGAATGCACTTCGATCAGATAGTTGTTTGAAGAGAATATGTTTGGGTGTATTTGCAAGAAACAAATTACCAAGAAGATTACCAGATCACAGACCAGTGGCTTTGATAGCCAACGCGGATCCAGACCACAGAAAAGGAGAACATTGGGTGGCTGTCTTTGTGAGTCACCACAACGCAGAATACTTTGATTCCTATGGATTACCACCACAACACAGACCATTCGAGAATTTCCTGAAGAAGAATTCCAGATATTGGAAGTATAATACAAAACGCCTTCAAGGACCATTACCAGTGTGTGGACAATACTGTCTGTTTTACTTGAAACATCGCTGTCGCGGTGTACCGATGGAAACCATATCCAACATGTTTACCACTGATCTAATAGATAATGATCTGTTGGTTAATGACGTCATAGAGGAAACCAGCCACTAGATGTCGCTGTATTGAAGGAAAACTAAAAAAACTGGTGCACTTGGTGTTCAGCTCATTTGTGTTTCGACAGCCAAAGAAGAAGGATGTCTACTAATGTGACCGTCTTCAAACTTAACAACGATTTACAGATTCAACTGTTCAAGAACGACGTTGGGTTCCAGTTTACCACAAGAGATTGGGAACAAGTGACCAAAGCAGTGGATATTGCAAGGAAGAGAAACCTTGAAATAGGAGAACCCAAACCAAAGAGAGAAAGAAAACCAAAGAAGAATGAAGATAAAAAGGATTGAAGAATGTTCACTATGCCATGTTTGATCAGGATGGCACTGAATGATTATCAATCAAGAAACCAAGAAACAAGAAATCCAAGAGACTTTGTAGAGAGAATGAGCGTTTCATTCGAAACGTATTTTCGTGATGTTCCACCACCAGTACTGGAGCAGTTATTACGTGGAGAAGAAAAAATAAGAAAGACAACAGAACAAAGACCACCAAAACACATTAAGTATACATTGGAGGAAAATCGTCTCAAGACATTTCAATTCATGTTACAAAGTGAAAGTGTGAAAACCCCGAATGAACTGACAAAAGCTGGATTCTTTTATTTGGGGATAGGAGACAGAACTCAATGTTTTCATTGTGGTATTATTGTTCGTTTCTGGGAAACAGAAGATGATGTTATAGAAGAACACAGAAAATATCCTCCAGACTGTTATTACAATCATAATTTACCACCTGAATTCATGGACGTTGAAAAAGAAGAAGAAATGGCCATCAAAGAAGAAGAAATGGACACATCATTTCAAGAAGAAGATTCACGGAGGACAAACTGTTGTGTGTGTTTATTAGCTGAAGCCAATGTCGCTCCGCGACCATGTAACCATTTGTGCCTGTGCAAAGACTGCTGTAAACCACTCAGAAGTTGTCCAGTCTGCAGAAAGACTGTTTATGAATATCTGACAATCTACATACTATAAAAAGATGTATTTTTGTTGTTGAATAAAAGAAATTAAAATTTATATTCTGTGTTGTTATTTTGTTAACAAATCCAAAAAGGTATCCTCAAAAAAATCGAAACGAGGGATAGTAAATTAGACCTCGTACGACACATCTGTTGGGTAGATCCTCATATGAGTATATGGTGGAACTTAGCTTCAGGGCCTTCATGTACACATATGGGTCCTACTTTAATTTAAATAATGGATTCTGGGTAAATTTGTCCTATAGCACTACGTGCTATTCTTAATAGGGAAAAAACACGTCATGGGATCCAAAAAGGGGAACATTACTCCACTTCAATCGAACACGACCTTTTAAAAATCTATAGCACTACGTGCTACTCTTATTGGGATTCGAAATAATACAACTTGACGGGTTTATTTGGGTAATTAAATGAGGATTCTGGGAAAATCCGAACCAGAAAATTACTCTTCTACAAAGGAACACACCCCCGGTACCCTCTCGGTAGTATAGCACTACGTGCTAAACCGATAAAATGGGAAATCCGTAATAAATAAAGTCAATTTCGGTGATTTCGGGTGGATTTTGGTGATTTGAAGGGATTGTTGGGTTGTTTGTGGTAATTAGATTTACTCTTCCACAAAGGAACATACCCTCCTAACATACCCCGTCTTATTGCAGAAAAATTGGGTAACATACCAATCACGTGCTACCATAGAAACCAAGATGGCGGCCTCCAGTATACAAAATGGACGACGGAAACACGTATCACCCTAACAACACGAGCTGCGCATGCGCAATCACACCACGTATCACTATGGAGATGACGTCACAATATGGCCGCCCACGCGGGTTACCTTGACAACACAACATGACGTCACCAGGTCACGTGACTATGACGTCACATGAGATCCCCCGATGAGATCCCCCAACCTGGAGGTGAAAACCACATCACATACCACTTATGTACACCCATCAGCGTACTCGAGCGGGTCGCCTGGAAGTAACAAACACGATTTTAGCTTTAAAACAATATCCATATAAAAAAATGTACCACTCTCGAAGTCTATTTTTTCTAAACAATACGTTAAATTCGACCTGCATTATACGTTGGGATAATTTCTACACAATACGTTGATTTTTTCTACACTATACGTCGATTCTACTCTATACGCTATTTTCTACACTGTACGTTCAAATAATAGTTTAGCTATCCAAACGCCGCGGCTTCCTCGGAAGGTAAGCCGAAATCTTCGGATAGCTGAAATAGGATTAGGGGAAGAGGAAACAGCGGACTTTGCGGAATGAGTTCGAAACAAAATCACTGTCAGAAAACTGTTACAGATTTAAGAAGTTTTGTAATTATTTGTTTTGGTTTAATAAATATATAGAATATACCCATAGTAGCATCAAATGTTCACCACGTGTGTTGAAGTGGTGTTAATCGCGAGCCTTTGGCGCGCGGTTAACACCACTTCACCACGAGTGGTGAACATTTGGTACACCAAGTTACTATGGGTATATTTTATTTATATCATGATAGTAGTATGTCTCGTATGTTTCACCTCTCATTTGGATGACCTCGGTGGATGACCTCGGAAGTGACGTTATGTCACGTGACCCAGTGGCGTCATGTTGTGTTGTCATGGTAACCCACGTAAGCGGCCATGTTGTGACGTCATCCCCATGGTGATGCGCAGCGCGTGTTGTAAGGGTGATACGTGTTCCCGTCGTCCATTTTGTATACTGAAGGCCGCCATCTTGGTTTCTATGGTAGTACGTGGTTGCTTTGTTACCAAACCCTTCTTATAGGACAGGAGTATGTTCGGATGGTATATTCGATTGAACCGGAGTATCACGAATTACTACAAACAACTCGACAATTTTTACTATTTTGAATTCTTTCAGAATTCTCTGCTTCTATCTATATATGCAATAGTTTTCGTCTACCTAAGCATGTTCCTTTGTCTTGGAGTATACTCCAGTAGCGTAGAAGAGCCTATCAACTGGAACAGCTTTACTTATTATTACTATATTTAGCTTTTCTGGTCTTTTCTTGTTAGTTCTGACCCTATTCCGTGTACTCTTGTTGTTTCATTTATCTAGATCATTTATATAAATTATAACTAACCAATCAGATTGCTTGATTTCCCATAATCTGCATGCAGTGTTATCTCCCCTTATTACAACGAAGTCGTATCCGATTCTCATCACCTCTATATCCAATGGCTATATCCCCAGGCACCCCAATTTCGGCACCCTTTTTGGAAAACATATGGCCTTCGGCATCCTTTTTTGTCGTATGAGGCTATGAGGGCTATGTAAAAGCCCTCAATGAGTCCTCATTTATTATCCCTCATAGCCTCATTGAATTTTGAGGTTATGAGGACCATGAAAAATCCCTCAATGAGGTATAATTTACTAAGACTCTTAGCCTAATTTCAGTATTTAACAGCCATATCCCCAGGCACCCCAATTTCGGCACCCCTTTTGGAAAACATGGCCTTCGGCACCCCTTTTTTGTCGTATGAGGCCATAAGGACCATGAGTAATCTCTCAATGAGGTCTAATGTAGTCTTACCAACCTCTTCCATCTTGTCGCCAAAGCTCCAGGGCCACTACCGGTCTATGGTCTATCTGTCCTATCATTAGCTTCTACAGCAGTCTTATTCCATTGCGGCCTTGTACCAGTACTATTGACTAAACTACCATCCATTAATATTGACTTGTATCACTACTTCCTAGCTATACCTTCGCTCAAGCCTTCCAAATGTTCAATCAGATTTTCCCTGTATACATATAAAGCATTCCGTAATTGAGATTCCTAGCCGATTCCGTAAAATATGGATTCCGTATTTTATATAAATTATCGAAAAAATCTAACCCCCATTATGAACTAAAGTAGATTCGGGTTGGGTAAATCTCTACTTTGGATAAAACTTACGGGTAAAATACTTAGGTTCTTACCAATTATTCCTGTCAAACACTCTTACTTCGAAACTGTATATAAATTTCAAACTGTCGCTTTCGCGGTCTGGCCGAAAAAAAGACAGGCTGGTCTTCTGTTCTCTCATTCCAATTGGTTAATCCCGGTCACATGAGGCCTCAGAGTGGTGGTATTCATCTTCACAGCTGGAACAGGTTCCGGAGAGTTCTGGAAGTCTTTCCTGGTTCGCAGACTGTCTCTGATGACGTCACGCGAGTGGGATTATATAGCAATTCTACAACACTCTTCCCCGTTTAATTTAAAAAGCCAAAGATTATCATGCCAAAGAAAAAACTGTCGGGAACCCAACTGACCTGGAGTACTTCCGGGAAGTCGGGAAAGAAGAGTGCGCTCAAACTTTAAGAGTTTGATCTTTTGATCCCCTATACCAAATGGGGTGACCTAAACATGTAGCAATAAAAGATCCCGATAAATGCCTAAAAGAGATCATGACATCCGCTCTACCACTGGGGAATTCCCCGATGGATGAGAGGGGCCCTCAATGAATACTGTCCTAACCAATTTTTGACTATGCCCTTTGATAGTGGATGGATAAGGAATTCATAAATATTGACCTGAGGGTTAATCCTCAGGACGCCAGCCTAACAATTTTTGATTATCCTCCACCCCTTGCACCACCCCCCCCCCCCCTGGAAATAGTGAGTCACCATTTCCTGTCTAGGGTGATGTGGGCAACATTCTAAACAACCAGCGGGCATTCCTAGTTGTAAAGGCCAACACTTCCTCCACCGGTTCCCCACGGATAGCCGCCAATAGCCTGGCTATCTCCCCAATAAGGGCCGGAGTGGACGGCCCATGCCCGATACCAAAGTAAGGGGCATCTGTTTCCAGCAGGAGCCTATTCCTAGGAATACACCTGATGCCTTCCCGCTGCACCTCTGTAAAATTAGCACAACCCCCATTCACACTGAAGTAGGTGTTTGGCCTGTGAGCTTCCCAGGCTTTCACCATGCGCGGCGGACCCTTGAAACAGTGGAGCTGTAGAGGTTGGTCTACCTCCGTACCTCCTATTACATGTGCCAATGCCGCATATCCTGCGTCAAGGATCTCCCCGTGGACCACGCACACGTAGGATAATCGGCTTTTTGAGGTGCCTAACCCGAGACAGGAGGTCACAGAAAATGTCATCCTGTCTGGCATCCCTCTCGGCATTTTGGGTGAGTGTCTGGTCAATACCTATCTCCCCAACCGCCACCACACTTGGGCTTCTCACCAGCTGTTCGAACCTGGGAAGAACCCCGGGTTGACTCAGCAAGTGGTACTTGCTTGGGTGCACCCCCCACGGCCACTTTCCAGCAGGGGTCATAGTTGATCTCAGAAGGATACTCCTCTGGGTCACATGCCACATCCACTCCACCCACCGTACGGATCACATATGGTTCCTGAGGTCTGTCAAAAGCTCCTGGCCCCCTTGCTCCCTGGGGTTGGTCCCGTCGGCACAAGTCCCCCTACCAACATGCCACATTCTGTTTGAGTGAAAGTGGAATCAATTCCCTCTAACACTCTCCTTTCCTGGCCCTGACTCGCCTCCAGATGCAGGAGGGCATCTGCCAGGTCTAACTGCGCCAGTGACGGCCGAATGTGGCCAAGCCCAGGAGGGGGCAAAATAGGTTTGGTTGCCACCGAACCCCGACCGGCCCCTCCCATGGGTCGTACTTGAGAGCCCATAGGAGCAAAATGCTCCCACGTGGCTCTTGCCTTTGGGGGTGGCTCCACTGATATTCCCGACAACTTCCGCTTTACACCTGACCTGCCAGCCTCGTTACTCCCCTGTTGTTCCTTTCCCCCGCTACCAATGGATTTCACTGGCATGGGGGCAACAACAGACCCTTTGTTAGCTCTCTCCATGACTTAGTCCGGGCTGATGATTTGGTGGCTGGAACAGGCTTTTCTTTTTTCTTTTTCCTCTCCAACTGTCTCACCACCCGTTCCGCGTCACTTAAGCCCCAGATATCCCCAGCCACAAACGCATTCTCCACAATTAAGGCTGCCGTGATCGCATGGTCAGCCTCCTCAGGACACATACCTGGAATAATCTCCAAGCTTTCCTCCTGCAATTGTTCCTCCGCTGACCTTTCCGTATCCTAGATCTCATAATCTGGATCTGCCAGCGTTCCATCTTGCATTCTAGTGCGGAATTTCGGCTCTCTTTTGATAGCGAGTTGAGCATGTGTATTACCACCCGTTTGTGGATGAGACAGGCCACGGAATTGATGCTTGGGGCAATAGTAAATCCCCCTGTGGGCTGGGATATCCCCAGATCCTCAGCATAAGCAGATACCGTGACTGCTGCCTCATCCGAAACTGTTGCATTCAGGGGTATTGCATGTTGATTAGGGTGTCTGTTCAAGAATGCCCGGAGATTCTCCAGGCGGTCCTGCTTGGACGCTCCCCCTGGTCTTCTGCCGGGGATAATTCCCCCGCAAAACCCAATAGGTCATGGTGGGCCTTCCCCCGCCACTCTGCCGAGATGGGTCCCCTTCCTGCGTCAGGGGTCCAAAAGTGAGTTGGCAAGTGATGGTCCAGATGGATCCTTAACTTTGACAGAATCGTTACCTGGCAATCCTCAAAGGGGCACCGCTTACTATCCGACTCGGTCCCCTTTGATTTCTCCGTTGGGACCGGAGTTGGTCCAGCCTCAGCGGCTACCTCCTCTTGCTTCTCAGTTCGCTCAGACACAGGAGTGGGTGCACCTGCTGGGATTTTTCCGGCGGGTCCAACGTTACGCCTATGCACAAACTCAGGATCCTTCAATCGCACATCACGTGTACAAGATTTCTCCAGGGACTCCCTAGAGAAAGTCTTGGTCGATGCTGCCTTCCTTTCCCTAGCTTGACGCTGCGGCATTGGACCGACGTTCTTCAAGGCCCAGTCCTCGCACTGTCAGTTTTCCAGTGCCAGGGAAGTGACGGCGGTCATCCACTTCCTGTTTCCCCTCCCTTTGGCCAGTTTGTACTTGTCCAAAAGAAAGGACATCTGTCTCTCTTGTGGCCAACTCGTAGCCAACAACCTGGCCATAAAATCCGGAGCAGATGGCCAAAGCTTACCTGCTGCATTCAACCCCTCCAACTGTTGCTCCGTCTTTAACTTGGAGAGTGAGGGTTGTGTTGGCAGCTGGGGAATCCTGGCCACTTCCACCTCCTTCACCTCCTCTCATCTATAGTCGAGGCCCACACTTCGTTCCCCAGGAAAGTCTTCTCCCGGGGAGACCTCGGCCTTACCTTTCTGCCACCACACCTCGGTGGCGTTGTCAGGATCAATAAGCTGTCTCAGGTCTGGTTCCGGAATGGTCAGCTCCAGTATATCCTCTTCCAGCACCTGTCCATTCCCCAGTTTCATCACAGCATTCTCCAATATCCCTACGTCTGTCCATTGTTCTGAAACATAGAACTAGCACTTAGGACAGCGATAAATCTCCATCTGTTCGGCATCCCCCGCGGTTAATTCGATACACTGCCCGTGGTACCATTCATTGCAGAAGTCACACTGAATCATGAACTGCCCCCGGTAGGTCTTTCTACACAGACAGAAAACCTCTGAGGGCTTTAAGACGGTTATCTCTCCCGTCTCTTCAATCTTTTCCGAACATTTTGTCAGCCACGGAGGGAACGTGCGATCCATGCAGGCCTTTAATCGGTCATGATGTACTACCTTTGCCTCATTTTGAAATTGTACTGAATAAAGATATTGAGTGATAACTTCTGCAATGATACCTGGCCCTCTCCAGAAAGGTGATAATTTCCTGTTATTCCCTTTCTTGACCGCTGTATCTAGCAAATAAACTGGATCGCCCAATTTATATGCATGTTTTACTGCAGTCAAGTCGTAATCACGTTTTATCACCTCACATGCGGCCTTCAAACTTTTTTGGGCTATTTCGTGTGAATTTTTCGTCTCGCGCTCCAGGTCCAAGACGTATTTGGAAAGGTCCTCGCTCAATTTGGTTTCACCCTTAAACCCAAAAACTAAGTCGGAGGGGTGATTCACTTCCCGACCTAGCATGAGCTTATTCGGGGTAAAGCCTGTTTGTCTGTGTACTGATGATCGCATTGCTCCGGCGAGCTGCGGTAGGAACTTATCCCAGTCTTTCTGATTTTTGTCCACGAAACAACGCACTGTGCTCATCAAAGTTCGGGTTTGCCTCTCCACCTGACCGTTTGAAAAAGGCCTGTAAGGAGTGGTTCGCGCTTTATGAATGCGTAGGAGTTCACACATTTCACGGAAAAGCTTTCTTTCAAAACACGAACCTTGATCTGAGAATACCTGTAACGGGCAGCCAAACCTCGCAAAAAACTCATCTACAGCTGCCCGCACAGTCGTTTCCGCAGTTTGGTCAGGGAGTGGAATGCATTTCACCCACTTCGTAAGCTGGTCAATCGTCATCAGTGTGTATTTGTTCCCGCGGTCACTCTGGGGTAAGGGTCCAAAGAAGTCCAGATGAACCCTCTCCATGGGAATTCCAGCATGGAAAGAGGTTAACTCGTACTTAGCTTTGCGGTTGGCCTTCTTCCCCTGATTACATTGTGGACAAGCCGCTACAAAAGAGTTAATGTCCTGGGTCATGCCATACCAATAGAAATCTCGTTTGACTCTTTCGCCGGTTTGTCCTTACCCTGGTGACCTGAAGCGGGAATATCGTGGGCCAGTATTAATATCTCCGAGGAGAACTTCCCCGGGATAACCGGAACTAAATTTAACCCCCGTTTTCCTGATTTTGTATAAAAGAGTATTTTCCAAGACAAATTGCTTTTTATTCATCCAAATGTACTTAATGGCTGCACTGGCTAAGAATAACTCCCCTTGGTCCGGATCGGTCCCGCTCTCCAACCATGAGATGACCGGAGCCAAGTCTGGGTCGCCCCTCTGGACATTTCCCAACTCAGCCAGTGTGCACACATCTGCTAATTTTATCGAGTCATTACTGTCTGATGGTGAAGATGCATTTTGATCAGCCGTTATCTGAGAAATAAGGTAAGCCGCTGCAAGCTGCGAATGGGCCCACGAAATCCGGGCAAATGCAACCCCGGCATGGCAGATCATCAGTCCAACCTTCCCCCGGGTCCAGGGTATTCCCGAGACACCGGGTTTGAGCAGACCCATCTTGCGGTCCGATCTCATTTTATCTGTCTCAATTTTGGACCCACCTGGGTTCCAAGGTTCCCCAAGGGACTCTGGTCCTGGACGCGAATTTCCATCTGTGTGTTTCGCAGTATTGCTCTGGACACCCAATGACTGGAGATGTGCCGCAGCACCTGGATCCCAGGGTATTCCCAGGCTACCTGGTTCTGCAACATGCTCCCAATCTTGGGATGTTTCCAAGGTTTCGCAAGGTTCTGTATCATTAACCACTTTACTCTGCAGATTTTTTGGTTTTTGTTTTAAAATGGTTTCTACCTTGGCCTCCTGAACTTCACAGATTTTCGTGTCTTCATTTTTATCAAACTGGATTGTTCCCTGGGTTAGGGGCCCGATATCATCAACCTCTTCCTCGAATTTAGCCCATGATTTATGGAGACGTTGACAATAACTACAACCACCACAGGGTAAATCCGGGGGGTAACAACCTGCGGCATATCTCTGGCAATTTTCCCCAACCGGGATTCTCGAGAGGGCGTCAGCGTTTGAATGTTTGGTACCCGGGCGGTGCTGTATAATCATATCGTACTGGCTGAGTTCTTCCAGCCACCTGGCCAATTGACCCTGTAGCCCATCAGCCATCGCAGGCTACTATGGTCGGTTCTGACCACAAAGGGTTTTCCTGGGAGATAGTGTCTAAACTGTCTCGTAAACCTTACGACTGTCAACAATTCCTTCCCCGTAGTGCAGTAACGAGCTTGCTGCGGTGTTAGCACGAAGCTTCCGTACGCCACGACATGTTCCGTATCTTCCTGAATCTGCAATAGCTCCGCCCCGATTGGAAAATCTGACGCGTCCGTGTCCAATATGAAGGGATCTTTCTGATTTAGCATAGCGAGTAGCGGTGGACTCGCCAGGCCCTCTTTAAGGGCTTCGAAAGCCCCCTGTTGTGCACTGGTCCATTCAAATTTAGCTTTACCAGTGATGGCATAAAGAGGCCTGGCCAGTTCCGCAAAATTTTTTATGAAAGCCCTGTGATAATTCACAAGGCCACTAAAACTTTCTACTTCACGCGTGCGTGTTGGTACGGGCAAGTTCTCAACAACAGTCTTTAAATCGTTACTCATTTGAATACCCTCTCTGCTGATTATCCGCCCAAGAAATTCTATGCTCTGTTGAAAAAACTCACATTTCTTAGGTTTAAGTTTAAGACCATATTGAGAAAACCTCTGGAATACATTCTTGAGATTTCCAAGATGATCTTGCACAGATAAACCTCCAATGACGACATCATCCAAATAAGATAATGCCACTGACCAATTTAAACCTTGAAGGACGAGATTTATTACCCGTGACCAGGTATATGGTGACCCAGAGAGCCCGAAAGGCATTTTCTTAAACTCTCAACTCCCGTACTTTGTACTGAAGGCAGTCTTCGCTCTATCTGCCTCCTTTACCCAGACCTGATGGTATGCACTCATACAATCGGCCTTCCCGAACCACAAGTTTCCAGACAACGCGTCCATGCACTCGTCTGTACGGGGTAGGGGATAAACCTCTTTCAGAGTAACGGCGTTCAACCGTCGATAGTCAACACACCATCGAACTGTGGAGTCCCTTTTCCTCACGAGAACTGGGGGTGAGGCCCATTCTGACATGCTAGGCTGGATTATTCCGGCTTCTAACATTTTTTTAAGGTGGGCATCCTCCTCGTCCACAAAGCACATTGGGGTGCGTCTCATTTGTTGAGCCTGTGTCTATGCTATGTTGAATCTCTTTAAAATTGCCTAAGTCATATTCATGTTTAGCGAATACACCCTGGTATTCCACCAGGAGATCCGCCAGCTCTTCAGCTTCGGAATCATTAAGTAACGTAGAAGATCGTTCGTACAAGTCTTTCAAGTGTTGGGGAATCCGAGCCAGTTTTCCCAACTCTCGTTTTGTTTTGCTATGACTCTGATCTCCTGTCAGACATGCGATCACTTGATGAATACCCTGGGGCATTGTGTCATCTATCAAAATTTTAGCGAGTTCTGATGCCGCTTGCGCGAAGTTTCCTCGCGACCTTCACTACTCATTGGTGAATTTAATTCCGTGTCTAGCACGGCATCAACCCCATGGGCCTCTGCCATGATTGAGACCTATGCAATGACAGACTATGATTGTTTACATTGAACACACAAACGACAGGCTGTGTGTTTCTCGCATGCACTGACCGGAGCCCTAACACTGGTTCAGTTTCTTCTACCGGCTCGATTATGAAATCTGTCGCAGACGGCTCCATCTTGCATTGTAACAATGCAATAGAGTTTGCCGGAATTACGGTATCTTCACACAGCATCACCCGGGCAACCCTAGGAGGTGGCGGGTGATCTTCCCCGGACCTCAGTCTGGATCGTCTTGAAATCAGTTTCCAGACTCTTTGGATGCCCAAAGTCCGATGCTGCCTGAGAGTCTTTTCCGGGTACCTCTATCAATTTAGGATCACTTGATTTTTGAAATTCTGAAGAAACCTTGGGGACGATCCAATCCCCCAGGGAGAGAACTTCCTCCCTGAAGTAAGCTCGTCTGTCGTGCTTAATCAGAAAATCACACCCTAGCAGGACCGCGTCGCCGATTGGTGCCACATAGAGGCATTCACTGAACGCTCTATCCCCAATTTTAATCTCGAGTGGTCCCACACAGTAGGCTTCCATTTTACTGCCCCTCTCGGCAGTCTGGAAAGCCACTTCCCTAATTATGGGTGGAGTCGGTCTCAATTTCTCAAATAGTTTGTCGGACATGACTGTAACCATGGCACCAGCGTCCACGGTCGCAGTTGTCTCCACTGTCCCTATCTGGAGAGCAACCCGGACAGAGAATGACGGTTTACAGTGCTGAATAGTAATCAGCCTGTTCGGATCACTGACGCTATTATGTGGGAGGTCTCTTCGGTAATGATGGGCTGGGGTCCGACCTCGCGATCCCCGCCCTACTAGTTTGACTCTAGATCGGGAAATAGCGCTTTCCGATCCCTATTCAACTGGTTTCGGGAATTATTTGATGGACAGTTCCGCTGGAAATGCCCGTACCCTGAACAGGAGTAGCACTGAGTCCAACCAGGTGAGGGTGACTAGACCTAGGGCGTCCCTGGGTCGGCACTTTCTCTTCCGGGGAAGACTCCTTCTGGCCTTCCAACTTAGTTAAAACCCTTTCTACCATCGATGTGAGCTTAGTTAGTCCCTCCTCGTTCCCACTCACTTTCTTTTCGACCTTCTCGATCTGTGTCTTCATAGCGAAAGACTCTGCTTTCAAACCTTTTATTTCAGTGGCATAGTTCATATTCACGATATGAAGTCTTCCCCTTTATTGAACTCTGACCTATTTCCTGGGTATTTCTCTCTCCTGGGTGGCCTACCACGCCTAGACTGCTTAAACGCTCGAAGTTGGAGAGGGTCTTCCTCCTCATCCGAGTCGTCAAAGAAGGGACCAACTTCCCGGACCTCGCGCCTGATTCGATCACTCTTTTGCCCATGCATAGCTGTCGGATTGTGTTGATACCACCTGATCTTATTTATGGCATCTTCAATGGTGGTGGGGTGCTGATTTACTGCTGCCCCCCCCCCCCCCCCCCCGCGCGCTCGTATGTCATTATAGGCATGGCAAAATCTGATAATGGCCTGCTCTAATATGAAATGTGCAGGGCAATCACGGAATGCCCGATTAGCCAATTCCAAAATGGTGTCGGCCCATTTCTCTAGGCCCTCCGTTTGCCCCTCTTAGCCTGTTGAAACTGAAGCTGGGCAGTTATTGGCAAGTCATGGAAACCGAATCGGCTCTCCATACCCTGCAGCAACTCGGCCCATGTCATGTTTTGGGTACGTTCTGCCAACAGGTTAGCGTGCTCCGCTGCACTGCCCTTCAAACACAAGCCAAACAGACATTTCCGGTCATTTTCCTCTAGTACCTCCTCATACTGGAGCCAATCCTGCAACCTCCTTTTAAATAAATGCCACGGTTCCGACCCATAATACTGCATAGACTTGGGTACCTGCGTTTTCCTCCTATATTGCCCTTGTCTGTTATCCGCGGAAAACTGCAATGGGGAAGATTGGTACCCCGCCCGACTCTGGTAACCTACCGGCAGAGTCGGTTGGCCCCCCCCCCCCCCCCAACCGACTCTGCCGGTAGGTTACCAGAGTCACTGCTTGCCATTGTGGGTCCCGACTGACTTGAGCGGACATAGGCCACATGCCCTGCCCCCCCCCCCCCCCCCCTAGTCGGCTGATCCCCCACAGGACCCCACTCCTGATTTTGAATGTTCGATACCCCAGCGAGTCCTGGCGCATTCGACACCTCCCGTGGCCCCTGGTCCGCATTCTGGGCTTCATTCACATTTAGTCCTACTGGTCTTGTGTTTACGACTGGGGTACTTGTTTCCGACCACCTCCGGACCCTCTCGCGAAAAGCACCATCACTTTCACCAACTGACTGTACTATATAGTTCAACTTTGGAGAAGCTTGGGCCATAAGGTGTCTGTGTACCTGAGCGACCCTGTCTTCGGGTAGTAGGTTTGTTCCCCACTGTCGACTGCATTCCCCCTGGACTTAAGGTCTGACACTACATAGGGATTGGGGGCACCCTGCTGGTAAACCTCCCCCGAACCAGGAATTTCCGAACCGCCCACCTTAGACTGTAAAGGCCTCTCCCACACTTCAGGGGTTGTCCCTACCCTGCCTCTGTTGGGGTTTAATATGCCTGGATTCCCATACCCAGCTTACACGCCCTCAGTGGTCTGCCCTGGGACCCCAAAGGGGTTACCATCACCTCCAACACCCCGACCATTACATGTCGTCGTGATTTCTGGCCTGATCCCACTGTCATGGTAATTGGAATGGTGACCACCTCTCCAACCACTCTGGTACTCACTCCCACCTGGATTGGCTAACTTTCTATCATGTATCCGGGGTTCCCTCAAATCCTGGGATGCCCCTCAGAAATCGGACTTGACCAAATTGACTAGTCGCTGCTTTTCATCACAACCTGGGCCATCCTGGACCAGCCGACTGAGATAATCCCAACCAGACTGAACCCTCTGTGACCCGGCCTGATCTACATTTACTTTGTCTACCCTCGTCTTCCCGTCACCACCATCCGACCCAAAAAAGGGCAGTAAGACCCGACTCTGCAAGGGTATATGTGAACCCTCAGATGGCGACGAGTTCGTTGTCAACAAGGATTTTTCCGGATTGTGTGGATTATCCCTCTCCTGAATACTGGCTTTTCGACTACAGTTTCCGTTGGCGGTGGGGTAATCAGCCCGGAAATGCCCCAGGCTGTCTCAAGCCCTGGCGACGAAAAATCCATCAACACCTGACTCTTCAATTGCTTAACTAAGCCCTCATCCACCTCATTGCTCACAATAATTCAAGGTGGGGGCCTAGAGAAGTCTACAATCCCCCACTGGTCCTTTGGCCCTCTGAAATGGGGTATCGAGGAGAGATCCTCCCTCGAAAGGGTCCCATACTGAGCCTTTTTTTCTATTATTGCCAGGGCAATCTTCGATCCTATGTTGGGTATTCTTTGCCGTTCCACAAATGTGGCATAATTTACTTTAACCTTCTCGTCTGCCATATTTCTATTTCTCACTCAATGAAATTCAATTTATATAATTCAAGACAAATTGACAGTTACCAAGAACTAGTCTTCTCAGTACCTCAGCTTTCCTAGGCCTTTGGTACTTCTGGAGCCTACCTATATGTGATAGTGTACAAATTATGCTGTTTACTTATTTATTCTTCCTTCTTTATTATAGGTCATTTTTGACAGAACATATTAATTTATTATTTATTTCAGCAACTAATTTATTCATTAGTTTTAGCTTATTCATTTCACAGTTTCGGCTGCTAAATTAATTATACTGTTATGCCACTTTTGTTTGCATCTTTACTTGGATGGGGTTAAGTCTGTTCAAGATTCAGTTCAGTTGTCGCTTGTGCTGCCTCGGTTCCAGTTGACGCGGGAAACTCTATTGTGTTGAGATCTGGTTTGTTCGATTCTTGCTCTTGATGGTCAGACATTATTTCGCTGTGATCTAAATATATTGTGGAGGCATTTTATAAAAATATTTATTGTTGATAAACACTCTTTTAGTTTAGAGAAAGCTAAGTTCTGCTCCTCACCCCATGACCATTTATCTATGCAATTTTTTTTTTTTTTTTTTTTTTTTAGCAGTACATTTTGTTTCAGTTAATTGACCGATAGTAGTCCAAAATGTCTTCAGAGGATATTTCGCAGGAAGATATCCAGAATATGGTCGAGGCTTTTCAGAAAATGGGTGTGAAACCCAAGGCTGACACACCAGAGCAATTTAAATCTTGGTTACAGGGTTTCAGCCAACAGAGAGAAATCAAGAGAGAGCCCACTGATGAATCTCTGCCGAAAGTGATTGTTAAGTATCCAATAAGAATTTCAGTTTTCTCAGGTGATCCTAAGGGTGAGACCACATATGATCTGTGGCGATATGAAGTAAAGTGCCTTATTTCAGAAAATCACAGTACATCTGAAATTTTACAATGTATGAGAAAATCATTAAAAGGTGAAGCAGCTCGAATTGTTATGAGACTTGGTGCTCGAGCTACTTGTGATGAAATTTTAAACAAATTAGACAGCATATATGGAGTGATTGATACAAGGGAATCAATTTTGTCACAATTTTATAGTTCTTATCAGGCTGACATAGAAGACGTAGTCACTTGGGGTTGCAGGCTTGAGGACTTGTTAAATTGTGCTGTTGTTATGGGTGAAGTGGAAGTAGAGGAAACTGATCAGATGTTGAGATCAATGTTTTGGTCTGGTCTTCGTAAAGATCTCAAAGATATAAGTGGATATAAATTTGACCAGACTAAAACATTTGATGAGTTAAGAGTTGCCTCACGTAAACTTGAATTAGAGCATCATAAAATGCCAAATGTTAAGACAGCCTCTGTTAAGGCTATCCAATCAAATACTTCTGAATTACAGGAACTCAAGAAAATGATTAATGAATTAAAATCTGATTTAGCAGAGCTTAAAAGAGATAGACAGCTTACTCAATCACCAGTTAGTCATGTACAACCTAATTCTTATTCTAACCGATCACGTGGTAGACGAGGTGGTTTTAGAAATTTCAATTCCAGAAACAATAATACTTATTCTAATGCTACTAATTCATATTTTGACAATAACAATTTACAGGATGATAGATATTTCAGAAATAGACAAACTGCACCTCATGATGATGGTGATCATTCTAATTCTGGGAATTTTCAAGTTTCAGGTAATAACATACAATGCTACAAATGTTTTCAGTATGGCCATATAGCTGTTGGTTGCCGAACGAGAGTTGATAATCGTAGAACTCCAAAAAGGGGTGGTTTAAATTAGCAAGCATCTGTGACAATAGGCCAGCCATGGATGCTAATGGTAAAAATAATAGGCCTAGTTCTTATAAGGTCAATGAACCACCTGGGCTATATGGCACTGCAACAGAGGTTAACATTGTTATTTCAGGCTCACAAACTAGATGTCTTCTGGACACAGGATCAACTGTGTCTACTATTAGTGAATCATTTTATCATTCACAACTTAACAATTTAACTCTTCAGCCGCTGAGTTGTATTCTGAATGTGGAATGTGCTGATGGGAAAAGTCTTCCGTACTTAGGTTACATTGAGGTAGAAATAAAAATTCCTGGTTTAGTTTCTAGTAAACCCAAATGTTGTATTATACTGGTTGTACCAGACAGTGGGTACAACATGTCTACATCAGTGTTACTTGGTACAAATGTGTTGAACGTATTTTTGGACGAGTGCAAACAATATCATGGTGAGAAATGTTTACAGGTTGCCACTTTAACTACTCCATGGTATATGGCATTTCATTGTCTTTCTCTTCGAGAAAGGGAACTTAAGAAGAATAATTTTAGGCTTGGTGTAGTTAAATGTGCTGAAAAGGGTAATGTCATTTTGAACCCTAATACAGAACATGTAATTTCAGGTTTTGTAAGCCGCAAATTGCCATACAATCCAACATGTGCTATTTTGCAACCACTTTCAGATTCCGATAGTCTATCTTGCCTTTAAATTGCACCATATATTCTTCAGTATGATTATAATAACACAGGCATTATTAAAGTCCACTTATCAAATACTACAACAAGAACAATTTCTATTACTCCGCATGCAAATATATGTGAAATACAACCAGTGTCTGTTGCTAGTGATCTTGAAACCTCAAATGATTTTTCTGGTAATGAAATATCAGATAAAATAGATATTGATTCTTCAATTTTATCTGATGATCAGTTGAAGGAAGGTTTAAATCTTGTACATAAATTTTCAGATATTTTTTCTCAACATGATAATGACATTGGGTTTTATAATACTGTCAAGCACCGTATTGATTTGCATGATGACACTCCATTCAAACAACGTTTCAGACGTATTCCACCAGGTATGTTAGATGAAGTACGAAATCACCTTCATCAGTTACTTGCTGCTGGAGTTATCCAGCGGTCACACAGTCCTTATGCCTCGAACATGGTGCTTGTTCGAAAAAAATCAGGTGACCTCAGAATTTGTATAGATTATCGTTTTTTAAATAAGAAAACTGTACAGGATTCATATGCTTTACCGAGGGTAGATGAAATTCTTGACTACCTTTCAGGATCTAAATATTTCAGTGTTCTCGACCTAAAGTCGGGTTATCATCAGCTGGAAATTTTGGAGGAGCACAAGGATTGTACAGCATTTACTGCTGGGCCTCTTGGTTTCTATGAGTTTAATCGAATGGCCTTTGGATTAAAAAATGCTCTTGCAAGTTTTCAGCGGATGATGGAACAATGTTTGGACGGTTTAAACTTAAAAATATGCTTGGTGTATATTGATGATATCATAATTTTTTCACATTCTTTTGAACAACACTTGGAGAGGCTTCAAATGGTATTTGAAAGGTTAAAACAATGTGGTTTGAAGCTCTCTCCATCTAAGTGTAGATTCTTTAAGAAACAAGTTGTTTATGTAGGCCATATTGTATCAGAAATGGAATAGAGGCTGACCCTTCGAAGATTGATAAAATTGTCAATTGGCCTACACCTTTAAATCCTGACGAGTTGCGTAAATTTTTAGAGTTTGCAGGACATTACAGGAAATATGTGAAGAATTTTTCTAAAATTTCAAAACTTTTGACAGATCTGCTCCCCCCAACTAATGTTTCAAAGAAAAGAGGTAAAAAGAAATCAAATTACATAGATAAATGGTCATGGGGTGAGGAGCAGAACTTAGCTTTCTCTAAACTAAAAGAGTGTTTATCAACACCACCGGTTTTAGGTTACCCAGATTACAGCCAACCATTTGAGTTACATACAGATGCCAGCTCATGTGGTTTGGGTGCTGTATTATATCAGACTCAGAATGGACAAAAGAAAGTAATAGCCTATGCAAGTCGTGGAATCAGTAATTCTGAACGGAACTATGCTGCCCACAAGTTAGAGTTTTGGGCTCTAAAGTGGGCAGTTACTGATAAGTTCCACGATTACTTGTATGGTCAGACATTATTTCGCTGTGATCTAAATATATTGTGGAGGCATTTTATAAAAATATTTTGGAAAGATCCAAGTCATTCTGAGTTGGTAAGAAACATTTGTTTATTTAATTACTTCGTATTTTAATTGCAGAGCATCTGCAGGATGATCGACGCATTAGCCCCAATCACCTGCAGCTGCATTGACAATGCATCGTTTCTGTTTCACTCTTTAGAAATCGCTTCCACAATATTGTCTGGGAATGTGCTATTTATATTTAATTATTTTGCAGGATCTTATTCTCATTGTTCCTGTATAAGATGATGTAATAACCCAATGATGTGATCGATGTACCATTTTAAAGACGGTGATTTTCAACTGTGATATTTGGTGAATTGATAAATAAATATGTAAATAAATAGTGTCAATGAATTGAAGATCCATTTTAGTTTTATCGGGAGATGGCTCGAATACAGCAACCCAACACTCTGCGATATATATACTGCACGCAGCCAGTATATCCACAACAAAATCCACAAATTCACTAATCCCGGCTAATACTCAAGTCATCCTCCCAACCTCAGTTTTCCCAGGCCTGTGGTAAGGGAGCACTATATGGCCTACAGCCAAAATACAATTCACAATAGTACAACAATACTATCAATTCACTGCCACAGACAAACCGTATCCTTAGCAGAATGCTATGGTCACGGCAATTTTTACAACATAATGTATATCAAGGTTGTTCCTGTAGCATCTCTAGAAGATCCATAGCAACAATGAAATATTCAAATTCAATCAATTATCTGTCTCAGTAGCCTGTGCTACTGCCACAGCAAAATTTCACAAACAAACTGTCTTGGTAGCATTTGTTGCCACCACAACAGCAAATTAAATTTTGTACAATTTCTGCAGCAATCTGCCATACCATAACTGTCTCTGTAATCTGTGCCACAGCAACAGCAAAATTTTCCTGTATCTATGAAATTTAATTCACAGCCACAGAAATTTCAAAAATTAATCTGTATCTGCAGAAATCAGACTGCAGCCACAGAAAATTTAATTCATTCAACCCAGTATCTGTAAAAATTAATCTACAGCCACAGCAAAAATTTAATGTCAATCAAATCTGTATCCGAAAAAATTAATCCACGGTCACAGAACATATATACACAATTAATTTTAATTTTCAAATATCACAAAACCCGCCTCCGCAAAAACTGAAAATTGTGGCAACGGAAATTTTCCAATATAAAAATTCATTTTGTACACAAATAATTCTGAATTATCAAATTTCTGAAATCGCAGATAATTTCGATCACTGCAGTATGTCATCACAGCCCGATCGAAAAAACAAACATTTTTGAATTCATAATCTGCGAACAAAAATCACAAATTTGGAAATCAATGTTAGGTAAATTACCCAACAATTGATTTTCAATGTTATTTGTATTGCATCAATAAGAGAAAATTGACGATGTCAGTGGATTAATTCCCGCTGTCATCGCCAAAAATGGAATTGGTAAACCCCGACCTCGTGACCTGTGGAAACTTTACAAAGTCACCCCCGCAGACTGGTTATAATGTGGGCGACGTCAATAAAGTAGATTCGGGTTGGGTAAATCTCTACTTTGGATAAAACTTGCGGGTAAAATACTTAGGACCTTACCAATTATTCCTGTCAAACACTCCTACTTCGAAACTGTATATAAATTTCAATTCTACAATAGAACTGCAAGACGCTCAATCCTATACGATGTGATTCGTACCCCAATAACTACTTTAGCTCCTAGATGGCTGTATGTTGAGAGAACGTTCAGTTTTGCCTTAGCACTGGGCTCTTTTACTAACGAAAGTGATGTTAAATATTCATTCCCCAAATCTATTGACAGTCCTGGTTCTGCCTCTTCTTTCTTAGGTCAAAAGATAGGCGACCGACTTCACACGGAAAGGGGGATCATACGTGACCAGGCTTAAAAAGTAATCGGAATACCACTGTGGTGACCTGAATACTTTTGAATGTGGGCAATGGGTCTATCTTTATATTATTTAGGCGGCCCTAAAAAGGGCCTTGGGGAGCAATCTATGATCGCTGCCCAAATTTTGAATCGCCAGGGAACCACATGGGAGTTTCAACTATCCGCTTCTTAAATTCTGTGTAGGACTGGGTCCTAAAGACCCAGTCCCGCCACCCCCTATAACATTTCTCATTACAGAAAGGTGGTTCGAATGAACCACCTTTCTGTAATTTTTTTCTTTCAGTTCATTCATTACAGAATGGTGGTTCATTCGAACCACTATTCTGTAGATTTTCTCTCGAATTTCAAGCGGTAATGATACCATAGCGATTCAAGATAGCCCGACGAACACTTCCAGCGTTATTTTATAAACTCCTGACGGACGTCTCAGAAAGCCTTTGCTACTTGCGAGTATCAAAGCAGAAATTTCTTTCGGTTCCAGACAATCGTGTTTCATCTTTGACACTAAATGTATTGGTATTTCATTATTTGTTAATGCTTTCTGATAAATAATATACCAAAATATTCCTTAGACATCACTTGCTTCATAAATATTACTATGAGTTACTAACCATATTTCTATGTCAGTTACATGCAATTGTTTTGAACATTAAATGCGTTGGAAATACTAATTGTCACTTCAACAGCTTTCAGGCATTTCTCGTGTACAACCCGTTATACTTTCTTGTAATGATATGGATGCACAGTCATAATAAAAGATGTTAATATACAATATTCACACACAAAACCAAAAAATATTGTATACGTGAAACATTTTCAACAGAGGGGGAAAACAGACAAAACTCTTCAACGTTATAGTTCGTATCAGACGCTGGCTATGTTGGGTACACTAAAAAATTGAGAATGTGTGGCGGAAGTCAGTGTCCGGAATCTATCATAATAAACACTAATTCTCAGTTATACAACAAACTATATCATTATGTTGTATTATACACGTTAATACTAATATAGAAAGTTTCTTTAATACCCTGGAGTGTTGATGTAAAAACACGGAATCCATATTTTACGGAATCGGCTAGGAATCTCAATTACGGAATGCTTTATATGTATACAGAGAAAATCTGATTGAACATTTTGAAGGCTTGAGCGAAGGTATAGCTAGGAAGTAGTGATACAAGTCAATATTAATGGATGGTAGTTCAGTCAATAGTACTGGTACAAGGCCGCAATGGAATACGACTGCTGTAGAAGCTAATGATAGGACAGATAGACCATAGACCAATAGTGGCCCTGGAGCTTTGGCGACAAGATGGAAGCGGTTGGTAAGACTACATTAGACCTCATTGAGGGATTACTCATGGTCCTCATGGCCTCATACGACAAAAAGGGGTGCCGAAGGCCATGTTTTCCAAAAAGGGGTGCCGAAATTGGGGTGCCTGGGGATATGGCTGTTAAATACTGAAATGAGGCTAAGAGTCGTAGTAAATTATACCTCATTGAGGGATTTTTCATGGTCCTCATAAACTCAAAATTCAATGAGGATATGAGGGATAATAAATTGAGACTCATTGAGGGCTTTTACATAGCCCTCATGGCCTCATACGACAAAAAAGGGTGCCGAAGGCCATATGTTTTTCAAAAAGGGGTGCCGAAATGGGGGTGCCTGGGGATATGGCTGTTAAATACAGAAATGAGGTTAAAAGTCGTAGTAAATTATACCTCATTGAGGGATTTTTCATGGTCCTCATAACCTCAAAATTCAATGAGGCTATGAGGGGTAATAAATGAGGACTCATTGAGGGCTTTTACATAGCCCTCATGGCCTCATACGACAAAAAGGGGTGCCGAAGGCCATATGTTTTCCAAAAAGTGGTGCCGAAATTGGGGTGCCTGGGGATATGGCTGTTAAATACTGAAATGAGGCTAAGAGTCGTAGTAAATTATATCTCATTGAGGAATTGTTCATGGTCCTTATAACCTCAAAATTCAATGAGGCTATGAGGGATAATAAATGAGGACTCATTGGGGGCTTTTACATAGCCCTCATGGACTCATACGACAAAAAAGGGGTGCCGAAGGCCATATGTTTTCCAAAAAGGGGTGCCGAAATTGGGGTGCCTGGGGATATGGCCATTGGATATAGAGGGATAAGAATCGGATACGACTTCGTTGTAATAAGGGGAGATAACTCTGCATACAGATTATGGAAAATCAAGCAATCTGATTGGTTAGTTATAATTTATATAAATGATCTAGATAAATGAAACGACAAGACTACACGGAATAGGGTCAGATCTAACAACAACAGACCAGCAAAGCTAAATATAGTAATAATAAGTAAAGCTGTTCCAGTTGATAGGCTCTTCTACGCTACTGGAGTATACTCCAGGACAAAGGAACATGCCTAAGTAGACGAAAACTATTGCATATATAGATAGAAGCAGAGAATTCTGAAAGAATTCGAAATAGTAAAAATTGTCGGGTTGTTTGTGGTAATTCGTGATACTCCGATTCAATCGAACATACCATCCGAACATACCCCTTTCCTGTAAGAAGGGTTTAGGTAACATAGCGACCACGTACTACCATAGAAATCAAGATGGCGGCCTCCAGTATACAAAATGGACGACGGAAACACGCATCACCCTTACAACACGCCCTGCGCATGTGCACTCACACCACGTATCACTATGGGGATGACGTCACAACATGGCCGCTCACGCGGGTTACCATTACAATACAACATGGTGCCACTGGGTCACGTGACATGACGTCACATCCGAGGTCATCCACCGAGGTCATCCAAATGAGAGGTGAAACATACGAGACATACTACTCATGATCCTTAGATTATTAAGAGTCGCTATTATTTTTCTCAATTTCACTGAGCACCGGACGTACTTACATGCGAATCTATTTTTGTTTACACGAGCATCGGTGGGCGGTACTTCCGCTGTCAATTTTATCGCCGAAACGAAATGGAAAATGAAACTGGGCCTTTTTCATTTTAATAGCATAATATCATACCATTTCAAGTTACGGATGCTTTATTAACATGAGACGATGCATGTTTGTTAAATTTTGGTGTCTTATGGGGTAACCTCATTTAAAAACGTAATAAATAATTGCCTCTTTCATTTCACTCTTCCTGACGTGCGATAAATTTAGACAAGCTGCATTCAGGTCGACGTCACCAAAGGTCAACTTGGATGTAGTTCCACTGAAGGTGTAACTTTTAACTATTGAAATCCCATTGCTGGCGTGTTCACCACGGTTGGTGTGTAAAGCTAAAATTTATGTCATAGGCTTTTCATATATTGTAGAATAGGTAACCGTGGTATAAAAAGGGGTTATTACTTGGTTACTTTCATATCGTCCGAGATATCAGCCCTCGATAACTTCTCATCAGCCTTCGATCTTCGGTTCCCAGTCTGATATGGAGTTAACTCGGGCTGCTATCTCGGCTGATACGAATCTAACCAGATAATAACCTCTAACTACTTGGACTCAAGCGTGATAGTGTAAATTTCTTTTTGGCCCAAAAACTCGAAGCTTGAGATGGCCAAAGTCGTTTTCCTGATATTACGCCTGTACAACAGTAGCGATTGACTGCCACACAGGTTGGTGGCTGCATAATTTCATTTTACTGTTATTGGTTCCCATATAAGATTATGCTCTATAACGTGGTTGGAATGAAAGATTCAGTTCACAATTAGAAAGGGTATACTTTGGAAGAGAAGACTAAGACAGAACCCAAAGAGGGTGGAGTGTGGGGAATCAAATACCCTTAGAGTTTTTGGAGTGTTTCATGAGCGCAGCACTCTACTTGAGATTTGTTCTATATTTATACCACGATCAAGCTTGAATTTTGTGAGTGAAGCTGATATTTTGAAAGATAAATACCACCTTCGCGGTTCGTTTACCTTCTTGTTTGACAAATTGTCAAAGTATTTCATTCACGTTGCAGTGTCAATAACATGTGTAACTACCAATCAGATATGTTCTTACATGATAATCTCGCACGTACACCAGATTTCCGATAACGTTGGATACACCCAACAATCGTGGTTTTTTGAACTTACCGACTTTAGCCTTGCAGCAAAATTACATCTTATTTTCGAAATTCATGGGAGTGTGTACACTCTAAAATCAGCTGGATTAAAAATCAACCCAAATCAACTTAGATGAGTGAATATGAACCCAAATGGGAATATGAATATCACCCCCCCCCCCCCCCCACCCCTCCACTTACCACTCACCGTTTGATAGTAAACGGACAGATACAATTCAGAACTAATATAATATTATGCAATGTTTTTCACATAAATATTTGTACATAACATTCGGTAGGTTAGTGGTACCAGTGGCTAACAGTAGACTAACAGTGTGAATAAAGTAAGCTCTGTTCTACCACATCAGACAACCAAACATAACACTGCATGGCAGCATCACGCACTATCGATACCATCCCTAGGACAGAATAACGCCTAAGGTGAATAGTTGTATCAAATTCTAACAGTAAACTAACTGAGTACAGACAGTCCATCCTACAATGCGTAACAGACAGCCAGGCATAATACCACATGAACTAGCACTACGTTCTGCCCATACCAACGGTACGACAGTATAACGCCTTGTGTGGATTAGTAGAAGTTGGGAGGGTAATAGACCAGCAGGGTTGCAGACAGTACAACCTATACTACTGAAATAAAAAACAAGCAAAGATGCATTATCCCCCTCCCCACCAACAGTACCGCCCGGCCCAGCATTACGTACTACCTATGCCAGTCACAGGATAACACTCAGCATCCCTTTGGTTAGTAGCACCAAGGCCTAAGAGATGATCTACATGGGTATATAACACCTATGCTATACCACCATATCAGTCCAGTGCGAGAAGCCTGACACGCCCTGACCTGCACAACGTACAGTAGACATCGACAGTAGTCAACATCTCCCTGACAGTAGTAGACATGATGGGGGTATTGAGGCATTTTAACCCATAACACTTTAAGCACACATCGGAAAAAAATATGCAGGGTATCGACGCACTTTACCCATGTCTAACGCAGTTTTAACTTCAAGATATACATTCAATGTATACATTCAAGGCATTACATAATATTAAGAAGCGAAGTGAGCGGGGCAAATTTAGTGCAAGTTCACCGGACTAAACTTGTGCTTTTAACACACATCGGACAAAGTATGCAGGGAATGCATGGCTCCATAAATGTACTCATCCGAGTGCAAGTTCACGGGAATAAACTTGTACTTAAACGAGTGCAAGTTCACAGCATAAGACTTGTACCTAAATGGATGCAGGTTCGCGGGAATAAACTTGAACCCCAATGAGTGTAATTTTACGGATTTAAACTTTTACCTAAAAGAGTTAAAGTTCACGGGATTAAAACTTGTACCTAAATGAATGCAAGTTCACGGCATTAAAATTGTACCAAAATGAGTGCAAGTTCACGGCATTAAACTTGTACCTAATTGAGTGCAAGTTCACGGGACTAAAGTTGTACGTTAAGAACACATCGGAAAAGGTGTGCAGGGAATGCATGGTTTCATAGATGTACTTATCTGAGTTCAAGTTCACGGGATTAAACTTGTACCTAAACGAATGCAAGTTCACAGCATTAAAGTCGTACCTAAATGGGTGCAAGATCGCGGGATTAAACTTGTACCCAAATGAGTGTAAGTTCACGGGATTAAACTTGCACCTAAATGAGAGAAAGTTCACGGGACTAACATCTATGTTATACTGCCATATCAGCACCGTGTGCCCTGACTTGCACAATGTACAGTGGACATAGACTGTGATCAACGTCTCCACAACAGTAGTAGACATGATAGGGGCATTGACGCATTTTACCCATATACTTTAAGCACACATGGGAAAAAGTATGCAGGGTATCGATGCACTTTTACCCATGTCCATAACGCAATTGTACCATGTCTATAACGCAATCTTACATTCAATGTATACATTCAAGGCATCACATATTTAGTAAGAAGCGAAGTGAGCGGGGACAGATTTAGTGAAAGTGCACAGGATTAAACGTGTACCCAATTAAGTGCAAGTTCACGGGAATAAACTTGTACCTAACTGAGTATAAGTTCACGGGATTAAGCTTGTACCTAAATGAGTGCAAATTCACGGGACGAAAACCTATGTTATACTACCATATCAGTCCAGTGCCCGAAGCCTGACGCGGCCTGGCCTGCACAACGTACAGTCGACATCGACATTGGTCAACGTCTCCACAACAGTAGTAGACATGATAGAGGCACTGCCGCATTTTAACCCATATACTTTAAGGACACATCGGAAAAGGTATGCAAAGTATCGATGCACCTTTACCCATGTCTATAACGCAATTTTACATTTAAGGTAAATATTCAATGTATACATTCAAGGCATCACATAATAGTAAGAAGCCAAGTGAGCGGGGACAAATTTAGTGCATGTTCACGGGATTAAACTTGTACCTAATTGAGTGCAAGTTCACGGGAATAAACTTGTACCTAAATGAGTGCATGTTCATGGGAATAAACTTGTACCTAAATGAATGCAAGTTCACGGGATTAAACTTGTATCTAAATGAGTTAAAGTTCACGGGACTAAACCTGTACCTAAACGATTGCAAGCTATTTACGTCAGTCAATATTGTTCTGATATCATATAGTGAATGTTGAAGTTAGTTATATTACACATAAGTTATCACTCCACTGTAAAGTCATATGTCCCACGACTGCAAAATTGGACGTTTCCACTTTTGTGCTATCTCATGTTCGTAAAAAATTAATTCAGTAACCAAACATTAAATTAATTAATTACGCTACATGATATAAATTGAAAAGCTATTTTGAGTTGGAAAAAAACATTTGTCATTCACATAAATAAACCTGGCTTGAAATAAATTAGTTTAAAACCAGGCAAGCATATTTGTAAGGACTAATTTTAAGGTAGTAAATAACAATATCTCTGGTTTCAAGATAATATGTGTAATTCACATTCAAGGCATCACATAATAATAACAAACGAAGTTCACGGGACTAAACTTGTACCTTAAGCACACATCAACACCACTTTACCCCTTACCTAACATAGTGTTCTATTGAAATTATTTCACGCTCAAGTCTGGATATAAGCGGTAGGACACGAACAAAGTCTGACTTAGTTAAGCGTTTGTCAGACGGCCAATTGCTTGAGCCCGTCACTCTGTCCGAGGCCAATTTTCATAGTTAGTGGGCAGTGAAGCGTGGGAATGGTGGGTGAATTATCGCTCACCTCTATTTTTGTTCATTGTTATGAAAGTACAAATCCATAACAGTTTATTTCCTTTTATCATAGTACACGACAATCATTTAAGAATTCCGTATACCACGTTATAAAAATTCAATGCAAAACCAAAACATAAAACAAGGATTTTTGTAGATGGACACTTTCCCACGGGATTACTCACGCAATGGATCGAACATGCAGTGCTTCCCCTTGATTTGAATTTCCGTATTCACAATTGTCAAAAGCAACCCGAATGCAGTGTTTGCCAGCTGTTAGATATACTGCATTTCTCATTAAACTGCTTTGTATAGACCGAAAATTACTATTTGCGACTGATGCTAAAAGAATGTCCGGCAGGGTCTCTAAATGTGTGACAGGAGACAGGTTTTACCTGTCTTTTTGTCCGGCAGCCCCCCCCCCCCCCCCCACACACACACACACACAAATGATATCCAGACTTGTTCATCCTGTGGTGGGTGGGTAATTCAATTGTATATTTTTTTTATTATGCTTTTTCAAAATGTGTGACTATTGGACAACAATCAAATACATGGTCATCAACCACCTTTAACTAACGGATTAAATCTTTATAATCATAATCTTTGCCACACAAATATGAGCGTAATTCAATTAATATTTTATCATAATTTGTGTTTGCAAAACGACAATATTCAGTCTTTCTTTTATAATTTTTGAGAGTTAAAATTGTTTGAATCATAAAAGCCGAACCAGATATAACCTCGAAAACGATGGGATTAAGACTCATAGCACCTGCAATAACACCCGCACTGATTATGCCTATTGATGATATATTAAAAAGTACAATCCATCTTGAATAATACGTAAAAACCTTTGCAAAACACCAGTACTTTTTATGATAATGACTATATAATAATTTTAATTGTTCTATATCTGGTTCTTTTAATTCTTCCATTATACAATTAAGAACAATAACAGATTTTTTCATCTATATTAAATTATGTAATAGTAACCCCTCAAATCAGTGGTTTGAGGTGTTTCAGCAGACAAACAACTGAACTCGTAGAGAATCGCTAATAGACGTCAAAAAGTTATTTCTATCTCTCGGTTCCAGTTGTAGAGGAGTGGGAAAAATAATCGTAAGTGAATATTGATTCTCGAGTTTCTCAATATGGTACATTTCGCTTTCATTGGCCCCATTCACAACAAGTCGAACTCTCACTCTCACGTGAAAATTGCTAGACGACATTCCCATTCGATTTATCATACCGACTTATCATGAATAGATCCTCTAGCACCGTTTCTGAAAGACCATTCTGATTTTCCTGAATCTAGACCACAACTTTGTTCTGCCCAGATCGTCACCACAGGTCCTATATTCCTTTTTCTTTCAATCACCGTTATCAACGAGCAACCATCACCCATGTGAACAGGATCACGTACATTCGTCACACGATGTCCAGTCATGTCCAAATTACCTGTCCTGATGTCACCAGCTTTCCACACATTCGTGTCGTTCACATATTTTTTACTGACAGCACTCGTGTCTAAAGCAGGATCGCTCGGCAGACCGAATAAATTATTTCCATTCATGTCTATATCCTTTTTAATTTTACCACCACTATCTTTACTGAGAAATAGTCTGTCAGATTCTTCACTTTCAATTTTTTTATAAGCTGCTATGCTAGAATCGACATGTCCCTTGTTATTGGCATGCAAATCTTTGATAGGTTGCGAAAGACTAACTATCTTATGTCATTCATGTCCTGTTCTTTGAAATGATCTGTTCTATCCACGTATCTCTTAGTCACCACATCTCTCGGTTCCGTGAAATCCTTCTCGCTAACTATCTTGTGAGAATTCAGATTCATTTCCTTGTTAGGCATTTTATTGAAATAATTCTATTTAATATACCTACCAAATGTTTTGTGTCTCTCGTCGGTGTATCTTTGTGATAGCATCCAGTTGCTGTTTTGGATTACCCAGATCGGTAAGTCTATTCTCTCCTACACTTAGATCAGCCTTTGATCCATCAACTTGGATGAAGTTATCTAATTTTCTTACATGTTCTAAATCTCTAATCATGATTTGCAAATTCGTTTCAACTACTTTGATGTCATCCTTCAGTGATGTTATATCAACAGAAACTTCAACAGAAACGTAATTATCATCAATTATTCCCATACATATATTTTCAGGTTATATAAAATAATTTCTTATAAATTTTTCATTATATTCAATGTCTGTAATTGATAAAGGTTTTATAATATCATTGTATGTTTTACCCTTTGATCATTCATTAATAAAGTAAATACAATAATATCAACATAAAACACTATATTTACTTTGATACTGGGAACTGCTGTAAATGTAATTAATATTCAGTTTGTTTGATATATCTTCTATTTCCTGTATGGGTCTTATCCCATAACTATCGAAATACTCAATTATTTTGTCCAAAATATTTACACTCGCCAAATCTGTTCCTGAACCAGACATATTATATAGAGGATATGGAATGAGTGTTTTTCTCATATAATATTTATGAAAAGAGTCTAAGAATTTTCCGTTTTGGCGAGCCTCTGGCGAGCCCAAACGGAAAATTCGGACGAGTTTCATAAATATTATATGAGAAAAACACTCATTTCATATTCTATTTATCATATGAAATACACACGCACAAATTAGCCACTTAGTATGACTTCTTAACCCATCACCTAACTTGAGTTGCAGACGGCACTTGGAAAAAAATATCCTCATATGACTAAAAATTTTCATTTTTTGCTTCCAAAACATAGGTTATGACCCCTCATTGGAACGAGCTCGTTCAAATGAGGGGTCATAACGTATGTTTTGGAAGCAAAAAGTGAAAATATAAAAAAATGAATGGCGTTTTTCTTGTAGGTAAAAGATTAATACAATATAATCCACCCTAAATAGGACAGATAACCTCAATTCTCCCTACTGAAATTATGCAAATGCAACCCAGTTGTATTTTGTTTAGCTAATCAAATTGCCCAGTTTTGCAATTGACCAATGAAAGCTCCCAACTCTAATTATGCATTATGAAAATGTGGCCCAGCAGAATTTTGTTCAGCCAATCAAATTGTCTAGTTTTGAAATTGACCAATGAAATTGACGGAAGACTTTATTTATCACTGATTAATATGAAAACAAAATATCAAATGTTTTAAAGTGAACAAATCGGACGAGTCATATGATAAACCCCCCCTATATAGATGATCATTCCTACTTATCAATACTGAAAAGATAAACCTAAAGACAGACATTATTATGATTTCTTAACTGAAGATTTTTGTTTGTTAATTTGTGGAAATAGCAATTGTGGTAAAACCAATTTATTAATACACATCTTCAGAAAACCGTTCATTTATTATGATAAAATTTATATTTATACCCCAAATGTTCATGAATCAAAATTAAAAGATTTAAATAAATTGAAGCACGACATATCTGAAAAGGTTGGGTATCAGGTATTAGAGATTCTCTCAGAAGATGATATTAAAGATTCTAAAGAATATTCTATTGATAATCAAAAAATAGTAGTTTTTTGATGATCTTATGAATGCTAGTAATAAAACACAAGACGACAAAATAGCAAATCATTTCACAGATGGTAGGCATTGTAATATTTCTCGAATGTATTTATCACAATCATATATGAACAAATTGCTCTTATATGGTATTATATATCCCCAACAGATGTTCGAGACTGCAACACGATCACAAGAGATAATAAAATCGACAGTACACTGTTTGACAATTTAAAGAATTACGACTTTCTGTTTGTAGAAAAAGAAAGAAGAAAATTTTGATAAAGATATAATGTAATGTAATTATATATGTATGGTATTGAAGAAAAAAGTTATACTAAATGCATTCCTGGCATTGAAAGATACATACAAGTTAAAATGGTTGATTGATGTTGAAATTGTGGTATTAGTAAGACTAAATTCGTCAAGTCTATTGATGGTGGAGATATACATTCTCTCATTGGTAAACTTCCAAGACCAATAGGTGGATTTACACCTGGAGAATGTAAATATATGGGTCCTTATAACCCTTTGGATAAACAATTTGAGTATGACAAAGCGACTGGTAAAGTAACTAAATGGTATGTTCAGCCATACAATAAGGTTGATGAAATTTCAGCCAAACATGATATTTGTTATGATATGGGTAAAAGAAAAGGAGAATGTGAAAGACAAATGGTTAAATCATTAGATGATATTCCATATGGAGATATGCCTAAATGGGTATCTACAGCTCACTTTCTTATTAATACTAAACAAAAACTTGGATTAAGAGTATTGAAAAAACAGAAAAGGTCACTGAGTGTAAAAAATTGGGAACAATTAGCAAATGAATTAAATACATCCATAAGACGTAAATTCGCTCAATGACATGCAATTGCGAATCATATTGATGAGTTAAGGACTTCTGATTTAGCTGAATGCAGCAATTCAATAAATGGAATAGGGGTTGTAGATATCTTCTGATGGTGATAGATGTATTCTTGAAGTATGGTTGTATCGTTCCATTGAAAGACAAGAAAGGAGAGACTGTTACCAAAGCTTTTAAATTAATATTTAAAGAGGGTAGAATGCCTAAGTTTCTATGGACTGATAAGGGTCGTGAGTTCTATAATAAACATTTAAGGATCTACTAGAAGACCATAATATAAAATTGTATTCTACAGAAAATGAAGAAAAGAGTAGCATGGTAGGAAGATGGAATAGGCCAATAAAAAATAAAATGTGGAAACAATTTACTGCAAGAAATTCAGCATAGTATTTGAACATGTTACCAAAATTAGTAATGGAGTATAAGAATACAAAGCATAGTTTTATCAAACTGACACCCTTTGAAGCATCAAGACAAAAGCATGAAGATTTGGTTATTTTAATTGATATGGTGATTTAAAGACACAAACAATAAAACCTGCATTTAAAATTGGTGATAAAGTGAGGATATCAAAGTATATACAAATCCAATAACATATTTAATAAAAGATCTAAATAATGAAATTACACGAGGTTCATTCTACAAGCAAGAACTATTAAAAGCCCAACAATATGTGTTCTGTATTAATAAAGTAATCAAACAAGATTTTAAAAGAAAATAGCCCTGGTCAGATGGAAAGGATACTTGTTCAATAGTTGGATACGACCAAAAGATGTTGTAAATATATAATGTGGCGTACTTGTTTTGAACAGAGTAGTTCTTCTTGACTATATTGATTTATATATGGATAGAATGAATATGAAAAATGGTAATAATATGGGCTTAAATGAAAAAACAAAAACACTTAAAAAGATAAACACCTCAGTATATACAGAATGGAAATTCTGAAAATAGAAAATTGATACCATTTTCACAAAAAGTGAACAGTCTGAGCAAGTCAGATCTAGTTCGAATGCTTGTTGAAGCAAAGCAGCATATAGCCAAAACACAGATAAAACAACAGGTGGGTGATCAATTGAAACCACTAGCAGCACCACATAAGTCTATTAAACAGAATATCATGACTTATATCTCAAAACCGATGTGTTATTATTAACAGACGTATTTGAGAATTTCAGGAAGAGTGTATGCAATATTATAAACTCGACCCATGTCACTATTTCACATCACCGGGTCTATCATAGGATATTGTGCTAAAAACCCTAGATATTAAACTTGAATAAATGACAGATGTTGATATGTTTCATTCAATTCATTGAGAAAGGTATGCATGGAGGGATATCAACTATTACACACAGATACAGTAAAGCAAACAAATACATGAAAAACTATGATGAAGTACTTCATCTAAGTATATTATGTTTTTGGATGCCAATATTCTATATGGTTGGATTATGTCTCAATATTTACCCACAGGAGGTTTTAAATAGCTAACAGATAAACAGATTGAAAAATAGATCTAGCAAAATATAAAGATGACAGTGAGAGGGTGGTTATCTTAGAAGTAGATATTGAATATCCACACACACACACCATAATAAACATAATGAGTATCCACTAGCACCCGAGTGATTGGGGATAGATGATAATATGCTATCAGATTATTGTAAACAAATATAAAATAGATATAAAATATATATTGTATATCCGAATTAGTCCCAAATCTGATGAATAAAACAAAATATGTAGTGCAAGATTTAATTCTACAATTGTACATGAATCGCGAACTAAAAGTAATTAAAGTACATAGAGTTCTAGAGTTTAATCAGTTTCCATGGCACAAGGAATACATTGATTTTAATACTAAGAAAAGAAAAGAAGGAAAAAAATCCATTTGAAAAAGATTTCTTCAAGCTTATGAATAATGCAGTTTGGGGAAAAACTATGGAGAATATACGAAAACGTGTCTATATTAAGCTAATAAACAGTAAAGATGAACTTTTAAAATATTCTTCAAAACCAGCATTTGTATCTTGCAAGATCTTTAATGAGAATCTTGGAACAGTGCATAAGATCAAAGAAACACTTACTCCCAACAAGTCGACATATCTGGGTATGTGTATTCTTAATGTTTCTAAGACATTAATGGACGACTTCCACTTTAATTATATATTAAAAAAGTGTGGAACTAAAGCTAAATTATTATTTACAGATACTGTTTCTCTATGTTATGAAATTGAAGCAGAAGATTTCTATAGAGATTTTTGGAAAAGTATGTTTGGTAGTTCTGATTATCCAGGAGATTCGTCATTTTTGGATAATAATAATAATAAAAAAGTGATTGGTAAATTCAAAGATGAAGCATGTGGCATTCCACTTATTGAATTTGTTGGATTGCGTGTAAAAATGTATTCATATATGACAGATAATGACACTGGGGTTAAAACAGCTAAAGGAGTCAAGAAAAATGTCATTAAAAATAAAATTAAGCACGGGCATTACAAAGGTGTCTTGTTAAATAGTGAACACATATATCATAAAATGAAGTCAATAAGAAGTGTAAATCACCAGCTTGGTAGTTATGAACTAAACAAAATATCCCTTAGTTGTTTTGATGCTAAACGATATATTTTGTATGGTATACAATCTTTTATTTAATGCTCAGGCATCAATTCACGCTGAAAAATTAAGTCATATTCCCCTGTCGGTCGGCAAAACGAAATATCAAAATGATATTTAGAAATCGATATTTCATCGTAGGTTCGGATGACGAATCACATGTACTTTAAACGAGTCAGCACATCAGTAATGAATTCCAGAGTCCCAAATACAAACGAATTCGAATAATTGATAGTGACAGTGACTAAATCAATTCATTAAATCAGCGGTTTCAAAGTTTGACTTTCTCATTCACCTTCCAGCGAAAAGCCGAAATCACTTTCAAATTTCTTCAGTTCAACTTCACACGTCTTCAGTGCATTGAGTTCAAAAAAAATAAAATGACGTGTCTTGTTATTGAAAATAAGAAAGTGGTGTTTTTTGTTATTGTTCTATTTCTTCGAAACACATTGCGATTATTTCAATTCGCCAGCCTTGGTAAATCGTAAAGTTAGGGGAGAAATAAGACGGGACTACTTTTTGTGCGGATATTCACACATTCCAATGGTTGGAGTTTGGTTGTTGTAATTTTTGTATGGACGCCGGTTCGGCACATAAATTTTGCGCCTTAATGGCAAATAAAGGCCACAAATTGGAGAGTTTGTAGTCGTAGAGCATTAAATAAAAAGAAAATTCACGAAAATTTGATGAATACCGAAAATATCTCGTTCGTGGCTACAAGAAATATGAGGATCTTCACGAGCGACTGCGTCGCTCGTGAAGATCCTCATATTTCTTTGTAGCCACTCACGAGATATTTACGGTATTCATCAAATTTTCGTGAATATCCTCTATATGCTTATAGTCACCATAAACTAAATAGATTACATAAAATGTGGAAATAAAATAAACAAGACAATTAATTAATCATGGCTAAGTAACTAGCAACGACAGAAGAATGAATATACCCTCTGTAGGAAGTTATATACTATTCAAAAAAGTAGGGGATATCCAAACTGATGTTGATATTTTCGGAAAATGGTATTGGATACGCGTGATTGGACACATCAGTATGTTACCAAGTTTAGTGTGGATCATGAATGTCACCGGCCCACGAAAACTTCGTGCAGGTTTTCTGCACGAGCTCCGCGTTAATGTCCGTGGGGTACGTTTTGAAATTTTCATTTGTGCTGGACAGGCTTTTTCGTAGGCCTCGTTGTTCTTTTCTTGGTATAAACTCGTTCATCAATAGTTTCCGGACGAAACGTAACTTTTGAGGTATGCGAAGACTGACACGTGACGAACGTTTACGTGCCGTTGGCATGTTGGAAGCTGGCAGCAGACAGACTGCAGTGGCTCAAATTTTCAACGTTACTCAATCAGTGATTAGCAGGTTGTGGTCACGCTACCATCAGACAGGCAATGTTGATGACACACGTCGGTCAGGTCGTCCAAGGGCGACAACTGCTAACCAGGATCGTTTCATCCGAACCACAGCATTACGTAACCGCCATCAAAGTGCCCCAGAAATTGGACAGCACCTGCACCGAGCGACAGATGTGCGAGTCAGTGGTCAGACTATCCGAAATCGCTTATAAAGCTGGATTTTGTACGCTCGACGACCTCGAATAATTCCACGTTGGACGGAACGTCACATCGCAGCAAGGCGTAATTGGCGTGGAGCATGACAGCGCTGGGACAATCATCGGTGTAGCAACGTCATGTTTTCCGATGAATCGAGGTTCTCTCTCGACTCCCATGACAGGCGAAACAGAGTGTGGCGGCAGCAGAACGAAGGATACCATGACGTAACCGTTAGGCAGCACGATCGTCTTGGTGATGGGTCGGTTATGGTATGGGGAGGCATAACCATGACAAGCAGAACAGCATTACATGACATCCAAGGGCGTGTCACAGGGCAGTACTACCGTGAGGACATGTTAGCAGCTCATGTGGTACCATTTGCACGACATCACGGCCGTCGATTCATTTTCCAAGATGACAATGCAAGAACTACAGAGTTCCTCCAGGTGCAGAACATCACTACACTGCCTTGGCCAGCACCAAGTCCAGACCTTTCACCAATCGAGCACGTCTGGGATATGCTTGGCATGCGCGTATGACAACATCAACACCCCCTACCAATGTCCAGGAACTCGCCGCTGCACTGCAGGAAGAATGGAATAACATCAGTATAGCTTATATTGGACGTTTGGTGAGGAGTATGCCACGTCGGATCCACGCCAGTCTCACGAACCGAGGAGGATTTACAAGGTATTGAGGTCTTGGACTGAATGTGGTAAATTCCCTGACTGATCGTCCACGTCGTCTACAGGTCAGTGCGTGGAATGTGTGCTTGTCAGCCACCCAACTATCGCTGAAATCATTCACCAGATGTCACAGTGCAATGCCCAACTGTCTTTTTGATGAAAATATAAAAATATTTCTTCATATATCTCACTTTTATCAAATATTCCCTACTTTTTTTAATAGTATATATATTTATATACATTACATAAAAAGAGAAACATTTGCAGCAACCATATATACTATGGCAACTGCCAAGGCCTATCAGTATAACCATACAATATGGATCACACAGGAATCTACTCCCGCATACTTTTTCCGATGTGTGCTTAAAGTATATGATGTATATAAGTGTATTGCTTAAATGCGTCAATACCTCCATCATGTCTACTACTTTTGAAGTCGCGTGTGCACCCACTATGACGTCACAACGTCATTAGCAACGTCAACCGTCTCATGGCGAAAGCTTTTAAGAAAACTCTCCAACACCCTTCCATCACATACTCATACTATATACCCCAATCCATGCGCATACATGCATTTATACCTTACTATAGTATTGTGTATATGCAGTGTGTATACCACTTGTCTGATGCAGTTCTGAAAGGTGTCGAAGTTTTGCATTGGTAACAGTTCCGGTTTCTATTGGATTGTAACATTACTTCCATCGGTAAAGTTCAGGGAAATAGGGTCTGTTAATTGAGAGAGATTCTTGTTGTGATAATGTCTCAGTTTTATATATATTTTGCTTTCAATATTTCTTCATCTCTGCCCGTGGGAACCCCGGGAAGTGAAGCAGTGCGTGTTTACTGTTTACTGGTAAAATAGGCCCGGTAAGGGGGGATGTTCTCTATAATGTGCAACATGGGTATAAACGATTGCCTCGATTTGACGTTATACCAATGCAGTGGTCACGAGTAGCCATTGTGCAGAAATATGAAACACTATATACAAACACAAATAAATAAATAAATAAATAAATAAATAAATAAATAAATAAATAAATAAATAAATAAATAAATAAATAAATCTGTCTGTGAAATTCCGTAGAGCCTCGAGGTGTTTAGAAATGGTTTATTGTGATAGTGGTGGTATATGAAATATGATGCAAGTATAGAAAAAAAACAAGGTGCAGCTTCCTTGTTCTGATTTTTATTGTATTCGAACGGGCGTGGTCGTGTACTTGAAGAATTAACCAATGCCTTTGAATGCAGTTGTAATGACTGGAAACGTTGATTACTGAGTGGGCATGTGAAATGAAGATATTTATAGCGATGACCCGGGGCGGGGTAGGTGGGGTGGGGGAAAGGAATTGCATACACCAAGGCTGAAAACAATCTTCAGGACCAATCCCACCGACACATCCTCCCCCTTCTCCATTTTCTTCTTTGTTACGTGCCATTTTTGTGACCCCCTCCCTTTCTACATTTTCCTTTTTTCGTGAAAATTTTGTGACCCCCGCCACCACTCTGTGCAATAAAAAGTCAGCAAATGAAGCTCAGTCGATCCGCTTCATTGTGCTCGAAACATTCCAACCGTTTTAGCTACCATATACAATGGAAGATAACTATATTCAAAAGTTGTCAGTTGTTCTGCAATGTGAGTTTTTTTTTGTAATTCAAGTAAATATATTGAAAAAAGATATAGATCAACACCGAAATGGTCGTAAACGTTATAGGAATCCCAAGCGGGCCGTAGGCCCGCAAAGGGTTCCACATACCCAGTCAGATAAATGTGTTCCAGAACAGAATTCTCTATAGCCGTCAATGTGATTTTTGAAGTGGACAGTAAATTTCAGTGAAAAAAACGCGTAACTTCCGGTGTCGAATTGCCCATGCAATTGCAATTGGCCTGTCCCCCTCTGGGAATCAAATGTTTTTTGTTTCGCCTCAAAGCTTTGCGTGATACATTGGCCTACATATCTACACTTCAGGGGTAACCAGGCCTTCTCAACCGAGAACCGCGACAAATCAGCGGCCGGCCAAAGTGTTACTATTATTACTCGAGTTCTGTCCTTCTGGAGGTTTGTCAATATGCTCAGCTGATGATCTCGTCATTTCAGATCGAACTCCGAGTCCTGATTTCGTTGCAGCTTGTCTGCCAGTGATAACCTCAATCGAAAAAAACGTACATATAACCGATAATATAACTGATAATTGTTGTTATATTGGTGCGATTGTATACAGATATGCATTGACACGTACCTTGTGAAATATCAAGATGAACAGAAACTCAGTTGTTGAATTATCCGAATTTTAAGGTGTTGTAAAAGTAAGGAAAAGTTTGCTTGAAAAAAGGGTATACGGACGTTTCGTTCGCAAGCCGAGTCGTCCGCTTGTCAAGGAAAATATTGTCTGCACATTTTCTACATTTCGAACAAGACACCCACCCCCTACTAACGTGTGACATTTCCCCAGATTAAGCCCAGTATTCTCACATATAAAGCCTCCTGATGTTGTATTTATGTTAAGAGTGTGATGTGCAACATCATCTTTAAGGTTTGAAACACAAATGATGTCATATATTGGCTGATATATTGATATGTTTTTAAAAAATTGCACAAGTTGGAAATGCACATTTTTGGTGCACTCAAGAGACTCACCCCCCCCCCCCCCCCCCACAGGATCCCCTTCCCCCTGGAATAATTGCAAAATTATAAGATTATGTTACGGAACTTAATATAACAAGTTTTGATGCATTTCTTAATATAATTATAACACGTTTTAATGCGTTTCTTAATATTATTAATTCCTATAATACATTTGCTAATAATTTTGTGCTTATTCATTGTAAAGCGCCGGTGATGCTCTTCCAAGAATAATTGCAAAATTATAAGATTATGTTGCAGAATTTAATAAACCATAAAATTTGATGCGTTTCTTAATATAATTAATTCTTATAATACATTTGCTAATAATTTTGCTATTATTCATTGTGAAGCGACGGTGCGCCTCGATGAATACTTGCAAAATTATAAGATTATGTTGCAGAACTTAATATAACAAATTTTGTTGCATTTCTTAATATAATTAATTCTTATAATACTTGCAGTACGTGGAGAGTGTATTATCACTAAATCACCCACAGAGTGGAGATTCCACCCAAGCAATAATTGCAAATTTGTTGCAAAGCATTACAAGCACAAGCAATATTCCAGCCAATGGACCTCCGGGTTATACCCGGAGGTCCATTGGCTGAAACATTGCTTCTGTTTTTTTGTTCACATGTATAGAATTTGAAAATTATACTTTGGGTGATAACTCCACTCCCCGGGTGATTTTGTTACAATCCACTCTCCCCGTACTGTATGCTAATAATTTTGCAATTATTCACTGTAAGGTGCCGATGGAGCTCTTCAATGAAAAATTGCAAAATTATAAGATTATGTTGTGGAACTTAATATAACGTACATATACTTTAAGAACTTTTACTGTAATAATATAATTTTTATTGGTAATCCATTGAATAAACAGTAATTAAAATTTATTAGATGGCTGGATAGTTTATTTTGTTCTGACATTTCTGTTTTCAGAATTTCATACACATATATGAAATTTAATGCAAGGAGGTACATTAAGATATATTACAATGGAGGTACATTAAGATATATTACAATAGGTAATATATAATAAATTATTATATAAAATTATTATATAAATAAAAAATGATTCAAAATGCAATACTTGAATACTTTCCCCCCAGCGAACGAGTTTCGGACGTGTTGGGTATAATTGTAGAGGACGACTTGGGTAAAATTGCAGCGGACGATTTGGTTAGCAGACGAAATGGGTGTAATTTGAAAAAGTAATACTGATAGGTTGCTTTCAGTCCCGTTAGAAACCAAAACAAAGAAATAATGTGTTACTTTTTGGTGCATCTGTATTTCTGAACAGTGCTTCGTAGTTTCAAAAATTAAAAAATGGAAAATAATAACCCTTTTGGATATTTACCGCCATTGAAAATGGCATGTTATCTTTTTTCAGGAACTGGGGGAATCTTCAGCCTGGGGAGAACTAGGCCCAGGGAAGAATCATCCAAAAGAAAAGCAGTACACATCTGTTAGGATATTTTAGATACGCTACGATATTCGTTTTAACTCCTGAAAATAATTCTTAAAAAAAATATTAATAGATTGTTCGATATTTATTGAAAAAATATTAATATAATATATCGTCGAGCAATTATCTTTGCAGTAAATTCACATTCAATGTGTTCTGTAGTTGGGCCTAATTAACGTCTCTCATCTGTTAGAATGATATCCAATCACTTCGGCTCCAAGTCATTTCGTCCTCTGGTCAATTCGACCTCAAAGTCATCTCTGTCCTAGCCACTTTGGTCCCTTGGTCATTTCGGCACCATTTTAAGTGTAGAGATCTATAAAGATCAGTGCATAGTTCATGTTTAGAAATAATGGGTAATTACCTTTATTAAGTAATGTTCAGTTATTTGTATTTACACAGTGTACAGAACAGTTATACATGACATTAAAAATTATCCATGTGTTCAATTTTACATACATTTAAGATGCTATCTGTATAAGTAAGAGAAATTATTTTACTTTGAAATTTTGCAAAGTACCGGAATATGCAGTCATTTATTCATATTGTTATGCACAATTCCTAGTCACCTTCCAGTTTGAGGTTCACAGGGTTTCTTTTTTTTTTTTCTGAAACAACCACCAAACTTCGATTTTGATACTACCATAAATATGTCCACATTTTCTAAAACACAGAGCAGAATCCTTGTAGTTATGCGCAATTCCTAGTCCCCTTCCAGTACGATGTCCACGGGGGTCTGATCCCATTGCCCCACTTTCAAGGCGTACACTCAAACCAAATCACATTACTTACCCTCGCTTCCGGCTCTCGTAGATTCATAAGCAAATAAAATTATTCAGGTCACAAGTGATTTCAAATCCCACATAGTCCATGTGCATCTTCGACATGCTGAAACTTTTCTTTTATATTTATTCATCATGAAAGAAAATCTACTAGACATATATCATGTATACCTGAATATCTAATTGAGAGATATATATGTTGAAAAAAAATTAAATAGAAAAATGTTAAAATTCAAACAATATTTGAAAATATTTAAAGAGGCCGAAATGACCTGGTATATTGGGGCTGAATTGACCTGAGGCTGTAATGACTGGGGCCAAAATGACTTGGGGCCAAAGTGACTGGAATTCGTGAGAATTGCATCCAAACTGTCCTCCAACAATTTGACCCAAACTGGATACTAATCTAACCCAAACCATCCTTTGGAAATTTGCCCCAAACTGTTCTCCAGAATAGGGACACATGATTCTTATTGATTTATTTATTGGGGTTTAATGACACTTCGATAGCCAGGGTCACTTCATGTCGGACAGTTTTACAGGCGGGAAAAGCCAGAGAGAACCACAGAGCAATTACAAACATCTTACGTACAAACAGCACACACGCTGGGTTAGCATTGGTTGAAGACAAGTGTACGATTGACATGCAGTATGCCTTGGTACGCAATGGCACTACGTGGGCAGTGGGAATGAAGTGTATTGCCCAAGGAAACAAAGTGGTTGCCACAGGTGGTATTTGATAGAGGACCCTTTGGTTTGCGGCCTTCACCTCTAAGTACTGAGCCCTTTAACCTTCAAAACTGTATAGTACCAGCTAAAACATTTTGTAGAATGACCACATGAAAATTTCACAAGTACATAGTTTCATTATTAGTTTGTGATATTTGTTTTTGCTGTACAGTGGAACCCTGTTAACTGAAGAGCCACTTTGCCAATAACATTATTCAATTAGCAGGAGTATTCAATTAACAGGGATTGTGTCACTTTCCTGTATTCCAGAGATAAACTTAGCATTTATTCTATTATATTTTGTTTGACAGAGCTCCATGAGCTCTGTCAAACAAGATATAATAGATTAAATGCCTGTATTGAATGTACTGAGGCCAAATTGGTCTATAACCAAAGGAAAACTGGGAAGAGTCGGGGTAATTTCTCAACATGTTACAAGATTTTTTATTCAGTTAACAGGAGATTACTCTATAACCTATATTCAATTACCAGGTCAAATTTGTACTGGAGGTAAATGTTTTGAATTGGGAAATTATATTCTATTAACAGGGATACAGTTAAAACTAGAAGTCCTAACATGAAATGCGCACAAATAGCACGTCGATTTGCGCGTTAATCTACGCGTTATGACCATAGTAAGGCTATCATATTCTGTACATATGGCCTGTGCACAAGCAATGTTTCAGCCAATGAACCTCCGGGTAACCCGGAGGTCCATTGGCAGAAACATTGCCTGTGTTTACTATGAGTAATCAGGAGAACCTGCCATGCTTTGGACGCCATTCGATATGGCAATTGTGCGCAATTCCTACGCGCAATTAAGCCTAGATAAGCGCACAATTCGGGACAGGACTTCTAGTTTCAACTGATATATCCAATTAAGTGGGCACAACTGTATAACCCCCCCCCCCCCCCCCACACCCCACACACACACACACACCCCCCAATCAAAACCATCATTCAAAGGTCTTGGATTCAGCAAATTTGATTTCTTTATTTATTGGGTTTAACAACAATTTTTACAGCCAGGGCCACCCAACAGTTTTACTGGGGGAGGAACCCAGCCAGAGCACCCAGAGAGAACTACCGAGCAACAATGACAAGCAACTGTCAGCTTCTCAACATTTTAACTCCAAGCAAGCAGGGTTAGCATTGGTTGAAGACAAGTACACCATCGATGTGCAGTACGCCTTATTTCATTTGCCGCAATTGGGATTCGAGCTGAGAACCTCTCACAGCTTGTTTTGGGAAGGTTTTTTTTTGTTCCAGCTTCATTAAGGTTTGTTTCATATCGCACTTGTAATTTTGTCATAATTAGTAATCATAAATCCTTAACATAAAACAATAGAAAAAATGCATAGAATATTTAAAAAAAAAAATTCTGTGAGGATTTGACCTCAAGAGGTGATGACATTCGACCACGACTGAGACCGAATATTCTAAGAAAAAGTATGAGGGCTGAATCTTCCTGTGACTGAATCTTCATGAACCCCTTTTTTCAAACTAAATTGCCCATTACTTATAAAGCACCATAACTAAGGCAAAAACAATACTATGAAATTTCCAAGTCTGAAATTCTATAAATTCCAAATAAATTTACACATATTATCTAGCAAAATGAAGGATGTGGTGTATAGTATGTGTGCATCTCACACACTGACACACAGTCGCCATCAGACATCAGCGGATCCTGAAAGTGTGCTATCGGTACCATATTTGTACCATAATTGATAATAATAAAATAATATTTCATAAGAACAACAAACACAGGAATTAAAAATGCAGCCTCAAGGCAGCATGGTGGTGAATGCCAATGCTGCCCCATTGTCCTTGAAAGGGGGAGTCCTTTACAAAATAGGTTTTTGTTTTGTGATAGTCTGGATACTCCCCATTTTTAGCTCAGCTTTGACAAAGTCATATTTAAGGTTGTGTCATAGCCTGTTGTCTGTCTGTTTGGGAACAACAATTCAATACGACTCGGGCTTCTGTCTGTTTGGGAACAACAATTCAATACGACTCGGGCTAGAGGTTGTATTTATGAACCGATCTTTACGAAACTTCTTGGGTACCTTTGTTATCACCGTGGGATGAGAACGAGTGTTTTTGTGTGTGGTCCAAAATGCAAGATGGCCTCCAGCAGCCATTTTGTACAGAAATTAGTGCAATCAGTTTTTTGTACAGAACTTCTGTATGAAAGTTCTGATTTGAACAAATTTTTGTATGAATGTTTAGTAACATGGAGTACATCACATATAATACAGGTTTTTTTCTCGTTGTGAAATTATGCAAATTAGATGAACTTTAATTTATTCAGTGCTACTTACATGTATACCCAGTAAGTGCACATGCCAATACGGCTCGGGCTAGGCTGTATTTATGAACTGATCTTCATGAAACTTCTTGGGTACCTTTGCTATCACCTTGGGATGAGAATGAGTGTTTTTGGGTGCGGTCCAAAATTCAATATGGCTACCAGTGGCCATTTTGTACCGAAATTAGGTACAATCAGTTTTTTGTACAGAACTTCTATACAACTTGGGCTAGAGGCCGTAATTATGAATCGATCTTTACAAAATTTCTTGGGTACCTTTGTTATCACCATGGGGTTAGAATGAGTGTTTTTGGGGGGAGTCCAAAATTCTAGATGGCCGCCGGCAGCTATTTTGTACTGAAAATGAAATTAGTGCAATCAGTTTTTTGTACAGAACTTCTGTATGAAAGTTCTGATTTGAATAAATTTGTGTATGATTGTTTAGTAACATGGAATACATCACATAAAATACATGTTTTTTTCTTGTACAGAAATTATGCAAATTAGACAAACTTTGATTTATTCAGTACTACTTATACACAGTAAGTACACATGTCAATACGGCTCGGGCTAGGGGCTGTATTTATGAACCGATCTTCACCAATCTTCTTGGGTACCTTTGTTATCACCTAGGGACGAGAATGAGTGTTTTGGGGTGCGATCCAAAATTCAAGATGGCTGCCAGAGGCCATTTTGTACCAAAATTACATGTAGATACAATCAGTTTTTTGTGCACAACTTCTATACGGCTCAGGCTAGAGCCCGTATTTATGAACCAATCTTTACGAAACGTCTTGGGTACAGTTAAAACTAGAAGTCCTGTCATGAAATGCGCACAAATAGCACGTTGATATGCGCGTTAATGTGCGCGTTATGGCCCAAGTAAAGCTATCAAATTTTGTACATATGGCCTGTGCACAGGCAATGTTTCAGCCAATGGACCTCCGGGTAACCCGTAGGTCCATTGGCAGAAACATTGCATGTGTTTGCTATGCGTAACCAAGAGAGCCTGTCGTGCTTTGGATGCCATTCGATATGGCAATTGCGCGCAATTCCAACGCGCAATTAAGCCTAGATAAGCGCACTATTCGTGACAGGACTTCTAGTTTTAACTGTACCTTTGTTATCACCGTGGGATGAGAGCGAGTGTTTTTGGGTGCAGTTCGAAATTCAAGATGGCCACTAGCAGCCATTTTGTACCAAAATTAGTGCAATCAGTTTTTTTGTACAGAACTTCTGTATGAAAGTTCTGATTTGAATAAATTTTTGTATGAATGTTTAGTAACATGGAATACATCACAAAAAATACTGTATAATACAGGTTTTTTTCTCTTGCAGAAATTATGCAAATTAGATAACCTTTGATTAATTCAGTGCTTCTTATACACTGTAAGTGCACATGTCAATACGCTAAGGCTGGAGGCTGTATTTACGAACCGATCTTCATGAAACTTCTTGGGTACCTTTGTTATCACCTTGGGATGAGAACAAGTGTTTTTGGGTGCGGCCCGAAATGAAAGATGGCTGCCGGCTTTCACACTGTTGCTTACTGAGGTGAAGTCACTTTACCATTACCAAGCTACCTACTAAATACCAAAGGGAAGATTTTTCAGTGCACTCTTATTACTTCAGTGCCCATAATTCTCAAATATGGCATTAAAACCAATCACATACTTATACTGCTTAAATCTATTCACATAATCAGAATACACCATCAGGGGTGCATTAGCTCAGTAGGTAGAGGTGCAGACTGCAAGCCGAGAGATCCTCGGTTCGAATCCCCCTGTGGCAACAGCTTTGTGTCTTTGGGCAAGACACTTCACCCCCACTACCCATGTGGGGGCACGGTATGCTGTGTACTAAGGCATACTGCATGTTCTTGGTGCACCTGTCTTCGAACAAGGCTAACCCAGCTTGTGTAGTATGTTGGGGAGCTCAGAGTTGCTTGCCATTGCTCATTGGTTCTCCTGGGGTACTCTAGTTTCCTCCATCCATAAAACTGCCACGGTCACAATAAGCTGTTGTGCAGATAAATGTGACCTTAAACACCAATAAATAAATAATAAAAAGAACACACCACCTCATACCCGTTTAGACTCTCCAGTTTTCATTCACCTTGGTATCCCTCGGTTTGCCTTGGTGTTTAGTATGCCCGCCAGAGAAGGAGTGATTTCTTTTTCTAAAAGAGCAAAACAAGAAACAGTAATTTTTAACAGGTAGTAACGAAATAATTTTCATGAAGCGCACAATTTTATCTTAGTTAATAGCTGAAAAAACACAGGGTGATATTTGCAAATCTTATTTTATTACTGGCACCAGGTACTGGTAATGAAAATTGCTGTTTGTCATCAATACTTGATCAAGTTTCTGACAAAGCACATTATACTATTCCAGTATGTTAGCGACTGGGCATAAGCGCACAATTTGATGTTGGTTTACCACTACATACTGGTGCTTAGCCAGGAAATCTAAGTTACATGTAGGGGCAAGAGTAATATCTAGTGGGAGTGGGGCCGGGTAATAAAGAATATGATGCACAGAATCACCTGAGCCACATAGCAGTGAGATAGGGGCGAGGACAAGAGGGTGTGTGACCCTCTCATCAGTGGAGGGGTCGGGTGCACCTCCCCCACCTCCCCCCACCTCCCCCACCCCCCCCCCCTAAAAAAAAAAATTGAAATTCAAGACAGTAAAACACAATTACCTTGACTCTGTGTCCATTTGTGTCCATAATAAGTTGCGAACAAGCATAAATATCTAGATATTAAAATGTCTTTTGGGATGTTCATTATATGGGTTAACAGGAGAGAGGGGTGGGTGCATGAATGAAATTGGGGACCGAATATTCTCAGAAAAAGTATGAGGGCCTGTGACTGAATATTCATGAACCCCTTTTTTTCAAACTCAATTGCCCATTACTTATAAAGCACCAAAACTAAGGCAAAAACAATACTATGAAATTTACAAGTCTGAAATTCTATGAATTCCAAATAAATTTACACAAATTATATAGCAAAATGAAGGATGTGGTGTATAGAACCCCAAAAGTATGTGTGCACCTCACGCACTGACACACAGTCGACATCAGACATCAGCGGTTCCTGAAAGTGTGCTATCGGTACCATATTTGTACCATAACTGATAATAATAAAATAATATTTCATTAGCACAACAAACACAGGAATTCAAAATGCAGCCTCAAGGCAGCATGGTGGTGAATGCCAACACTGCCCCATTGTCCTTGAAAGGAGGAGTCCTTTACAAATAGGTTTTTGTATTGTGATACTCTGGATACTCTCCATTTTTAGCTCAACTTTGACAAAGTCAAATTTAAGGTTATGTCATGGCCCATTGTCCTTCTGTTCGGGAACAGCAATTCAATACGGCTCGGGCTAGAGGCTGTATTTATGAACCGATCTTTACGAAACTTCTTGAGCACCTTTGTTATCACGTGGGACGAGAACGAGTGTTTTTGGGTGCGGTCCAAAATTCAAGATGGCCTCCAGCAGCCATTTTGTGCAGAAATTAGTGCAATCAGCGTTTTTGTACAGAACTTCTGTATGAAAGGTCTGATTTGAATAAATTTTTGTATGAATGTTTAGTAACATGGAATACATCACATAAAATACAGGTTTTTTTCTTGTACAGAAATTATGCAAATTAGATGAACTTTGATTTATTCAGTGCTACTTATACACAGTAAGTACACATGTCAATACGGATTGGGCTAGGAGCTGTATTTATGAACGGATCTTCACCAAGCTTCTTGCATTCCTTTGTTATCACCTAGGGACGAGAACGAGTGTTTTGGGGTGCAATCCAAAATTCAAGATGGCTGCCAGTGGCCATTTTGTACCAAAGTTAGGTCCAGTCAGTTTTTTGTACACAGCTTCTATACGGCTCAGGCTAGTGGCCGTATTTATGAACCGATCTTTACGAAACGTCTTGGGTACTTTTGTTATCACCGTGGGATGAGAGCGAGTGTTTTTGGGTGCAGTTCAAAATTCAAGATGGCCACTAGCAGCCAATTTGTACTAAAATTTAGTGTACAGAACTTCTGTATGAAAGTTCTGATTTGAATAAATTTTTGTATGAATGTTTAGTAACATGGAATACAGTTAAAACTAAAAGTCATGTCCTGAAATGCGCACAAATAGCACGTCAATATGCGTGTTAATCTACGCGATATGACCATAGTGAGGCAATCAAATTCTGTAAATATGGCCTGTGCACAAGCAATGTTTCAGCCAATGGACCTCCGGGTAACCCGGAGGTCCATTGGCAGAAACATTGCCCGTGTTTGCTATAAGTAACCAGGAGAACCTGCCGTGCTTTGGATTCCATTCGATATGACAATTGCGCGCAATTCATACGCGCAATTAAGCCTAGATAAGCACACAGTTCGTGACAGGACTTCTAGTTTTAACTGTACATCACAAAAAATACTGTATAATACAGGTTTTTTTCTCTTGCAGAAATTATGCAAATTAGATGACCTTTAATTTATCAGTGCTACTTATACTCTGTAAGTGCACATGTCAATACGCTAAGTCTGGAGGCTGTATTTATGAACCGATCTTCATGAAACTTCTTGGGTACCTTTGTTATCACCTTGGGATGAGAACGAGTGTTTTTTGGGTGTGGCGGCCCGATATTAAAGATGGCTGCCAGCTTTCACACTGTTGCTTACTGAGGTGAAGTCACTTTACCATTACCAAGCTACCTACTAAATACCAAAGGGAAGATTTTTCAGAGCACTCTTATTACTTCAGCACCCATAATTCTCAAATATGGCATTAAAACCAATCACATTCTAGTACTGCTTAAATCTATTTACATAATCAGAATACACCATCAGGGGTGCATTAGCTCAGTAGGTAGAGGTGCAGACTGCAAGCCGAGAGATCCTCGGTTCGAATCCCCCTGTGGCAACAGCTTTGTGTCTTTGGGCAAGACACTTCACCCCCACTACCCATGTGGGGGCAAGGTATGCTGTGTACTAAGGCACACTGCATGTTCTTGGTGCACCTGTCTTCGAACAGGGCTAACCGTGCTTGTGTAATATGTTGGGGAGCTCACAGTTGCTTGCCATTGCTCAGTGGTTCTCCTGGGTACTCTAGTTTCCTCCATCCATAAAACTGCCATGGTCACAATAAGCTGTTGTGCAGATAAATGTGACCTTAAACACCAATAAATAAATAATAAAAAGAACACACCTCCTCATACCCGTTTCTCTCCTGTTTTCCTTCACCTTGGTATCCCTCGGTTGCCTCGGTGTTTAGTATGCCCGCCAGAAAAGGAGTGATTTCTTTTTCTAAAAGAGCAAAACAAGAAACGGTAATTTTTAACAGGTAGTTACGAAATAATTTTCATGAAGCGCACAATTTTATGTTAGTTAATAGCTGAAATATTTATAGCTGTGATATTTGCAAATCTTATTTTATTACTGGCACCAGGTACTGAAAATTGTTGTTTGTCATCAATACTTGATCAAGTTTCTGACAAAGCTCATTATACTATTCCAATATGTTAGCTACTGTACATAAGCACACAATTTGATGTTAGTTTACCATTATACTGGTGCTAAGCCAGGATATTTAAGTTACATGTAGGGGCAAGAGTAATACATGTATCTAGTGGGAGTCATAAAGAATATGATGCACAGAATCACCTGAGCCACATAGCAGTGAGATAGGGGTGAGGACAAGAGGGTGTGTGACCCTCTCATCAGTGGAGGGGTTTGGAGCCGCCCCCCCCCCCCCCCCCAAGAAAAAAAAAAAAATAATTTGAAATTCAAGACAGTAAAACACAATTACCTTGACTCTGTGCTGCTGTGTACTGGTCACTTTCTGTGGGTGGGCAATATTTCTGCGGATGCAATGATATTAGTTTTCAAACATTGTTTACAGCAATAATCATCAAAAATTTAATTAATGAACCACAGGATACAATTCGGTGCTCCATTAATTAAAATTTTATTGATGATGATTTTCTATTACCTGGAAAAAACATGCATGGACATCATGCACTGCCCATGCAAGGATTATGACCAGCAACTGTACTGTATGTCTGTGTCACTGTTATGAGCAGGGACTAATCTAAATGGGTGGATGTGTTTACAAATATTCATATTTTTTAACACCTGATAACAAAGTAATATAAGTTTATAAACAATCACACAATTGACTTTTAATTACAATACTCCTAATTCCTATTAAACATATATGAATGTTTATTAATTTTGTGGAATTTTTACACTGTGTATGAAGCTTATTTGGGCCTGTATGTTTGTTAAAATTGCCCTTCCACTACGGAGGACTTTTTGAAATCAGTTTACACTGGATTGTGTGGTATTCCTTTGTGTAAGACAGTGTATTCATTGTAATAATATTCATGCATAAGTTCATGTTCTTGGTTTGTTTTAGGCCTCATAATCTACAGAATAGCTTGGATGGAGGTGTATTCCATCACTTGAGTGCAAGAAGGCTTTGCAATGCTACATGTATAGCATAAACCTTGTTGCACTCCAGGGACAAATTTATCAATTTTAATAACATGGGTAAAATATCGGACATGAACCGTTTAATTTTTTTTTTTTTTTTTAGTTCACTTCGACAAAGTCAAGCAGGGCTTATCTAATCACTCTCCATCCATTGTCCATCCATCTGTCATCCATCAACACCATGTTTTGGTCAATTCAAGTTAAAGTTTGTGTGAGTAATGGTACCAAATGGGTATTACATTTTTGTTTAACTCAACATGCCCAGCCCCATAGGGAGAGGGTGGGGTAAAATGCTCCCAAAATATTTTTAAAATCTTATGAACCAGTGGGTACAGTGACTTTATATTTGTTTTGGAACTACCTTTTGAGGTGTAGAATCACGCTTGTTCAAACGTACTTTGTGAAGCAATATTTGGCTTTGTAATGGCAGTGGTTAGATTTTTGGTACCACCCAAAATTTCTATTTTCCGAACCGATGGTCCGATTTGAATGAAATTCAGTATCGTGGTAATATTGGGTCATAAGTACTTACCTCATGCAAAAAAAACCCTGCATCACCATGGGAACCCCAGGAGCAAAAAATAGAAATGTTTTCAAACTCCCATGTTTCCCAAACCACTTGGAACAGAGAACTGTTATGTGGTATGAAGCATCCTTAGAACCAGTAGAATTGAATGGTAAAAAAAAAATGCCCTCTGTTGTTAGAGAGTTCTGCAGAGGGCATCAGAATAATGTTGGTGCAGTATTTTTGCAAACATTTTAGAAAATCTTTTCTCAAGAACCAATGTTCAGAATCTTTTGATATTTGGTATACAGCATCCATAGAGGAGTCAGATACAAGTTTGTTAAAATGAAGCCCATTCGTTCATATTTGGACTCAATGTAGGAGCCCAAATTTTATGGGGAATTTTCTTTAAAAATCTTCTTCAGAACCACGAGTCAGAATTTTTTAATGTTTGGTACCCTCATTGTTATGATGGTCAGATTCAAGATTGTTCAAACCAAGTCCCTATGTTAATATTTGGGCTTCCTTTGGTAGCCCAAATTTAACTTAGGGCTGTATGGGGAAGTTTTTTTTAAAAATCTTCTTCAGATCCACCAGTCAGAATGCTTTCGTATTTGGTATACAACATCTCTAAGGGGGGAGGGGTGGGGGTGAGATTCAAGTTTGTTCAAATCGGGTCTGTAGGTTAAAGTTTGGGCTCACTATGGTAGCCCAAATTTTAACTTTGTGCAATATGAGGAAATTTCTTTAAAATTTTGTTCTTCAGATCCACCAGTCAGAATGCTTTCATATTTGGTATACAGCATCTCTAAGGAGATCAGATTCAACTTTGTTCAAATCGAGTGCCTGGGTTGATATTTGAGCTCCCTATGGGAGCCGGAATTGGCCAAGTAGCTGAAGAATTAGACATTTTTTATTCAGTACCCTCAAGAGGTGAAGAGTAATCTACATAGGTTGTATCAAGGTGCTTGAGAGGGGAGCTCCACATTTTACATCATAATCAACTAAAGAAAAGGCATGATGCTTGGACTGTTTTTGTCACTCCTGAGGGGCTCAAAGATTTGCAGTGTGTCCTATGGAGATGGATTGCTTAATGTAGATTCATTCTTGGACTCTTATATCATGTTCTGTTCTCTGTCTATATCGTGTTCTGTTCAAGGTGAGCGCTTCAGGCCCTGTGGGGCCTCTTGTTTATTTATTTATTTATTTATTGGGTTTTAACAACACTTTCGAAAGCCAGCAGCTACAAGTTTCTTCTCTCCTTGAACCAAGCATCTCGCCCAACTGCAGCACTCATGGTCCACTGAGTTTTTAGCTCACCTGACTTTCAGTCAGGGTGAGGTGTAGTGATCACTTGCCGTCTGTCGTCCGTCGTCCGGGAACATGGTGTTTACGTCTTCTCCTCCAAAACTGCTGAACTGATTAACCATTTAAGTGAAATGTGAGATGCTTGTTTGTTATGACATTGCATTTTGATTTTGCTTAAATCAAGTTGCCCTGCCCCCAGTAGGGCCATGCCCCAAAATTTTGCCTAAATCTTAAAAAAATCTTCTCGTGAACCAGGAGTAGCAGAGATTCGATATGTGGTGTGTTGCTTCCTTTTGAGGTGTAGACTCAGTTTTGTTCAAGAGAAGTTTGTGGGTCTTTATTTGCCTTCATTATTGGAGGGCATGTATTTTTGCCCCGCCCAAAATTTCTGTTTTTCGAACCAAGAGGCTGATTTGAACCAAATTTAATTTTTGGATTTATTTGATCATAAGTAATTAATTTATGCCCCAAAATATTTTCCCATCCCCCCATGGGAACCGCAGGAGCTAAAAATAGAACAAAATTCAAAACGCACATATCTCCAAAACTACATGGCACTGAGAATTCTTATTTGGTGTGAAGCTTCCTTGGGACCAACAGAATGGAATGGTCTAAGCAAATTTCTATCAGGTCAATCATGGGGTACTTATTCGTGACATTGAAAAAATGCTTAGTCAGCGTTCTGTAACACTGTGGGTAATGAAGAAAGCATTTAAGACTCTTCTTCACCCAATTCACTCCTCCAAAACCTTTCAGATTTCACATATACCATCTTTGCAAGATTTTTTTACACGTTTATTGAAATCAAATCCCTGGGTCCATATTTGGCCTCTATGGGAGTCCAAATGTTGAAATTAGTGCAGTATGAGGAATATTCTTTAAAAATCTTTTTCTTCAGACCCACCAATCGGAATCTTTTGATATTTGCTATGCACCATCATTAGGCGGGTGAGATTTAAGTTTCTTCAAGCCAAGCCTATATTTTGGCTCACCAGGGTTTTGCAAATTGCGAGAATGGTGATTTCATTCCTCTGATGTTCTTGCAAATGCTTGTTAAGAAGATCCATATTTACCATTCCCCCAAAATTATAAGCATTTTTTCATCAGATAAAATTTAATAAAATTAAATTAATTTTAGAGCTGAACGATTAAAGGGTTTTCGTGATTGATTAATCGCATGGGTTAACCTTGGTTAACCGATTAATCACTTGCCCCAATAGGTAGCTGAATAATTGCTGTACCGTTGACCATTTATATAATTAAAACTTTACTCAGCATAATGGACAAAACCGGGCAGCGCCATATACAAACATGTCCATTCAAATTTTATTATATTTTCAATTTTTGTCTCAAAACATAGCTTATGACCCCTCATTGGAACAAGCTCATTGAGCTTGTTCCAATAGGAGGGGGAGGGGGGGGCATAAGCTATGTTTTTGAGACAAACATTGAAAATCTTTAGAATTTCTTGTGCAAGTATCGTCTACTACCTGCATTTGTTGAAGGGTTGAGAATGACCGTTTTCAGCTACTGATACAGTATAATGATCATGCAAGTGAACAAGTATTTTGGCACGAAACTGGCATGCATTTCTCTGTCTCATGCAACTGATGTGAGCCAGTGTGATAATGTTTGCCTGTTTTGGAGCAAGTTTGTTCCATAGTTAACCCATACAGGGTATTTTTTGTTTTTAAAAATTTGATTAACAGTTTCCATCTTGGTTTCAAAAAGTGATGATAAATAGTGAATATAAGCTTACCCAATATGAAAGAAAAATGGTTAGCAATTGGACATTTTTATATAGCATTTTGCGATGTGAATCCAGCCATCAAATACCCTGCCATATAGTACCGTACTTCAAAAGTAACGGTTAACCGATCAATTACTTTTTTTTATCAATCAAGATATTGATCATTGGTTAGTCGATTAATCGGTGTGAGCCAGTGTGAGATTCAAGTTTGTTTATGCCAAGTCCCTGGGTTCATATTTGGGCTCACTGTGGGAAATTCAAGTTTGTTTACGCCAAATCCCTGGGTTCATATTTGGGCTCACTGTGGGAGCCTGAATTATAACTTAGTTCAAAATGAGGAATATTCTTCAAAAGTATTCTTCACATTCAGCAGTCAGAATGTTTTGATATATACAGTATCCTTAGGGAGGTGAGATATAAGTTTGTTAAAGCCAAGTCCCTGGGTTCATATTTGGTCTTCCTGTAGGAGCCCGAATTGTACCAAAATTTCTATTTTCCAAATTGAGAGGCTGATTTGAAGCAAATTTGATATGATGGGCTTATTAGTTCAATATGAGGAATATTCTTTAAAAATCCTTTTTTTTTTGAGATCCACCGGTCAGAATCTTTGGATATTTTGTATAAGCTTTTCTTATGAGGGGCAGATGCAACTAAATATTCAAATAAATTCCCTGGGTTGATATTTAGGCTACCATGTCAGGTGAATGCCATCAGGCCCTCTGGGGGCTCTTGCTTGTTTTCTGTTTGACAACATTGCCCTGGCTCTTCTATCTATATTTTTCATTTTAAGTTAGTCACTACTTTTATTTAGGCTTCCCAAATTTGTTACTGCATGTCTGTCTGTCTGTCCTTCGGATGAAATGTTTCTTCGCTTTTCATTTGCCTGGGTCAACATTTTAAATAATTTGCAGCTATCTTTCACCCTCCAACCTCCCCCCCCCCCACACACACACACACAAACACACACACACACACACATACAAAAATCTGGGCTGGCAAGTATTGAGTATTTTATCAAAAAAGTGGTACTACGAGTACTGAGTACTTTGGACCCAGCCTATCACAAGTATATTAAACATCAAAGAGTATATTATATACTTGAAACAAATACAGTACAGTGGCAGTGTACTGCTCACTTTCCATGGATGGGCACTATTTCCACGGATACAAATTCATACAATAATATCTGATGCCAAACACTAACTATAGGTATAATCATAAAAAATTTAAATAATGAAGCACCAGGTACAAACCGATGCTTCATCAATTAAAATTTTGTAGATGATGATTTTTATTGACTGGTAAATGCATGAGTGGACACGCGTGTATTACAACCCGTCCACTGCGACTGTACTGTAACTTGTCCTCTTTGTGAACATATTTTCTACAATTTCACTCCTTTTGACAGAATGCATGCCTGTGGGGATTAAAACCAAAATAGTGAAAGTGCACTTGTGGATATTTGCAGCACAAGCACAGCACTAATGAATCAATATTTGATGATTTTAGGAATTTTAACAGTGTCATGAGACACCACAGTAGCAGGTACTGATCATTCTGTTGGAAAAAATCAGTTTTATGACTCGAGGTGCCTTAACTGAGAAAACTTAGGCTTTTTCTTACAAAGATTGCAGAATATCAAACACAATGTGAAATGTGTTCAGAAGCAAGAATGTGATTAAAAAATAATGGGAAATTCATGTCACCATCAATTTATTTATAAATTAATAAAGTTTTTTAGCTCACCTGAGCAAAGCTCAGTGGGAGCTTTACTAATCACATTCTGTCCGCCATCCGTCCGGCGTTAACTTTACATTATTCAAATGTTGGGTAAATGTTTATTACCTAATGCCAATTCCGATTTGTTCAAATGAAGTTGCCCCCTTCTCCTGGGTGGTGCCATGCCCCCAAGGGGCACCAAAATCTTTTCATCAACCAGCAGTAGCAGAGACTTGATATATGGTATGCAGCTTCCTTTTAAGGTGTAGACTTGGATTTCTTTAAGCGAAGTTTGATGGGCTATATTTGGCGTCGTTATGGGAGGGGCAAAATTTTTTGCCCCACCCAAAATTTCTATTTTCCGAACCGAGAGGCTGATTTGAATCAAATTTTATGTGAGGGCTTATTGGGTCATAAGTACCTAATTTATGCCAAATTTTCTTTTTCTGTAGCTCCATGGAAACCACAGGAGCTAAAAATCGAAAAAAGTAAAACGCCATATCTCCAAAACTCCACGGCACTGAGAATTTTTATTTGGTGTGAAGCTTCCTTATGACCAACAGAAAGGATTGGTCCAAAATATTGCCATCGGTTTTATCATAGGCAGGGCTCGCCTTGAGTAAAATGGTCGGGGCCTAAAAAAAATGCCCCACATATTGAGGTCGGGGCCTTTTCGGGGCTGATTTTCCATTTTGTCCATTATTGTTAGTGCTTTTTTGTGGAAAATGTCGGGGCTTGAAAAAAAGCCCCCAGCAAGTGCTCCTCGGGGCTGATCTCGGGGCCTGGGCTGATCAGCCCCGACTCAAGGCAAGCCCTGCATAGGGTACAGTTTCGGGACTTTGAAAACACTTTTTAACACTGTAGGCAATGGGAAAAACATTAAAAGATCTTCTTCTCTAGATCCAGCAGGCAGAATCTTTTGATATATGGTATGCAACATTGTAGGGTGGATCTGATTCAAGTTTGTTCAAATCCGCCCCCCTGGGTTTATATTTGGGCTCAGTATAGGAGCCCGAATTCAAACGTAGTGCATTTCAGGCAAATTTCTCAAAAAATCTTCTTTACCAGATTTAGCTGGCAGAATCTTCTGATATTTGGTATGCAACATTGTGGGGTGGATCTGATTCAAGTTTGTTCAAATCGGCCCCCTGGATTCATATTTGGGCTCACTATAGAAGCATTCCAGGCAAATTTCTTTAAAAATATTCTTCTCCAGATCCAGCAGGCAGAATCTTTTGATATTTGGTATGCGACATTGTGGGGTGGATCTGACTCAAGTTTGTTTAAATCAGCCCCCTGGATTCATATTTGGGCTCACTATAGAAGCCCGAATTCGAACTTAGTGCATTTCAGGCAAATTTCTTAAAAAATCTTCTTCTCCAGATCCAGCAGGTAGAATCTTTTGATATTTGATATGCAACATTTTGGGGTGGATCTGATTCAAGTTTGTTCAAATCAGCCCCCTTGGTTCATATTTGGGCTCAGTATAGGAGCCCAAATTTGAACTTAGTGCATTTCAGGCAAATTTCTTTGAAAATCTTCTTCTCAAGATCCAGCAGCAGAATCTTTTGATATTGGGTATGCAGCATGCTTAGGGGGTGAGATTCAAGTTGTTCAAGCCAAGTCCCTGGGTTCATATTTGGGCTCACTGTGGTAACCCGAATTATAACTTAGTTCAAAATGAGGAATTTTCTTTAAAAATCTTCTTCAGATCCAGCAGTCGGAAAGTTTCGATATTTGGTATGCAGCATCCTTAGGGGGGTGAGATTCAAGTTTGTTCAAGCTATGTCCCTAGGTCCATATTTGGGCTCACTGTGGGAGCCCGAATGATAACTTACTTGTAGTTCAAAATGAGGAATTTTCTTTAAAACTCTTCTTCTTCAGATCCAGCAGTCAGAATGTTTTAATATTTGGTATACAGCATTCTTATGGGGTGAGATTCAAGTTTGTTCAAGCCATGTCCCTAGGTCCATATTTGGACTCACTGTGGGAGCTTGAATTGTAACTTAGTTCGAAATGAGGAATTTTCTTAAAAAATCTTCTTCAGATCCAGCAGATGAATGCTTTTGATATTTTTTATGCAGCATCCTTAGGAGGCAAGATTCAAGTTTGTTCAAGTCATGTCCCTAGGTCCATGTTTGGGCTCACTGTGGGAGCTCGAATTGTAACTTAGTTCAAAATGAGGAATTTTCTTTAAAAATCTTCTTCTTCAGATCCAGCAGTTGGAATGTTTTGATATTTGGTGTGTGGCATCCTTAGGGTGGTGAGATTCAAATTTGTTAAAGCCATGTCCCTAGGTCCATATTTGGGCTCACTGTGGGAGCTTGAATTGTAACTTAGTTCGAAATGAGGGATTTTTTAAAAAAATCTTCTTCAGGTCCAGCAGATGAATGCTTTTGATATTTTTTATGCAGCATCCTTAGGAGGCTAGATTCAAGTTTGTTCAAGCCATGTCCCTAGGTCCATGTTTGGGCTCACTGTGGGAGCTCGAATTGTAACTTAGTTCAAAATGAGGAATTTTCTTTAAAAATCTTCTTCTTCAGATCCAGCAGTTGAAATGTTTTGATATTTGGTGTGCGGCATCCTTGGGGGGGGGGGGGGGGGGGGGGGTGAGATTCAAGTTTGTTAAAGCCAAGTCCCTGGGTTCATATATGGGCTCCCTGTGGGAGCCCAAATTATAACTCGGTTCAATATGAGGAATATTCTTTAAAAATCATTTTTTTAGATCCACTTGTCAGAATCTTTGGATATTTGGTATAAGCTTTTCTTAGGAGGAGTAGATGCAACTTGTTGAAATCAATTCTCTGGATTGATATTTAGGTTACCATGTACAGGTGGGCGCCCTCAGGCCCCCTGGGGTCTCTTGTTTTAGGACAAAATGCATACTGAGAGCTTGGGGTGGGGGGGGGGGGGTACATCCAGGGCTATAATTTACCTCATCACTAGGTAAAAGAATATTTGACATCATTTGTTGAGATAAAATGGCACTTTCTATTGATATTGGTGGATTATATAGCCCCAGCCAGGGCTTATAAGAATCTGAGAATCGATTCCCGTAGAGATCCGTGCAACAAAACCAGTGAGAAACCATGTAGCTTCTCGTAACATTGCTGCTAGGATTCACATGAAAAGAACTGAGTCAGTTTAACCCTTTACCTAACACAAAGGCAGCAAATTAACCAATACAACACTAACATGACTTGAAATATTGTGACACTGGCAATAAAATTTGTACAAATATGGCTGTCATTGGAACCGGCTCTCATCATCCGGTTCTAGTAACATCCATAATTATTACGCTTGATGAATATTGTTTATTTTTAGCTCACCTGACTGTAAGTCAGGGGGCGCTTAAATGATTACTTTCTGTCTGTCCACCATCAGTCCATCCTGTCCGGCGTGAACTTTACATTACTAACCTCTCCTCATAAACAACTGAGCCGAATTGAACCAAATTTGATATTCATGTTCCTTATCATATATGAATTCCAGTTTGTTCAAATAACGTCGCCACACCCACAGGGGGCCCCAAGCATTTCTCTGATAGCATGCATAAATTGTTTTCCAAAATTGAAAAAAAATCTTCTCCAGAACGATGTATAAGAATCTTTTGATACTTGGTATACAGCATCTCTAGGGGTGGGAGGGATAGGTTCAGGTTTGTTCAAATCAAGTCCCTGAGTTGATATTTGGGCTCCCTATGGGCACCCAAATATCAACAGTGCAACATGAGGAAATTTCTTTGAAAACCTCCTTCAGATCTACCAGTCAGAATGCTTTCATATTTGGAATGCAACATTTCTAGTGGGGTTGGGGGGGGGGGGGGGGGGCAGGGGGAGGGTAGATTGAAGTTTGTTTGAATCGGGTCTCTGGGTTAATATTTGGTCTATCTATTGAAGGCCAAAGTTTAACTCAGTGCAGTATGAGGAAATTTCTTTAAAACTCGTTTTTTTTCAGATCCACCAGTCAGAATCCTTTCGTATTTGGCTTACAGCATCTCTAAGGGGGTCAGATTCATGTTTGTTCAAGCCAAATCTATGGGTTAATATATGGGTTCATTATGGGAGTGCAAATTAACTCAAAGCAACATGAGAAAATTTCTTTAAAAATCTTTTTCTTCAGACCCACTAGTTTAATGCTTTAATATTTGGTGTACAACATCTCTGGGGAGGTCAGATGTAAATTTGTTCCAGTTTGGTTCCTGCCAGTCAGAACTCTTTCATATTTGGTATCGCAGGAAGGGTGGGGGGGGGGGGGGGGGCAGATTTGAGTTTGTTCATTTCAGGTCTGTGGCTTAATATTTGGGCAGGGGTGGGTTAGGTTCGAGGTTGTTCATAAATGTTCAAATCCATTCCTTAGAGCTTTTCCATAAAATTTGCCTTTCAAAGTGCAGTGACACAACAACCCTTGGAAGTTTGGCAGTACTTGTCTACAGCTGTCAGAATTGGAAGCAATCAGGAAGACCTATGCTAATAATCATCTAACATGGACAATAGAATTATGAATAATTTCATAACTTTATTCCTATGTAGTGTCCATGAACCTTGACTAACTGAATCTGACCCAAAATACTTCTCTGAACCACCTCGTCAGGTGAGCGATTAAGGGCCCGGGGGGGGGGGGGGGGTTAAAAATCAGTAGTTGGTGTTGTAAAAATTAAAAAAGTTGTATTGGGTAAAGGGTTAACATGTATTATCAGTATGCAACAGGGGTTCAATCATACTGACCTAATAGGATCCTGGCCCATAGCAGGTCTGAACTGTCGGAACGATTTCCGCAAGAATCCAAATGGATTCTCCCAAATTTAGAGGAACTATAAGCCCTGCACAACCCCAATTTTGAAACAAAATTGACATATTGTTTCATGGTGGTGGGGCCCTATTTATCTTGCTGAATGATTAATTAAAACAGATTTTGTGAAAAGGTTTTGTGTGCTGATGCAGATTTTAGTTTTATTTTGGGATTTGGGTAGTTTCAAAGAAAGCTGTGAATTCTTATCCCTCCCAACCTATTGGGTGAAGGCAATAACAGTTTTTAAGCCTATTTGACACAGATTGGACAGTTCTCTTCAAAAGAACAAATTTCCCATGCTTTGGACTAGACAAAAACCAAAAGTTGAATTCTATTGCAGAAATGACTCTTTCATCACATGAAAGAGGTAACTGTATCTTTGGTAGGGTTGGGTTAGTCTTTGTAAGACTGTGACCCGGGGCCCTCCTGGCCCTGAGCAGGGCCAGGAGGGCCCCGGGTCACAGTCTTACAAAGACTAGGGTTGGGTTTGCTCATAGGTATAACTGTTGTAAATATTTTAATTAGATTTACATGCCTCGAAAAGTTGCGCTCGGAAATTATGTAATTCCAAAAACTAAGCAGTCTTGGGGAAATATATTGTTTCAATAAACATTTGAAGAAGTCTACTGACATTTTGCATTACTTTTCAATGTTCCAGATGAATAAAGAGGATGATTTGAGGACTTTTAGAACCTAAAAATTTGTTTGACTATTGGTGTGTTTTGTTTGGGAATTCCCTGAGAAATATGAACATGTGACCAGCACTTCCCTTTCTGTTAGTTTTTCTTTTATTTGTTGCATGACCCCTGTTTAAAAATCATTAAAAGGTTGTCTGAAGGGCTATAGTTGACAAAAAATATTTGAATGCTGAATTTAAAATGCTGCGACCATATTTTTTTCGCCTGAACGTTATAATGGTCGCCTATGGGAAAATATTTAGTACTGTGAAACGTATTCTTGTTTGGCTGAAATTAAACAATTGCAGGAATTCGACTGAATAAACCAAAATGTTTTTGGAGTAATGGTTGCGGAATGAAATATTTCAATACGTTGGATACTTTGGGGTTCCTTCTTACGCCTTGCGTATTGTCATATTATTATCAAATGGAATGTTATGTCTGAATGATTAAAACATTAGTCCCATATTTAAATGCTTTCTATACACAGAGACTGATGTTTTATGCAGGGGCGACGGAGAAGGGTTGCTTGCGGGGGAGGGGGGGGTGGTCTAGCACCCTGCCCTTTCTTCGGTGTGTGTGGGGGAGTGGGAGGCAAAGTGCCCTGTGATAGCTAAAAAGTTAGGAAAATCCTTCATCTTTAAGTTGTATTCTGTGTTAAACAGTTGACTCCATGTATTCAGCATAAACTCAGGTGCGCTAAATGTTCTGAGTAGGCAGAGGAGTATCTGTCACAATGGAATAGCAGAACTGATGCAATTGCAGTGTTTTGTGGGCAGTGCAGACAAGCAACAGTACTACACAGTTGTATATAAATGAGATGAGCCAACTGAATCGAAAATCATGTACCCACTGCAATTGAATTTGGAGTGCATTTTACGATAATCTTCCAGGATCCAACTGCAAAATCCTTAATTATATAATTGGAAGTTTTAGTAGTCTATCCCGGTCTATTCCTAACCATATAAAGAATATAAAATTATGTGTTGGAGAGGATTCAGTATTTCACAATTTTAACAGATGAGAGCATCTTGTATCTGTATAGTATGAACTATAAATTGCACAGCATATTACACCAATAGCATTGGTTACCTCCAGATTGGAGTTATTTGTCTTTGATCAGTTCTTTGTTAGTTGACCTGTATAAATATAAATCTTTAAGCTAAGTGTTTTGTTTATAATGACACATCTGAACCAATTATGAATCTGCTTGGGAAAGGTTCAAGCTTCTTCGTAATTTAGGTTGTCGCTTAATATTCCATATCACTAAAATTAGCCTCAGATGTGACCTATCCCTGTAATGTTTCCAGATTAATTACAGGGCATAGAAGTGATTTATACATTCTGTTTCATTGAAAATATTCTAAAAACCTCTCAGGAAACCAATTGCATGTACACCCATTTCCCCAGTTTTTCATGACTCGAAAAACCCACCCACACGCGCCTCAGTGTGTGAACCAGTGTAATTCGTAACCACTTAGCCACCGCGACTCCATTTGAGAGTATAAGTTCAATCGTTCCGTGGGGTGAATAAAGCGGGGCCCTCTTACTCCTAGTCTGAAACCACGCCACCCCAACTGAGGAAGGTTGATGGACCCCCCCCCCCCCCCCCCCCCGCCAGAGAGTTTTGTGCTAGGAAAAATTGTGAATTACAAACAATATGATAATTAAAGTCCACTGATCGGAACGCGGTGGTCTAATGGTTAGGACATTGAACTGCAGACTGAAAGGTTCGATCCTGACCAGTGATAACTATATTGTGTCATTGGGCAAGACACTTAATCCCGATTGTCATCGTGGGTGCACGTCGGTGGTGCTCTTGTATTCAACCGCTTCTAACACTGCCTGTGCAGACTTAGTGCGTTGGCGGTGTCTGACAGTTTCTCTCCGCTGCTAGGTGGTTCTATCCGGGTACTCCTGCTTCCTCCATCCGTAAATCTATCCGACACGATCTGACCCTGGCTGTTCAAGTGGCGTTAACCCTTTACCCAACGAATCAGCCACATCCGCGGGCGTAATATGCCCATTCGGCAGCTGAAAAAAGTATTATTTTAAATTAAAAAAAACATTTCAACAAAATCATATCATGTGACTCCTCTTTGGAACGAGCTCATCGAGCTCGTTCCAATGAGGGTCACATGATATGATTTTGTTGAAATGTTTGGAAATTTTTTTTAAAATTATATTTAAAATAATAAATTTTGATATCATCTGCGTTGGGTAAAGGGTAAAACCTCAATAAAACAAACAAAATAATATCGGCTTGTACAATTCACATCTCACATCTCACAAAGCGGCGACATGGCCGTTGACAACTTTGCCGGTGCAATCAAGTTATGATACCTAGTTACGCAGTAGAAGGTGCTTTCCATTAGTATGATTGCAGTTGTGACAACGCGATTCAACAGCATCACAATGTAAATTGAGGAACACTCTGAAACAAAGAACTCCGAATGGCGGCCGGAAGTAATTTATATCAGTCTCCGAGGCGCAGAAGAATTCTGGGAATCAGATGGAGATAACCTGTTTTTCGATAGAGATTACTGAGACGTTTTTCAAAACTCACGATTAACCACTGTGAATAAGGGGAGTTTGAATCAAAATCTGAATTTGATTTCTTTGGCGACCGCGTAGTCGCGTATTGTAACACAAGTTCGACGGATGTTGACGATTAGCTTCGCTCTGCGAACGGAACAAATTTGTGCCAATTACTGTCGGGGTACTGGCATTCCAGTCCACGATCGTGCGTGGAAAGAAAGAGTTCTTGAATTCGTCAGTAGATGTTCTGCATATTTCATGTTGTTTTTGCTCTTCGTGCGAAAACGGTCTTTTTAAATGTATAGTTCTTTTGGGGTGGCATCGCTTCAAGAGATGTTGTTGCCGAGTGTCAGCATGTGTTTGTTCTTGCAGGGAAAGTCAATTGAGAAAGCGAACCATGCCACTTACGCTTCTGTCCCTGTGAAAGTCATTACAGACAAAACGCGCAGCTTGTCATCTCTAATTTCTGGATGTCTTTCGGGATGTAAGTGTCGCACACTATGCAGCCGTATTCCAGTATGGAGCGAACCAGAGCCTGTTTCAGCAAAGACACTTTGGGGCCATTCGATGAAATGTAAATGCTGGGAAAACATACCCCAATCTATACCTTAATAAACAGGGGCATAGCTTGGATTTCCTATTGAGGGGGGGGGGGGGCATAATTATTTAGGGGGTGCTACATCGATATATACCACAGGCATATCCGAAGGTCGTAGGCGTGAGTAGGTATGGCCTCCCATGGCGGGAGTTCGGGGGCTCACCGAACCCCCTCCAATGGGCGGGCCATACCCACCCCACCCCACCCTACCTCCGGCATTTTTTGAAAACGACCACTCCTTCGACGAGCTTAGCTCCGGAAGTAATCGATTGATACAGCCTTGATTCCGGCAGAGGAGGAGCTCGGATTAGTCAGCGGCTGCAGGTGAGTTTCTATATTTAGGTAACGTAAAGCACATGCGAAACATTTACAACAAAGCAAATTGAAGCAGGTAACATTATGGAGGCATTATGTAGTTGTTTTGGGTCAAGCGAGGAGGGTGAGTGGGTGTAAGGGTTTTTTTTATATAAAATGCTTCCAATGATAATAACACTTCGGCCGGCGCTGATTTGTCGCGGTTCTCAGATGAGAAGGGTTTGATAGCCCTCAGCCGCCCAAATGACTCCGTATCCCCTTGCCTCTTTTCTCATTCCAACACCCGGAAACGAATTGTTTAATGATATCGTGTACATTATGTACCCCATTTTTCCCAATTTCTCACGCACCCAATGACCGACCACATATCCTTCACTCCATAAAAACGTTGACAGATACTGTGAGAAATGTGCAAGTTATTGGTTTTTTTTATTGAAACCACAACAATCGCGACACTCAAATTGCTATTCTCTGATGGTATCAGTCGACAACTCCCAGAATTAAACTCATCAAAGAGGATGAACGGTTTCGAAAAAATGTCGTTTTAACTAAAATATGCATTAGTACATGATATTAACGCTTGGAAAATGGACAGATAGTCATAAGTAGTATAGCATGTACCCGAACGGGCACCCTTACCTGAACTTTTTCCAGTACAAAACCGGTGCAATGTTGCCGGTACAAAAAAACCCGGGCTTCAACAAACTGGATCCGACAAGTGGTATATGTACTGCGGATATTATAAGTTATTGTGATGAATTGATGGTAACATGGTCTGAGGTTTGCGGCTCCGAGCTTATGTTCATCTGAGACGCGAAGCGTCGAGGTTGAACATAACGCTCCGAGCAGCAAACCTCAGACCATGTTACCGTCATCTCATCACAAAAAATGAAAAATAACGAAAATTAATTGGCGAGTCGAGCTCGTTCCAATGAGGGGTCAGAACCTATGTTTTTGAGACAAAAAATGAAAATAATAGTTATTCAAGAATTTTGTTTGCAAGTGTCGTCTGCATTTCATGTTAGGTGAAGGGTTAAAAAAAACCCCCCAAAACAACGAAGTCCCCATTGTACCTACGGCAAAGCGTCTTCGTTTGCGCGCACGGATACATGGCACAATTGTTGATTGCATAATTCACTTGTGAAGTTATCGTTTATAATCAAACCCGGAAATCCCAGTAAATCACACTTTGGAAAGTAATAACGGTATTTAACTACCGGATAAGTTCTGCCAACAAGTAGTAACGGGATTGATAAAAACAGTGAAATATGGAAGACTCTAACACAATGACTGGCATCACATCTTATCAATCCGATACAAATGTTATCGATAACGATAACAAGAGAAACAGATCGGCAGTAAGTTCGACTCCCTCACCTGCTGGAAATAAAAAGCCACGTAAATGCGCCGCACGACTATTGCTTTCCTGAGAGTGCTCCATAACCCATCCGCCAGGGAGTTCCTGAAGTCTGTTTTCGTCGAGGCTGCTGACGAGCGGATCAGTGACTTTAAAAAAAACCCGTTGAATCTCTGAAAACCGAGTTGACCTTGAAAGATAAAAAATTACAGAAGCCCTCTTACAGGGTTGATGACCTTGAACAATATGGTCGACGTACGAATCTACGCCTGTCCAGTATCGTCGAGAAGTCAGGGGAAGATACTTATAAAATTGTCTTGGACATTGCCAGTAAAATAGGCGTCAGTCTTGATGATATTTCTTGGAGCCACCGAGTAGGCCCAAAAGTGGTCAATGGAAAGCCTGTCGAATCACGTACACTTATGTTTCGACTCAATAGTTATAGACTACGCGATAAACACTTTCGTGCACGGGCGAAACTGAAATCACTCAAACATGCATCTGATCCTATCGACATCGGCACAACCACTCTGGCATCTTCATTAATGAAGATCTGACCCGGACTCGCGCTGTCATGGCTCGCCGAGCTCGAGTTATGGTTCGCGAACAGAAGCTACAGGACTCGTGAACCCTCGACGGGGTCATCTTTGTTAAATACAGGGACGGCTCCGTTGAGAGAACCAGGAGCCCGCGGCAGATGAACAGCCTTGAGAAAAAGTTCCGTCTTGTCAGAAAATCAATCTTAACACTTCACAGTCTCATATTGTAGATTAGTTTTTGTGAAATCATTTGGCTTCACTCCCACCTCATTTTTATACTGTAGTTTAGCTGTCTATATTGATTCTTCCTACTGTTGGTGATATTGCCCAAAATCGATTATCGTGGCTCTCCTTTGTTGGTTACATGCGTCCGACACAGGCACGTTTGAAACGTCAGCCCGGCGGATCCTTGGACGGCGAGGGTGCCTTACCTCCACTATTTCCAGACAAATTGAATAAATTCCTCCTTCACAATCGACATTAACTAGACCTTGCTGAAGAAAAGTGACCTTAAGTACCAATATATAAATCAATAAACAAAAGACAAATTTATAATTAAGATCCCATACTGGCCATTGATAATACTGTACATGCTGATTATCTAAGATCTATCTGTTCATGTTCAACAGGCACGTTCTTCCCCTTGCACTGTCAGGTTCTCTCCAGATGTGAGCTGGCCGTTATCGTTTGGCTTCTGCTCTCTTGAGCGAAAATGAAAAAAATGGCAACTGAATCTGTATGATCGCTATTCGTTTTTTCAAGTTATTCTTAGGCTTATTGGCTCTTGATATATAGTGGCTAACTTGACTTGAGTGTTTGGGCTCAGTATCTGTGGGACGGATACTCCGTGCCACAGTTACTCCTGGGCGTTGAGATGGGGGAGTGCATGGGGCCAGGGACGTGGCGACAGGGGTAGTGTGTGTGTGGGGGAGGGGGGGGGGGGGGTCTAATGCATATCTCATGTAAATGTGTATTCCAGTGTTGGTGATGGTGGTATACAGAGTGTTAGATAGCGTAGCGTCATGAGCCGGTCAAAGTTCTCCGCCCGCTCCACTCCTCCCTACTCTCTGCTACACCGACCATTCACTCTTATTGAAATGGCAAAGTGAGAACATTCCATTCCAGACTCATTTCTTCGCACTGTACCAACTAACGCATGCTGAAAGTTAAAACTCTCGGGATGGCCTTCGTGTGGGATACATGGAATGCTTGTAATGTTTGTCCAAGGCTTACTCATGCTTTGACCCTTTCCCTAGCATATAGGCCAAAACCGACCAGCGCTATTCACAAAAATTGCCATCCAATTTTGATTATTTTTTTCAAGTCCTACCTGGGGGGAGGGGGGGGGGCATAGCTTGTGACCGCTCACTGGAACGTGCTTGTGGAGCGCGTTCCAATGGGAGGGGGTGGGGTGGGGGTGTCGTAGACTGTGATTTTGAAGCGGGAAATGAAAGGTAACGGTCAATCAATAATTCTGCTTGCACGTGTCTGCTTTTCATGTTGGATAAAGGGTGAGCATATACATAAAAAATGCCACTTAACTTCCATTGGTTTTTCATTTCTTGTCTCGGGGACATAGCTTGTTGCCCCTAGCATAGCTTGTTGCCCCTCATTGGAACGAGCTCGTTGAGCTTGCACCAACGGGGGATCGTATGTTGTGCCCACTTTTGTAATAATTTGCTCTTTTGTAAGAGGTCCCCACTTTTGTAAGAATTTTTTAGCCCTTTTTTAAGAGGTCACCACTTTTGTAAGAATTTTTTAGCCCTTTTTTAAGAGGTCCCCACTTTTGTAAGAATTTTTTAGCCCTTTTTTAAGAGGTCACCACTTTTGTAAGAATTTTTTAGCCCTTTTGTAAGAGGTCCCCTCTTTTGTAACAGTTTTTTAGCGCTTTTGTAATAATTTCTTCTGACTCGGAAACATGATTTTAATGAAGTACGAAGTGTTTTTCATAACATTTGATACCTGCCCAGAGATTTCGAGTTGGACATAGAAAATTTTGATCAGAAAATCGAACTTGGCCAAAACTGGCGGAAAATTTCGATGTCTGTTTTTCCGCGTCATTGGCTTCTTTTTAACTCGATTCGCACTCCCCATTAGGAATTATAACGGAAATCTCCCGTTTTCTCGATTTGTCAGCTATGTGAAATGTCCCACTTTTATAAGAATTGTTTGCCCTTTTGTAAGAGGTCCCCACTTTTGTAAGAATTTTTTGCACCTCTGTAAGAGGTCACGACTTTTGTAAGAATTTTTAGCCCTTTTGTAATAGTGTCTTCTTCTGACCAGGAAACACGATTTTAATTAATTTCGAAGTTTCTTTTCATAAGATTTGGTTCCTGCCCGATAGGTTCGAGTTGGACATATAGACTCTGGCCCGGAAAAATAGAAATTTCGATTTCTGGTTTTCTGCACCAATTGCTTGTTTTTGAACCGATACACTTTTATAATAGTTTTTTGGTCCTTCTGTAATAGTTTCTTTTGGCAGGGAAACGTGGTTTTGATTACTTTCGACGATTGTGTTTTGCCCCTTCCAGATGGGATTGACTTGTTTTTTGGCCTTATTCGCGCTCCACATTAGCAATTAGAACGTAAATCAGCGAAATTGTGAATTGCTACGACGGCTTCTGGAAGGTCGACAGCAACGCCAACATGTACAGTACCAAAGTACCAACAAATCGATACCTTGTACGTTGGGAACTTAACGATCTATGGGTTAACTCGTGTGATAAGGACGCTTCAGACACATGCCATCGCTGACGCATACTGCAACAGGTTCTTTGTATCCAGGATTTCGAACTTATGGCGTCCCCCACTCCCTTCTACAAGAGTGCCCTCGAAAGATGGTTAGATTATGAATTGACCTTCAATGACGACAATTGACTTATCCAGATCACAGGAAATGCTGTTGCCAAGTGCCAGATCAACAATACCAGTCGGGAGTATGACATGCTACTTATCCATGCCTGGCTAGACTGGTTCATAGCAAGTACTCGAGCATTGCCACCCTTTTCGACCGAAACCTACAAAATCTCCAAGGATAAGAGCAACACGACTTTTACAAGGTCCGGCTGACAAGGGTGCTGCTAACGCTTGCGATACTTCATCTTTCTACTACTTTAAGATCACAAAGTGCGGTTAAAGAACCAGCCCTACAGCCAGAGGATACCTTCTAGTATTGGGAGGAAGCCAAAATTAGTTTGCCGACTCACCAGTCAGCAAATGACACACCAGGGTATCGATAGTCGCAAAAGACTTGGCGCTAGCGGTTGTCTCCCTGGGTTCTTGACCACTAAATTCGGTATGTGGCTTCACATGTGGGCGACTGATGACGACTTGCTTCAAGGTAGAGGTTGAAGGATTTCAAATGCGAGCGAGGGCTTCACAGTTTAGATCACCACGGCCACTGAAAAACGGCGCATTAAACACCTACACACATGTGATAATTGACACCCAACTCAACATCGCCGGAGACAGCTTTTCCTCGCTTTATCGACTCTATCAAGTATCACCCAGAATCCCACTCAGCAATAACCTACGGTGAGACTGGAGGCAAGGAGAAAGGTTTGTATGTATTGTAGGCACAAAGTGATCCTCTACCCAAATCAGATGTAACAAAACGTAACGGACCCGCTAACGGATCTGGTCGGACAGCGAAATCTGTATCGTGTCTTTCAGAGAGTGTCTCTGCGACTATTTGCGGGACTTCTGCAACCAATTCAAGAGAGAACCAACCCTGTACATCGTGTCTGCCCCACCAGACTCAAAAGTTTTATCACGAAACAAGACATGTTGTCAGAGCTGGCTTTCAGTGAGTGGCTGCAGAGCAAAGTGTGTGGGTATTGACCCAAAAATGACCTCAGTCCGAGAGACCTTAGAGAATAGATACGCTTGGGTGCTTTATTTCACTGCAAAGACCTTGACAGTTTCGAAGAATGTCTTCGGGATAACGATGTAATTTCTTCACTTGAAGACAGAGCGGCAGTGCCCCAGCCACTGTCCGAAACAGAACACGCTAATCTCCCAGTAAAAACTTATCAGCCAACTGCTGATAAGGTGCTTGATTCGTAGTATCATAAGCAAGCGTATGTGAATCATTTTTGCTTCCTATTTTAACACTTGCTGTCTCATCATGCTAGGCTACTATTTTGTGTTACGGGTTTTACGAATATTTGAGACCCAGGAGGGAGGTGACCATGGCGTTTCAAAAAGTGAGAAAGGTAGTGTAACTGTTCCGTTTGGAGGAACTCAACAACTGTAACATAAACTCCAAGGAACTTCTAAATCGTTTTCAGGAGGATGACAGTGCCGCTGGACATGCCCAAAGAACTTTGGACATGCTCAAAACGAGCGTCAACTAATAGAGACTCAAAAGAAAGTCTGAAGAACTGCAACAGAAAAGAGAATGGCTCATCGCGCTGGCTGCAGGGTATGGGTGGATGGGGGCAATAGGTTTCTGCCAATTTGTTTCGCATGCACTGAAAACGGCGACGTTGATCTGTCCCACAAGTATGACATACACCCAACTCCGTTAACTGCAGCCCTGACAACAGCCAAACATTGCCAATTTGGACATGTTTGCCCCCCCCCCCCCCCCCCCCCCCGTAACTATACCAGACAATGTCATACAATAAGTCGACATAGATGGGGACATCCACACCGGAGACGCTGAGATTGTCAGCCTCGCCTGAAAATCTCAAACTTAAAAAAATGAACCTACTGGGCCAGAGGTGGTGCAGAAGCGGATGAAAGACCCCAAGAAGGTGGGTGCTGGGCGGAAAATGGTTACGTCATGCTAAGTCTGCAATACACGAGAACGGCAAGGAGGCAGATATTGACTTGTCTGAACAACATGAGAGTGTGAGGTGACTAGAACAGTGGTATTAACAAATCAAGCCTGGACACATCGTTTGCGGTCTGGTAGTTATAGAGGGCATCTGACTGCTGACCCAACTAACGCCACCTCTTAGAACGTCAACAGTGGTGCCAGCCCCCGAGTCTAGCACATAGCACATATGCACAAAGTGTTGCTAAACACCAAGGCAGGCGAAAATATGCTAGTGAATATGGCCTATCACTCGCCTGTAGTATCTGACTTTGCCATGGGCTATGCGCGCTTAGGCAAATCGGCGATGGGAGTATAATTCCACCCGATATATTGAAGTAATCTGTTACAATCTATATTCTTACAGTAGCAATGGCTGCTCTTTTGATGCTGGTCGAGGAGTCCTAGTGAACGCATTTGCCTTCGGTGAATCAAACTACCCTTTCTCAACGTTATGAAGCTCAGGTATCGACGCCGAGCGTAAGAGATATGATAATGCTATAGAAGATCCCTAAGCTACCCAAGCCCAACTTGCTTAAGCTACGAAAGTTCCAGAATATCACTATATATAGGCCATGGGGGTGGGGTGGGGGTGGGGGTGGGCATACTAGATGTGACCAGTCGCTGCAAAGCCGCTAGGCCCCTGACTTTAAACGATACAGCTGAAGTAGCTAGCGATTTGTCACGTATTTACACACACCTCTGCGATGACCCAAACTTCAAACTTCTCCATAGGTTGTGTCCAACCTGCAGACCAAACAAGGTGTCTCAGTCCGACGAGGTGAAAAGGAAGTCCACGGAAACAAGGCATTTTGGAAAGGTTTAACCGTAAGCTTGCGGAGCGGCTGTTTTGGGGCATCAGTAGCTCAGGAGATTATTTCATCTCAGGGTGAAAAATACACTGAATGGCTTGCCCGGTTGCCGACTGTCGTCTCAGTTATAAACAATGAAGTAACGCGTCTGACTGTTAGAAAGTCAATGGAAGCCATTAAGGCTAAGATATTCGCGCAAAATCCCTCCTTCGTTTCAAGTAGGCCTGTTGGCTTGGAGGAAAGGGAAGATCCCCATTAATGCATACGTGTGGTAGCTCTATCATCCAAATGAGCTTGAGGTAAGATGGTAACGTATTTCTCTAGCAGTGTCCCAGGCTATTGTCTATCCTGTCTACCCCAGACTGTCGTGCGTCCTTAGAATCGAAGGACTAGAACATCTCGATATTACACGCTGCACATCATATAATCCACACTGAGATTGAACTTTCGACCTTTTTAAGGCCATTGCGCTTGTAATACACAGGCTTTTTGTGGGTGATCTTTCGGAGTCTGGGACCAGTGGTCTCGCTTCACAAGGGACGAGTGACTCTCTGAATATGACTCAGGAAATCCACTCTGCTGATGGCCAAGTATGCCAGTTAGACAATTGGAGATACTCATCGATGATACAAACCCTCTGTGGAGCTTCTACTGTCTGGAGCTGACAGTGAGTGCTTAACTAAGGCCACGATATACGCCATATATATTTCGATCAACTGCGTCGATGGTATGACGGAAGGACACATCAACAATATGGTTGGGGACGATGACTTCATTGTACAACCGTTCATTGATCAGGGGCCCAGGAAAAAGGTTTTGTCGTCGACAGTCTTGGCGATGGTACAGGAGCGGAACAGGGACGATTGAGATATGATTTTGGTGTATTGGATGAGCAACTCCTAAACTTCAACTTGGACTTTCTTGCGGATCAGATCGCCCGTCTTCCACAGCTCCAAACACCTGCGCCATTCACGACAGCTGGGAATAACTGCGAATCTCGTGACACTGAACTTGTTCTCATTGGATTCGGATACTTTTCATAACTTATTAATCGTTCGCCGGGGGGGGGGGGGGGGGGGGGTGCTGAAAACATCTTCAAAAGTAATCAAAACCAAGTTTCCCGGTAAGCACTATACTGTTCAAAAAAGTAGGGGATATCCAAACTGATGTTGATATTTTCGGAAAATGGTATTGAATACGCGGGGTTGGACAAATCAAAATGTTATCAAGTTTAGTGTGGATCGTGAATGTCACCTGCCCACGAAAATTTCGTGCAGGTTTTTTGCACGAGCGCCGCGTTAATGTCTGTGGGAGGTACGTTTTGAATTTTCATTTGTACTTGACGGGCTCTTTCGGAGGACTCATCGTTCTTTTATTGGTATAAACTCGTTCATCAATAGTTTCTGGTCGAAACAAAACTGTTGAGTTATGCGAAGACTGACACGTGACGAACGTTTACGTGCCGTTGGCATGTTGGAATCTGGCAACAGACAGACTGCAGTGGTTCAAATTCTCAAGGTTACGCAAACAGTGATTAGCAGATTGTGGTCACGCTAACGTCAGACAGGCAATGCTGATGGCAGACGTCGGTTAGGCCGTCCAAAGGCGACAACTGCTGACCAGGATCATCCGAACTACAGCATTCCGGAACCGCCATCAAAGTGCCTCAGACATTGGACAGCAGCTGCTCCGAGCGACAGATGTGCGAGTCAGTGGTCAGACTATCCGAAATCTCCTACACAGCTGGAATTCGTACGCTCGGCGACCTCGAATAATTCCACGTTTGACTGAACGTCACATCGCAGCAAGGCGTAATTGGTGTGGAGCAGAACAGCGCTAGGACAATCGTCGGTGGAGCAACGTCATGTTTTCCGATGAATCGAGGTTCACTCTCGATTTCCACGACAGGCGAAACAGAGTGTGGCGGTGGCGGAACGAACGATGCTATGACGTAACCGTTAGGCAGCAGGGTCGTTTTGGTTGTGGATCGGTTATGATGTGGAAAGGCATAACCATGACAAGCAGAACAGCATTACATGTCATCCAAGGGCATGTCGCAGAGCAGTACTACCGTGACAACATGTTAGAAGCTCATGTGGTTCCATTTGCGCGACGTCACGGCCGGCGAATCTTTGTCGAGATGACAATGCAAGAGTACACAGGGCCCGTGTCGCTACAGAGTTCCTCTAGGAGCAGAAATCACAACACTGCCTCGGCCAGCACTAAGTCCAGACCTTTCACCAATCGTGCAAGTCTGGGATATGCTTAGAAGGCGCCTGCGACAATGCCAACAGCCCCTTACCAATGTCCACGAACTCGCCGCTGCACTGCAGGAAGAATGGGAATGGAATAACATCAGTCAAGCTGATATTGGACGTTTGGTGAGGAGCATGCCACGTCGGATCCGCGCTTGTCTCACGAACCGAGGAGGATTTACAAGGTTTTGAGGTCTTGGACTGAATGTGGTAAATTCTCTGGCTGACCGTCCATGTCTTCTACAGCTCAGTGCGTGGAATGTGTGCTTATCAGACACCCAACTGTCACTGAAATCATTCATCAGATGTCACAGTACAATGCCTCAACTGTCTTTTTGATGAAAATATATATATATATCTTCATACATCTCACTTTTATCAAATACCCCCTACTTTTTTTGAATAGTATATTATAGATACACCAAAAAACCATTACAAAAATGGGCCTCCTACAAAAGGGCCAAAAACCTATAACAAAAGTGAGGCATTTTATATAGATGACAAATCGTGACAACGCAGAATTTTTGTTCTAATTACAAATGGAATGCTCGAATCGGGCCAAAACAAGCCATTGATGCGGTCATCCAGACATCGAAATTTTCTGCCAATTTTGAACAAATTCGATTTTCTGGTTAAAATTATCTATGTCCAATTCGAAACCTCAGGTATCAAATGTTATGAAAAACACTTCGAAACTCATTAAAATCATGTTTCCCGGTCAGAAGAAGAAATTATTACAAAAGGGCTAAAACACCATTACTAAGTGGGGACATCTTACAAAAAAACTAAAAAATTCTTACAAAAGTGGGGAACTCTTACAAAAGTGGAGAAAAATTCTTACAAAAGTGGGGACCTCTTACAAAAGGCTAAAAGATTCTTACAAAAGTGGGACATTTTACATTGATAAGACATCGAGAAAACGCGAGATTTCCGTTCCAATTCCTAACGGGGAGCGCGAATCGGGTTAAAAACAAGCCAAATGGCGCGGAAAAACAGACATCGAAATTTTCCGCAAGTTTTGGCCAAGTTCGATTTTCTGATCAAAATTCTCTATGTCCACTCGAAACCTCTAGGCAGCTATCAAATGTTATGAAAAACATTTCGAAACTCATTAAAATTATATTTCCGGGTCAGAAGAAGAAAGTATTACAAAAGGGCTAAAAAACTATTACAAAAGTGGGAACCTCTTACAAAAGGGCAAAATAATTCTTACAAAAGTAGTAATCTCTTACAAAAGGGCTAAAAAAATCTTACAAAAGTGGGGACCTCTTACAAAACGGCAAAAAAATTCTTACAAAGGTCGGAGGGATCAGGAAAAACATTTCGGACACCAGGCGCCAAAAATTTTTTTCCGACCCTTGGGCATCCACCCACCCCTTTTTTGAAGGAAAAGTTGTTTTTTTCAGTTTCAAATTTGGTACCCCCCCCCCCCCCCTCAACCCCGCCCCCCCCCCCCCAAAAAAAAAAAAAATTAGAGTAAATCGCACATAAACTGCTTTGATTGGCAATTCCATCAGGTATTTTTGCTGGAACATGGTTTGTATTGTTTCAGTAGCCATTCCCGACATATAATTCTACCCACAACCAGCTAATGAAGACTGGTCGGAATTTGGTCCCATTTCTTGGCAAGTTTATGAATTTATTCATATTTTCTCACAGACACTGACAGTCAGTGTATACATAGGTAATCAGGAGAGTATGTAGCATATACTGACATTCTACCTGAACAGTATTGAGACGTGCAGCAGGAACAGGTGTGAAATATGTTGAATATTTTGATGTTTTAGTTGGTTCCACCTCTGTATCTGCTGCTATTTCTACTACTTCTTTCTGTTTCTACCCATTTCTACACTCAATTTTGGTTTCATCAGTCTATGTGAATTTATTAAGCATTGTCAAGTACACAATTCGTAGAGGCAGTTAGCTCAATGTTGTTTTGGTCCTGTCAATAGTCAATATGATGAGGGGTGATTCTTTGGTGTCGGAAATCCACTCCTCATAAACTGCACTGTTACACCTTGGACGAATTGAGTAGTGAATCATTTGATGGAGTGGTTAGTAAGCTTTGGTCGATTCATCTTAGCAAGTCAGATTAGAAAGTGCGAAAGAAATGGTGACCACGTTGAGCTGAAAAGGTCTACCATATCTCTCCAAATTTGGTCAGGATGCATTGTGGAAATTTTGGGGCTCTGATGTGTCGAGTGACGCCCTGTGATTTATATATTACCTTTTATGCAATGAATGTCAGTGTTGTCCTACAATATATTGGAAGTGGTTCATTCAGCTCAGAAGCTATTTTCACAATAAGTGGTTGTTACAATATTCAGCTTCATCTCACTGAAACACATAATACACATTCGTATGCTTTCTGACTCAGATGATCCCAACACACTTTATTCTATGATTTAATTTTATTCTTTGTTACAGCAGATTGCTATAGTTTATTTTAAAAGAAGTTAATTTTATTTCTATTACAAGATAACCCAACCAGGTGTCTTATATGTGTTTGCAAAGTTTTCAGATCTCATACGCCAGGTTTCTCTCCAGACATCCAGTATCTTCCTCAACATGTGCTATACACTAGGGTGCAGGGGTAAATGGCTAAAATTCATATTAACTCAACCGATTCCCGATTGACAAACTGTTTACACCATTATGTCCTGACTATTTGATGGTTCAGCCTTTTCTGACAGTATATCACAAATTGAAGGGAATTGGTTTAAGGCTTCCAACTAAGCCCAAGGCTTGAATGATCAATAACAACCCTACATTTTGCTCATACCTGTATATGACACCTGTATATGACTGAAATTCATAATTACATAATGAGAATCCGTGAAAGTAGTCAGTTGCATTGGGAAATGGCATTATGTCACTGTACGATGTCTAATATTTATGGTGAGAAGAGTCCTTTTATTGTCAGATCTCGTTAGATTACATCTATGTTAAATTACATAAATGATAATTCGTTTAAATTGTTTTATCTTTTTTCAAAATCGTGAACCACTGATGGTGTGATGAGGAACGGTGAACGTATGTCCACATTCCCAAGCTGCTAGCCCCTATCCTGTACTACTAATCACCCCATGTTAACCCAGAGGAGATGGAGTGGTGGCAAAAAGCCTACAAAGCTTTCCTCCCTGACCAATATACATCACTTATTTGAAAGATAAGACCTCCAAGGAAACAAAATCAAGGCATGGGAAAAATGTGTTTTCCGAGCCGTTGACCTACCCACCCACCCCCGACTTGTGTCCGAAAAAAAATTGTTGACCCCACCCCCGCCCCCCTGACAAAGGTGGGACATTTTACGTAGCTGAAAAATCGAGAAAACGGTCGATTTCCTAATGGGAAGCGCGAATCGGGTTAAAAACAAGTCAATGATACGGAAAAACAGACATCGAAATTTTCCGCCAGTTTTGGGCAAGTTCGATTTTCTGATAAAAATTCTCTATGTCCAACTTGAAACCTCTGGGCAGGTATCAAATGTTATGTCAAACACTTCGAAACTCATTAAAATCATGTTTCCCGGTCAGAATAAGAAATTATTACAAAGAGGCTAAAAAGCTATTACAAAAGTGGGGACCTCTTACAAAAGGGCTAAAAAATTCTTACAGAAGTGGTGACCTCTCACAAAAGAGCTAAACATTCTTACAAAAGTGGGGGCCTCTTACCAAAGAGCAAATTATTACAAAAATGGTCGCAACAGTCGTAGACTATGTTTTTGATGCGGGGTGGGATGAAAATAATGGTTAATCAATAATTGGGATCCAGCTGATATCAAACTTCCCGTGTGTAAAACCAGCCGTTTCCACTCTCTGGTATCTTATATCCTTCTTAACATTAGTCTTGTCCAGGGTCTTGTTATTGTCGGGTGACATAGAACCAAATCCTAGATCTGGCTCTGTAAAAACTGACATTTCACGAAATGCATTAAAAATTCTCCATTTAAACATACAAAGCCTTAAGCCCAAACGAAACATTATCGAGTACGAATCTTCATCCTAAGATATCTTAGCTTTCACCGAGACCTGGTTAAAAAACTCAGTTCTAACATCTGATTTTATGATCCATGACTTCCAAGAACCTTTGCGCTTTAACCGCCTATCAAGGGATGGGGGTTGCCATCTCTATAAAGGATAAGGTTTGTGCTTTCGACACAGCACCGATCTTGTGGTAAATAATATTGAGTGCCTCTGGGCAGAAGTGTTCACGAATCGTGGTAAGTTGTTACTATTAGGGATACTCTACCGCCCACCGAATAGCTCCTTGGATGTTTGGGATAATATTATGGCCTCTGTCGACAAAGAGAAGGACACCGTAATCACGGATCTAATTATTACCGGTGATTTTAATGACAAGCAAGGTTCCCCCTAGTGGTCACTTCCATGAATTATGCAACTATTTTAATCGCAAACAGCTTGTGAGTGAACCAACATGCTTCACAGAATCATCGGCTACACTGATTGACCTCTTTGCTGTCAGCGATACTGTTCACGCGCTAGGAGGTGAGGTTTTAGAGCCGCGTATTCCCGGCATGATTCGCTATCATTGTCCGATCTCTATTGATGTTGAATTTAAAAAAATATTAACTAAAAATGTTAGGAGACGCATTTGGTTATATGCTGAAGGGAACTACGAAGGATTAAACAATGCATACAGACACACAGGTTGGGAAAGTTTGTTTGATCGTGCATGTCTTGACACTATAGTTTCTAATTTCACGGATCTACCACTCGACCTAGCATCTAAATTTATTCCCAACAAAGTTATATAATGAGCGGAAATGGAAGCATAATCAGATACAGTTACTAATCAGGCAGAGAAAATGACTATATAGGACAGTCAAAGCGTTCTGGCCAACCCCATGACTGGGTGAAATGTAAAAGTTAAACGCAATGAAGTTGTATCAACTGTTAGGAAAGCCAAAGCTGCATACCTGTCCAAAGTCCAATCAACATTAAGTTGCCCCGAGACACCATCCTCAGAACGGTGGGAAACCTTAAAATCATTCATCTGCAAAAATATATCGGGAATCCCGACCATAAATGATTTGAACAAACTCTATTCAACCAATCTCGAAAAGGCAGAAGTGTTCAACGAATACTTCTGTTCTATTTCAACGTTGGATGACTCAAATGCATCCTTGCCTGATTCACCTCAACCTCCCCCACTATCAGTGGACTGTATCACACTACAAATTATTGAAATCCTAGAAGCAATCAAGTGTCTTAAAGTATCGTTAGCGTCCGGTCCTGACCTTATCAGTCCACGGCTCTTAAGGGAATGCAGAGGCTCATGAAGTAAACCACTCACGACCCTTTTAATAAATTATTGAACAACTCCTACTTTCTACAATCATGGAAAAAAGCCAACGTGATCCCAGTATTGAAAAAGAGTCCCTCTAATGTGATCGCCAATTATCGCCCAGTATCATTGATTAGTTGTGCTGGCAAATTATTTGAAAAATGTGTCTTCAAACGATTATGGCATTTTTTATCTGATAATAATATACTAAGCGAGTTTCAGTCTGGCTTTATCCCAGGTGATTCAACGGTTTTACAACTGACGGACCTTGATGATGAATTTTGTCATGCTCTTGACGAAGGGAAAGAAATTAGAATTGTGTTTTGCGACATCAGCAAGGCATTTGATAAGGTCTGGAATGTTGGTCTTATTCACAAGCTTAAAAGGATAGGAATTTCTGGTGACCTGTTTCTGTTCATTAAATCTTATCTTTCAGACCGGTATCAGCGTGTTTTAGTGGCATCGGATGCATCTCCTTGGAAACCAATAACTTCTGGTGTACCACAAGGATCGATCCATGCCCCTCTGTTATTCTTAATACATATCAACGACATAACTAAAAACTTACTCAGTAGTATACGCGTATTCGCAGATGATACATCACTGTATCCAATAGTCGAAAATTCAGATCAAGCTGCACTCATAATCAACCGTGATTTAGCCACAATCGAACATTGGGCAAACACCTGGCTTGTTGAGTCCAATCTCCAAAAAACTTAAACTATACAATGTCGCGTAAAGCTAACATTCCAGTACATCCACCTTTATATCTAAGTGGAACTCAAATCTCCGATGTTAACAACCACAAGCGCCTAGGTGTAATATTAAATAAAGGATCTACATGGAATGATCACATTGGTCACGTGTGCTCTAAAGCCTGGACACGTTTTGACTTGCTTAGTGTTCACAAATTTACACTTGATCGTAAAGTCCCTGAAACAATCTACTTCGCATTTATAAGGTCTCTCTTAGAATACGCGGACAGTGTCTGGGATAAATGCTCAGCAACACAAGCAGCTGAACTAGAGATGATTCAAATAGCTGCAGCAAGAATAGTTACTGGTGCCACTGTGAGCGCCAGCACAAGTCTTCTCTATTCCGAAACACAATGGGAACCACTGCAGGAAAGACGTCGTAAGCACAAGCTAATCCAGTTTTTCAAGATGTACCATAAACTAACACTTCCATATATTTCCGTTAAGGTGCCCCCAATTACCTCTTCTGTCAACCAACGGCACATTTTCCGATCGGGAATCAACCTCCGCGTTCCGTTCTGCCACACTAATTTATAACAGTCATCTTTTATCCCGGATGTTACGAACGAGTGGAATAGATTACCCCCGTCAGTAAGAGAAAACTCTTCCCTCATAAATTCCAGGAGGTTTCTAAGCAGTACGAACCAACGCCCACCATTATTTTACTTTGGGGCCAAATATCGTGCATCTCACATTTATCACTGTAGGTTACGTTTAAATTGCAGTGGTATCAAACGCCACCTATACGATAACCACCTCTCGGCATCTCCGCTTTGTCAATGTGGTGAGCTGGAGACAACTGAGCATTTTCTTCTGCACTGTCCTATCTATACCGATACACGTGCTTCTACAATCAATGCACTGCCGTTTACTCTTGACCCCTTAACGTGTATGGATCAGAGCGATTGGACAACACTGAAAATTCTCTTGTCTTCAGTGTGGTGCAGGAATTCATCATACTGAGTGGACGCTTTCAGTGAGTGCAGTGTGCCAGTAGTTTTATCACACAAATCCGTCACTTACTTAGTATTCCAATATTACACCAACGTTGATCCCCCTACACTTTTCATCAGCTGCTGTCAGTCCCGATACGTTTTTTCAGTACAAGACCCTCAGTTGGCAACAAGCATTAAAATTCAATTAATACTAACATAACTGGTATTTCTGGCTCCGATATAAAATTACAAAGCGGTCGTCTTGTTACAAATACCAACTACACTTGTTAGCAGCAATCAGTATGGAATTTCTAATTTAGGTTGGTTTCTATCTTTTCTATTCCTCATATTCTACCTTCCTCTACTCTATCTTCTCACTATTTTCCTTGACTCTTACTCTTGTCCTTCTATGGCGTTATGCTTAAACAATGTTTTACGTCGTGCTTGCTGCACGCCTGGAAAGTTCATTGGTGTATGAACTCCCTTGGGAGACGGCATATATAAGCTTATGGCTTACTGTCGAATCCTGTTCATCGTTTTCTTATCCTGTGCGCCTTGCTACAAGGCATATTATTATACGGGTTTAGCAATTATTATGTGATAATCAATTGCTTGTATGTATTATATCATATTCTTTCATGAATAAATATTGTTTAAACTAAACGTTGTTCAACTTCTTCACCAAGCACTCCTGCGATGGCATTATTATGCCCGGATCGGACACTCTCTATTGAACTGTTTAAAAATAATTATTCTTGGTGCCTACAGTTTGCCAATAATTGTAAAGACAAACAGTATTAAAGACCCAATGGGCTTGCATCAGTTTTCAACAAGTGTAGATACTTTTTGTCCTTTTTCACGATAATTTTTCATCAAGGGCATTTGGCCGTGACTCTTTGTCCAGGAGAATTGTTGTCTTACATCATATGTTTTATAACCTTCTTCAATGTTAGCACGTCTGGGATCTGAGAAATATTTGTTCTCAAGAACAGTTGAAAAGTCAGTGTCATCTAATTAGCTGTCTGATGGTACTGATTAAAATCATTTCTTTTCGAACAATCCAGAGGGCGCAGTGGCGTTGCGGTAACCGGTTCTTGTCAGATCACCGAAGTTAAGCAACATCGAGCCCGGTAAGTCCTTGGATGGGTGATCCTCTGAGCGATCGATTCGGACTCCCACGTTGTGTCCTTGGGCAAGGTACGTAACCCCGATTGTCCATATGGGGGGCACGATGACGCCGTGTACTATGGCCTACTGCACGTCGATGGTGCGCATATCTTCAACCAATCTAACCCTGCCGGTGCTGCAGTGCGGAGTTTCGATGTTGGGGAGCTGGCAGCTGCTCGTCGTTGCTCGATGGTTCTCTCCGGGTACTCCGGCTTCCTCCACCCGTAAAACTGTCACCGACACGATATGACCTTGGCTGTTAATGAGTCGTTAAACCTTAATAAATACATAAATAAGTAAATAATTTCGAACAATCCACACAAATTATTTAATTGGTTTCCACAAGCTGTTGTCATCACTGCGGTTATTTATTATTGTATTATTGATGAAGTATTTATTTATTGGTGCTTAAGGTCACATATTTCTGCACAATGGCTAATCATGAACCATGAGAGTTTTACGGGTGGAGAAAGCCGGAGTACCCAGAGAGAACCACCGAGCAACGGCGAGCAACTGTCAGCTCCCCGACATACTAACTCCACACAAGCAGGGTTAGCATGGGTTGAAGACAAGTGTACCATCGACGTGCAGTACGCCTTAGTACACGACGCCATCGTGCCCCTACGTGGTCAATGGGGACACAATACGGTTGCCGCAGGTGCAATTCGAATCGAGGACCTCTCGGCTTGCACCTCTACCTACTGAGCCCTCGCGCCCCCTGTTGTTAAAGTATTGTACGTATAAAGTTTGAAAACATTCTAACACTTACGCAGCCGAAACCGACTATTGTCACATATTTTATGATGATTATCTTTACATTCTGGTATGCACAGATCAGACCTACCATCTGATTAACTGTTCAGAGATCCCTTTCCGACAATTAATCAAATGATAGAGTTTCAAGTATGTCATAAATTTTATTACACTTCCTCGCATAAAGGGGTACATGGAGGTCCTCCATATATGGCTAAAGTGGGCATGGCAGTGAACGGGTTAAAATTAGTCTAGATGGTCGATGGAAGAATTGCGTTTGGTAACGGACTCAGATTATTCTGAGGTCCACTAAATTGTATATAATTTGTTAAGAATGTAAAGACGTTTAATTATTCATCAGATAGTTGCATCTGAGCACTTAATTCTACGAACTGCACCTCAGAAGAAATCAGCGACAGTACTTGTCTTTTTCAAATTTCTCGGATGCCATAGAATTAAGAAAGGACGCTGGTTTTGTTTACACTGGCATGGTGGGGGTTCGAACCAACGCCGAGAGCGTTTCCTTCGGCACCAACCGCCTAGCGAAACTATACTGAACCATGCACACCACTCGGCCACCGACAGACCCCAAAAAGGGAATGCTAGTTAACCAAGTATATACGAGGCCAGTACAGAACACACGGAATACTCAATTATTTAATTATTCATCAGATAGTTGCATCTAAGCACTTAATTCTACGAACTGCACCTCAGAAGAAATCAGCGACAGACTTGTCTTTTTCAAATTTCTCGGATGTCATAGAATTAAGAAAGGACGCTGGTTTTGTTTACATTGGCATGGCGGGGGTTCGAATCCACGCCGAGAGAGTTTCCTTCGGCACCAACCGCCTAGCGAAACTATACTGAACCACGCACACCACTCGGCCACCGACAGACCCCAAAAAGGGAATGCTAGTTAACCAAGTATATACGAGGCCAGTACAGAACACACGGAATACTCAATTATTTAATTTTTCATCAGATAGTTGCATCTAAGCACTTAATTCTATGAACTGCATCTCAGAAGAAATCAGCGACAGTACTTGTCTTTTTCAAATTTCTCGGATGCCATAGAATTAAGAAAGGACGCTGGTTTTGTTTACATTGGCATGGCGGGGGTTCGAACTCACGCCGAGAGAGTTTCCTTCGGCATCAACCGCCTAGCGAAACTATACTGAACCACGCACACCACTCGGCCACAGATAGACCCCAAAAAGGGAATGCTAGTTAACCAAGTATATACGAGGCCAGTACATAACACACGGAATACTCAATTATTTAATTATTCATCAGATAGTTGCATCTAAGCACTTAATTCTACGAACTGCACCTCAGAAGAAATCAGCGACAGTACTTGTCTTTTTCAAATTTCTCGGATGCCATAGAATTAAGAAAGGACGTTGGTTTTGTTTACATTGGCATGGCGGGAGTTCGAACCCACGCCGAGAGAGTTTCCTTCGGCACCAACCGCCTAGCGAAACTATACTGAACCACGCACACCACTCGGCCACCGACAGACCCCAAAAAGGGAATGCTAGTTAACCAAGTATATACGAGGCCAGTACAGAACACACGGAATACTCAATTATTTAATTATTCATCAGATAGTTGCATCTAAGCACTTAATTCTACGAACTGCACCTTAGAAGAAATCAGCGACAGTACTTGTCTTTTTCAATTTTCTCGGATGCCATAGAATTAAGAAAGGACGATGGTTTTGTTTACATTGGCATGGCGGGGGTTTGAACCCACGCCGAGAGAGTTTCCTTCGGCACCAACCGCCTAGCGAAACTATACTGAACCACGCACACACTCGGCCACCGACAGACCCCCAAAAAGGGAATGCTAGTTAGTTTTCGTATCTTATGTCAAACTGGACGATACTACTCGCCAGAACATAAGGGACGATTGTCGAAATATGCCTGAACCCCGTCCAAATCCACCAGTACAGTGGAACCCTTTAATTGAATAGCCACTTTGCCAATGAAAAGTATTCAATTAACAGGAGCATTCAATTAACAGGTTTGTGTGACTTTCCTGTATTCTAGAGATAGACTTAGCATTTATTCTATTATATCTTATTTGACAGAGCCCCATGAGCTCTTTTAAACAAGATATAATAGATTAAATGCCTGTATTGGATGTACTGAGGCCAAATAGGTCTGCAAACATAGGAAAACTGGGGAGAGTCAGGGTAATTTCTCGACAGGTTACAAGTTTTTTTATTCAATTAACAGGAGTTTACTCTATACCCTATATTCAAACAAAGGGAGAAACGAAATAGAAAATGTAATAAAAGTGCTAAAAGCAATAAAGCACCTGTGCCTGACAAAATAGCTGGTGCGATTCTGAAGGCTGACGTCAAGTTCATGACAGAGTGGTTATATCAACTCTTTTTTAATGATCTAAAATGCAGATGAGATACCGGAAGACTGAAGGAAGGGCCTCATTATAAAATTACCGAAGAAAGGGGATAAGGCCGCATTCTAAATTCAGTGGGGTTAAACATTAACCAAAATCAACTGGGTTAAGTGAATAAGAATCCAATTGGGTTCTTATTCACTCAACCCAGTTCATTTGGGTGTTTTTTTTAACCCAACTGAATTTAGAGTGCAGTGCCAAGCAGGGTTTTCCGTAAGACCATCCACATGGGACTGAGTGAAGCAAACAACTCAAAACTTGGGCGATGGCAAGTTGGTTTTAGACCTGGAACTGGATGTATCGTCCATATTTTCACACTGAGGAACTTCACAGGCTATTATTGAATGGAACAGTAAGGTGTACATCACTTTCATCGACTTCTAGAAGGCCTTTGAGACTACAGACAGAGAAAGCCTATGGAGATCCTCTCAACCAATGGATGTTCTGAGCGGTTTTTCACCATCATCAAACTATTTTCGGTTTCTTGTGACATTCACAACAACAATCTGACAGACTGGTTCACTATCGCCAGTAGTGTTTGAAAGGGCTGCATAATACCACCAATGCTCTTTCTTGTGGTCATCGACTGGGTTATGCGCAAGCCTGTTGACAATAAGTGGAGGGGAATAAGATGGACATTTGCAGGAAGAACTTGATTTCGCCGATAACATCGCGCTACTATCGAACTCACATGTCCATCTACAGAGAAAGGCAAACTATTTTGCAACTTACGCAAGACATCTGGGCCTGCAAAAACCTGGGGAGAGGTAGAGAGGATTGCTGCAGACAGACAACAGTGGTGCGCACCGGTCTCACTCTTATGTGTCACCTAGACGCAAGGAGGATAAGTAAGTAAGGTACTAATTAAGTCGCATATTTTTGTTGCCTTACAAATATAATTTCATAGGTTCAAAGTTATTTCAGTCATAGTCATTTATATGTCCTATGAATCTTTATTGAAGTATTACCATTGTTTACATATTACAGAACAGGGTTGGTTGGTTGCTTCATCCTATGTGTACAAAATCACATGTGGTGTACATTTTCGACCCATTAAATATTAACAATCTCTGAGAACATAATACAAGACACAAGGTCGAATTTTCAGCTCATCGTCTACTGAGATGCGCGATGGTCGATGGGCTGAAAATTTGCTGGTACCTCTTGTGCGTCCCTTTCCTGAAAGGAAACATATTTGTTGCATGGGAAATCCAACTCCCTGTGGTTTAGTAGTAATCCACCCTCCCAATCCTGTACATTACCTTTCATTTTCGTTTATGTATGCACTGCAAACTTGGGAGTTCAACAGAATCAAACTAGATGTGATCACACTAGGTGTTGCAACAGTATCAATTACAAGTTGTATTTATTACCAGATATGCGTTAGCCAAAGGAAACTTGACTTTTTCTGATACCTGTGGCTGCAAGCTGACGTTCCTGCAACCCATTTGTACGGAGATCAATGGATGCGACGTATCTACAGAGGGACCACGGAATCTTCAAATCCCCGCATTCACGCCAGATAATAATCCTAATTTTAAGTCAAGCGAAGTGTGATCAGTGGCGCAGCCTGGGGGTAGAGGTGTGGGAGAGCCCCCCCCCCCCTCCACACACACATCCTCCCCGCTGCTCCTAAACATCCTGAATTCTACGACCTCCAGGGGCGTTAAGTAATGAGATTAACAAACGACATAACACTCTTCAGTTGGGGCATACATTTCAAAATGCTTAAAAATATACTACTCTCGACCCACCAAAGTGAGAAGGACGCACCTTGATACCTTACCACAACTCAAGACTTCGATCTTCGGGATAAGCTTACGGTACAAAGAAGCTTGTACCCTTCCTCCAAAAAGATCCATATGCATCCCCTAATATCGATACCTGGTTACGTACCTAATTCGATATATCATAATGAGTCGGGATTTTTTTTTCCCGGGGAATGGTAGGAAAGGTGTGTCCATAGACTGTGATCACCCCTTTTTATGCAGAGGGACAGTTCTTTTTGCTGTTCACGAATGCATATTACTCTTATATTTTCTCTTATAATTCCACAGTACATCCGCCGTGGAATGGTCAAAATCCTGCGTGGGCAGCGTTGCCCACGGGTGCTTTTCTCAATCAATAATCAGTAGTTTTCAGCAAATATTCAATGAAAAACGCACTGGGTCGTACCCTGTGCTTCATTTATTGAAAATTTGATGGCAATTCCATTGTTTTTTGCCACAGATTCACTGTTAATGCATGCGTAGAAATACTGCCCACGCATGGATTTTGACATTTCGACGACGACCGTATTGTATATTCGCGGGTAGAACATGCCATTCTTTATCATTGTGAACAAACCGATCATTAACTGGCGGAGTGCTGGAAGCCCATATTTGGGCTTTACTTTGAAGCACAGATACTGCAAGGTAAAGACTTCGTATTCAGTGGCTGTGATTCCTATAACCTTTAAAGTGAAATTATTTAATCTGTAAGGATTTGCCTTGTTTTAATGCAAAAAAGGCACTCTCCCATAAACTGTAACAAGGAAAAAACATTCTAATGGCAAAAAATAATTTAGCGCTCTACCAGTTAATCTGATCACTTGCCATTTGTTTGTTCCGGTAGAACGTTACACACAATGTAGTAATATACACATGGTCATGAGTTCACACAAATATTCAAACAATTATTAAAAATATTCAAACAAGTTACATCGGTCAACAGGTTTATTGAATGTGTGCATTGGAAAAACTCAACAAAGGTTAATTGGTGTCCACACCAATGACCCGGACTTTCTGAATAACCGCTTCAAAAGCAAACACGGAAAGGACGGATGATAGGAGGCGATCGATGGCAGAATCTTAAGCTCAAAATATCCAACTTGTTGCAGCCGGTTCTAATTTTGTGTAGGTCATATGTTCTTTTGAGTGTACCAGGCGCTATCTTCAGATGGCATCTTGATGTACTCAAGGGGTAATAAATTCCCCCGATAATTTAGTTGTACTTATCTGGGTTATTATAGGTTCGACTAACTCTTTTCACTTTGCTGGCAAGTGACTACAATGCGTTCTGTGTTGGTTGGTGCTTAAATATCGACAAGTGATTTTTCAGATGACAGACAGGACAGTGATCCAAGCATACAGCTGCCACTGGAAAAGTCTGTCATTGTTAAGGTGACAGCTTGAATTTTCGATTTTGTGGTTTAACCCTTTGAACTCTAGAGGTAACTACCATGTCAGTTCAATGGCAGCAATTAGAAGAGTCCATATTTATTATTTGGGGTAGATCAATCAATATTTACAACGTGCAGCCTCGTGGCTGCACGTTGAATATATTGATTGGTCTACCCCACACATTTACTGAACAACCATCCTATTTAATGACGTTATGACGTATCATGTTCCTGGCCGGAAAAGGGCCTCTCGGGTTCAAAGGGTTAAAAGTGTATATAAGAGTTTTATAATTTTTCTTCTTCGGCCTAAAAGCAGCCAAAGGTATAGGTATATGACGGACCCCGAAAAACAGATTTGTCAAATAATCCATCCGTGTAAATAAATCAACGAAGGCAAATAAAAGTGATAATTTTAATGGAGAGGAATATCAATAGGAGTCTATAGCGCCAATTAGTGCTTATCTGGTCTGAAGCAACGATCTTGCCTTACAAGTTTCAAACATAAGACACTCGTTTAGCCATGCGGTGTAATCAGTCATGTAATTATATGGTCATTAGTGTCGATAATCTCCTAATTATAATGACGCATGCGGTACGCCTAACAACATCACTTTTTGACAGTGGAATGTGAGAAATGTCAAAGTATAGGAAGCTTAAAATAATTTGAAAGAGAATTTTGACTTAAGACAGATCTAAAGCGGCCAAGTTCAAGAGATACATTATTAGGATGAGAATTAATGTTCTGTCAATCGGATAAATGTCGTGGGGTTTCTCAAAAAATCATTCCAGTGTAAAGGCGTGTAAGACTGTAGGTCGAAGACGGGGAGCTGGGGATGTCCCATGTTATAGGACAGAGGAGGTGTCGCGTCAATGCGAAAGTATAGGCATGTTGTAATGTAAGGGGAGCCACATAGCTCATATTTAGAATAGGAACAGTCACGGGCCAAGTCGGTGGTCATATATGAATTTAGGATCAGAAGTAGGAAATAAGAGCTCAAGGAGCTCACGAGTAGAAGACAAGCCATACACAGACAGAGTAGGCTTTGCCTGTGTGAACATTATTCTGATGAAATGGAAGGGGAGCACTTAACTACATAAGTGGCGACTGCTTGAGTGAAAAGTGTCCAGTCGAGAGACGATACATAAGTAGAAATGGTGACATTCCGTCACATGTTATCCCCTACTTTTTGTAATAGTATATGTATTAAAATTGTTGTTTTCAGTGAACCACTGTTGGTTTATGCTTTTTGAGGAAAAGTCATTGACCCCTTCAGGATAAGAACCACACCAACGAAAACGAAACGGACGGGTTCGTTACGGTGAGACATATGTTCACACACGCGTTCAGGCCACAATCCTTGAGCTTTGGCTGAATACGCGGCCTGAATCTATTTCCGGGAGCACAGACAAAGCCCGGTTTCCGATAGTCATTAACAACGCCGACGATACTCGAAGCTTTGGTTGTGCTTTTACCACCAGGAAACTGGAAAGGCAGGCTCGGGGGAACACCGACTATTCTGTGATAATACCGTTGAAGCTCGAAGATTTTACTTTGATGAATGGTACACTCTAATTCAGTTGGGTTAAAAATCAACTCAGATCAAGTGGATCCGGTGAATATGAACCACGAAAGAAATTTCAAAGAGCGGAGAGAAAACAAGGTAACATTTATGAGGAATTACAGATAAGTCCAGCGAAAGCTTGGTCAGTAACCAGCGATGAATGTTTTCCTGGATTTCCGTTAGAGTCTACTCGAAGGTGACGACTATATCAATTTTTGCTGTTTCGGAGTATAGCCAAAAATGTTTGCCTATAAAAATATTTTTCCCGCCTGTTGTTTTGATTGGTCGATGACTCCGTAGTCCGGACAACGACCAATGTATTTGGTGCATGCTTTCACCGTATTTTTACATTGTATTAGGTATTCATTCTAGCCTGAGCTTAGTCCAAGCAGGTTGCATGCTCAAGTTTATCTTAAAAAATATACGACATGGATTCCTCAATTGCGAAATTAGTTGAAGATAAAGTGAAAGAAGTTGTTAAGAAGTCACAAGTGAACTATTAAGCAACTGAGATCTGTTGATAAAATCTAGATTTGAACAATTTGGGAAGTAAGTGAGCGACAATCAACTTGAGCTCTCTGAACTTCACTGTGCACAATTTAAACCTGCTGTTTTCAATTTCTACAAATATAAGAAGCATGGTAATGAAGAATAGTTTGAACACAATGCCAAAGTTATCCAGACAATACAAGAAGTTTTATTTGGACAAAAACAACTCTGATGCTAAGGAGACAGCGGCAGCAAAAATGTCTGAGGGTATAGAACTTATTCAACATCGGCAAAAATTAATAAAATTAGAAGATTCGTCAGATCTTGGATGGAAGGTGGTCACCGAGTATGAGACGCATCAACTGGCCGACCATTCTGACGACGAGAAGAGAATATTCAAGGCTGAGGCTTGTGCGCAGAGGAAAGTGAAACAAATACAAACTTCGAGGAGGGGTCAACTGTTTAACCCATACTAGACAGATAGATCAGCAGTAATCTCAACTTCTATTTCCCCAAAGAAGGCTGGTTTATGTTTCAGTTGTGGTAGGCTTGAGCACTGGAAGGCGGCTTGTGGAAAATTGAGAGCTGACGTACCGACGCATGATATAGCAAAGATAAGTATTAATCTTATTTCTACCACAGAAACGGGAGAGTTGTGAAAGTAAATCAAAAGAAACTGTCCCGCTATCTTACAATACGCCAGTGTGCAGCACTGAACCACGCACACTCAACCTCACACAGGTCGAATGCGTTCAGTTGATCTGGTCAATACTCAGTTTGTTTGTGAAAATGTTTGTTCCCAAGGGACAAATAAATGTTCATCAGCGGGTGTTTCTAGCATAAGTCCAGTCGGGAGATTAAATCAAAATATTTTAATGTGGGAGCGAGCTGGTGCTACGTCCTAAATGTTCCGTTCTTGAGTGGGGCTGATTCTGTAATATTGTCAAATAATCGTTCCGCTTTGGTTCATACGAATTTTGTTTCTGATGAAATTAAGGCATTATTAAATCTAGGTTGCATTTCGGGTTTGTCGTCACAGTCGAAAGTCGTTAACCCTTTAACGGCCACATTTAATCGAGCCGGTAAAGCAAGACTTAACACTGAGCTCGCAAAGTTTAATTTTAAAGAAGACGGGTCAGTGGCTAGACCTTTGTTTGTGTAAAGAGATATTTTCTTTTCATTTTTGATTTGAAATCGGCGTATCATCACATTGAAATTCATCGTGATTTGCGAAAGTATTTGGGATTTTCGTGGGAATTGGACGACAAAGTATTTGCTTTCAATTTTGTACCGTTTGGTGTTTCCGTTGTAGCCCATATTTTTACGAAGGTCACACGAGTTATGACGAAGTGTTGAAGGTCACATGTGTATAAAATACTTATGTATTTAGATGATGGTTTGGGTGGTTCTAGAGGTTATGAAAATGCATTAGCTCTGAGTAGAAAAGTCGAACAGGATTTACAGAATTTCGGGTTTGTTATCGACCAGAATAAGTGTACGTGGGAGCCTTCATTGAAACGTCAATGGCCTGTGCTTGACTGGAATCCTGACAGTGATGTAGTTATGATTTCGAATGGAAGAATTGTTAGATTTCTGAATACATTGAATTCGTAGAGGCAGATATTTCCAACAGAGGTGCATTTGTGAAAGCTAGACAATAAGCTTCCTTGATTGGTAAGATTTTGTCGATGTATGGGGCTATTGGTGCTTTGGTGCGACTGCACTCAAGATGTGTACATACATGTCTACAATACAAGGCAAGCTGGAGTTCAGCAGTTCCAATTGACGATGGAGCCGCTGCTGAGATAAAATTCTGTCGAACAGATTAATGGGCAGGACCTGGTAGGGTCCAGTGAATACACTGGAATTGGTATATAAGGACGCCTCAAATACAGGGTACGGTGGTTATACTGTTGGTCTCGAGGATTCGGAGGTTATTGGCTCTTAGTCAGATGTGGAATCTGATATGTGTTTCACTTGGAAAGAGCTGGAGGCCCTTAACAGATTTGTAAGTCGGTTATTTTTAACATGGTTGGAAAATCCATAAAATGGTTCACAGACAACAAAGCTGCCACAACTATGGCAAATAAGGGTAGTAACAAATCTTATTTACAGCGGTTGGCATCAGAAATATATGACATGTGTGAAACAAATCGAGTTTCGTTAATATCAACTTGGCTTCCAAGGGGGCAGAATATTAGAGCAGATTTTCTGTGTAGATGTTGTGATTCAGAGTATTGGTGGGTTGAGGAAAATTTTTTTCGGCTATTGGATGATACATGTACATACGGTGGATAGGTTTGCCAGTCATTATAATGCTCAAACTCCTCGTTTTAATTCCAGAGGGTGGTGTCCAGGTACATAGGGGGTCGACAGTTTTCGCCACAATTTCTACAGTGAAAATAATTGGCCCGTTCCTCTTCCTCGAATTATTTTGCAAGTTATTCAAAAATTGAGGGACGATCAGGCATCTGGTACCTTAATATTTCCTTTTTGATGTTCATCGATATTTTGGCCTGTTTTAGCCCTTTACCCAACGTAACGGCCAAAACCGCGCTATTCTCGAAAATCGCGAATTAATTTTCATTATTTTTCATTTTTTGTCTCAAAAACATAGGTTATGACCCTCGTTGGAACGAGCTCGTCGAGCTCATTCCAACGAGAGGTCATAACCTATGTTTTTGAGACAAAAAATGAAAAAAATTAGTTATTCAAGAATTTGTTTTGCAAGTTTCGTCTGCTTTTCATGTGAGGTGAAGGGTTAAGTACTTATCTCTCGAAAACTGCAGACAGCTACGCGGTTTGGGGTAGAACCAATGTGATGGTATCTGGCTGAGGAGATAATGTATTTTTTTCTGACAAACCTCTGAAATATTCTATGGTTGCTGTTCGCATTACTCATTGAATAGTCTGTAGACTGTAATCTTATTTATTTTTGTTTTTTGTTTTGTTGTTTAACAGATCTAACCACTGACATATCCCAGGAAATGGCGGAGAGTGGCATCCAGCACAATGCTTTTACTAGAGATTTATCATCAAAAATGGCAGACTACCTTTTGAAATCCAAAGCTGACAGCACAGTACTTTTGTATACTAGTTACTTCAATAAGTGGAAACTGTTTTCTCGTCAGATTGACTGTTCCGCTATTCTCATAGTTTTGTTTTTAACGCATTTGTTGGACACTGGATCATCATCCAATGTTATTTCGTCGGTCAAATATTCCATAAAGTGGTTTCATGACATTCACGAATACAATGACCCCACTGAAAACAGTTTTGTTAACAACTTAGTGGAAATTTCAAAACAGATAAATCAATCGCGGGTGGTGGAAGAAAGAGCCTATTTTCGTTGATGACTTGATAGCTTTGTGTGATAAATATTCCCCTGCTACAGAATTAGATGTTAATAGGAACTTAACAATGATTTTACTTTGTTTTTCGGTTTTCTTACGTTTTGACGAATTGGATTCTTTGAAGTGCAGTGACGTTATTTTTTATGACACCTATTTTTCGGTCAAAATCAGAAAAAGTAAGAATGATCAGTATTGGCCGGGTGATGAAATTGTTATAGCTAAGGAGAGCTCTAGTGATTGCACATTTTTAATGTTAAAAAAGTATATTGAGGTTGCAGGCTTGAACATGAGTGATGATGTTTATTTATTTCGACCAATGTTTTGATCAGCTTCTGTTTGGAAGATAATCTATAAGGATAAGAAACTCAGCTATACTAGCGCTAGAAAATGAATTGTATCTAGGTTGAAGGAATTAGTGGGGAGTAAGAATATTGGAGTACATTCGCCGTATGCGGTTGGGGCCACAGCTGCTGCCTGAATGATATTTCATATTCTTTTATGCAGCAAAAAGGTAGTAGGAATAAACTGGAATGGTATAAAAACAGTTGTGGAGATGTCATTACACCATTATATAACCGGACGCGTTTTACGTGGACTTAAGGGTCCTTGTGTCACTTCGCGCCCTCAATGTGAACTATGCAGGAACGAATGACACATTGAGTTACTCGTCTCTGTTGAGTTCAAACTGAGGAAACGGCGATGCAGACTTTACATGTATGTGGGGAATTAGCTAGTAAAATTAATGACGGGTGAATACTAAGATATGGGTATTGAATGCTACAAGACCTGTTAACGAATCAACAATAAATTTATTTACAAACGCAGATTAAAATGAAGTAGCATCATGTTCCGTAATTAAAATCTATGGGATATAATAAATTAAATAAAAGACGATTACTTGAAAATACACAATTCCATTATGAGGGTCTCGGACAGAGTATTAACATGAATCTAGTAATCCATTATCTTATGGAGTAAACGATACACTTCGTTAACGGAATGACTACGCGTAATGGATGTGATATTTAAAACTTCTCAATTGCTAATTAGTTAATTTTACTTTACTTAACTTTAGAGAGGTCTCGTCTTCAGGTCGCCTTATTTGTGGTCGTTGAATCCATGATGTCCCTCAGAAACGTACCGTTGTCATAGTGCCATTGACTGTCTTTTTGTGGTAACGAAAATGCTTCTTTGGATCTGCTACCTACTTCGCTATGGAAAAATCGTATCCGATAAAACGTAACTCAAAAGCTGCCCAAGGATTATTTGCTAACCACTGCGTCTGTCCATCCCATACTCTGCCAGGGAACCTTTTCGTTTAGTAAAACGTGAGTCTATCCGTTCCAAGTTAACCACAATTAAATGTATCGGCATTTCCCGATTTACAAATTACGCCATGCCATTTATGTCCACTCAACTTGTCCCTTCAGTGGACCCAAGTCCAATTCACGAGCCGAACTAGCGCATTCACTGCTACAAACTGGAAGGATGACCTTGCCAGAAAAGATTACCTGTTGACAGAAGACTGAGAAAATAATCAAGTTCAAGCATATTCAGCTGAGATTATGGTTAACTTTTTACAGGTACTTATTACTGCCGTGGGAAATATACCATCTCAAATTGGCGCTGCGAGCTATTAACTACCGGCAGTAATATTTCGAATAAATACAATGGAAAAATAATATTTTTTTGACATTACCACGCGGTATTTTTTCTAGGGATTTTCAATCCCTTCATTTTATTTTTTCTTTGTGGCCATCCATGCAGAGTTTTCAAATATTTCGTTTTTAATATGGTTTGTGGGAATGTACAAGCAAACATTTTTCGTGTTTGCAAGAAAATTGTTTTGCTAAATTTTTTCATTTTTTGGCAATGTTTACATTTTTATGTCAACGGGGTTTCCCGAGATGTTGAGCAATCTTCCAATGAAATTTTATTTTTGCTTGAAACAGAACGTAGAACAAATTAAAAATGGCATCAAATAACCCCAATGTGTTAAATTTGCAAAGGGACGACGCACCCCAAGTATTACAGATAACCCATTGTGATTTTCAGAGTTTTTTGACGTTACCTGGTATTAATTATCACCGTGCAGTGAAATTAGCGCCAAAAAGAAACGAATGGGGAAATTTAACGGCAGAAATATCCTGAATACTCAGAGGTTAAAATTACAAGAAATATCATGAAGTTGATAGATTTTGACCCCCATTTTCCTGATGACAATGACGCTCATTCAGTTTGCACAATTTGTCTTCAATTAGTTGATAATCTTGCTGATGTCCCAGATTGGGACAATATAACAAAATTGCCAGACTCCATTAGGGATAGAAATGTTGATAATGAATCAAGTTACCCAATTTCACCTCATGAATTGGGCTTGAATTTCTCAAAAAACAAAATGGAAGCCAAGCTTCTAGTTCCCATGAAAATGACACACAAATTAAATTGGCACCTACCTGGTCAACATTGAAGGGTCCCAGTGTTAGTAGCAAACCTCAGTCTGACAAAAGTGAATTTTTGTCTGGTCAATTCAAACCAAAAAAGCAAAATGTAACGGTTCGATTAGGTCGAACTCACTCAAAACAAACCCAAACTTTTACTAGTTCACCACTGGCTTGTAATTGTTCTGATTTAGAAAGACTGTCCAGAGTAGTAGATGGATTTCAAAGTAGATTGGACAGACATACAAATTTTGGGAATAATTGTCACCCAACTTTCAGACAAAGTGATGCGACAAATTTTCGAAATCCAAATCCCGATTACCAATCAGATAACCCTAGAAATAGAGGTAACAATTTCCATGACCAGAGACAAAATGCTTTTCCGCCACCATATTACCAAATTAGGGTGGTGGGGGATTTTCAATATCAACGCCAACCTAGACAAAATGCAATTCAAAGAGTTCCAAAATTGCCCAAAGGTCTAGAATATCATAGAAATACTGATTGGCAATCTTCAGATTAAAATTCACAAATTTTGCAGAAATGCAAGGCTGGTCAGAAAGAGATTGTAAAAACAACCTTTGTTGGTGTTTGATGGGGAAAGCTAGTGAATATTATGCAATGATAAGTAGACAAGACCCAACAATGAATTTTCGGGATCTCATGCATAAACTGGAAAAACGCTTTGAAATGTACGAACTTCCCAAGACAGCACAAATTCAATTGGGGCAAGCCCATCAAGTTTCTGGAATGTCTTTGGAAGAGTGGGCCGATCAGGTATTAACCCTTGCAGTAAAAGCATATGGCCATTTACCTGAAGGACATATGTTTAACCAGGCCATAATGAAATTGTGTCATGGGTGCTTGGATAAATATGCAGGCCCCTTTGCTGCTAATCAGAAACCAACACTATAGAAGATGCCATTGATAAATTTAAATGGTATCAACATACATCAATGGCAGTATATGGACAAGAGCCACGGGATACACTATCCCGAAAAGAGACCGTTCATCCTCAATTTGAGAATACCACACACCAGAGTTGAGTTGTGGGAATGGTCATTTTGCTAGAAAAACTAATCAGCGTAATATTCAGAGTACTTCTGATTATAATAATAGAGAAATGAAAAGACTGGTAACAGACTTTGGCAGTTTTACTAAATCAATGACTGATGGAAGGAAAGCTATGCAAGATTCAATAACAAATTTGGCTGAATCAGTGGCTAAATTGACACTTAAATTGTCTCAGAGTTCGGATCGCGGTACGGGATACAGCCGTTATTAGAATCGCTCTCCTTCGCCGCGACGCCGAACCTGTTTTCAATGTGGATCTCCTACACATTTGGCCCAGGAGTGTCCAACTAGGAATACTAAAAATCGACCATCTACAAAGGGTGAAAATGTACAAACTGATTCAATAGACACCCCCAGTAAGACTCAAGCTTCCGTGACATTCAGTGACGAAGCAGAACATTTAAACGGCAGCGGGTCGGATACACATGCCTAGGCCGCCCCCAACTGATTCAGGCCAAAACAAAGAAATTGCTTCTCCTGATCTAATGATAAGAGAATCTTCCAAAGATGTCCCATCTGACTCTGGGACATTTTCCGATTCAATCATTATAAATCAGTTGACGGATAAATTATACTTCGCAGATCCCGTAACCTTGGAAGATGTAAAATTAGATGCTTTAATAGATACGGGAGCACAAGTGACAATTATTTCAGATAAATTGATGGAATCGTTGAGGGATTCACCCTTGTAATTAAAGACATACAGGTGAAGTCTGTAGGCAGAGGTTTAGAAACAATTCCTGGGAAAATAATTGGCCCATTGTCAATGAAATTGGGGAAATTTAAGTATATCGGAACATTTTATGTCGCCCTAATCAATACTCCAATGAGCCTTGGGTAAGATTTCCTGCGGGAATACCATGCCCGTTTAGATTTGCAACAGGGAATCATGTATTTGGACAATGAAAACATTATGCTAGATTTAATATCTTCCGGTATTCCAAAAGCTAACAGAGTTACTTTACCAAATAAAGTATTGATTCCTCCAAATTCAGTGAAACAAATTAAATCAAATTAAATGTAAATTGCATGGATCTCTTCCTGAGTATGTTATTGAGCCAAATCCAGACTCCAATTTTTTGATGCCTAGGACATTTCATTCAGAAAATGCTGACCCAATAATTACAGTGGTAAATGTGCAGGATCATGAATTACATTTGAAAAAAGGTTACTGCATAGGTGGAGCATTTGAGGGATCCCAAATTGGCATGTTGCCCGAAACAGTGAAAACATGTCAAGTTTCTAACACTATGGAAGACCAAAATAGTATAACAGAATTACCTGAACACCTCGAAAATTTGTTTGATAGATCAAAATCTCTATTAAATAAAGTAAAACAAATTCAGTTAAAACAATTATTGATTAAATATCAAGAGGTGTTTGAAAAACATGACTATGATTTAGGACACTTTACAGCCCTTGAACATCATATTAAAACTGGGGATGCAAACCCAATCAAATGGCGAATGAAGAGAACCCCAGCCTGTTTTGAAAGGAAAGAACAAAAATTGTTAGAGGAAATGCTAAAAGCAGGGGTGATTCAGCCGTCATTTTCTGAGTGGGCTTCTGCCCCCGTTTTAATCAGAAAGCGAAGTGGCACTGTACGATGGTGCCTCGATTTTAGAAAGGTTAATGCTGTAACAGAGAAAGATACTTACTCATTACCTCTTATAGATGATTGTTTAGAAACTCTAACAGGAAATAAAGTTTTTAGCTGCTTTGACGGAAATCAGGCTTATTTCCAGGTACCAGTTACAAAACAGGATAGACAAAAACAGCTTTCATTGCCAAATATGGGCAATATGAATTTTTGAAAATGAGTTTTGGATTGTGTGGAGCCCCGAGTTGTTTTTCTAGGGTAATGAATTTAGTACTAAGGGGTTTAAATTGGGAAATAGCCCTAGCCTTTCTTGAGGACATTTGTGTTCTAGGAACTGATGTGCAGAACCATTTTGATAATCTTGAAAATGTGCTTGAGCGCCTACATCAGTACTAATTGAAATTGAAACCTAAAAAATGTTTTCTTTTCCTCCAAAAAATGGAATTTTGGGGCCGAATTATCACCTCAAATGGTATGGAAACAGATAATTCTACTTCACAAATTATTAGTGATTGGCCAATTCCAAAATGTACCAAAGATCAAAAGGGATTTTTAGACCTAGCAAATTATCATAGGGCTTTTATAAAATCATTTTCTACAATAGCGGCCCCCTTTATGCTAGAGCAGGTAAAAGTTTTTTGGGGTGGGGAAAGAGGAGCAAGAAGCCTTTGACCAAATAAAGTTTGCCCTCAGATCTCCTCCAGTCCTTACTTTTGCTAATAAAACAGATCCTTTCATGTTAGACACGGATGGGTCGAATTTAGCAATAGGGGCCGAACTGATTCAAATACAGGATGGTCAAGAAAAGGTGATACCTTATGGCAGCTTAGGTCTCAGCGCTGAACAACGCAGGTACTGTGCAACTCGTAAGGAGCTTTTGGCAGTACTCAGATTCACTCGACAGTACAGGCACTGGTTACTTGGTAGACGTTTTACAATTAGAACTGATCACAGTAGCCTGACTTGGCTTCTCAATTTCAAAAGCCCGAGGGCCAAATTGCCCGTTGGATTGCGGAGCTAAGTCAGTACGATTTCAAAATTCAACATAGGCGAGGGGCATTGCACGCGAATGCAGATGCCCTCTCAAGAGTACCAGTGGAGGATAAATGTGGCCAATTTAAGGCTGAGGTGCCTTTGAATAAGCTTCCTTGTGGGGGGGAGGGGGGGGGGGGTGCAAGTACTGCACAAGAATACATAAAAATTGGAATAAATTCTTTGAGGAAGTGAACGATGCAGTCCCATTACCGCATAAGACAGATTTGAACCTACCCAAGGTAGATGAAAATACCACTGAATTCACTTGTTTGTTGAACTCAGCTGTTGAAAGTATTCCAACATCTGAGATGGCACAGGAGGACCCAGACAGATCACTTACCTCCTTGTTTGCCTAATCCCATTTTGGACTGTCAGGCTGTGATGCAAAACTGGAAACTGAGCATGATAGTAGAATTAAACTTGATATAGAAGTGGAAAGGATTTTTTTCCCTGCATCTGCGAATATACCTATGTCAGATTCTTCACAATCTACCTCTGATGTGTCTAGTCCCAATCCCTTGGGACAGGAATTGGAAAAAATACGGGTGGAATAGCAGAAAGAATCATCTTTACTAATTCTGCTGAAGTGGCTTGAAAAAGGCGAGTCACCTTCCCATGATGAGCTCTTTCTAGCTAGTCCTGATGCCAAATTATTCTGGAAAAATATTGAGAAATATTTCATGAAGGGCCCTCTTTTGTATAGAATCAGGAAAAATAATGAAAAAGTGTTAGTCGTGTCCTTTTCTCTTAAAAATGAGTCAAATCACGTTACTGTTGGCCGAGATTGGCTTCTGATATTGAGTCTTTTGCCAAGTCCTGTCCAAAATGTAATAGACAGAAAAAACCTTCACGCCATGCTAAACATCAAATGGTATGTTATCATTCATGTGGCCCAAATGGAAATAGTACACCTGGACTTTCTGGGCGCATTGGCAAAAACCCCTAGAGGAAATGAATATATTTTGGTCATTGCAAACCAGTTTACCAAGTGGGTGGAGTGTATTCCTCTGGCATCACAATCTGCAAAGGATACAGCCAGAGCAGCGGCCAATGAGGTCTTTTCAAGGTTAGGGTGCCCTCTTGAAATTTATACAGACAGGGGATCTAATTTTGAAAACCATCTCTTCCAGTCAGTTTGTGAATTATTACAAATCCATAAGGCCCGTACGACTGCGTACCGCCCTGCCTCCAATGGACAAGTTGAAAGGGTTAACCGAACCCTGGTGGATGCTCTCAGGTGCTATGTGGGGAAAAACAATCCTCCTGGGGCCTTTATATACCCCAACTAGCAGGAGCTGTATGTTCTGCAGTTAACCACCATACAGGGTATACTCCTAACAAATTGATGTTGGGGAGGGAGGTTTTCCAACCATCAGATTTAGTATATGGACCTTGTCCAAAAGAACCTATTCACAATGAATGTGTATATTCTTGATTCTAGCGGTAACGTTGGGCAGACTACAAAATTGAATCCTATTTAGAAAAGACCTGGTATTATCAGTCAGTGTACTTCATCCTATTTGTTTCGTGTTCAGCTTCTCAATAAGCCAGTTGCAGTGAATCATGACAGAATTAAATTGTGTCGAGATAGAGTTCTTCCTCCTTGGGTGGAACGTCATAAGTCTAAAGGGACCGCTTCGTGGGAGACAAGATGGTCGAGTCTTCCGGCTCCCACACTGTGGGAGCCAAACTCAAAGACTGAAGCAGCACTCGTCCTGCAGCTGCTCCCGCTCCTTCTTCTTCGGGAACCCAGCCGAAGGTTGTAAGTGCGTCTAAAAGAGAGACTCAATCGTCGGCTGCCAAAGGGGGTCCTCGTACGACGAGGACTCCTTATGCCTCTAGGGCGGGTCTAAGCAAACCTGCTAGGGCCCAAACTAGCTGGCCCCAGTCCTCCCGTACTACGGGAACACTACAGGCCAAGCCTCAGACTAAGGAGGTCCCCTCGCTGTTGTCTGTAAACCTGACCTCACCAGCGGGGAAGTTCCAAGCGCCTCCGCCTGGATTAAACCCTCAAGCTTTGGACAAGCCAGCAAAACGGCGTGGCTTGGACTCGGTTTGTCCCATCCCCAGCTGTCAAGGTAGTACCAGGCAGCTGAGGAAACATTGCGAGAAGCAGCATCTGCCCCCGCAATGTAGGTAAATTGGCCTAAAGGGGATCACCAGTTCTCTCCGCAGCAGGTTTATTCCACTCTGGAGGAAATGGTTGTTCCTTGGCGGATCTGTTGGATCAGGTCAATGGGGAGTTCATGGAGCTGAACAAAGTCCCATTGTCTGTCTCCCATGCTTTTGTGGATCGCATGCGGTCCATAGAGAGCCACCAGGGTTTTACCCCCTTCACACCCCACTCGACACAGCTCCAGTGTTTGATTACTCCAGCGGGCTTGTTGCACTGGAGAGTGCTGATGTAGCCAAAGTTGAAACAAAGAAGGGAACATCTGGGGTTGTTCCCTCTACTGCAGCCACATCAGCCTCTTCGGCATCCTGTTCGGTGGGGGTGGGGGGGGGGGGAGTCTGTGGTTGAACCACAGAAATCTGTGGTGAAACCACTTCCTCCTGGGTTTTTCTCGCTTCCTGAAAAGGGAGTGGTCACCCCTTGCCCACCCGCCGGTTTCCAGGATAGGCCGGCGGAAGTGGATCCTACCCCAGCTATTCCAGTTATGAGAAGCTGGGAAGAGTCAATTCTTACGGGCCCATAGTTATTGGATGCCCACTTCCATGCCGATAGAACCCAGAAGTCTCTGGGAGCTTGCCAGCTCACATTCAGAGAAATCTTTCGATTGGAGGCGGGTTGGCCAGTGGGGGGTACCCATTCTTGTACGTGGAGGTGTAGCAGTCTATTGCGACCCTCCGACGTATCCCACTATTTCTCAGCTTAATAGGAGAGACCCGATAGTAAAGATTGCTATCGGGCTCCATCCTCGCCATGTCAAGTACTACTCTCCCATGGAGTTGGGAGAGGCTGTGGGAGTAGTTTCAGTTTTGCTACCACATGCCTCTGCCCCGGGAGAGATCGGACTTGATCGTACAGAACCTGAGGTGGTCTGGTCTATCCAGGATCAGGTTTTTGCGAGAATTGTCCGGATGGCTCACATCAATAAGCTCCTTGTCCTGCATCTGAGGGGGTCGTCAAAAGATGCAATGGGCGGCGATGTCCATTACAAGGCCCTCCAGATCCTCCTGAGAAATGTGAGCCGAGGAAGTGCCTACACCTGCACTGCTTTAGTGGGGATGGGGAGAAGTAGAATGTCATGTACCCGGACACCTCTAGTTTGGATGACCTCGGTGAATGACCTCGGAAGTGACGTCATGTCACGTGACCCAGTGACGCCATGTTGTGTTGTCATGGTAACCCGCGTGAGCGGCCATGTTGTGACGTCATCCCCATAGTGATACATGGTGTGAGTGCGCATGCGCAGCGCGTGTTGTTAGAGTGATACGTGTTGTATACTGGAGGCCGCCATCTTGGTTTCTATGGTAGCACGTGATTGCTATGTTACCCAATTTTTCTGCAATAGGACGGGGTATGTTCGGAGGGTATGTTCCTTTGTACGAGAGTAATTTCCCGATTCGTTGAATTACCACAAACAACCCGACAATCCCTCCAAATCACCAAAATCTATCCCAACTTTTACTATTTCGAATTTTTTCAGAATTCTCTGCTTCTATCTATATATGACGGAAACACGTATCACCCTAACAACACGCGCTGCGCGTGCGCATGCGCACTCACACCACGTATAACTATGGGGATGACGTCACAACATGGCCGCTCACGCGGATTACCATGACAACACAACATGGCGTCACTGGGTCACGTGAAATGACGTCACTTCCGAGGTCATCCACCGAGGTCATCCAAACTAGAGGTGTCCGGGTACATGACATACTACTACATGAGTCCATAGTCCTTACAATTTTTAGGGAAATTCTCTTTCCCTGTAACACAGAAATACCTGACACCCTGGCACCTTGTCAGTAACCCTACGCATTATTTTTAAACTAAAATGGAATCAGTCCAAAGGTGTCTGGCTTGACAGTGTTTATTGAGCACTGCCAGGCGGGGCATTATTGGGAAGATTCCATTGTTATAGGGGTTCTGACTGGGGAGCAACTGGTATCCACCCCTCCAAGGGAGATGCCCTCTCCCTAATTTGGATGGTTCAGGTGGGAATTTATTCCACAAAGAACCATTCCAAGAGTTTAGAGAGGAGGTACCTCGTTCAGTTTTGTGAAAATCTAAGATTAGGTGCCTAAGTATGTTTAGTTAAGGAAGTGAAGAAAGTTATTCCTTCCATTTATCATCATCATCATTATCATATATGTATATGGCCAATTAAAAAAATTATCCCAAGAACTATTCAAATTAATGTAAAGTCGGCCTTCAACGCGTATTACCCGGTATCCCATTTTGGGTTCTCCACCCCAACTCATGTATTAAATTGGGCCGCCCATTACAAAATGTGGTTTCGGTTGGGGTAGTTGATGAAAGAAAAATTAAATGTTGTATTACCAGTAGGTGTTATCAGTTAGATAGGGGTGGGAATTATCCATTCCCGTAATATAAAAATACGCCCTTATATATATAGATATATTAAATTGAATAGGTCCCTAGTTTATAAAACTGGGGGGAATATGGTAAAGTTTACCTGATATTCCCGGTTCTGCACCGGGAAATCGAACCCGTGTTCTCAGTCCCTATATAAGGACTGGTGCACCAGATGACCTTGCCAGAAAAGAAGATTACCTGTCGACAGAAGACTGAGAAATAATCAAGATCAAGCATATTCAGCCTCGCAGCTGAGTTTATCGTCAAAATTTAACAGGTACTTATTACTGCTGTGGGAAATATACCACAATTGTTAATAGATTTGATTTGAAGATTGATTCCTTGGATAACTTGACAATGGTCGTTGTTACCAATTGAAAGATTAAATTAGAAAGATGATTAAACAAAGGTTATTGTTGGAAATTGATAAGTTGTATCACATTTACTTCCTGATTGCTGTTGCTTTGAGCAAGTCACAAAGAAAAGATGATAGAACCCATGGTTTTATTCTAACTTTATATTATAGATAAATCATTTTATTTTCATTTTATTGTGGTGGGAGTGGAATTATTTTATCCGCCCTGTCATAATAATATAAATACATGAAGGTGTAGTCAACTTGTGCCCATTTCCATTCACACTTCTGACTCCAGAGCGTGTGTACCTTATTAGCCATGGATTACCTGCCGAAGAAAATTAAGGACACTTTGAAGGTGCTGGACGCTAGCCCATTTTTTAACTGGGATGTCCATGTTGAGAGTGGCTGCGTTCAGCTCACCATAATGTACAAGATGATACCCACCTTGGGAGTGGTAGCACCTTTCGCGGGCCTGCTCGCACTGGTCCACAACGGAGGAAGGGTAAGGGATTGAGTTCACCAACTACCACTGAAACAACAAAAGAAGCAGAGATAAAGACACAGAGGAAGAAGAAGTAATCGCCGTCAACCAAACGCCGGGACACCAGGCGAATGTTGGCGTGGCTTAAAAGGAAGAGGACTGAGACCGGAAATCAGGAGATGGAAAAGGTGATCACTGTCAACTCACCTCCAAGACCTGTATCACCAATCCCAAGCCGTACCTCTTCACCAAAGAGGTCGGAGGGAGAGGAGAAGCAGGAAGTGGAGGCAGAGGAGATGGAAGTCGCCCAATCCGTACCTGACTCTCCTATCAACCTCAACCAATCGGGCCAATCCAGTTCAACCTCGGAGTCCGAGCATGAGCCTTCTGGTGTAGGAGATACTAGCCTGACAGCTACATTGAAATGTTAGATGGACGTGCCATTAAGCGCTTCGGCGAACTCAAGCTGTAGTTTGACGGAACTGGGGATGATTATTTGGAATACCTTAAATCAACCCAGATGGAATGGGCTAAGGAAACCCAAGACGTCTTCATAAACAAACTAGGTCACTTGGAAGCAGCAAGGATCCGCGATCCGTTCTTTCACAGATGGCTAAAACGCAAAAACTTAGAAACAACAGATGCCAAGCCTTCGCCATCTGAGCCACCTCCTTCCAAGAAGAAGAAGCACAAACGGTGCAAACGCCACTAAACCCGAACACCTTTCTCCTTTGGCGCGCCTAGACATACTATCAAAACTTATCCTACATCTAAAGAGGGTCGAAAGGGGCTTGCCCCACACCGTGCCTGCGCGCCATCGTCGCGTGAAACCATTCCATTCCAACTTGTGCCCTAAAAAAGTCCAAAATCGAGTTCTCAGTCTCAATGGTGTTACAGAGAATGAACAAGGAGCAATGTATGAGTAAGTGAACATGTAAGAACATGTGTATGGTCACATATTCCAACACGTTCAAGAAAGGGTGTTCATATCTGGCACCTATCACTTCACGACTGAAAAAGTGACTTCAATGAAGACGGTTGGATCTTGTGATTACTGTTGTAACTCAACAGCCAAGAACGTCCCAAATGCTTCCACAAAAGTGTCCGTCCATGTCATAACCAAAATAATATGTGAAAATAATTGGGGCGAATCTTTTTCAGCGACGAAAACTGTCAGCCATGTGAGATTTTATGAGTATCCAGGCTGCTATACTTGTGAAGTTATATTCATGAATGAACTCTCGAATATATTGGGGTGGGTACCCTAGATTACATACACCCATTTTTCCGTCCGTCCATTCTGCCGCCTGTTATTGGACCCACCCACCCCGCCTGAGTATGTAACTCCATAAATAATAGTTGAATCATCCATATTTATTTTGTGCACGTCGCTCGCAGCTATCTTGAAAATTCTATTCATTTCGCGTGCTCTGTGAGTTTCGTACCATTGTCGGCATGCAATGCATGAAGATCAGATTTTAGTATCCGGGAGGGGTTTGTTTTGTTTGTTCGTCAACATATTTGAAAGCGTATGCTGTTAAATACTTGTTGAGTGTTTTGAAGGGTTTCTGCGACTTGAGTGGGTTTTTTTAGCAATGCATATTTTTATCGGACAACGACACTTCGTGGAACCAATTTCTGTTTAAAACAAAATCTCGAAGGATAACTTTGTTCCATCAGTTGACTGCGCGACTCGCTTTAATGATTAAACAAGAGTGCCTTAATTTTTGTCCATGTTTCCCGCAGTGAGGATCAATAAAAAGTCGATCAGACATTTCCCCTTCTCTCTGGAAAAACATGATTGTAAGTCATTACAGTTCTACATTTGTATAAAATTAAGGGCACATTAACCCTTCAGCATATAACAGTAAGGGATAGTACTAGGAATAGAAGAAATAAATATCATTATAAAAGAGAATACAGGGCAAGGTGCCAACTCATTTAACCTTGTACCTAACATGAAAAGCAGACGACACTTGCAAACAAAATTCTTGAATAACTAATTTTTTTCATTTTTTGTCTCAAAAACATAGGTTATGACTCCTCATTGGAACGAGCTCGACGAGCTCGTTCCATATAAGGGTCATAACCTATGTTTTTGAGACAAAAAATGAAGAAAATAATGAAAATTAATTGTCGATTTTTGTGAATAGCGCTGGCCGGTTTTAGCCGTTACGTTGTGTGAAGGGTGAAGAGGAATAAACGATGAAGGGGAATGGAGAAACTTTCGTAGATTTTGTTCCGCCTACGTTACCACAGACAATAGTGTGGTGTAGAAAATGATAAATATACATTATCATGACCATGTGCATGTCCTGTAATTTGTATCAGATTCTCAGTCGTGTTTCCAATCAGATCGCAACGAACCCGTCAAGGCGAGGTGTGATCCGATTGTCAACACGACTAAGAATCTGATACAAATTACAAGACATTCATTTGGTCATGATACTACATCTAACAATCCCGTTACATAAAGTCCTTTCCCCCCGTTTTTTCAGTTTAAATTGGGTTGGAGTCGGTCAAAATTTTGAATTTCATGATTTAATGCGTAGTAACAATGCATATAATGATATGTGTTATGGTGCGGCGTTTACCGGAAGTTGAATCTGTCTGATACGGAATCAGAATGAGCCGTCAAAATAATACGGAATCGGAACGCATTATGTGATACATGCCGTTTCTCGTGGTTTTCAGGCCAAAATCAATATGATTGTTAGATAAATATCTATATGTTTTATTGAGGGTTGTGGGGTGAAACTTGTCACACTTCTTTAAAGATGACGGGTTTGTTGATGCAGTGGGGTGCTATATGCAGAATCTTTTATCGTGATTGAGTCCGATGTATGTCTCCGAATCACCAATCCATCGCGGTTCTACTCAATTTTATCACAGGAAGTAATTATTTATACAAACAAAAGTGATAACCTTATACCCGTTTTCCCTTTGGGGCAATTTTTAAACTGGACTATTTCGGCGTTTCACTTCGGAGCTCCGGGAGCTACAGAGTTGGTGGCTGGACTAGCTCCCACAAAAAACCTCCATATTAGCTGTTCAAAAACCATACAACTGATGCAGAGACAATTCAGATAGGAGCTGTTTAAACCTTAAAACGATGCAGGTTTCGGAGTGAGCTAATTCATCCATCCGCTCTGGGGCCCCGTGGCTATGGGATGTGAGAGTAAGCTGGTTTATGGCGGAAAACGGCAGATTGGTTGTGCCAGGATTGTGTACTTATCTGATAGAAAATGTCCTCGTGAATTTTGTGTTTTTCAGGTTTTAGATGGAAGTAACTTATCGTACCACTTCGCAATCCTTGGATTGCGGGGACGTGACGACAGTTATTTATTCCCAGTTTCTTATTCGACATTCGTTATCAACCGATAAAATCGGTTGATAACGAATTTCGAATAAAGAACTTGGAATAAGAAAGGGTTGCCACGTCCGTGGAATGCGGAGTGAGAGGATTCGTGGTACATGTTAGAAACGGCATATTATCTCCTGCTTCAATTTCATGTTTTTATACAAAGAAAAATTACTCCGCGTGTAAAACTTCAAGGAATTTTTTTTTTATTTTAAGAGATTGATCTTGCAATTTTAAAGCAATATTGCATATATAATATCAGACTCATACAGAGTCATTGGTGACAAGGTTCACTGGGCCGAGAGCTATTTTGCATTTTATTATAATAACTTTGTTACAAAACGCATATGCCACAACAATAAAGATGCTATAGCTGCTACTAATATTACTATTTCCTCCACTACTACTGTTATTACACCAATTACTTCATGTCTGTAATTTTTCTGACAAGTCGCGATCATCTGTTGTGGTACCGCCCGTGCTTATCGAACTTTCTCCGGGAATATCTACAAATGTCGGCATCAGGAACATACAAAATGTGAGAATATAACACGAACGCAATTCACTTCTAGTGTACTACGGTTGAGTCCTCAACTGGCCAGTGTCTATCCTCATTGGCACTCGACGTATTATCCGATTTTATTAATTTTCATAAAATATATATACTGAAAAACATAGGGTATGACACTTCCGAGAACGGAATTTTCAACAATCTGTAAAATAGCGAATACCTCATCGATCCTGCTCAAATAAACGACAAAATGTCATGTATTTCGCAGAGCAACTGTGATTTCGAGGCCAAGATTGACGAGAAGTTGACTTTTATTCGCATTTTTTCACTTTTTATTGAGTGAATCGAGATTGATTCGACAATCGATTTATCTACAGCCGGGGTTATCAGGTAACGGAACAATTAATGCCACACCTCACGTTCATTGGTCGTCTACTTTTTTCAACAACTGCGTGAAATTTAACGGTCTGTTTGTGTATTACTCGATACAAGACAAGCCGACAAAAACTGAACTTCAATAAAAAACATTTTTAATCGATCGAAAAACTATGTCTTAACCTACAAACCCACCAATGATGGTGTCATGGTAAAATGCCATACACAGATACTTAAAATTAGCAATACTAGTCATTTTATTGATATTTTAACCGGAGGTTGACGGGGCATACGGAGGAATGGAGGGGGTGGGGCGCGTGTCATCCACAGCAAAGTACAAAAAATCCTCAACCGAATCTCATACCCCGAATCAGAAATTCACATTGGTTCTATTGCCGTAGTTTATTATCATTACGTCATAAATACATGTAGTTTGCGCAGGAAGTGAAAATTTGGAGGGGGACAGCTAGAAGTTTTCTCCCTTAACCCCCACCTCAGTTCCTCCGAATTCTGACAATGATACTTCTAAGACTCTTGGAGAGAGATTATCAGAAACCAGAATAGTGTGGAGAGATCATGCATAAATATGTTGCAGGATAATCACAACATAATTTGAGTAACACTGATATTGTATGTGCATATTACAGTGGTAGATCTAGCTGTGTGGGTGGGGGACATCTTTCTCGAAAGATATGGCATTTTGGGACATGGGACCTGTAGTTATCTGCGCCAAATAGCACTTTATGATGGACATGGCAAATTGTAAAGAAGATATCCTATGGGTGGCCCCCAGATCCTCACCAAAGACATGGGGATACCCCTACCACGTGCTCCATGTCAACACATATTGTGTTGTGTTGTGCCCCCATCCATTTTTAAATTGTTGAGATCACCAATGTGCTGGGTTATTAACACACAGTTGAATAAATGTCCTGCCCAAGAAATATTGAAAATGTATGAAATGTCTTGCTCACATGGTTCTTCTTCATTAAGGCCACCATTCCCTGACACTTAGTCTTAGAAAGCTCTTAATTATTACTTACCAAAGTTTAGTGTCATAATTTGGTATTTAAGAGAAAGAGAGAGAGATCATTCTCAACATCTTATAATTATTTATTTTCAGTGGTAGCCAGAAAAATGTCCATGAACATACAAATCTGGGAACAATTGTCTATGGACATAATGTCTATGAAAATAATTGCTATGAATCATATAATCACAAATTATAGCAGCTGGAACAATAAACTGAACACTTTAAGCATTTTTTTTCATTGAAATTGAAATGAACAGTTTTTATTATTTGTGTGAAGGTTTCTAAGAAAGGTTTTCAGATGTAGATAAATTAATATTTTCAGCTTCAGCTTTAGGACTACAGATGAAAAAGATTCAATGATTTATAGGTATCGGACACCCCCAGCCCCCATAACAAAACTCTTTGATGACTAACCCCCCCCCCCCCCCCCATTGACCCCCTCCTGTATACAAAATACAGGACGAAATTGAAAGCTTTTAATTTTTCTTTTGTTACATAGCAATTTAACATATAAACATTTTGGAACTATATAGATTGAGATTTTATCTGGTTACTTTAGAAGTTACCAGTTACTAATAACCCGACCCCCCCCCCCCTCCTCCCCCAATCACCACCACACACACATACATACAAAACATTTACATGCCAAATTGTGTTGGCCCATTAGACTGTTTATCAGCGTCAGTGCATCCCACATTCATTGCCCATATTGAAGCAAAGTTTCAGTCTCCAGACCTTTTGATAGAGGCAAGGGGTGGGGTCCATTAGCTGAAACTTTGTTGTTGTTTTTTTTACTTAAAAAATGTTGAGTTTTAGGCCGTTTAGGAAAATTCACTTCTTCAGTGTTCAGTTTAAACACATGAAATCGGAGTTCTTCTGCAGATTATAAAGTCTTCTGGGTCATTATAATTTACATTAGGTACCGGTCGCAGCTGAAAGAAATTTGCTCATAAAATCATCTGGATGCCTCCAACATGTGGTTGTAATTAGAGGGCTGTATGGTCTCCAGTTTCTTTGTCTGTATTCAGTGCAACTTTCAGTTCTAACAGAATAGGCTGTACTTACAAATCTCAAATTTTCTCAAACTTTACTGGTTTCATTAATTTTGTTCCAAGTTGCAATCTTTGGAGTCATTTCAACAGTGTTAGTGTCTCGCATTTTCAATGGATCCACAAATGGAAATGGACTTGAGTCAGAAGGATCAAGGAAGTAATCTTGGCTCAGATTCAGATTGTGGTGAGACCAGTACTGGTGAAACTGAACAGTTTACTTGGTGTATCTGGATCAAGAGGGAATGAGACTCACCCTATTACGGTACGAACAAGGACTCGCGGAACACGTCATAACTTTCAAGACAATTTTTCAAATTGGGAGATGGATATTCCTCTTGGAAAGAATGCCAACAGGAACAACACAATCATTACCCAGCCCTCATGCCGCAAAAGGAATAATTCAACTCCAGGTGAGGATCAGCTTTCCAGCCAACCAAAGCACAGACACAGGAGTGCCACTTCTTCCCAAAACAAAAATGTTTCATTCCAAGGGGATGTGCAACGCTCTTCTAGTCCCTCAAAATGGACAGTGGCAAAACTTCGAGGGGAACTGGAAAAAATGTCCATTAAGCTTCCAGAGGGGATTAAAAAAACTCTCCCGATCCAAATCAATACAGAAAACAAAAACTCTATTGGTACAGGATCGCCTGAAGGTGTTGAAAGTGATATCAATTTAGAAGAGGTGGAGGAATCCAGGAGCCGGGAAGAGACTGTTTATTCAAATAGAACACTTCAGCCAAGCCAAAGTGACATGCATATGGATGAACATTCCACAGGAAACAGGGACGCAACTCTCGGCCATTCACCTGGAATAGTGAAAACCCATTTTAACACCAACGAATTTTTACAGACTAGTTTGAGGCACATGCAGACTCACCGACAATTTTTAACTTCTAAAGTTGATGAAATGACAAAGAGTCAGGATGCTCACCCCACGTTAAGAATTGTGCCACATACTTATGACTCCCATAGCATAGACACAGACACTCGTGGACTTTTTACACTAGCTTCTGCTTTGGGTCAACCTAAAACAAGAAACTGTAACACGTTCTTTGCCAGGAAGGCACCACCATTTCACGATGAGTCATATGAGGGACACATCACCACCCACACATTCCTTACTCTACAGGCCTGGGTGGATATGGTCCAGGTGTTCAATTTCATCAACATTCCCCAAACACACGTGGACAATGTGACATGGGCTTTACAGGAAAAAGAGGCATTGCAGCTGACAGTATTCCTTCTGTTGAAATAGTTTCACCCTCTCTGAAGCAGGCAGTCATTGAAGGGAAAGATGTCAATCTCGCCAGTCTTCTGATACCAGGTTTCGACTATGGGGATCACAGGACTGTTGAGTTTGGATCGGTTTCTCTCACAATGAAAGACAGGGACAGCCGGCTTCAGAGATGCTTAACTAGGGGGAGAGTTTGTTTGCGCATTTGGCAAATATAAAAACATAATGTGTGATGCTTATCCTCACCGGCGTAAAGAGCTGGATTGTTATAAAAGGGAGATCATTGATATGCACTCACGGTATGGGGGATTCAGTTTCTATGAATACCACAAGGCTTTTTCTGCTCAGGCGCCCACTCAATTACAACAGAATAATATACTAATTGACTGGTCATTTGGGGATACAAAGCTTTTTCAAAACATTTTCTCAGGTGTCCCACATTTGAGCTGTGAGATATGTAAAAGTTCGTCTCACAGTGCCCCGTTCTGCCCACAAGTTGCTGATACAAATACACCTTCTTCTTATCGTATCCTCTCTCAGTTGGCAAGACCTGGCTTCCATAGAAATGGTCCCCATTCCATCAGTGCATCAAAATCCGACACTCGCGGCAGAGTGAGATCGATCTATCAGGGCAGAGAAATCTGCAACAATTTCAATGAAGAAAAAGGCTGCCAACGCCCTCGCTGCTTCTACCAGCATAAATGTCTGCGCTGTAAGTAAGACCACCCTAGTTTCAAATGCAAAAATATGTCTAAAGGTGGCCCAGAGTCCATCAAGAGGATAAATGTTTCAAATAAGAAAACGGCATGACTGCCCGCAGATTATTTGCAACCAAATTGCTGCTTTATGGAACCAGGGGGACCAATGTAGGCTTCAACTCCCATAAACATCATCCACTTGGAGAAAGAACTTGAAACTCACCCCGATCGTGAGTTTGTCAGCTGCCTTATACAGGGTTTGAAGGAGGGCTTTCACACTGGGATCAGTTCAGTTTCTGTAAACTCATTTGAGTGTGAAAACCTTTTATCTGCCCGTAATGATGCAGAGTTTGTGGACGGTGCTATCCAAACAGAAGTAAACATTGGTTATCTAGTAGGCCCCTTCACAATCACAACTCCCCCATTTAAAACATACCGAATTAACCCTCTAGCTGTTGCCCAGGGAATTATTCAGGCAAAAAGAGACTAATAGTCGATCTATCGGTACCTCGTGATCACCCCTCAGAAAGCAGTTTGAATGACTTTATCAGTAAAGAAGAGTACTCTTTAAATTATGTGCGACTGGGTGATGCCAGTAAAGTAATTATGGATTTAGGGAAAGGTGCTTGCTTATGCAAGACAGATATTACTGATGCATTCAAGCTGATTCCAGTTCACCCTTCCCTTTAGAACCTTCAAGGTGTCAAGTGGAAGAACTGCTATTATTTTTACTGTAGACTGGTTTTCGGGTCTCGAAGTAGCCCCAAAATTTTCGATCAGCTATCACAAGCCATCTGCTGGATAGCAACAAATGGTTATAAGATCCAAAATATTTTTCATCTCCTAGATGATTTTTTTAACTATTGACCCACCTGAAGCAACAGCAGAACGAACAATAGCATTGCTTTCACATATATTCAACTCCTTAAATATCCCCACGGCACCACATAAAACTAGTGGACCTGTCACCTCTTTACAATATCTAGGAATCATTCTAGACACAGTGCAGATGGAAGCTAGACTCCCTCAGGATAAATTAGATAGACTCGTGTTGGTTAACAAAAAGTTCATCAAAACCTGATCAATGTTCAAAGAGAGAACTCCTATCTCTTCTAGGTTACATGAATTTTACAAGACGCTGCATTATCCCAGGTAGATCATTTGTTTCATACCTAATTTCTCTTTCCACCACAGTCGACAAATTGTTTGCTCCTGTCTATCTTACTAGTGACTGTAAAAGTGATTTAAAAATGTGGAAAAATTCTCTTGAAGGCTGGAATGGCATTTCATTTTTCTTGGAACAGCATGTCACCTCCTCGGCAGACTGTAAACTCTTTACGGATGCAGCATCAATTGTGGGGTTTGCTGCCTTCTTTGTTGGCCGGTGGTTCCAAGGAAGGTGACCAACAGAACTGCATCAACTAGATACAAGCAAACCTTTTCTATGGCATTGTTGGAACTCTACCCTATAGTAGTTGCAGCTATGGTATGGGGAAAAGGTTGGCAAAGAAAGAAAATACTATTTTTCTGTGATAATGAGGCCACAGTCTACATACTAAGGAAAGGCCGCTCAAAAAAAAAACTGATTATGAAATTTATGAGAAAACTGACTTGGCGTGCTGCAGTACATAATTTTACAATTTTTGCTAAACACATTCCTGGCACAAAAAATGAGATTGCTGATTCCCTTTCTCGATTTCAGATGGATCGCTTTCGAATACTTGCCCCACATGCACACCAAGAGCCAGACCAGATTCCATCCATCGAGGAAATTATCCCAATTTAAGCCGTTCACGTGACCTGCTTTTCCAAGCTGCCTTAAACAGAAATACTAGAAAAGCATACAATGCAGGCATGAAAACTTTACGAACATTTGTTTTCCTGCATCGTTTTTCCAGCTTGTTATTTCCTGCATTTGATGAAACTACTCTTACATATTTCTTAGCCCACTGTTCAGCAGTTTTGAAACTGAAGTATTCAACAGTTAAATTGTATTTAGCAGGCACCAAATACAGCTACCTAGAAGCAGGTTTTCCCGACCCCTTATGTCACAGAGATGATTCTCCAATGCGCATGATTCCAATATTGCTTCGAGGCTACAAAAAGCTATCTGCAGGTCCCCAGAAACATCTACTTCCATTCACATTCCCCATCATGTGCAACATCTTCGATCTTTTACAAGATGGAATTTTTGGGCCTTTTACTGAGCACCTTCTGCTGCAAACATCCTGTTGCCTGGCATTTTTTGGCCTTCTGAGGTGTGGAGAATTTACTTCAAGAGTCAAGGAATTTCAGACAGGGGAATCAGGACTTGGTGATGTTCGGCTTAATTTTAGGGAAGAAGTTTGTACAATCAAATTGCAAAAATCTAAAACTGACCCATTTCGACAAGGTGTTTCAATTAACCTGTGCAAGACTAACCACAGAGTATGCCCGTTTACATTAACAAGGGAGTATTTAATTCACCGACTATCCAGGACCAGTGGAGAGGCCTTCTTTGTGACAGAGAGAAGGGGTGATCCCATGACAAGAGATTTCTTTATGAAACATCTGCGCATCATACTAGGTCGGTTGGGATTTAACCAAACTCTTTATTCAGGACACTTCTTCAGAATTGGGGCGCAGCAGATAGAGTGCGCATTGGGGATCACCTGATCAAGACTTTGGGAAGGTGGTCCTCAGACTATTACACTAGATATATTAGGACCCCCGTGGAAGTAATATATTCGACACAAAGGGCATTGAAAAATCACCAATCTTAGACACAGTCTAGAATGCCCAAATATCTGAATGCAGTGAGTCATCATCATTAGAACCTTAAGGGGAAGAGTTAATATCACACCAAAATGCTAATATTTGCGAAAGGCTATGAATATCAAGTGAAATTGACACAAGAAATATAAAAAAAATTCTCGTGGGAAATTGTTTTATTGCAGCTTGTTGGCGAGTGAAAGTCCCGCTCCAGTAAACTGTAATATGATGATTGCCAATGCGCAATTTGACTACGGGGAATCGCTCTGCATTCCACTGGCAAATATAAGTGCTGATCTCTCTAAATAAGTTGACAGTAAATAAATTGACCAACCCAACAGATTAAGCATCTTTGTATGAATGATTTTTAACTTGCAGAGAGCCATAGAGATGAAATGAGTCAGTGTACATTTTCTACTACTCCAGATGTCTGTAGATTACTCCCTGCATTATAGTCCTCTTGATATTTGTTCAGAATTATACTCAAGATACCACAGTAGCAATCGAATACCTATCTAGGGAAGATGCTGTGAACGTGCAGTTGCACATAATCAGTTTAAACAGGTTCTTGTATTTATGTATATATGTAGACAAACAACATTGTTGTTAATTCATAGACATTACTTAAACTATAATTAGGTTACTCTAGGTAGACTGTCTTCAACATTCTCAAGTTATTGGTGTTTAATTACGTTAAATTTCATAGAGATGCTCAAGCTTTCTGGGGGATCAATTTGTCTGGCTCATCTACACTTTTGGCCACTTCAGCATGGCCTTTGTCTTTGTATTCAGGTACAAATTACAAAGGCTATTATTATCATTTTAAAAGCCTTTCAAATTGCTGTAAGTACATCGGAATAGCGTCCGGGTTGTACACACGAGGACCTATCCTAACACAGACGGGCTTCATCAAGCCTTGCAGAAATAATATCCAACAAGTCCGGGTTGTCGACCTATATGTGCAGCTTACAGGATTTGTTACAATAAGTGTACATTTTATACGAGTCTGGGTTATACACTGTATTTGCTTCGCAAAACTTCATTATGATTCAACAGATAACAGGGCTACACGTTGTGTGTGCCATCTCAAACATAAGTGATGCATTCAAGAGGTTACACCTGTCACCTGGGTATACCACGTGCTTTGTGCAAGTTCTATTTTCTAATACAATTGTACATTGGGGCTCTGGTGAAACCTCTTGAATGATAACTGTGTAGGTGAGTCTGCCTACAAAGGCCAAAGTTGTGTGTATTTAATAAAATAAATTTAAATCACCTTCTGTCTTGTCTTCTGTTAATAAATCTTCGCATAGTCATTGAACCACGAGGAAAATTGGTTCTTGCTAAACCAGTTATGCCAAGTGCATATACTTTTTTTTGTTCATATGTGTTTGTCCAATGTTGATTTTATTAAGGTAAAATGTTTTCTCACACCAGCTTGTCCGGTTATTATAAGGTTGCGGACTTTTTCAGCAGCATTTTCGTTTTCTGTAAGCGATATCTTCGAAAGAACTTTACACGGAGCACGTTTTAATGTTTACCATGAATTATATTTAGAATGTAAAATAATGTGTTGAATTTTATATTCACTAACGAACGTGCGGTGTGGCATCATTCATTGTTCGGTTATCGGATAACCCCGGTTGTCTATAAAAATTTATCTCGATTTACTCGATAAAAAGAGAACAAAAATGGGAATAAAAATCAACTTTTGTCCATCTTAGCTTCGAAATCGCAGTGGCTCCACGAATTACACGACATTTTGGTCGATGAGGTATTCGCTATTTTACAGAGCGTTGAAAATTCCGATCTCGGAAGTGCCATACCCTGTGTTTTTGTAGTATTGATAATATAATATATATTTTATTAAAATTGATTAAATCTGATAATACATCAAGTGCCGATGTCTGTCCTTTCTGAAGTGATTACTCCGTACGCACAGTTTGTATGGAAGCTTTGAATTACCATTTTGTAGTTGCTGCTTCTTGAAATACTTATCAAATACTTCACTGTATATATTAGAAAGTACCTGTCGGTCTGTTGAGACTTTGAGTGTCTAAAGTACTAACCAAATCGTTTGTATATAGTTTAAAAATGACCAAACCTTTTTGTATTCTATGTAAATGTGGATTACATTGAATTATGCAGGCAATTAAAGAATTGTTTGAAACTGGTGTCTTTTCATTTTTTCTTTTATAATATATTTGTATGGACAAACCTTTATTCTATTATGCTATACTTTCTTATTTTCTGTACAAGAATCAATACATATGCTCTCAATTTCAAAACGGAAAAACGAAACAAACGCAGCTTTGCAGAACGAGACAATAGAGAAACTGCTGAAGATCCTTATCCAAAGAATGGACAATTTTGAATAGGAAATGAAGAAGAATTTCAAAAGTTTACTTGACAATGAACTGAAAAAATGTAAATCCACCCCAGGGGAGCAATACAAACGCCGACGAAGAGTCAACTCAAAATGTTTTTAAAGCAACCACTGGGGCAGAGGATTTCCTCAGTGATAATGGAAACAAACGCCAGGGGGAATAAACGCTTTACCCAACGCAGATGACATCAAAATTTATTATTTTAAATATTATTTTTTCAAATTTTTCAAATAATTTCAATAAAACCATGTCGTGTGACCCTTATTGGAATAAACTGATTGAACTAGCTCGTTCCAATGAGAGGTCACATGATATGGTTTTTTTGAACGTTTTTGCAATTTTGTTTTTCAATGGCTCAATTTGTAAATTACGCGAGTGGATGTGTCGATTCGTTAGGTAAAAGGTTAAAGAAAATGCTTCAGTGGAATACTTAATCCTTTACCTAACATGAAAAGCAGACGACATTTGCAATAAGTCTTGAATGACTATCATTTTCATTTTTTGTCTCAAAAACATAGGTTATGACCCCTCATTGGAACGAGCTCGACGAGCTCGTTCCAATGAGGGGTCATAACCTATGTTTTAGAGACAAAAAATGAAAAAATAATGAAAATTAATTGGCGATTTTTGAGAATAGCGCTGGCCGGTTTTGTCTGTTACATTAGGTAAAGGGTTAACAAAAAGCAGTGAAATACAAATAGATACAAAAAATAGTAATGAGAACACCGAATTAACTTTCGCCCGTAATTCACTTACGTAGGACTGGTACTTCTGGCTTAGAAAATGAACAGCATTTTGGTAATCAGTCAGGAATCAAAACTCCATCGCCCAGTATAAAGAGTGGCTACACAATGACAGAAAAAAATTATTCCGGAATAAATTTCAGATCCCAGCATTTTTAAAACAGTCCGCAGATGACCGACGAGTTTGAGAAAATTGTGTCGAAAGCCGGGTTCTCTCAGAAATTGAATTGCGTGAACTAAGAGCCGAATAATGGAGATAAATTATAAGCCAACAATCACGTGCTAAATTTGATATTGCAGACACTAAACCAAACACTCACAAAACATTAAAAAAAAAACATGTGGCTCTCTGACTGCACATTTTCTAGGGAGAGAATTGTTAAAAAGTGAGGTAAAAGTGCCCAGTTGTACAAGAAATATGAGGAGGAAATCGTCAAATTCACGAAACTAAAAAAACCCTTAAAACTAGGAAAACGAACCCAGACACCCCGAGTGGACAAACGGAAGCTTCTACTTGAAATCAAATTGTTTTCAATGAACAAACCACCCGAAAGAACACAGGAGTCAGTTTTAACAGACAACCGCGGTGATGTCCACTCATGCGTTTACCGGGTAACAAAAATAATCACCAGACAAATTTTAATCAATGAAGCACCGGATTGTATTAAATTTTGGATGATTATTCCTATAATTATAGTGTTTGTAATATTATTGCGTCTGTGGAAATATTTCCCACTTGTGGAAAGTGACCGTACGCCTATACATGTATGTGCTGAGTTCAAGTGCAATCAGAAAATCAGAAAACAAAGAATAGATTTCTCACATGACGGAAAGGACCAGTCTAATATATCATCTGCAGTAGGGCTATAAATTGCCCTCATCTTGGAGAACACGTTGTTGTCAGGATTGCTCTCCTTCTCTTTTTCATTTCTTTTTTTTTCTTTGCTTTCTTTCTCTTTTTTTTTTGTTCATTTTTTTAAACGGGGATGGCGGGAAGACAACCACTACTGGCTACGCCATCTCCCTATGGTTCAGTCATGTGGTTGTGATTAATGTTACCGTTATCTATTTTTTTTATTTTTGATTGTATATATGTTGTACCTCTAAATAAATAAATCAATCAACTAAATCTATCAATCACGGGAGTTTCAGTGGTAATTTAATCCAATAGCTCTATGGGGTTGTTGGATTATGTTATTGTTGAAGCTTCCAGAAAAATATAAAATAGACTTGCTGTATTTCATTTAGCAGTACTGCGTGTTGCGACCACACACAGTAACACAGTGCAGAATGGTGTTCACGAGATGATGTTAAGTGAACAACGATTTTATCATCATTATAGAATAGGATCAGCCCGGCACGCATACATCTTTACGGAAAAGAACACTCAGTGGTCAGTTGGCGAAGAACTTGATGGGTAACCACTAATTGAGGAGGGTTATTACTAGTTTGATCACGAGAGTTTCAGTGTTAATGTAATCTGAAAGCCTTATGGTGTCGTTGGGTTGGATTATTAACGAAAATCCCCGGAAATACAAAATAGATTGGCTGTATCGCATTCCGCAATATTGTGTGCTATGATCTCATTCAGTAACTTGGCGATAAAAGGCGTTTACTGTGTAATATTATATGACAGAAGACACCCATGACTTTAGTAGCCCTGAACACCTCTCACTGACTGGGTGACAAAATATCGTGAATTAGCATATGTTACATCATTTCCGGTGAGACCATTCTAAGAGGTCCTCCGATGAGTGACGGAAAGCTCATGAAGTATTATTATTTTCACTTGAATCAAAAGACATTTACAAAATTCAGACTATTATCGTAAAACTCTTTTTATTCTAAACTGTGCAGATACGGGCAGACTCAATCAGTACAGCACCATATATGAGAGAAAATAGGACTAAAGTCATAGATCCGGTCTGAAAGTAACGTCCTTACGGTTTGAGTGAACCAAAATATCGTTATGTAACATATTGCTTCACAGCACAAGTTTATTTAATTATTTTTAGCAGAATTGTTTGGAAACTTTCCAAAAGAATAGTTTTAGGTTAGGACCCTGCGAATATTCGGTATTCGCAATGATATTCAATTTGACGGCAGTATTCGATTCTGCAATCGGTGCTGAATATCTATCGAATATATCTGATTATCCTTGCAATCTCTGTCGGAATGTACCTGATACCGACGGAAGGAAACCGTGTTAAGTGTCGTCTGCTTTTCAGGTTAAAAGCAGACGACACTTGCAAAAATAATTCTTGAATAACTAATTTTTTCATTTTTTGTCTCAAAAACATAGGTTATGACCCCTCGTTGGAACGAGCTCGTTCCAACGAGGGGTCATAACCTATGTTTTTGAGACAAAAAATGAAAGAAATAATGAAAATTAATTGGCGATTTTTGAGAATAGCGCTGGCCGTTTTTGGTCGTTACATTAGCTAAAGGGTTAAAAATGTGCACACATCAGCTTAAAACAAATTCCATCTCAGGCAACTCCACATTCACTGCCGACGATGGATTTATCCATCGCTCGTACTTCCTATTTCATGTGCAGGCGGCGGAGGGCCAACATGGTTATGTTCCAGACTAAAACACGATGTATTTTTCCCGGTAACGCCAATAGTAACCATTCTAATAAATTCAATTCGTTATTCGATTCGATTCGCGAATAGCCTAGTGAGCAGTATTCGATTCGGTATTCGATTCGATCGCTTTCAAATAGCTGCAGGGTCCTATTTTAGTTTCGTGCCAACGTCTATTTGAGGCATTAACTGGTTGAGTGCAAGAAGCCACTATCAGAGCTTTCAGAAAAATGAGAGTATCAGAGCAAAATTTATCTTGTTCATGTTTCATATTCAAACAAATGCAAATAATATTTTGTTAATATAAATTTGTTTTATGACAAATTATTGGAGATTGCCTGTGGGTACTGTCCAATAATTTGTAATAAACAAAATTTGAATAACAAAATCAGACCATAAAAATAATTTAGCGCTCAGCCAGCTGAACGATGAAGGCACAGTTTGAACAATCAATGGGAATGGGGAAATATTCCTTGCTTTTTATTACTCCCGCCTCTATTCCCACACACAATAGTATGTGTGTGGGAATAGAGAGTGGTGGCCGAATGGATAAGTGCGCTGGTCTCTCATGCCAGAGGTCCCTGGATCGATCCCCGTTCGAGGAAAGTTCTCGAGGTGTCCGAACACTCTCTGTCAGCGGGGTTGATGCTGTCACAACGTACCGTCCTATCGGGTGGGGACGTAAAATGTCTCTCTGTGCGGAGAGAGACACACTCCGTGCAGGCTAAAGATCCCTTTATAGCATTCGAGGAGAGCTAGGCCGTTAAATAGGTCATCCAACACACCTACGCCATTGAGCCAAGGAGAGGCGTTACTATAAGTTGCATAACTTGTTCGCCAATCCTTGTAAAACAAATAAGATTAAATAAATAGTATGACGCAGAAAATAAGAAATGTCATCTCTGACACCAAAGCAATGTATAGCGCAATGATTTCTTTTGAGGGCTCGAGATTCGATTCGATTCGCGAATAGTGAGCAGTATTCGATTCGGTATTCGATTCGATCGCTTTCAAATAGTCGCAGGGTCCTATTTTAGGTTCTGATACTGTCCATTCCAAGACAAACGAAAGGATGACTATACACTATTTATTTCCCATCCCATTACACACAATTAATTCTTAAGATATGTATCAGGGGTTGTACCTCCGTGAGAACCCTTAAAACTGGGGCATTATTTATTTATTTATTTATTGATGTTTAAGGTCACATATTTATGCACAATGGCTAATCATGACCGTGACAGTTTTACGGGTGGAGGAAGCAGGAGTACCCGGAGAGAACCACCGAGCAACGACGAGCAGCTGCCAGCTCCCCAACATCGTAACTCCGCACTGCAGCACAGGCAGGGTTAGATTGGTTGAAGACATGCGTACCATCGACGTGCAGTACGCCTTAGTACACGGCGTCATCGTGCCCCCATGCGGGCAATGGAGATGAAGTGTCTTGCCCAAGGACACAACGCGGTTGCCGCAGATGGAATTCGAACCGAGGACCTCTCGGCTTGCAGCCTGCACATCTACCTACTGAGCCACCGCGCTCCCAACTGGGGCAATGATTCTTTACTGTGGTAAACAAGTTCTGCTTTATTGGTGAAGTGACACTTCACCCCCATTGCTCATGTGGGTGCACGGTGACGTTGTGTACTAAGACGTACTGCACGTCGATCGTTGATGGTGCACCTGAGTAGTATGTCTCGTATGTTTGGGGCCCTATTTGGGGGATCTCATCGGGGGATCTCATGTGACGTCATAGTCACGTGACCCAGTGCCGCCATGTTAAATTGTCATGGTAACCCGCCTGAGCGGCCATCTTGTGACGTCATCTCCATAGTGATACGTGGTGTGAGTGCGCTTGCGCAGCGCGTGTTGTTTGGGTGATACGTCTTTCCGTTGTCCATTTTGTATACCGGAGGCCGCCATCTTGGTTTCTATGGTAGCACGTGATTGCTATGTTACCCAATTTTTCTGCAATAGGACGGGGTATGTTTTGAGGGTGTGTTCGATTGTAGAAGAGTAAATCTAATTACCACAAACAACCCGACAATCCTTCCAAATCACCAAAATCTATCCCAACTTTTACTATTTCGAATTCTTTCAGAATTCTCTGCTTCTATCTATATATGCAATAGTTTTCCTCTACCTGGCCATGTTCCTTTTTTCTGGAGTATACTCCAGTAGCGTAGAAGAGCCTGTTAACTGGAACAGTTTACCTTATTATTGCTATATTTAGCAATTTCTGGTCTATTCTTGTTAGTTCTGACCCTATTCCGTGTACTTTTGTTGTTTCATTTATCTAGATTATAACTAACCAATCAGATTGCTTCATCCCCCGTAATCTCTATGCAGAGTTATCTCCCCTTATTACAACGAAGTCGTATCCGATTTTCATCAACTCTATATCCAATGGTCATATTCCATGGAATCCCATTTTGGGGAAACACCCGTGGCTATGGAATCCCTTTTTTGTCGTATGAGGCCATGAGGGCTGGGTAAAAGCCCTCAATGAATCCTCATTTATTATCCATCATACCCTCATTGAATTTGAAAAATCCATCAATGAGGTATAATTTACTACGACTCTTACCCTCATTTCAGTATTTGAGGATACCTATGGCCTGGTATTGTATTATTCTAGGATACCTATCGAGGATACCTTTAGGAGAATCCCTTTTTTGTTGTATGAGGCCATGAGGGCTATGTAAAAGCCCTCAATGAGACCTCATTTATTATCCCTCATAGCCTCATTGAATTTTGAGGTTATGAGGACCATTAAAAATCCCTCATTGAGGGATTTTTAATACGACTCTTATCCTCATTTCAGAAAAAAGGGATTCCACAAATGGGCTTCCTAAAAAGGGATTCCGCAAATGGGATTCCTTCTGGAGAATCCCTTTTTTGTCAAATGAGGATAAAAGTAATAGTAAATTAGACCTCGTTGAGGGATTTTTTATACGACTCTTATCCTCATTTCAGAAAACGGGATTCCTAAAAAGGGATTCCACAAATGGGATTCTGTTTCCATCTTCTCGCCAAAGCTCCAAGGCCACTACTGGCTATGGTCTATCTGTCCTACCATTAGCTTCTACAGCAGGCTTGTTACATTGCGGCCTTGTACCAGTACTATTGACTAAACTACCATCCATTAATATTGACTTGTACCACTACTTCCTAGCTATACCTTCGCCCAGGCTTTCAAAATGTTCCATCAGTGTAATACATATAAAGCATTCCGTAATTGAGATTCCTAGCCGAGTCCGTAAAATTTGGATTTCGTGATTTGACATATACACTCGAGTGTATGGAAAAGGATTGATAACACTCATTTATTACAAGACTCTGAACAGAGACAACCAACCACTACAAAACAACAAAAGAACAAACAGAACCAAGATCGAAGTGAATATAACAAATTGAAAGAAGGTCAAACTAGTCGGATTGATCGAACTAGTTGGACAGACTGAACAAATTGAATACAATCAAGATCAAAGTCAACACAACAACGTGAACAAAGATCCAACACAACCAAGATCGAAGTGAACAGAACAGATAAAAGAGAACTGATCCAATGAAGGTATTGAAGTGAATTGACCATAACAAAGTTTTCAACTGAATGAACTCTAACCCTAATGAAGGTATTAACCCTCTTGAAGTGAACAAAATTGAATGAACTTTATGCAATTAAAACCCCTTGAGCTATTTGAATGAACTTTTTGAACTATATATAATATAAATAAATATTAAGACACTTTGAACTGAATGAATTTTTAAACTTAATGAAAATATAACGAAAGGTGATCTGAATTTTAATTACAATCCATTGAACTGAATTCTTCTAACAGGGAAGGGGAATACCCTCGAGTGTATATGTCAAATCACGAAATCCAAATTTTACGGACTCGGCTAGGAATCTCAGTTACGGAATGCTTTATATGTATACACTGATGGAACATTTTGAAGGCCTGGGCGAAGGTATAGCTAGGAAGTAGTGATACAAGTCAATATTAATGGATGGCAGTTTAGTCAATAGTACTGGTACAAGGCCGCAATGGAACAAGCCTGCTGTAGAAGCTAATGGTAGGACAGATAGACCATAGCCAGTAGTGGCCTTGGAGCTTTGGCGAGAAGATGGAAACGGAATCCCATTTGTAAAATCCCTTTTTAGGAATCCCATTTTCTGAAATGAGGATAAGAGTCGTATTAAAAATCCCTCAATGAGGTTTAATTTACTATTACTCTTATCCTCATTTGACAAAAAAGGTATTCTCCAGAAGGAATCCCATTTGCGGAATCCCTTTTTAGGAATCCCATTTGTGGAATCCCTTTTTCTGAAATGAGGATAAGAGTCGTATTAAAAATCCCTCAATGAGGGATTTTTAATGGTCCTCATAATCTCAAAATTCAATGAGGCTATGAGGGATAATAAATGAGGACTCATTGAGGGCTTTTACATAGCCCTCATGGCCTCATACGACAAAAAGGGATTCTCCTAAAGGTATCCTCGATAGGTATCCTCGAATAATACAATTCCAGGCCATAGGTATCCTCAAATACTGAAATGAGGCTAAGAGTCGTAGTAAATTATACCTCATTGATGGATTTTGCAAGGTCCTCATAACCTCAAAATTCAAGGAGAGTATGAGGGATAATAAATGAGGACTCATTGAGGGCTTTTACATAGCCCTCATGGCCTCATACGACAAAAAAGGGATTCCATAGCCACGGGTGTTTCCCCAAAATGGGATTCCATGGAATATGACCATTCGATATAGAGGTGATGAAAATCGGATACGACTTTGTTGTAATAAGGGGAGATAACTCTGCATAGAGATTACGGGGGATGAAGCAATCTGATTGGTTAGTTATAATCTAGATAAATGAAACAACAAGAGTACACGGAATAGGGTCAGAACTAACAAGAATAGACCAGAAATTGCTAAATATAGCAATAATAAGGTAAATTGTTCCAGTTGACAGGCTCTTCTACGCTACTGGAATATACTCCAGAACAAAGGAACATAGCCAGGTAGAGGAAAACTATTGCATATACAGATAGAAGCAGAGAATTCTGAAAGAATTCGAAATAGTAAAAGTTGGGATTGATTTTGGTGATTTGGAAGGATTGTCGGGTTGTTTGTGGTAATTAGATTTACTCTTCTACAATCGAACACACCCTCAAAACATACCCGTCCTATTGCAGAAAAATTGGGTAACATAGCAATCACGTGCTACCATAGAAACCAAGATGGCGGCCTCCAGTATACAAAATGGACGACGGAAAGACGTATCACCCAAACAACACGCGCTGCCTTTAGCTTTCAACCAGTTAAACGATGAAGGAACAGTTTGAACAATCAATGGGAATGGGGAAATATTTCTTGTTTTTGTTACCCCTGACTCAATTCTCCACACACAATAGTGTGACGTAGAAAATGGGAAATGTCTTCATATCTGACACCAAGGCAATGTTTAGCCTAATACACTTTTATTGAGGGTTGTGCGGCGACCCTTGTCCCACCAGATAACGGGATTTTTTGATGCGGTGGTGGTCTCATAATAGAGGCCAATGTATGTTTGCAAGTCCCCAATTCATCGCGGTTCTCCTCACTTTTATCACCCGAAGTAATTATTTATACACCCAGTAGTAATAACCTTACACCCCCCCCCCCCCTCTTTTGTGCGTTTACATTTCATTATAATAACTTTGATAACGGAACGCTCATTCAATAACAATGAAGACATATAGAATATACCCATAGTAGCTTGGTGTACCAAATGTTCACCACTAGTGTGAACATTTGGCACACCAAACTACTTTGGGTATATTTTATTTATACCATGACCGTCAGATTATTAAGAGTCGCTATTATTTTTTCTCGACTTTACTGAACAGCAGACATACATACGTGCGAATCTGTTTTTGTTTACATGAGAATCGGTGGGCAGTACTTCTGCTGTCAATTTTATCGCCGAAACGAAAAGGAAAAAGAAACGGAACCTTTTTCTTTTTAATAACATACTATTTCAAGTTATGGATGCTTTATTAACCTGAGACAATGCATGTTTGTTAATTTTTGGCATCTTATGAGATAAGCCCATTTAAAAACGAAATAAATAACTGCCGGTTTCATTTCACTCTTCGCGGGGTGGCGTGCTGTAAATTTGGACAATTTGCATTCAGGTCGATGTCACCAAAGGTCAACTTGGATGTAGTTCTACTGTAGGTGTAAAATTTAACTACTGAAATCCTATTGCTGACGTGTTCACCGCGGTTGGTGTGTAAAGCTAAAATTTATGTCATGGGCTTTTTATATATAGTTGAATAGGTAATCACGGTATAAACTGCTACTACTATTACTGTTACTACCGCTACTATTGCTATAATACCCATTACTTCATTTCTGTAAACTATTCTGAGAGAGCACGATCATCTGTTGAGGGTGGTCAGCTCAGCGAGCTCTCCTCGGACATATCTACAGATGACTTTCTCAAGTACACACAAAATGTGTGAATAGTGGATTACCATGTGAACGCAATTCCCCCTCAGTGCACTCCGGTTGAGTCCCCGACCGATCAGTGTCTATCCTTTTGAATAATTGCGTCGTGCGTACAGTTTGTGTGGAAGCTTTGAACTGACATTTTGAACTTGCCGCATCTTGTAATACTTATTAGATATATCACCGCATATATTGTGAATTACTTGTTGATTGTTTTTTTTCAGATAACTTCCATAAAATCACGTCTTTGCACACATTATTTTCAGATGTATGAAACATTCGCAACCTGAAATTAATCATGCTTTAACCCTTTACCTAACGTAACGGCCAAAACCGGCCAGCGCTATTCTCAAAAATCGCCAATTAATTTTCATTATTTTTTTCATTTTCTGTCTCCAAAACATAGGTTATGACCCCTCGTTGGAACGAGCTCTTCGAGCTCGTTCCAACGAGGGGTCATAACCTATGTTTTTGAGACAAAAAATGAAAAAAATTAGTTGTTCAAGAATTATTTTTGCAAGTGTCGTCTGCTTTTCATGTTAGATAAAGGGTTAATTGAACGGCAGGACGTAACGGACGTGGCAACCGTTATTTATCCCCAGTTCCTTATTCGACATTTGTTATAACAAATGTCGAATAAGGAACTGGGAATAATTAACTGCTGTCACGTCCGCTAAGAAGTATTTTCTCTCGCAATGGGTTACCCAATCTGGGAAAACATTTTGGGCACATCAATAATTTCTGTTAAGGAAATATCTAAATTGCCGCTCTATTATAATATATTTCGTTTTAAAACGTCGGTTTGATGACACTTTTAAGTATGAAAAGTACCAACCGAATATTTTGTATATAGTGTAAATAAGAATGACCTAAACGTTTTGTATTCTCTGTAAATGTGGACTACATTGAAGTTTTCAGGCATATAAACAATTGTTTGAAACTGGTATCTTTTCATTTCTTCTTATATGATTATATGATCCAACTGTATGGACATATAATACGTTTCTACAAATAAAGAATTTTCATAATTTTGAATTTTGATAATGGCTCTCAAACTGCACAAGCGCAACAGAAACCAAAAAAAGAAGTGATCGACACAGTTACTGCCCAACAAACAGTTTTCTGAATGATAGAGTTTTCAGTTGAACATTCAACTCTTGTAACCCCACACGGCGACTTCGGTAAGTCTGTTTCGGCGATCTGGTGTGGTTTCTGGTGATTTTACGGTAATTGTCGAGTCCACTTGGGTAATTTAGATATACTCTTATACAAAGGAACAACACTCACCAGCCCTATACTACTTTCGTTCTACTTTAAAAAGGTGGACTCTGGGGGATCCGATCAGAAAAGTCCGATTGGGTGGTTTTGGGTGGTGTTTGGTGATTTCGGGTCGTTGTCGGGTTATTTGTGGAAATTATATTTACTCTTAGAGGAAGAGAGAGCACCAACCTAATACTATAGCACTACGTCCTACTCTTATAAAGAGGATTCTCCTCGAATTCGAATTCGTTTCGGAGATTTGGTGATTTGCGGTATTTCTCTGTATTCACTCTAAGAACACACCATATCCTGTTGTAGGGCAATAGGCTACATAGCAACCCCATTCCACAATTCCACCGCAGAAACCAAGATGCTGGCCTCCAGTAAACAAAATGGGCGACGGATACACGTGTCACCCTAATAATATACACTTCGCATGCGCGCTGACACCAATCATCAACAAAAGATGACCGCGCACGCGTGCTACCATGACAGCCACACATGGGGCCCCCAATTTGACCCGATCCATCCATCTACTACAGACAGAAGACCACCAGCGGAAGAAGAAGAAGAAGAAGAAGAAGAAGAAGAAGAAGAAGAAGAAGAAGAAGAAAAATGCATGTGTTGTGCGCACATTGTCCATTTTCATATAAGCACATATCAACACATTTGGCATGTGCCCATGTTCTGCATGTGGTGTGTACACATTGTGCACTAGCACACAAGCACATCTTCCTACCACCAACAAACTGTTCTTCATATATATGGTACCCTAGCATGTACTGGGCTAAGGAGCCGTTTAGACTGGTACGGGTTCAGGTAAATGGAGCGATCTGATTATTCGAGGACATGATCAGAAATTGTTTACGATCCTGTACTAATGCTACAAGTTCAAGACTGCAAAAGTGTCAGAAGACCAGTATTGGGTGACTACACTGGACGCTGATAACAGTACAGATGGTAGTAACTACGGACACGCCATCGGTAGTGGTCCAAGACCTGTTAGGGCCATGGGGTGACCTAGAGGACAAGGGACAACCAGGTACTAGAAGCCTTATAGGAGCTTGGAATCACACTTATGGAATCCCACTTATGGAATCCCTTTAATTGTACAGAATGTCTTCCGATTTGTTTTCTTTGGCGGTAAGCCTGCTTTGTCCAGACTCTAATGGTTCCGTCGAAAGCATGCTTTGATGATGTAGCTGGAAGATTAGGTTGTCTTCATTATAGTTAAAAACTGAAGATTTCTTTAAAATGTATTGATGAATTAAAAAAACATGCATGTATTAGTCGTAATGCAACCTCTTATTTAATAAACACGTAACAGTACTCCGAATTGGTCATGCTGGGGTCTCAACAGCCCGAATCGGGTACAACAAACCTCTATAATACCTGGTCCTATTTTACCAGTAAAACAGAGCTTGTTTACTACAGTAAACGAGCACTGCTTCACTTCCCGGGGTTCCTACAGGGATTATAAAATGGAGAGGTTTGTCAAAAAGTCGAATATATTTTTCAATACAGGTAAGGTGCTTTGATATTAAATAGAATAAGTCGCAGTAGTCGGGTGTTTTACCTCGACAGTGAGGAAACTATTAATATGTGGGTGTTTTACCTCGACAGTGAGGAAACTATTAATATGTTTTGCCTCCTAAGATTTCGAATCGAATCGAATATCAAATGGAATCAGGAGGATGATTTCGACTCGAATGGAATCTGGCCACTTTCAGGTTGAAGATATTACAACTCTTCGGGCAATTCAATCGGAAAAAATTCGGATTATGCCGGAAACAGAATCAAAGTAGCTGTGGAAGCCGATTCTCCTTGAACTTTTCTTCTTTCATCAGGTCTCCTGCACAGGAGACCTGTTGATAGAAGTTGGGTTCAAGAGAAGACAGTTGGTAGAATTTTAATAACATCTCGTCCATTCGAAAACTTCTGAATCAGCCAGACTTCAATCTAGTCGAATCGAATCATCAATACGATCTCGAATCCAATCGAATTTTGAAACTTCTTGCGAGGTTTGGCGATGAAATACCCTATAATTTTCTGCCTATGTTAAACCTACCCGCCGTAGAAAGTAGTCTAAAAACTTTTACTTGACCTGAGATGTAGTTGTAAGTAGTCAGCTTATACAACGTTAACCTTGTACTTGACATAATTAATGCAGGGACCGACCTGGGCATGCGCCAGTGCGTATTTGGTTCTGAAACATCAGGACCTGGCTCTTAAATCTCAGAAATAGGCTTCTCAGTTGGCGCGTAACTTTTCAGATCAAATTTTGATATTCTTTCGATGGATAATCGAGAGAGACACTCTTACATGTATTATATATATGATTACCATTTATCATTGTTGTAGAGTGCTTAAGTTAATACTTCAAGTCTTAATTACCAAGCATTAATCTTCTCTGTGGTTTCTGATCAAGTCAATAAATAGGCAGCCAAGACTTGATCAGAAACCACAGTGAAGATTAATGTTTGCTATAGTGTACTAAATGAAAATGATGAGAGCTATTATATACTTGCAGTGTGTGTTACAAACAGCAGTGTGGCTCCGTAAATTGAAATCTGGCGCATGAATTGAAAAAATAGGCTCCGAGGCTAGAGCGTATTTTAAATAGTCCTGATCGGTCCCTGTAATGGCTTTAGCCTGCCAGTGATATTCACCACGGAACACGTCATTCAGAGAGAGAGAGAGAGAGAGAGAGAGAGAGAGAGAGAGAGAGAGAGAGAGAAGAGAGAGCGCGCGTTTAGGCCAATGTTATCTTGACCAACTCATCATTGTAATTTTATTGGGAATTTGTCACCAGAAGGGACACAGACTCATTACTCTCACAATGTGCCTTCAAAGTCGAGAAAATGTACAATTTGGGTTCCATATTAAACAAAGTTCCTCACTGGGCTGAAATAATTTGTTCAAGGTGGCGCATAATCTGTATAGTTTTTCTCAATGTATGTATAGAGGAGCGTGTGTGTGACAACCACTTTTGTTACAACTACTTTTGTTACAGCTCGCCTCTTTTGTTACATTTGCCGACGTTACACCACATCCCTTAGAAACAACCCCGCAACGACATTATACAAGCTATATTCCGAAGACCCATTACTCCGAAAGTCCGTTTTTCCGACGGCCCGTTACTCCGAAGGTCCGTTTTTTCGACGGCTCATAACCCCGAAAGCGCATTACTCCGAAGGCCCCTAACTCTGAAGGCTTTTACACCGAAAGCCTATTACTCAGAAGGCCCATAACTCCAAAGGCCCGTTACACTACAAGAGAATGCAGTGATATAGATGTATTACTGGTCGGTGGATGTCTTGAAAATGTACCAGAATACCCCCCCCCCCCCCTCCTTTCGAGAGTCCCGCCCGCAGAGTAAACCCTGAAGATGGCCCCCCTCCCCTGAAAGAGAGTATCTCCGGGTACATTACCTAGCAGATAACCAAATAATAATAATAATAATAATAATAATAATAATAATAATAATAATAATAATAATAATAATAATAATAAATCCAGCACTACCTGGAATAGATTTGAACTTCTTATACAAAACCACAGACATATGATTGCCATTGTAACCTACTCCGTGAAAGGGTTTCAATGATTTCCATAATTTTATTATTTATAAAGAAAAGTGAGAGTTATTCCAATTTTTTTAAACAGAAAACTGTAATGTATGAGGAGGTTAAAGAAAATCGTTATATTGTACGGGAGTATAATAGATGTTCCATCCACCACCCACCCACCCACCCACCCACCCCACGCCTGCGTTGACCACACACTACCACTAAACGTTTTCTCATTCGATGTCGCCCTCCTGGATCTTTATCTGTAAACGTGTATCTAACATGGAGGCCAGAAAAGTCAAATAATTACCCACAATAAGACTAATACCGTAGAAACACACATTACAGTTTGTCAAAATAACAGTACAAGCCTGAGTTTCATTGGAACAGGTTCAGTGATCTCATTTCAATGACATTCGTGGTTTTATTGTTATGTTAATGATTACTATATTGATTTTTAAAACTTTTACTTCATTTCTAAAAACTGTTATTTATTTATTTATTTATTTATTTAACGACACTTTAGACAGCCCGGGTCATCTCGTGTTAGCCAGTTTTACTGGTGGAGGATGCCGGAGTCCACGGAGAGAACCACAAATCAGCGACGAATAACTGTCAGATTCTCCAACTTACTAACCAGACAGAAGCAGGGTTAGCAGTTGTCGAAGTTGTGTGTACCATCGACGTGCTACACGCCTTAGCGTGATCTTGCTCGAGTAAGTGAGGTTAAGTGGCTTGCTCAAGGACACAACGCGCGTGACTCGAGCGAGTTTCGAACTCATGAATTATGACCTCTCGATCTCAAGGCCGACACGCTATCCAATGGGCCACCGCGCCCTTCTAAAATACTGTGGTGACGGGTTAAAGAGTATTGACAAAAGACCCTACTCAACTAAGGCAATGCTTTCGATGAAAAAGAAGAGAAATGGCGAGACATTCAGGAGAGTACTGAATAAAGTAAAAAGACGCCTCATCCAAGAAGACTGTGTTCAAAAGCTCGGGAAAGAAACAACAGTTCCATTGCCCAAAAAGTTATAATTTTCCGAAAATAATCAACTTTAGAACTCCTGCACGCATGTTTATATGATGTTGGTACCGCAAATACGCAGCAGGTTTTGATTATCATGACTGATCACTTGCAGATTACTTCTATGGTATATTTTACCTGATATTCCCGGTTCTGCACCGGGAAATCGAACCTATCCTCTCACCCCCCCTATATAAAGACTGGTGCACCAGATGACCTGACCGAAGAATTGAAGAGTACCTGAGTGTGTTAACAAAAAAAACAGTGAAGATATATTCATTCAGCTGCGCAGCTGAGGCCATCTTCAAGAGTTACCAGGTACTTATTACTGCTAGCTACTGTTGTGGAAAATATACCACAAATTGGTGCCACGAGCTATTAATTACCTGCAGTAATATTTCGAATAAAACAAACGGAAAAATCTTCTTTTTTTTGACATTACCACGCGGTATTTTTTTTCTAGGCATTCTCAATCCCTTTGAATTATTTTTTTCGTTATGGCCATCCATGCATATTTTTCATATATTTCGTTTTCAATATGATTTGTGAGAATGTACAATCAAAATGAGAGATCGGGCTGGATCGCGTGAAAACCTGATCCTGGATAGACTATGCCCCCCTCAGGTTCCGTGCGATCCAGCCCGATCTCTCCCAGGGCAGAGACATGTGGGAACAAGGCAGAAACTACCCCCACAGCCTCTCCCAACTCCATGGGAGAGTAATCTTTAACGTGGCGAGGATGGAGCCCGATAGCAATCTTTACTATCGGGTCTCTCCTATGAAGTTGGAATATGGTGGGGCACGTAGGAGGGTAGCAATAAACAGCTACGCCCCCACGTACCGGAGTAGATACCCCCACTGGCCTACCCGCCTCCAGCCGAAAGATCTCCCTAAATGGGAGCTGGGGAGCTCCCAAAGACTTCTGAGTACGATCAGCATGGAAGTGGGCATCCAGTAAATATGGGCCCGTGGGGGTTGACTCTTCCCAGCTTCTCATTATTGGAATGACTGGGGTAGGAGTCACTTCCGCCGGCCTATCCTCGAAACCGTCGGGTGGGCAAGGGGTAACTACTCCCTGTATAGGCATTGATAAGAACCCAGGAGGAGGAGGTGGCTTTGCCACATATTCCTGTGGCTTAACCACAAACTCTCTCCCCCTCCCCCCCCCCCCCCCCCCCCCCGCTGAACAGGAAGCTGAAGAGGCTGAGGTGGCTGCAGGAAAGGAAAGGGAACAGCCCCAGATGTTCCCTTTTTGGAATCAATTTTTGCTAGCCGCCATATCAGCACTCTCCAGTGTAACAGACCTGCTGGTGTAACAAGACACTGGAGCTGTGTCGACTGGGGGTGTAAGTGGGGTAAAGTGGGGCATACGATCCACAAAAGCAGAGGAGACAGGCAATGGGAATTTGTTGAGTTCAATGAACTCCCCATTCACCTGCTCCAAAAGATCCACCAAGGGTTTACCCAAGGGGGGGAGGAACCATTTCTTCCAGAGTGGAAAAAACCTACTCTGGAGAGAATTGGTGCTCCCCATTAGCCCAAACTTCCCACATTGCGAGAAGCAGATGTTGTTTCTTGCAATGTTTCCTCAGCTGCCTGGTACTACCTTGACAGCTGGGGATGGGACAAACCGAGTTCAAGCCACGCCGTTTTGGTGGCTTGTCCAAGGCTTGTGGATTCAAACCAGGGGGAGGAGATTGAGACTTCCCCACTGGTAAGGTCATGTCTACAGACAACAGGGTGGGGACCTCCCTAGCCTGAGGCTTGGTCTGAGGTCAGGTTTTCACGCGACTGGTCCGCATGGCTCACATTAATAAGCTCCTTGTCCTGCATCTGAGAGGGTCGTCAAAAGATGCAATGGGCAGCGATGTCCATTGCAAGGCCCTCCAGATCCTACAGGAAAATGTGAGCCGGGGGCAGTGCCTTCATTTGCACTGCTTTAGTGGTGATGGGGAGACAGTTCGGCGTTGGCTTGGGCTTTTCCCCAATACCCACTTCAGCATTAGCCCCCCAGTGTTGCTCCTTCTCCGAGATGCAGTGTCGTGGCGTCCAGCATATTCCACTGGACAGACTGATGGTTGAGTCTGACTGCCCGTACTTTTCTAGGCAGTCTGGGCTCACCATTGGTAGCCCCATGTATCTGAGAGAGGTAGTGAGACTTATTGCTAACAGGAGGAGGGTACCCCTAGGACAGCTGCTCAGGTTGTCAAAAGAAAACACTGAGCAGCTCTATGGGTTTCCTCCCCTGTAAGTCCTTAGTCCCTACCATTTTTAGGGAAATTCCCTTTCCCTGTACTAAATACAGTACTAAGGGAGATGCTCTCTTCCTAATTTGGATGGTCCAGGTGGGAATTTATTCCCCAAAGAACCATTCCAGGAATATAGAGAGGAAGTATCTCGCTCAATTTTGTTGAAATCTGAGATGAGGTGCCTCAGTATATTTAGTTACGGAAGTGATGAAGTTATTCCTTCCTTTAATTATCATCATCATCATCATCATCATCATCATTATCATCATCATCATCATCATCATCATCATCATCATCATCATCATCATCATCATCATCATATGTGTGTGTGTTAAATACAATTACCCCAAAGACTATAAAAATAAAAATATAAAGTCGGCCTTCCACGGGTATTACCCGGTATTCCATTTTGTGTTCTCCACCCCAACCCATGTATTAAATTGGGCCGCCCATTACAAAATGTGGTTTGGGTTGGGGTAGTTAATTATAATAATTAAATTTTTAATTCTCATTAGGTGTGATCAGATAAAGTAGGGATGGGAATTATCCATTCCCGTATTATAAAAGTACGCCCTTTATATAAATTTATTAAACTGAATAGGGCCCTTGTTTATAAAACTGGGGGAATATGATATATTTTACCTGATATTTCCGTTTCTGCACCGGGAAATCGAACCTATCCTCTCGGTCCCCTATATAAAGACTGATGCACCAGATGACCTGGCCGAAGAATTGAAGATTACCTGAGTGTGTTAACATAAGAACCAGTGAAGATATATTCGTACTGCTGTGCAGCTGAGGCCATCTTTAAGAGTTACCAGGTACTTATTACTGCTAGCTACTCTTGTGGAAAATATACCACTCTTCATTTCTCGCACTGACAAAAATTGTAAACATTGATGGGCGATTGTTGTAACAAAAGTGGTGAGCGAGGGGTTTTTTTGTTACAAAAATGGGCGACTGTTGTAACAAAAGTGGTGAGCTCATTTTGTAACAAAAGTGGTTGATTTTGTAACAAAAATGATGAGCTGTAACAAAAGTGGGCAAGTGTCGAAACAAAAGTGATGAGCTGTAACAAAAGTGGTGGTTGTAACAAAATTGGTTGCTATACATGTGCGTGGATTATCGGAAATTATCTAAGGATACTTCTCGATATCCATCGACCTGATGGATAACCAGCACTATCCCCCAGTAGCTTCCTAAATGACGTCATGCTTCTGCACGTGACGATGCCTTAAACGCACGATCAGCTGATCTTTCTTATTGTTTTGAAACGTATGCGTTTGCACTCGAATTGTGCTGAATATTGCTCAATATAATGTGACGTAGCAAAAAAAATACAAAGAAAATCTACACTATTTTAGTTTGGACCTGAAAGTTTTAGTTTTCACGAGCGCATGTTCTGCAGTCATGAGATAATTCCCGATATTTATTAAAACATATATCCTCTATGTATGCTAAATAGGGGATATTTGTTAAAAGTGAGATATATGAAGAAATATATTTATTATTTTCACCAAAAAGACAGTTGATGCATTGCACTGTGATATCTAGTGAATGATTTCAGCGATAGTTTGGTGTCTGACAAGAACACATTCCACGCACTGAGCTGTAGAAGACATGGGCGGTCTGTCAGAGAATTTACCACATTTAGTTCAAGACCTCAATGCCTTGTAAATCCTCCTCGGTTAGCGAGGCAAGCGCTGATCCGACGGGGCATACTCCTCATCAAACATCCAATATCAGCTTGACTGATCTTATTCCATTCTTCCTGAGGTGCAGCGGCGAGTTTGAGGACATTGGTATGGGCCTGTTGGCGTTGTCATAGGCGCCTGCCAAGCATATCCCAGACGTGCTCGATTGGTGAAAGGTCTGGACTTAGTGCTGGCCAGGGCAGTGTAGTGATGTTCTTCTCCCGGAGGAACTCTGTAGCGACATGGGCCCCGTGTGCTCTTGCATTGTCATCTTTGAAAATGAATCGACGGCCGTGACGTCGCGCGAATGGCACCACATCAGCCGCTAACATGTTGTCACGCAGTACCGCCACGGCAGTACCGCCCCGTGACACGCCATTGGATGACGTGCTCGATTGGTGAAAGGTCTGGACTTGGTGCTGGCCAGGGCAGTGTAGTGATGTTCTTTTCCCGGAGGAACTCTGTAGCGGCATGGGCCCTGTGTGCTCTTGCATTGTCATCTTTGAAAATGAATTGACGGCCGTGACGTCGCGCGACTGACATCACATCAGCCGCGAACATGTTGTCACGGCAGTATACCGTCACGGCAGTACCGCCCCGTGACACGCCATTGGATGACATGTAATGCTGTTCTGCTTGTCATGGCTATGTCTCCCCTCACCATAACCGATCCACTACCAAAACGATCATGCTGCCTGGCGGTTACGCCATGGTATCGTTCGTTCCGCCACCGCCACACTCTGTTTAGCCTGTCTTGGAAATCAAGCGTGAACCTCGATTCATCGGAAAATATGACGTTGCTCCACCTATGATTGTCCCAGCGCTGTCGTGCTCCACACCAGTTACGCCTTGCTGCGATGTAACGTTCAGTCACACGTGGAATTATTCGGGGTCGTCGAGCATACAAATTCCAGCTGTGTAGGCGATTTCGGATAGTCTGACCAATGACTCGCACATCTGTCGCTCGGTGCAGCTGCTGTCCAATTTCTGAGGCACTTTGGTGGCGGTTACGTAATGCTGTGTTTAAATGAAACGATCCTGGTCGCCCTTGGACGACCTGACCGACGTCTGTCATCAACATTGCCTGTCTGACGGTAGCGTGACCACAACCTGCTAATCACCGATTGAGTAACGTTGAGAATTCGCATACCTCAAAAGTTATGTTTCGACCAGAAACTATTGATGAACGAGTTTATAACAAGAAAAGAACGATGAGACCTCCGAAAAAGGCCGTCCAGTACAACTGAAAATTTCAAAACGTTCCCCACAGACATTTACGCGGCGCTCTTGCGAAAAACCCGAACTTTTTGTGAGCCGGTGACATTCATGATCCACACTAAACTTGCAGATATGTTGATGTGTCCAATCACGCGTATCCAATACCATTTTCCGAAAAATGTTAACCTTTCCGAAAATATCAACATCAGTATGGATATCCTCTACTTTTTGGAATAGTATATTACTACCATGCCACTAAGCCAGGTGTGAGTGCCCTTGTATATATGGAGGATATAAAATGAGTGTTTTTTAAATATATCTCTATCTGCGCTGTCGATAAACTATTTCATTTGAGCATGATACATGTGGAGCTTTTTATGTCTTTGCAACACATTACCGAGGAAATTTTCCACTCGGAGGCCACTCTGCCGGTGATAAGATAAAATAAATCTGTGATTTATTGATTTCTAAGATGCTTCTTATCTCTGTAAGTTATACATCTGGAAACACTATAAACTTCTGTCACTAAAACCATCATGAAAGGTCTCATAGGCTTTAGGGGTTGGTTTTTTCACTGATTTTGTTGGTACGGTGTGGGTCAAATAGCAACCCTTGCTTGTTCCTTTGTTTCTGTTTTCCACTCAAATTATATGGTTATTTTGAGTCAAGGTGGGCTTCTCTCACACGTGGTATTGCCCTGCAAATATGTGCTATATAGAAACATTTGAGGAAGGAAAGTACATTTTTCCATCTTTATTTTGAGAATAATGAAGGGGTTAAAATATTCTTGTACTCAGTGTATTCTGAGAATAATTGGGCTTTGAGGTACACACGAGGCTGATCTATTAATGTATTGATACAAAATGATGTCAGTTTGAAGAATATTTTTTCAATGATTTTTTTACTATGTTTAATTACAGTGAGTGAAATGGTGAAAATGTGTCAGGATTTTTTTTTTACTCAAAAACAGGATGGGTTAAATGAAATGCTGTGAGGTCAGAGAAAAAAACAGTGAATTTAAAAAAAAATGTTTGGAATCAATTTGGTAGTATTTTATTTTGAATTTAAATCCCAAATTACAGATATTGTAATCAACTTTGGTATCGCTTTAGGTTATGAACCACTAAATAAGTGAACATGTGACTTGGAGCATTTGACAAAGTTGTGAGTAGGATTAAATAGGGCTGATCAGAATATATTTTGACTTTGAATCCATTAATTAAAATTTTGAATCGTCCACTTTAGAAAGGATTAATAAGTTTGTTTGTAATTTGGTGCCGGAATGTGTGAGAATCTCTCAAAAACATGAGGCATGGGGAAAAAAGTGTGAAGGTTATTCAGTGCAAGACCATACGTCGGTAGTGGCGAAAATTCGAAATTTAAACTGAAATTTGATGTGGCAACATATATTTTTTTCCAGTTTAATTTTTTGAAGAGATGATGTACTTTGTAGATGTATAGGTATTTTTTTTTCAAAACAACTTGGTGTGTCGTACAGAGAGTGGAAGGTTAACGCTGTGGTCAAAGGGATTTATTTAGGCGTTCATAACCTATATGGGTCATCGGTATTCAATGAAACTTATACCAGTGGCTTTGTATCTGAAAGTATGTCATGTATAGAAATAAATTAGGTCATCGAACACCGTGGGGGACGTTCATTCAACTTCCAAAGGACAATAAAACTATAATTAAAATGACAAATTTTGATATCTTGTGCGTTGAGCAAAGGGTTATATTGGTCATCGGAATTCAATGATGCTTACCAACGGCACTGTATCTCTAAGTATGTCAAGTAAATGAATAAATAATTAGGTCACGGAACACCGTTGTGGCCATTCATTCATCTATAAAGGACAACAAGTTTAAAATATCGAGTAGATTGATTTAGTATTGATTCGTCACAAGTATATTCCCAATCTTTAAGATTTTTTGTTATTGTCGTAGACGTGGAGTTTCTTCCCAGATGTTCTTCGATATTTGCTTTTAAATATGTGAGCACCCATAAAATGTATTTCAGACATCCGAGTATGTATATTTGTATTTTGATCTGGGATGTGAGGTGTGCTTGAATCTATCCTCGGGGGTGGGGAGCGGCATTAGAATATTCAGTTCTGGTCCATAACCCGCACTGTCCATATCTCTGATGTAAAATGTAAAACCAAAACTTGGACGAAAAAACAAAAGATACAAAGAGAACAAATGGCATCAACATCTTAGCCAAAGATCGTGAGTATTCGGCGTAGAACACACGAAACTATCATTTCCTACTCGTCAATCTGGAATTATCTGTTTTCATTCATTTATTTATTTGTCGGACATTTTTACGGGTGGAGGAAACCGGAGTAACCAGAGAGAACCACCAAGCAACGGCGTGCAACTGTCAGACTCCCTAACATATTAACTCCACACAAGCAGAGTTAGCATTGGTTGAAGGCAAGTGAACAATCGACGTGCAGTATGCCTTAGTACACAGCGCCACCGCGCCACCGCGCCACCGCGTCCCCTCGTGGGCAATCGGAATGAAGTGTCTTGCACAACGCAGTTACCCCTGGCGGGTATCGAACGCTGGACTTTTCGGTTTGAAGTTCAATGCCGTAATCAATGACCCACCGCGCACCCTGTTTTATTCAAGTGACCCAAATAGGATATATATCCATCACGTACTGTTCCCGGCGAAGAAGGGGGGTCATAGAGGTGTTACACACACCCCAACTCAAAGCTGCAATGTCGTGAAAAACCGAGGTTTTCAAGCAATACCAAACAGAACTGTTGAAGAAATCATAGTTGCTGCTAGGGTGTGGCTAGTGGCTGAAACGTCTTAACTAGAGGGGGGGGGGGGCCTTCTGCATTTCCAAATATACCGGTTCCCTCTTGGCTGTCGAACATCAACCCATTGATAAAACTATATGCACCCCCCCCCCCCCCCACTTGAGTGAGAATTTTCCAACTGCTATCAGTGAATTTCCAACTGATGAAGAATTCCGAATGCACCCTCTCCCCTTGTGTTCAAAATATATGACGTTTGGGTTCATGAGGTAGAAATCGCCTCTTGAGTGCAACAAGACGCCCTTCGCATTGTTTCGGCATTGCAAATGTCAACTTGTGCCATTTACTTCCGAAAGAACCAAATTTCTAACTATTGAAAATTTTGTCCGGTGTTGAGGAGGGGGCGATGTGAGACACCCATCTAAACCTACCGTGTCGCCACGTTCCTGGTTGTCCGGACACTCAGGTTTTAATGTGTTTTCGGCGACCATCTACCGCTAGTCTGTCTTATTGGTTTCTCTCGAAGCTCCGTATATCTCATTTCTTCCCAGTTTTCGATCATGACAAAGCGTTCTGATCATCCAAATATTCTATCCTGATCGGAAATTATGTATTAACCAATAATATTCCGAATTCCACTCTACATCTTCCTTTCTCAAAGCTATTCAGAATTCGTGTCGAATGTTGACTTTTCGGGAGTATCTTCAATGCAGACCAGAATGGTGATACAATATCTGATGGGCGCTATCTCATCATAAATCCAGTGTTATGGTATGGAAAATTTTGGACCTCTAGACCCCCTTTCTATAAAAACAGGCATGTGCAGGGACGTCGCTACAGGGAGAGGGGGGGGGGTGTCCCCCCCCCCCCAATATTTGTCAAAACCTCAATAGTTGGAAATTCGGAGGGCAAAAATATCAACGGTTAGAAATTTAAAAAAACTACTGAATATACGGTATAATTCACTAACAAACCTATTTTTCTGATTGGAGAAACATAATAAGGAAATATTCCGACTACCGAGACTTTCGGGTGTAAATCGGGTTAAAGAATTCCGACTCCACGCGGCCTGCAGTCTGAATGACATCAGTTAGAAGAGTCCATAATCACCATTTGGGGTGGACCTATCCATATTCTCAACGTGCTGCCTTTGGGCTGCACGTTGAAAATATCGATTGGTCTACCCTACAAATTCTCTGAGCAGCCATTCTACTTTTTAAATGTATGGTGTGTCATGATGCTGGACCGGAAAAGCGGTCTTACGGGTTCAAAGGGTTAATAAAAAAGTACTTGTTGTCATGTCAAGTGCCAGTGAAATGCTCTAGAAACACAAAACTCCCACTTTCCCAAAGGCGATGTTTCAAATTTGTCCGTCAGACAGTAGGCGTATGAGCCACTGGGGACAATTCGGGCAAAGCAAGATATTGAAAATGTGTATCCAACTCGAATTAAAAATGTTTCCCTACAAAAAAATCACTGAATTTGGAACTGAAAATTAGCCTTATAACTCTTACCAGAACCCATGAAAACGCATCTGAGCACATCAATTTTTCAAAATTTTCTAGGGGAGGACCCCAGACCCCCTGCTAAAGATTCGCGCCTTTGGCGCTCGCAGTTTCGCGTCTACCATCATACGATGCTCATGTGTCGGGATTCCCAGTTAGAATTTCAAAGGGTCTACCCCCCCCCCCCCCCCCCCCCATTAAAAGGCCTCTAGCTACGTCCCTGGGCATGTGGCGACTATTTTGAAAACGTAACGATTACGATTATAATTACTTTCAAGTTTTATGATTATAATTACGATTACAATGACTCCATTTTCAAAAGTAACTAGAGGGAACTGTTTTAGTAAACTAAAACACATGTCTCCCCTTCGATTACGACTAACAAAGATCAAACTGAAGGTCAAATGTCAAGATCATGGAAGTTCAAGATAGAATGTGACACATCAGCCTGGCTGTTGCATTCATATGCCAAATATCATAAACCTAGCCGAACAATTCAATAATTTGACCTTGATGTCAAAGATCAAGGCCATCTGTCATCACAACAGTACATGATACAATGTTGTCTTATGTTGATACACCCACATGCCAAATATCATAAGTCTAGGTGAAAAGATAAAACAAAGTTCTTGCCCAAACAAGCTCACTTGCCAAAAATTCAATAATTTTGACATTGCGGTCAAAGGTCAATGTCATATGTGGGTCATGATGGTACATCATTCCATCATGGTGATACATCCACATGCCAAATATTATAAGCCTAGGTCAAAAGCTTAAACAAATCAATAATTTGAACTTGAAGTCAAAGGTCAAGGTCATATGTGGGACATGATAGCACGCGATACATCGTCTCATGGTGATACACACCCATGCTTAAGATCATAAGCCAAGGTGAAAAGGTAAATAAGTTCTTGCCTAGACAAGATTACTTGCCAAAAAATCAGTAATTTGACCTTGAGGTCAAAGGTCAATGTCAGTACGCGACACATCGTCTCCTGGTGATACGCCCACATGCCAAATATCATAACACAACAATCATATGCCAAGGTCCAACATTTTTTAAAAAAAAGCGTCTCCACAGACGCTTACGAAAAGGGGCAGAGGCGGGGCGCAGGCCCAACTCTCGCCTCCCTTGAAGTGGGTGACCACTTCTAGGGATGGAGCGGAGTATGTTCAGACTCAATAGCGGTTACTGTTTTCCATAACGGTTATTGTTTCCATAACGGTTATTGGGGTGCTGGTCATTAAAAAGAAAGCATCTCTGTGTACCTGCTGAAAGGGCCATTACCACTTTTCAACATCCAGAGATTAGGCGTATTTCTGAGGCTTCTCTCAGGTTGTACTTTACTGTGGAGTTTCATCCTGGATTACCTAACATCAAGGGCATTTTAAGTAAATATCTTCCCATTCTGCACCAGTCTGAAAGAATGAAGGAGGCGGTTCCATGTGCTCCCGTCATTAGCTTTAGACAGCCTCCCAATTTGGCGAAAATACAGGTCAGAGCTAAAGTGCGGGGCGCATCTACCACTGACAGGGAGGTACCTTGTCAACAATGCAAATCTACCCGGTGTCAGTTGTGTAGTTTGATTGTAACAGACAATAAGATTGTTAGCACTGCGAATGGAAGATCTTTCCACTGCAAGAATGCGCATACGGACTGTAACGCTAAATGGTTTATATATGCCATTTTCTGCCCATCTCGCAAATTGAAGTACGTTGGACAGACTAACAATTTACGTAAGAGAATGAATGGACATAAGAGTGACCTGAGAAAATGTTTGGGGAATTCTAGGTATAAAACGGAAGAATGGTTTCGCGCGCCAAAGGCTCGCAGTGACGCTGTGAGACAAACCCCTTTCGACCCCCAGTGGTTGTATAATAGCATGTCATGGAGTGGCAAAGGAGGAAAAAGGTTGGGGTACTCGACAAATGTTCCAGTCTGAAAGGTCAGTGGTGTTGGGTTGACTTTTCCGGGTAGATGACTGAACCCCCGGGTGAGGACCAGATCGAGAGGGGCTCCTCTCACAAAGGTGCTACCTCTCCCCGAGGGTGCTGTATCGTTTTTCGGGCAAGTATAATCTGCCACTTCTGGTTGAGTCGTGGCGCGATGGTTAGATGGTAAGCCATCATTGGCAAATAGAGTCTGCCTCAGGCTCTTTGATTAGTTCTGGTTGTTCAGTTAGATGCGTTCTGGAGGACGACAGCAACAAGGGCCCCTTTCGGGGATCACCCAAAGAAAGACCCGAACTTCCCTGGTTCGGGGGCAGGCCTGCAATGTAACCTATTTGGATGGGTCAAAGGTGCGCTCTACAGACGCTTATAACAAGGGGCAGAGGCGGGGCGCAGGACCAACTCTCGCCTCCCTTGAAGTGAGTGACCACTTCTAGGGATGGAGCGGAGGATGTTCAGACTCAATAGCGGTTACTGTTTTCCATAACGGTTATTGTTTCCATAACGGTTATTGGGGTGCTGATCATTAAAAAGAAAGCATCTCTCTGTACCTGCTGAAAGAAGAAGGCAGAACAAGAATAATGAAAAAGTTTGAGATTTACCATTTTCCTCTTACCAGATTTGATTATTTTTTTGGCGGTCCGTTTTTAGTGGTTTTAGTTGAGTTGGTGAAGACAGCCCTTCCTGGTAGAAGGTCACAGCTTTCGCCGTTATCACTGCCTGTTAGTTCACCTTCCCTTTACCAATATTGTCGGTTCACGGGTTTTGCTTCTGCTTTGTATTCGGCCTATTTTTAGATAATTTGAGGTAGTGAAGAACAGGCTTACACGCAGAGCCACACCCGGGGATGTTACTTTCCTGTCTTGCCCTCAGTTATAAGTCCTAGTTTGGGTGGTTTCGTTATAAGAAAGCGGAGGACAGGTTTACTCACAATACCACACCCGAGGGTGTTACTTTCCTGTTTTGCCTCTGCTTTATTCTCGGTCTATTTTAGATATTTTGAGGGTGCGAAGAACAGGCTTACACAGAGAGCCACAGCCGGGGGTGTTACTTTCCTGTCTTGCCCCCAGTTATAAGCCCTATTTGGGTGGTTTTGTTTTAAGAATGAGGGCAGGTTTACACACAATACAACACCCGAGGGTGTTACTTTTCTGTTTTTATTTCTGTTTAGAGCGAAGAACAGGTTTACACACAATACCACACCCGAGGGTGTTGCTTTCCTTTCGTTATTGCTTCCTTTTAATTCATCTTCTGCAGTTCGATGTTACATTATGTATTGTACTGGGATTGAATTTTTCGGTTTTTGACGACTGTCGCAGATGACATTGAGATCGGAAATCAGTTGGCTCTCGGCGAGCCGGGTGTGGGATTTTGCTGCTAGGGAGTGAAGGCGATCTTTAATCGTTGGGATGTCGGCTCTTTCGTGGAGTGTTTTGATGCGTGTTCCCCATGGGGCACGGAAGGCGACCCTAAGCGCATGATTTTGGACTTTCAGGAGTTTCCCCATATTTGTTTGATTTAGGTCGGTTAGGATGATAGCCCTATTCTCGAGTACGGGACGTATAAAGGCTTTGTATAATTTAAGAAAAGTAGTCTGGTTGGCTCCCCAGGATCCTCCTCGAATCATTTTTAGTAAATTAATTCGTTTTGTCGCTTTGCTGGCAATATCGCTGGTGTGTTTATTGAAGGATAGGTTTTGGTCCATAGTTATGCCAAGGAATTTCGCCTCTGTGCATTCAGGGAGGACTTTGTACCTTTAGTTTTAGGTCGAATTCGCGATTCTCAATCTTGCGAGTGAACGTGATTCTTTGGGTTTTGCTGGCGTTCAGCTTGATTCTCCATTTGGCACACCATACCTCAAGGTCTTCAAGGACGCGTTGGAGGGGTATTTGAACAAAGTTGGCGGTGTTGTTAAGAGTCTCAGAGGCCTTTATCGTCCGCAAACTGTGGAATTTGGACGCGATCTTCGGAGATTTTCAGATCATTGGCATAGGTGATGTAAAGGAGGGGCTAAGGACGGATTCTTGGGGTGCCTGCTTCCAGGGGGACGCTGTCGGTCATTTCGCTATTTACTCTGACTTTTATTTCTCGGTCGTTGAGGAAGGAGGAGAGTAGTCTAAGTAGTTTCATGGGGAGTTTCATTTTGGATAGCTTGAGACGCATTCCGTTGTGCCATACGGAATCGAACGTCTAGCTAGTTAGACTGCCGCGCCAATTGGCGTCTAGCTAGTTAGACTGCCGCGCCAATTGGTTGTTGATCGCGGTTTACATTTGGTGGACTAGACGGTAGACATGTTCAATGCCTTCTTTACGGTTTCTATATGCTTTTTGCCATTTATTGAAAAAATCGGTTTCTTCGAGGTGACCCCTCGGTCGATTGGTAATGACTCTTTCGAATACCTTGCCAATGCAACTGAGGTGGCTCATTGGGCGGTAGCTTGCCGGGTCGGAGAGGTCTTTGTCTGGTTTCGGTATCATGACACCGATGGCTCTTTTCCAGCATTTTGGAAAGTAGCCATGGGTGATGCATGAATTGAATAGCTTGTTGAGTTTATCAATTAAAGAGTTTGGGCTCTGTTTGAGAATTTTGTAACTGACTTCATCTTCTCCGGGTGATGAAGAGAAGAATTTTTGCATTTTCTGATGACATTAATGATTTCATGATGGGAGTGACTAGGTATAAAAGTGACTGTTCTCACATTTATGAACATCTCAAGTGCCACTCACAAGAGACCTTCAAATTTCAATTCTTAGAGACAGTTTATACTAACACTAGTAATAAATTAGATTCCCTTTTAGACCACAAAGAAAAGCAGTGGATTTGGAAATTAGAACCACTGGTGCCTAAAGGTCTTAATGTTAATGGCGGTTTTCACACCCAAACACACAAACAAGGCAAACGATTTAGCAAGTGATTAGTGACTGGATTAGCCACTGGCTAAGTTTTCTACTCTTTGCGTTTATTACTGTTTGCTTTTACACCTTTATTTGCATACTGTGGGTGTTTGACACCATTTAACAATTCCCGGTGGGCTGCTATTTGTACAGTAATCTCTACTTTCTCATTTATTTTTATATCTCACCTTATGATTACTGTTTGTTTACTTTGCACACTCTCTGTCACACCTTTTTTAGTATGTATGGTCTCGTGTAATTACTCTCAATCAATGTAGTTATATGTGTTTCTGATGAAGGGTGCTTTGACGCCCGAAAATTAAATGATTTCACGTATCACTGGATTTTTGTTCTAACCTAATACAGTGCGTGGAGTGTGGATTGTAACTAAATCACCCGCAGAGTGGAGTTGTCACCCCAGCTATAACTTTCAAATTTTGTACATATCGACAAAAAACACAAGCAGTGTTTCAGCCAATGGACCTCCGGGTTTCACCCGGAGGTCCATTGGCTGAAACTTTGCTTGTACTGGTTATGCTTTGCAACAAATTTGCAATTATTGCATGGGAGGAATCTCCACTCTGTGGGCGATTTAGTGATAATACACTCTCCACGTACTGTAGTTACCAGTGATATGCCTCTTAGTTTTAAATATATATATGGGCATCACACTGGTAACTATTAGATTAGAACAAAAAACCAGTGATGATACGTGGATTCATTTAATTTTCGGGCGTCAAAGCATATATGAAGCAATCTGCATTAACTTATTTGTTCATGTTGCAGTTAATTGTTATATTTGAACCGTTCCCAAACAAACAACAGGGAAATTAAAGGGAGGAGCAAGTTGGAAATACCATTTCTATTTTTATCGCAAACGGGTATTTGGAATCATTAACCTACCTGCGCTATTTATAGACAACAAGGACAGCGCGGAGAAATATCAACTCGATTTCGATAAAAATAGAATAGATCAGCAACACTGGAGTATATCAACACTTCTGACGAGTGTTTTATCCAATTAAATTGCCGGATATTTTCTGTCATATAATAAAAGAGCATACCAGTTAAGTTACTTTTATTTCGTAAATTCTTTCCACTGAAAACTCCTAAATGCACAAATGAATGCCACGAAAAAGTTAACTTTAATTACGTTAGTCTATTCAAGCCTGTCAGTGGCAGTTTACATCATGTCCATGTAATATTTTTCATGTATTCTTATTTCTTGTTTCATGTTTTATAATTTCTAATTTTGACTGACGTGAATTTCTTGGGCAGGCGACAGGATTTCAATACATGTTTTGAATTTGAACCATATAGCTACAGGTTGAAAATATGAATTGATTTGTGTAAAACATACCGAACTATTTCTACTGGCAGAGTCAGGCATCAAATTTCGAGTTGTTGCCCCTAGTTTTTCACACTTGACTGCACAGGTAATAATTAAAAAGCTTCGCATCTCGCTGTGAGCCATCGATGAAGTAATTAATTTCCATTCGTCTCGCACATACAAATACATAGGAATATGAAGACGAAAATTAATGTGAATACCAATAGTCGGCGACCATTCGTTACCTGAACATCGTATTCATATTTCTGCATACTTTTACGTTTAGGATTAACTGCAATTAATTACTTTACGGCTGGCGCTCTGTCAGGTCAACTACAGAACTGTAAATGTACAAAATGAAAAAAAAAAAAGACTAAAATTTGATGTGAAAGGTTTTAATTTTTAAAATTCAAAAAGTTAAAACACAACAAATAAGTAAATATTTACAAACGAGACTATCTTACAAATTCACACGCAAATCTTAAATAAGGGGCTGTGGGAAACGGTGTTGGGGTGGGGGTGGTGGACAAGGAGTCTCATATTTTAATTTTTTAATTCTTGGTTTGCAATAGTAGACTAAAGTGCATCTAAGAAGAACAATTTTACGTTTTGATTGAAACAACTTGGAAAAAAATCGATTTTTAGGGCAGTCTCATCTTTTTCGTTATGTTGCCCGAAAAAATATAAACACCGCCCGAAAAAAATCGATTTTCGCAATGTAACTTTACATCTTTAGCTGCCCTAAAAATTGGCTCCCAAAAATCTCGTGGGTGGGGTGGTGGGCTGAACTTACTCCCACTCCATGGTGGACACGGACTAAGTATGGGATGAACGTCTTGCGCGGTCGTACTTGACGTCACTACAGAATGAGCTGACTTCGCCTCTTTTATACTTATATACCATCACCCATGGTAGACTCGGACTAAGTACTGATCACAGTCTTGCGGGATAGTACTTGGCATCACCACAGAATGAGCAGACTTCGCCGCTATAATCCTTACAAAATCTCATACTCCCACCCATGGTGGACTCGGGCCAAGTACTGATCACCTTCCTGCGGGATAGTAGTTAGCATCAACCACAGAATAAGCAGGCTTCGCCACGTTAATTCTTGCACACAATCATAATTAATACCCTACTAGACAGAAGTTAGTAATTGATCTCTATTATAAGCCATATCATTAGTTTACACCTTTTCCAATACTTTTACTCATTAACATCTGTAAAGTGAATCCCTACCAATACACCTACAGGTGGATTTTCCTCTCAACTTTCAATATTTAAGAAAGAGCATAAGAACCGCTTTCAAGCATTCTGTTAATGGACCACCGGGTAAACCCGGCGGGCCATTAATAGCGAGCTTGTTGTCAATTTAAGTTATCTCCGTCAAGATTTAATACCTGGTTGTCGGTTTTTAAACACCGAGCCGCAGGCAAGGTGTTTAAATGAGACATCCAGGTATTAAATCTCCATATACCATACGTGTTGGTGGAGATAACGTTTTTGTCCCGTTTGAAGCACAATACAAACATAGTGTAAATAAATTTGTGGACACATTTCTCAGCTCCACAATCACTTGGACCAAATTCGTGATAATTATTTTGTTTTTATAATCGCAGAAGACAACAGCTAGAGTTACATCCCTTGGGTCGTTAAGGAAACGAGTAAACAGTATTTTGTTGACTTATCGTCCCCTGAGTTGCAATGTGTTCTATGTGCCTACCGGCTTCCTCCACCCGTAAAACTGTCACGGTTATGATTAGCCATTGTGCATAAGTATGTGACCTTAAACACCAATAAATAAATAAATAAATAAATAAATAAATAAATAAATAAATAAATAAATAAATAAATAAATAAATAACACTGATACGCGGGGTAGTCTTTCCATTTCACCAAGTAAACATCTTCCTGAAAAAAATCATAAATAAAGGAATTAACGAGTATATAATTTATTCCGGATATTTGAGTCGTGCGCTTTAATTTTGACCAGTGAAAGCACATAAACATTAGGAAGAAAATACTTGAAAGATATAGCTGTTAGCTGATCTCATTCACACGGTTAAAACGCTTCTTTTCGAGAAGCCTCGCCGAAAGGTTATTTATTTATTTATTTATTTATTTATTTATTTATTTATTTATTTATTTTTATTTATTTATTTATTTATTTATTTATTTATTTATTTATTTATTTATTTATTTATTTATTTATTTATGTTTAAGGTCACATATTTATGCACAATGGCTAATCATGACCGTGGCAGTTTTACGGGTGGAGGTAGCCAGAGTACCCGGAGAGAACCACCGAGCAACGACGAGCAGCTGCCAGCTCCCCAACATCGTAACTCCGCACTGCAGCACAGGCAGGGTTAGATTGGTTGAAGACATGCGTACCATCGACGTGCAGTACGCCTTAGTACACGGCGTCATCGTGCCCCCACGCGGGCAATGGAGATGAAGTGTCTTGCCCAAGGACACAACGCGGTTGCCGAGGACCTCTTGGCTTGCATCCTGAACCCCTACCTACTGAGCCACCGCGCTCCCCTGCAGAAAGGTGAATCGGAAGAATTTATCAGTCAACATAGAATGATCAATAATTCCAATCTGCCGCCATTATCCAAACAATAAATACAGAGAACGACACGCGTGTGTGAATGGGTTAATCGATATGGCACGAGTGTCAGCGCGGAAGGGTCGAACGAGTGGCCGCAGGCCTCGAGTTTTATCCTTCCGCGATGGAACAAGTGATATCGATTAGCTCATTCACACGCGCGTGTCATTCTGTGTTTATTACACGCCTTCCCGTCTCTAAAAGCAATCACTAGAAGGACACTCAGCACTTCATTTGACAACTATCAACAAAATGAACACATTTTATCGCCAACGAACTCTGCGAGGGGAACCCGCGCTACTATTTCGTCCCCTAAGTTCCAATGTGTTCCACCGGCACATAGAACACGTTGGAAACCAGGGGACGATTTTAGCTATCGTTAGCGATTCAAATTGTAATTTGCGGTGCACGATTTGCAGAAAATTCCAGTAAAATTTCGCTTCTTTATAAAAAATAGTCCGTCAACGATTTCCGTTCCGCACATATGTGCGGAGGAACAGATTTTTATTTTGCTCATGGTTTTGTGTTGCTAAGACGGGGATTTCATAGAACAGGCGTGTAATAAAGATGAGTGTGATTAAGCGCAAAAATTATTGACAAATATTCCTCGAGGTGGCTCACGAGCCATATGACAGTTTATGGACCGGCCAGTTAATCCGTGTTTATATTGACTGACGCGAAGTGGGGGGGGGGGGGGGGGGGGGGGGGAGGGCAAAAGATACATGAATAGTTTGTCTTTCCGATTGTGTGAGGACGTTGGGAGTGCGGTGGTTCAGTGGTTTTATGTCACCGGACTTCGAACTACGGTTCAATCCCCGTCAGGGGTAACTGCGTTGTGTCCTTGGGCAAGGCTCCTAATCCCGATTGCGCGGGGGCACGGCGGCGCTGTGTACTAAGGCGAACTACACGTCGATGGTGCACTTGTCTTCAATCAATGCTCGCCCTGCTTGTGCGAAGTTAGTACATTGGGGGGTTTGACAGTTGCTGCCTTTGCTTGGTGCTTTTCGACAGGTACTCCAGCTTCTTCCATCCGTAAAACTGTCTGACACGAAGTCAGGTTGTCAAAAGTGTCGTTAAACCCCAATAAATAAATAATAAATAAATAAATAAATAAATAAATAAATAAATAAATAAATAAATAAATAAATGTGTGAGAACGTTGATAAGAGGGTTTGGGTTACCACAAAGATTTCATGTTTTTCTCCGAGTCCTCGAAAAGAAAACAATGTGTAAGGTTTGCCTTCCCGTTTTTATACGGCCGTTCATATGAGCGGGCAGTATTATGGTATGGCAATGTCCATCCGTCCGTCGAGTTTTTTTTGTCCGGGACAGACATTATGAGCTTACCGAAATATTATGAGCTTACTTGATATATTAGGGTGGGGGGGGGGGGGTGGCGGTGGCTCAGTTGGGAGAGGAGCAGGCTGCAAGCCGAGAGGTCCTCAGTTCGAATCCCACCTGCGGCAACCGCGTTGTGTCCTTGGGCAAGACACTTCACCCACATTGCTCACGTGGGGGCACGGTGACGCTGTGTACTAAGGCGTGCTGCACGTCGATGGTGCACCTGTCTTCAACCAATGCTAACCCTGCTTGTGTGGAGTTGGTATGTTGGGGAGATGACAGTTGCTCGCCGTTGCTCGGTGGTTCGCTCCAGGTACTCCGGCTTCCTCCACCCGTAAAACTGTCACGGTCGTGGTTAGCCATTGTGCAGAAATATGTGACCTTAATTAATAAATAATTTGATATATTATGAGCTTAATTACTAAGATATGAGACTTATGAGGCAAATACCGATTTTTCGGGGTTTATATTAAGGGTTATGGTCAGTTCAGGGCTGGGGTTAGCCTTAGTTACTAACAAGCATTACGTTGGGGATGTAACCATGTCTATAGGCACATGCTGGATGTGCTGATATGTTCTTACGTGAAATAGCACAATGTGACACATTATGCACTAGCACATAGGCACATGCTGGATGTGCTGATATATGCTTATGTGAAAAGGCACAATGCGACACATTATGAGCTAGCACATTGGCATATATGACCAAAAAGGGATTCTGTAGCCACAGACATATCCTAAAAGGGATTCTATAGGGATTCCAAAAAAGGGATTCCATAAGGGGGATTCCGTCTTACCTCGAACGACTCGAATCCCATCGAGAAAATGTGCTTTAGAACAATTGCTCGACCGAGTGACTCGCACATACGACTCTTAGCCTCATTTCAGGAAAAAGGGATTCTGTAGCAACAGACGTATCCTGAAAAGGGATTCTATAGGGATTCCAAAAAAGGGATTCATTTCCACTGCGAAAGTTATATAAAATTGTAAATTTACGTCACGACAATCGGCGTTTTCCTGATTAGCATATCATTATCATTTCATTTGTGTTTAATTCGAGTCGACGGTGATGCAACATCTATAACCAACATGGCTCTAATTCTAGTTTGGGAATTAGATTCGTCTGGCTGACACGAAGATTCGTCTGAAGTGCGTCTACTTGCATTTGATAGTTATATGCGTCACACCTCCGTCGCGTCGAATTCAATTAATTTCAATTAATTGAATTCGACGCGACGGTAGTGCGACGTATATGACCATTAAATACGAGTAGACGCACTTCAGTCGACTCGACGGCAGTGCGATGTATATAACAGGCCTAACCAACACGGATCTAATTCAAGTTTGTGAATTGGATTCGTCTGGCTGACACGAAGATTCGTCTGAAGTTCGTCCACTTGCATTTAATGGTTATATACGTCGTTGTACTGTCGATTTTACTTAATTGAAATAAACTGAATTCGACACGACGGTAGTGCGACGTATATAACAGGCCTAAATAAAGAAAAACTCACTCACAATGTTATGATGTCACGCTAACTTCTTACCTCACGTGAGTGTTAAACGTGTTGTGACGATATATCCGTAATGAACTGTTTGATCATGACTAAGTGATAAAAAACGTTTACACATATTAAAGAACAACAGAAAATAATTGTGGCACAAACTATTTATATTCAATTTTCAACTGATCTTGTTAAAAAATACTACATCAACATTTTGAAACCTTAAAAAACACCAGTAAGCCCTATAAATGTACTCTAATTTAATGTTACAATTTCTCACTCAACAGTGAAAATGTTAAAACGATTGAAATAGTTCCCTTTTACAGAACATGAACATGTCTTTTATAGATTTAATCTAAACCGGAATATTGCTTGGTAATGAGAAAATGAAAAATACATTTAATACTGAGTTTCTGTACAGAAGAAAAGAATGGCAAAATATTTAAGGCAATATTAATGAAAAACACGACGCTATTTCAAACTTAATCTACTTATCGCAAAGTCATGGAACTATACAAAAAGTTCATATCCATAGAAATCAACACAACCATTTTTTTAAGGGAGCTTAACAACACTTTCGACAGCCAATGTCATCTCCTGTCGCACAGTTTTACGAGTGGAGGTAGCCGGAGTACCCAAAGACAAACATCGTGCAGAGCAACCGCCAGACTCTCAAAAGTACTAACTCCATACAAGCATTGGTTGAAGGCAAGTGCAACATCGACACTCAATACGCGGGAATAAACAGCGTCACCGTGCCCCACGTTCCATTAAACACAAAGTCCATTTGAGCAAATAAGATAAAAAATATCAAACTTGATTAATTTCAAATTATATGGCTAGGCAATGACTCATACATTCACTAATTTATTTATAATGGTTTAACGACTCTTTCGTCAGTCAGGGTTACCTCGTGTCCGTATACGTTTACTAATCGCACAGTAGACCATGACTGGGCTACCGAGAACACGCACAAGGTGGAAGTTACATCCTAGAAATGTATTTTATTATACATCTAAAATTAAGGTTTGTTAACGACATTCCAGAATGTGTGACAAAAACAAAGTTGTATCGCACACATGCGTGATGCAGGTCTTTGCACGTTTTTAATATAGGAATGGAACCAGTCATATTTCTGGGGATGCATTGCCCCATTCCGATAATGGGCCTTTCATTTTGATGCTGTAACGTGGATGTTTGCAGTCTATAGTATCTGAGTTTCTATTATTTCTGCAGAAACTCGGGTACTATATTCCGATCGATCATCAGAAGAAACTTTCTGATTTACTTTATTAACCCTTTACCTAACCTGAAAAGCAGACGACACTTGCAAAAATAATTCTTGAATAACTAATCTTTTTCATTTTTTGTCTCAAAAACATAGGTTATGACCCCTCGTTGGAACGAGCTCGACGAGCTCGTTCCAACGAGGGGTCATAACCTATGTTTTTGAGACAAAAAATGAAAAAAATAATGAAAATTAATTGGCGATTTTTGAGAATAGCGCTGGCCGGTTTTGGCCGTTACGTTGGGTAAAGGGTTAACGCGAACAATACTGAATATAGATTGAACGACTAGATGGGTTAAAATATGACATGGCAATGACAGACATGCTGTTCAAACTAAGAACAATGTAGACAGAGTATGAAAGCGTCTTTGAGTGGCGCCATTTCGAATGAAAGTTTCTAGATCACCAAAATCGAAATACAACAAAGTGTGTGTCGAACGACTGCATGTTGATATTCATTGGAATTCGTGTGTATTCTGTACCTCTGTCAAACTCTGTAACACGGACGTTAATAAATTACATGGGGCATTGTGAAAAATACAATAATTTCTCTTGGACAATAAGGGAAGAAATTTAGTTTACGTGGCATTTATCGACAGTGTCAACCGTAATTATGACTAAAATGTTAACCTGCCAATCAGTTGAATAACAATAGCCGCTTAGAAGTCAGGTAAACGTGTAAGTTTTTATTATCACTCATTGAAGCATTTTTCCGCATTTAGACCTATTGTTTGTTCTGAAAGTATGGCAACTTTTTGGTGGGAGATCACATTAACCACTCATAATTCGTGCTATAAAATTGAGGCATAAAAAGAAAGTAAATTGTATTTCAGTTGAACAGTGTTTCACAGATCGAAGTGGTGCACATTGCAACTTACAAGTTGAAACTAGGAAAGAAAGTTCAAACAGCGTTCGAAATAACAACAAGACTGATCTTCCGCTTATGAAAGTTAATTTGAATGTTTTGTTTTCTTAACGTCTACGAAGGATTGGTTAATTCTTACTTTAGTAATACAGTAAACTGTCTGCTTAACCCTTTACCCAACGAATCGAGCTCGTTCCAACGAGGGGTCACATGATATGTTTTTGTTGAATCTTTTTCAAAAATTTCAAAAAATGATATTTAAAATAATAAATTTTGATATCGTCTGCGTTGGGTAAAGGGTTAAAAAAATTTGCTAGCGTGTGTAAGAAAGATATACATTTGGAACTTAATTAAGCACCCTCTGTTCTTTTCGCAGTTGTGTTAATAGAAACTGTCATTACTTTCATGCTATCTTTCAGTTGGCCAAAAGTGATTGTTTGCGGAAAGAATGGTCAGTGAACAAATGAAAGACAACACAATGACGAAAATATGCAGTATTTTAATGGCGTTAATTACACATATCTGTCACTAATGTTTTTGATGGAAAATGTTCTCTCGACAAGTATGGTGCTGGAACGGTCCATGATGAGACAATGCCGGTAATTACTGACCAAAAAAAAAAATAACTTGTGATCTCCTAAACACAATAGCAGTGTCTAACGTCAGTAGTGAGTGTACCCACCACGTGCCCAGATGACAGTCTGAACCCTCCTCCTAATGGTACAAGTGAGCCTTCTGATACGGTCCAGAGGCATCTGCTGCCAATCCTCATACAATGCAGCTTCCAAATCAGCCAAATTCTGTACAGTTGGTTCCTTTGCTTCCACGCGACGTCCACGAAAGTCCCAGATGTGTTCTAAAGGATTCAAATCGGGGCTCATTGCAGGCCAAGTAGTTTTATAATATCGTTTTTCTGAAGGAATGCTCTCACAGCATGGGAACGATGTGGCATTGCATTGTCGTCTATGAACACAGGGCGAGTAGCCAACGGGTGGTTGTCAAATTGAGGCGTGCCAGCTCCGATCTTTCCGAGGAAAGGTCTTTTGGGTTGTCTAGGCCTTGGTCGGTCCTTAACATCGATGGGTTGTTGATGTTTTCGGACAAGTCTGCTGATGACAGAATGACTATAGCCAAGTTACTTTCCGATAGCTTTGAATGACATGCCTGTTGCATGTATTCTAACGATTTACCATCTCAGTGCCTCTGGCGGTCCCCTTCTTGCCATGTCATCATTTACTGATAACAGAAGTGACAAATTTTCTTATTTTATACCCACATATTGCATGTGGATGGTAGTGCTTTTTGTGATATCCGTGGGTTGCATGCTGTTCGTGGACGAGGGGATGCGTTTGGGGTACTCTATCAACTAGAAACGTCATGTTTCACGAGATGAAACGTACTGCAAGACATAGCAATCATTAAAACATAATAATCAATAACAGCAACTTCACTGTCATGAAACATTTCAGGTGGTGCTTAATTAAGTTCCAGGTGTATAGAATCGCACACGCGTTCGCCTCTCATGGTCTTCTTGCGCCCGACAAAACTCGTGCGATAAATATTGACTCATTCAAACGCTTGTGCGGTTGTCACTTTTTGTTGTACAAAGAAATGTCAAGTGAAACAAATGATTTTGCCAGTGAACATCAAGGCTGATCATGACAATAAAAGGGCAAAAAGCTCTAAAACCACCAGTCAAATTCTTTAAGTAATTGGATGCTCTTATGGCCTGGAACCAGCTAACCTTTTAATAGTCCATCACCAATGCCTCGATTCAAGCGCTAGAATATTCAAATTGGTAAGAAAAACGAACCTATGGTTCGTTTTTCCGACCAACTGAAATATTATATACAATTGAATCGAAAAATACCATAAGCATTCGTTTTCTTTGGAACAACACAATTTTTCTTTCTGAATCTAGACTTGATTTGGACGAATCTTTAATAACTTTATCAATACTATTGGAAGTGTTTGTGGACTAAATATTTTGGATGAAGACTCACCACAGCTGTAGTTATATGCTTATGTAGTTCCACAAATTGTGTTAATATCTTGAAGTTTTCAAGACGTATAAAATAATTTTTTGATTGGAATGTCTAAAAGAGGAACACTGCAGAATATCTGTATATCTCCACGATAAGTAGATAAATAAATAGCTCACAACAGCGTTGCTTTCCTAACAGAATTAACCTGGTGGCCTAATGCAGAAATATGACCTTTGCAGGCCTTTTTTTTACATATTTTCAGGTTCTGTCTGAGTGGAAATTCCACTCACCGGATGTTTTGTAGTAACCTACCTCCCCTGTACTGCAGTTTATCTTAAAACAAGAACGTATTTCACCCCAAAACAAGTCAAGTCGTCCAAACTATATAGTCTGATCGATAATAGTTTTGACCAAGAATAAATTAGGACTAAGGTGGTTTTTATTCCATTTTAAACAGGAATACATCCTTTATAACATATCCAAAATCCGCTAAAATGCGCTTTGAGCATATTTTTGTAATCGAAGATGTCGCCAGAGATGACTGCATTTTTCCGATAAAATGACCGGTTAATTTAACATGCAATTTTGCCAACGAGGACTATGGCAGCGGACAAATATTGATAGGGCCGCCTTAAGCATATGTGCTTTAAATAATCTGACTGGAACTCGATCGGAGAATCCGATATGGTCGCCAACATAGCGACCGAAAATTTGAAATTTGAAATATTTTTTACAACTTTTGACATTTAAATACTTTCTTGGCAATGGGTTACATGTGTCTTTCCAAGCCAGGGTTAATGTGATGTAGTGATGATTTCTGAATATAACAATATATAATACATGTCCCTGCCGCATGTTTTGTCGCTCAAAAGTTCAGTAATTTCGACTAGGAAACCGCTGTCTATCGATTCGTGTATCACTTTTTCATAGCTGTGCGATATAATTAACCCGGTTGCATTTTACCCCAATTCAAAATGGCTACAATTGCCACCAAGACATTAACAGAATCGATAGTGTGCTGGGACAATGCTGCGCCAAACAACTGATTTTGATAATAGCAACATCTTGCTATCATTCAGATTTCTAAATCTTGGCGATATGGAAAACATATTCAAAGAAGCTCAACTCTGATGTCAAATTAGCCATAAGTATCGAATCCATCAATCGTCAACAGTGATTTCTTCACAGTTATTACAACCTGAGCCTCGACAGTCACCACAAACAACAGCACACTTGAGTCCATTTTTACACATATAATTTTACTACCACAAGGGTTCTTGCTCGACAACTTACACTTACAACGTACAAATTTAAGTAGCGCTTCTAGTGCTGGGGCGATGTCGGTCATGATTGGAACGAGGTATTTACCTTCCACCTACCAGTCCCATTCACAGGGTCTAGAATATTGGTTTCCAAAAACTCCCAAATCATTATTTGTGCATGTGCACGTAGACTGTGATAATGAGCTGCACGCTCGGTGGGAGGCACCTTTTCAGGGACTGAAAGCCCTTTGCCAGAGACACCATTTCCACGAACTTTGCATATCGCAACATATTCAGAGAGTCAGATTTCTTCCCATTGTACATACGAACAAACATTTGGGAACCAGCGTGCACGATGTCCTCTTTTTCCGCGTCCAGATCACACAATACTTTAGCTATGCGTTGCAAGTCCTCATTCATGGTTCTAAGCACCACATTCGTCTTTCCTTGGCCGGAAATAACACATGTTGTGCCGCTCCCGGTCCGCGCGTGTATAAAGAGTATGTTCGAGGCAACGCCAACATTCAAAATTACATCTCCTATTTTGAATAACCCTATGTTGCTCTTAAATGTCTTCCTTGCTCCTAAAAGAAAATAGACGTCACAAACCTCTGTCTGAAGTCCAATGATAAACTAGGAGAGCCACTAGATCAATGTCTCCTGCAACGACAGCTACATTTTCCGTGTTAACCCTTTACCTAACATGAAAAGAAGACGACACTTGCAAAAACAAATTCTTGAATAACTATTTTTTTTCATTTTTTGTCTCAAAAACATAGGTTATGACCCCTCATTGGAACGAGCTCGGCGAGCTCGTTCCAAAAAGGGGTCATAACCTAAGTTTTTGAGACAAAAAAATGAAAATATAATGAAAATTAACTGGCGAGTTTTGAGAATAGTACTGGCCGGTTTTGGGCGTTACGTTTGGAAAGGGTTAAAGGTTATCTCTGAAAACAATCATTGTATCCGCGTCACCACCGCTGTATTGTATAGAATGTCCTCCATTCCCAAGTATGCGGACCAAGAGCTTGATGAATTGTAACATATTCTTACTGTTTGATGGGAACAACTACTCTTGGTTAGGATGGGCTTTGGACGATTCAGTGACATTAATATCGGCACAGGTTTTACCTTCTCTTCTTGATTGTTCGTTATTTTTGATTGATGAATCCTGTTCATAACTACCAAACACTACCGTCACTGAGCTGTATTTGGCAATGTGATGGTTGGCATATTGTTCACATATTGCGATGTAAGTAGAATCTTTACCACTTCACACGATGCAGAAGTGCACCTCCGTCGACAACGAAAGCAGCGTGCTCAGGAAGTAGTTTGATCACATTTGACGACGCAGTAAGAATTTTCCCTAATTGAGACTTAGCCGGTTTGCGCATAAATGTATCTTTGAATTGGGCCGTTAGCACTGGTGACAATTCAACTCCTGCTCAAAGAAGGGTGCTGTTGCCCCGAACCCCCTGTGTCGCTAGAACCGTACCCTCGGTTGTCGAAGGGTTAACCAAGGTCCCCGGCAGTCATTCGCCAAGTTCGTATAGTTAATTTCGGCCTAGACGAGTAAAAGGATATTTTTAGAGAATTTCCGAAAGTCTTGAAATAATTTAACTACGAGCAGTGGTACAGACGCATGATACGGTTTAATTAAAATTTTGTCAAATGCAATTTGTCAAAATCCAGTCACGAATAAAATCTCAAAATATATTCCTAGAGCATGTTTTGCCATGACGATACTTTTAGATAAGCCTTCGAGCGTTAAACATGAAAAATAAAACAAAGAAACACACGGCTCAAACTCTATTATAAAGCTCGGCGGTTGTAGCACAAGTAGAACAATGAATGGGGATTACGCGTGGACAGCACAAGAACGCAATACCGCGAAGTCATGACCTTCATTCAGTAAAAAATCAATTCATAGACACTGAATGACTGTCAAATCAGACGTCATCAAAAGCTGTACCATATCCCTTCCAAGTAAAGAAAGGGGAGAATATTGTAAGATAAATTGTTTATTATCGCCATTTGGATTTCCGAGATGGTACGCTGTATAGTGGCAGATATCGTAACCGAACGAGCGAAAGAGCAATTTAAGAAAATGTAGCAATTACTCAAACGAGTGGCTCCTCGTTCGAGTCTTAGACCCTGCTCAGTACTTGAGGCAATTTATGATATGTTATGTACTTCTGGAGCATAGCTATCCGGGGATAGTTATCTAATAACGATAGTGCAATTAGCTTCATTTCTGGGTAGGGGCAAGGATATAAAAAGGAAACGACTTCATCATGTTGCCTCTGACCAGTGACTAGCGATGGCTTCACACCACAGCTGTGAAGAGTGCGATCAGACTTTCACAAAAATGCAGTCTTTATCGCCATAAGATGACGACCCACAAATCCGGAATCTACCCGTCCACGAGACGCCCAAACACATTAAAAAGAAAAGACAACCCAAGAAGACATGAGAGAATCAACTCACACACCAGACCGGTGGAACTACTACCACAGCTACACGAAAGAGGAAACTGCGAATCTAAATTAACCCATTGAATACACTAGTGGTATCTTCTATGTCAGTTCAACGACAGCAACGGCAGCAATTGGAAGAGTCCATATTCATTATTTGGGGTAGACCAATTCATATTTTCAACGTGCAGCTTTGGGGCTGCACGTTGAAAATATCGATTAGTCTACCCCTACTAATATATTTATTTATTTGTGTTTAAGGTCACATACTTATGCACAATGGCTAATCGTGACCGTGAGAGTTTTACGGGTGCCCTCAGGGAACCACCGAGCATCGACGAGCAACTGTCAGCTCCTCAACATTCTAACTCTATTAAAGCTCCGCTCAAGCACGGTTACAGCGGTTGAAGACATGTGCACCATCGACGCGCAGTACGCCCTCGTACACGGTGTCACCGTGCCCCCATATAGGCAACCGGGATAAAGTGCTTGCCCAAGGACACAACGCGAGTCGTCCCGGACGGGAATCGAACTCGGGACCTCTAGCATAGAAGTCCAACAGTCTACCACTGAGCCACCACGCTCCTAGTCTACACCATACATTCACTCAGCAGTAATCCTACTTAATCAAAGTATGACGTATCATGTTCCCGGGCCGGAAAATCGGCCTCTTGGGTTCAAAGGGGGTTAAACTTACCAAATTGTTGAACCAAATAGAAAACCGCAAGCAACGAAAGAAAGTTCGAAGAAAAAAACGTACGACTAGTTGAACCATCGAATATAGTATTCTAGAGACGAGGGAACAAGTAGAGAAGAGATATGAACATATGATGGAAAGCTCACAACAATAACGACAGGTAGCCAATAAAGACAGAACCATTGACCTCTATACAATTGGATTGCTGGAACGTCAGGGGAAAACATTGGAACTTAAATGGCCCAACCCCTAAGATGGCATAAATTAAGTCAATCAACGTGGTAACTCCTAACATCGATGACGTTTGACGATATGAAATTGTTACGCTGTGACTGTGGTTAGAGCTTAATAGCTTTCACATAATCAAACGAAAGCCTAGCATGAAGACTAATTTATTTATTTATTGGTGTTTAAGGCCACGTATTTCTGCACAATGGCTTATCGTGACCGTATAAAAGCTCATAACACCGTATTAACTTTACAATCTCGGCACTTGTTTTTGTTAATAATAACTAAAATATGTAGTAAATATTCAATTTGTATTGTCGCTTAGCATATATGCTGTACAGTCGCCGTGGAGTGGTCGTCCTCCACTCGTGGCAGTGATGTCCATGCATGAGTTTACCAGATAATACAAAACATCAGCAGCAAACTTTTTAATTAATGAAGCACCGGGTTGTACCCGGCGCTTAATTAATAATTAACTTTTTGATGATTATTCCTGTAATTAGTGTGTGCAATCTAATATTACTGTGTCCGTGGAAATATTGCCCACTCCGTGGAAAGTGACCAGCTACGACGGCCGTTATGTATTATTATCAACGAATTCATGTTAACAGACATTAAAGTATACTCTTCAAAAAGCGATCGACGATTGCGAGACGTCGGAAAAGGGAAAACATTTAAGAAAATTATTTCTGTTGAGCATTTTCTTTATTTATAGCAACAATTGCCCACTCCACACACCCCAAGATGGCGGCAGTGAGGCCCTTTCTATATGTGACCAATGAGCGGTCCCACAATCCAGTTGTATAGAGCTGAACAGTTACATGGACAGACAAATGGGATGGGATGGGGGGAGGGGGGGGGGGACTACAATCCAGAACCATGAACGTAGAGGAACAGATTCTTTAAGACAATCAGATCTTACAATAGTCCGGCCGCCGAGGCACTGAACCTGGTTTTGTTGTATTAAGTTTTTTCTCGGCGGATTATTATTCTATAGGGTCTCCTTGATGAGATTTTTCTCACTGGACAGCTGACAGTGTTGAGCAATTTTTTTTATTCGACAAAATCTAAGATGGCCGCCAAAGGTGGCCGCTATGAAAAAATACAATATCACCATATAACTTGGATAGGAATGTTTGGTAAGATAATATGGAATTTTGAAGATTTTTCTTCTTGATTCATCGTACACATATATAATTGTTACTTACTGGCCAAAATAAGATTACCAAAATCCAATATGGCGCCCAAGATGGCCGCCAATGTGTCACACTTTTCTCATTTTTTGGAGATTTCACAACATATCCTTCATATTGTTGCTAAGATGTTGACAAATATGCATGCTTATATCATTCTATTTACCAGAGGGGCCATTTCTGCACACACTGGTACTCTAATATCCACAGAAGTGGATTGTTGCTCACTGTATCACGTTATTTATAAACGCCGGTATAACCTAATCAACCCGAAAAAAGTTGCGAATTATGTTATGTCCGTCGGAATTAACCGATATTATATGTATAAACAATGTAAGGTATATACACATATCGGCACATTTTCATGAACCTACTGTTACTCTCATGTGTCATATGAAATATATTCTCTCAAAACCCAAGATGGCGTCCAAAATGGCCGCAAATATGGCAAAAAATCATCATTTCTTACAAATATAGGCAGCTATTAGGCGCTATTATTTTGAAATGTCCAACCATGATTACCGATATGAATTAGCCATATGGGGTGATGCTCTTTTGTTATATATGATCAAAGGAATTGTTTGAGAAACCCAATATGGCGTCCAAAATGCCCCCAAAATTGGAAAAGTAACAAAGCAATTACAGTCTACACTCATCTGCCCATAGTCCAGTCGTCAATACACTTAACCTGTTTTTTCTCGGTGTATTGTCGTATCACTATATCGAATAACAATATGGTCTCCTCGTGCGATTCCTTTTACTGGGCAGCTGACAGGGTTGATCAATTTCCTTATAACCGCCAAAACCTAAGAAGGCCCCAAATTCAAGTTTCCGCCGATACCACTGAAAATATTGAAACTGAAAGTCAAAAATCTTTACTAAATAATTCAGTACAGCACGCCATTTCCAACTGATTGTGTTGGTCACAAACCGGGTCAGCTTATCCCAAGATTTTCCAGAAAAAATCAAAATGGCAACCAAAATTAGTAACATTTTGCTATTTTCAGCAGTAGTATTAAAGACTCCAAAACGCAGGTGGGAACTGAAATATACGAGGAATTGTAACAAGAGAGATGATTGCAAATATCATTGGTGAAGTACTTTATAAGGACCACACAAGATGCAGTGAATATCAAGTTGAATGACTCTGTAGTTCCTTAGATCGACTCTTCACTACGCATTACTGCCAGCGATGTCTGTTCATTGCAGCAGTCCTCTGAAACACTGCACGCACAGAAAATGGTACACGCCATGTTTGCTGCATTACACTTACACCTCGAATATTTGCATGGCGTTTTACTCGAACATGTGCATCTAATCATCTTCAGTATTTCATCAGGTGCTAGCTTGAAGTTGGACGCGACTGTCACAGGGTTCTAAGATTTTGTATTCACGTCTTTCTCGAATCCAAATACAGTTGGGTCCATCTGCGGTGGGTTAGGTTGAAGGGCATGCTTCCATATACAAGTTTGCAAGTGGGCCCGTTTGACATTCTCAGTAGAAGCCTCTGTTGTGGGTGGTAGGCTGCACAATTTAGGAGCAGATGTTGCAGTCGGATTCCCAATTCGTGTTCTCCATATGCACAAACGAGCATCGGACATTGATGTTGATTTAGGAGATCTATAGCATAATGCTATGAACTTGGTGGCTTGTTTTTGAACATTCGATATCTCCACGTTATTCTCACCAAGTGATTCCAGTGTCCCACCAGTTTGCAGAAGCTTCAGTACACGCCCTTTGCCGATACCCAAGTATCCCCCTACAGTATCGCACCCGGAAAGTGCGTGAGCAGCGAGCAATTGAGGAACAATTTTCTTGTGCGCATCAACTCCGGCAGGATATCTATCACCACCCGTCCATGGATTGGTGACTCCATAGTCTTTGCGACCGTCAAGTGTTGTTCAAGGTAGTGATGCAGCAACAATAAATAGACGTCAGTGTCGTCAGCAACAACCACAACGTTATTACATGCAGCTGCAGCAAACAATATTGCCTGTTGAACGATAATGTTGTCAGCTTCCTCGTGACTAGTTGCCATATCTACTCCATCTGTCACCGATCCACAACTAACCTCAACCGGAACATCATGTTGGCCAGTAATTACAAGTGAGTTCGTGTGTTTTGCTCAACAAAACTTTTGTCCGTGGTGAGTTGATCACATATAATGGAGATCAGTTCCTTTTTGTTCTCCACTACGGTCAGCACATGTTTTTGTGGTGGCAGCAGGGAGGTAGGTACAAGTTGAAACACCCGGCAGCTATCGGCCTTTCTGTGTGCCCTTGTCACGCACTTGGTGCTGTAGTCAACATATTTGTCAAATACCAAATACACACCACTCGATCGCAACTTCTGTTTGATGTTGTCTTTAAACGCTGTAATTAAGTCTAGAACAGTTGCCGGTCTGGTTTTGGTAGACACGGGCCAGTGAGGTATCCAGAGCAGTGCACAACCATCGATAACAATTGCAGATTTGTTATCCACACCAGACATTCTTTTTGGTTTCTCAACAACTGTTTTATTTTTCAATACTGATTTTGATGTGAACACGCGCGTATCCCCGGATTCATCAAATATGGCGGTTGGTAGTGGTGACAGATCAAAGGAAAGGATATGTTCGATATCTGATTCACGTGAACTACATAAAAGTCCGATAACTCTGTAATAAATGAGATTAGTGTCATATCTTTTGACCTCCCCAACCTTCAGCGACTTTTTCAAGATTGCCATAGTTTGTACTGGTTTCGAAATTGACTCATAAAATCCACTCGGGAAGGCCTCTTCAAATTCCGTCATTTTCTGAACTCCGAGGCTGACAATCTTATCGACATTGACAGACGTTGGACCTATCCTACCAGATGCGATGTTAATTATGGTCTCGGGGTGTCCGTTTGGATCCAGTGGGTCGATACACATTCCTAGTTTAGTTCTCAGACCCATACGGTCGACAGAATCACTTGCAATTCTAGACTTGGCCCCTTCCTTATGTGCGATCTGTAATTTGTCACTATCTCGATCTTCTCGCAAATTTGATATACCGGTACCTAACTTCCCACATGCATGCAAACTCAATGCCCAGGTTTTAGTGTTTCTGGTTTAATGTGATCTCTATTATACCGGATTTGTCATGGCCATATCGCATGAAGGTAATTTCGATATACACATCGCTCCATATGCCATTCCATAGACCAGGTATGTGTCTCATCACATGTTCACCCTTCAAGAAATGAGATAAAATATCCGCTGGCATATTTTGCATCTGCCGCAGATAGTAAAGCCCATATCTTGCGTAATTTGCATGACCAGAAGCAAAGAAATAAGGAAGCATGCTTTTCACAGCTTCGATGTGCAAAAGCCAGTCACCTTCTCTCTCCGCTCGTACGTACAACATCACGAGGAAGCATGGTTTCAAAAAAGCATCAACCCACATTTTTGCGTGCGACTTTTGCACGCGTTCTCTTCTAGCAATGCCAATAAATCTTCTGCACATTGCAAATCATTATTCTCGAAAGCTTTTCGCAAAAGTTCTTCTGATAACAAACGCATGGCTCTCATATTCATTGGAAACTTTTTACCAGTCAACATCTTTTCAACCCCACCGAATACTGACTCAAGTATATCTGAAAGTCCAGTATTGGCCATGGGCATTCCAACTGAACCAATGAAACTCATGAGCAAATGCATATCACCCAATCGAGGAACAAATGCCGCGAATTTGTCTGGATAAGGCCATAACTACGGTGGCTGATTTAGGACACTCAAATATTTATTTTTATCTCGTTATAACGAGATACGATCTCGTTATAACGAGATGCTATCTCGTTATAACGAGAAAACATCTCGTTATAACGAGAAAGTATCTCGTTATAACGAGAAAGTATCTCGTTATAACGAGAAAAGATCTCGTTATAACGAGAAAGTATCTCGTTATAACGAGAAAAGATCTCGTTATAACGAGAAAAGATCTCGTTATAACGAGATAGTATCTCGTTATAACGAGAAAACATCTCGTTATAACGAGAAAACATCTCGTTATAACGAGATAGTATCTCGTTATAACGAGAAAAGATCTCGTTATAACGAGAAAACATCTCGTTATCTCGAGATAAAATCACGTGACTCTGATGACATGAAACATATAGCCCCCACCACCAAAACAGTTTATATATCTCGCGGGTGTTTTCAATATTCTGGATGTAATACATTGGAAAACACCTACCCACCCCCACCCCCAAGCATCCCAACCATGCCCGTGAAATACCGCTCCTCTCCCTCGCACATGTTGTCAACGATAATTACGATAAGCGCATATAACTCTCATACCAATAAACACAGAAATGAGATGGAATTCACACAAACAAAAGAAACTATAGCGTAATAAACTCGCTGCCCCCCCCCCCCCCCCCCCCCCACACCGTATGTGGAACACTTTTTCGACACACGGCACTCAAAACACGACTATAGCCTCAGCCCCAAAACAGTGTACATATCTTACGCGTGTGTTTAATACTGTGGATGTAATGCACGGGAAACACTCCTACGCCTCTCCTTCCCAAAGCATCCCACCAATGCCCGCGAAATACAATCCCCTCCCCCTCGCACATGTTGTAAAAGATAATTACGACAAGTGTATTTAACGCTTATACTAATAGAACAAGGACAGGGACGTGAGAAGGTAAAAATATTGGGAGAGGGGTATCAAGGCGGAGATCCATGCAAAAGGGGCGCCCATTGTGCTGGCAGTAGCATGATTCGAGTCGCGCAGTGGCGAGGTGGGGGAGAGCACCAGATGTGGTATCCCCTTCTCGTTGGCGGCGTCCGGGGGCCCTTCCCTGGGAAAATTTTGAAAACTATGAGGGCCAAAACTCGCTTTCTCAGTGATTCTGAGGCCGCTGTGACACTACCAATTCGAATTATCTGCTCGTTTCGTAATTAGGCGCGCTTCTGAATTTATCCGCTTGGTTAACTTTCTTCGTTTGTGTTTTGTTTTGGACTGACTTCAAACATCTCCACGAGTTTAATCGGGACCATCGGTTAATAATTTTTTTATTGAAGAGGTGGGGTGGGGTGGTAAATACCCCCTACCGCCCCCCCCCCCCCCTTATCCGGTTTTAACGCCACTGAGAAAGGATGAAAAACCGAAAATAAGATGGAATTTTCATAGACAAATTAAACAACTATAGCCTTATAAACCTACTGCCCCCCCCCCCCCCCCCCACCAACACACACAAGGAGAGGTTTATTTATTATCGACGCTTTCAGCAGCCAGGGGCATGTCATGTAGGGTAGTTCCCTTGGTGGAGTAAGAACCGGAGACAACCACTGAGCAGCGGCGAGCAACCGTCAAGTTCTCCAACATACTAACCCGACAGAATTAGAGTTAGAGCGGTTGAAGGCACGTGCACCATCGACGTGCAGTACGCCCTAGCACATAATGCCACCGTGACCCCACGTCAGGCCACGTGGACAATTGGGATCAAGTGTCTTGTCCTAAAGACACAACGCGGGTCAGAATCGAACCTGTCGATTTCTATGTTTCAAGCTCGATACTCTAACAAATGAGCTACCGTGCTCTCATAATTATATAGTAGGTAGCTGTACATGTTTGTCGTGGGAACACATTATGGCGTCATTAACCTTTTACCAAACGCAAGTTGAAGACAACAGTAGGCCCACAATTATTTTTACACAAAAAAAAAAATAAATGAAATTCATTTTTATCTTCCAAAATGAACGGTTTATGACACTCATTTGAACGAGCCCGTCGAGCTCTTTTCGATGCGATATCATAAACTATGGTTTTGGAGAAAAAATTATGAACATAAATTTTGAGTGGCGAAATTTGTATATTACACGGACGGTTTGTGTCGCTGCGGTGGGTAAAAGGGTTATCATGATTAGGTCAATATATACGGTATACCGATAACTTGTGCACTTCTTAGAAATAGAATTAAATGGTGTCAATAATATAACAATAATGCAATGTATGAATCCTGAAGCTCTAGAAAATTGTTTTTTACTGTGTAGAGCTTGGATCCCAAATTGTGTGTGTGTTGGGGGGTGGGGAGTAATATCGCGAGGGTCGAGAACGACATACCACGGGCATGTCTCGAGGTTTGAGGCAGGGGACGGAGAGTTTGGGAGGTACGCCCTCCCATTGGTGGAGTCCGGGGGTGATTTTTTTTCAAATTATAAAGCTCTGGGGCCCATTCTGGGCATCTTGAGAGAAGGGAGGTTTGGGAATTATAAGTGGCAGTTTAATTTTTGTGGGTGTGAGGTGGAGGTCAATGTTATTGGATGGGGTGTCAACCCTCCCACCCCCCCCCCCCCCCCACCCCTGCCGCTTCAGCACTAAGTTTTTCAATAAACTTCTGATTTTGTTCACTGACAGATTGAGCTGAACATGGAATATGAAGCATGACGACTATACATGTAGTCATCACTGGTATAGGGAATTTATTTAATTATTTATTGGTGTTTAAAGTCACTTTTGTGAAGCTATATACTGTCGTTTTCAACTTGCGTTAGAACTCTATATGTAACTCAAATTCTGCCGGGTTAGTACGTTGGAGAATTCGACGGTTGCTCGCCGGTGCTCAGTGGTTCTCTCCGATTCTTCGGTTCTTCCTCCACCCGTAGAACTACATTACACGACATGACCCTGGCTGCTGAAAGAGTCGTCAAATTCCAATAAATAAATAGATAAATAAATAAATCTCTCCTTGTGTGTGGAGGGAAGGATGTGGGAAGGGGTGGCAATAAGTTTATTACGCTTTTGTTGTTTAATTTGTCTGTGTGAATTCCATCTCATTTTTCTGTTTTCCATCCTTTCTCAGTGGCGTTAAACCGGGGGGGTGGGGATGTAATGGGGATATTTACCTCCCACTCCCCCCCCCCCCAAAAAAAAAAATAACAAAAATTATTAACCCATGGTCCCAATTAAACTCGTGGAGATGTTTGAAGTCAGTCCAAAACAAAACACAAACGAAGAGGTTGACCAAACGGATAAATTCAGAAGCGCGCCTAATTACGAAACGAGCAAAGAATTCGAATTGGTAGTGTCACAGCGGCCTCAGAATCACTGAGAACGCGAGTTTTGGCCCTCATATTTTTCAAAATTTGTCCAGGGAAGGGCCCCCAGACCCCGCCAACGAGAAGGGGATACCACATCTGGTGCTCTCCCCCACCTCGCCACTGCGCGACTCGAATCATGCTACTGTCGGCACAATGGGTGCCCCTTTTGCATGGATCTCCGCCTTGATACCCCTCTCCCAATATTTTTACCTTCTCACGTCCCTGTCCTTGTTCTATTAGTATAAGCGTTAAATACACTTGTCGTAATTATCTTTTACAACATGTGCGAGGGGGAGGGGATTGTATTTCGCGGGCATTGGTGGGATGCTTTGGGAAGGAGAGGGATAGGAGTGTTTCCCGTGTATTACATCCACAGTATTAAACACACGCGTAAGATATGTACACTGTTTTGGGGCTGAGGCTATAGTCGTGTTTTGAGTGCCGTGTGTCGAAAAAGTGTTCCACGTACGGTGTGGGGGGGGGGGGGGGGCGGGGGGGGGGGGGGGCAGCGAGTTTATTACACTATAGTTTCATTTGTTTGTGTGAATTCCATCTCATTTTCTGTGTTTATTGGTATGAGAGTTATATGCGCTTATCGTAATTATCATTGACAACATGTGCGAGGGAGAGGAGAGGTATTTCACGGCATGGTTGGGATGCTTGGGGTGAGGGTGGGTAGGTGTTTACCCCATGTATTACATCCAGAATATTGAAAACACCCGCGAGATATATAAACTGTTTTGGTGGTGGGGGCTATATGTTTCATGTCATCAGAGTCACGTGATTTTATCTCGAGATAACGAGATGTTTTCTCGTTATAACGAGATGTTTTCTCGTTATAACGAGATACTATCTCGTTATAACGAGATCTTTTCTCGTTATAACGAGATACTTTCTCGTTATAATGAGATGTTTTCTCGTTATAACGAGATACTTTCTCGTTATAACGAGATGTTTTTTCGTTATAACGAGATGTTTTCTCGTTATAACGAGATCGTATCTCGTTATAACGAGATAAAAATAAATATTTGAGTGTCCTAAATCAGCCACCGTACATAACACCTGAACTGCTATCTTATATAACTGCTGCTCGGCAGTAAATATAGTGAACGGCTGTCCTGCATCTGACGATAGTTGCTCTGCCTTTTCCATAGCTGTCATGATAGTGTCTGGATCAGCAGGTGTCATGTCTATTAGAGGGAGGTATGCTGCGTTCGTTTTTGGGTTCGTTGCTTGACCCGAGCCTCTCGTCCTGCGGGTATTATACCCATTGAACTCCGGACAGTTCTGGTCACTGACCATATCTTTCAAAAATGCGAAGTCAAGTTCTATCGCTCTGCGTAATGACATTGCACTGCGACACAACATTGAAAGAAGGGGAACAGTGTTTCGTACATGTGATGCGGGCATGTCGGGTCGTTTGGGTCCATTGAAACGCACAACATCCAATTCGTACTCTGTTGGTTTTGTCATATCTGACATTTTCAATCTTGGGATCGTCTGAGACTCAACGGAATCATTATTGTCCTTTTGAGCCATCACGATTGCCATTGAATGGGTGCTTAGCTTCCCATTTTGAGAAGCAATTTCAGCATCAAAGTTGTCAACATCCACTTGTATGAGGCCATTGTTGGCATCCAAAATCGGTGTATCATTTGCATTCTTTGCAGCCAGAGCTGCCGCAGATTTTTTGAATCTCAATAGCTCGTCATATGAGCATGTAACACCAAAATCATGCATGTTTTTTACCAACTCTTTAGAATCTCTTAACAGCGTTGCCAACGACATTTGAAGCGGTGTGTATTTTCCAAACAACGCTGATGTCACTATCATCAGAGCAGGTAATGTGTGGTCCAACTGTGGAGCTAAACGACTTGGTAATGTGAGAAGTGTACCACTTACAAACGAGGATACGCTCTCGCTGTTAACATCAGTGGCGTAGTTATCTTTGTCATGATCCATATCTTTGATTTCTTTGCCAATTGCTTTACTGAGAATCTTTATGGAACTGTCAATATTGTCATCATCCGAGTCTTTAACGTGCCTAAGTAAGGTGCCAGCTCTGGATTTGTCTGCCAAAACGGTGACGATTCCCGGGGAAGACAACACCAAATGTCATCTCCGCAGCTATCGACTAGAGCAGACACAAATGATCGACGGGAATAGTAAGGCCCACCAGATTTCAGATAAAGATCAAATAATTCGACAGAACTCCACGTGGGAGATGTGCCATTTTTCATGTAAGATATGACAGATTGTATGTCCTGACTATGTGGTGACGAAAGATCAATTTTCTGTTTTTGCAGCTGATTCTACCGATTTTGGATTCGTAAATTTCGATCTACAGTCAACATGGTACCGAACATCGGCAGCATGTAAGTCGCGCTAACAGCACCACACACTCTGAGTTTTACTTCTTCGGGCCATTTATCGTTCCTACGACAACAAATGCCAATTATTTCATCACTAACTGACATATGCGGTGTATGTGTGCCCCATTTTCACCCACCGCTTAGGAACGACCGCGAGTCAAGAGGGGGCGGAGTAGTGACCTATGTACGAAATTATATCCCATATAAACGTCGTATGGATCTAGAGATCGCTGGCCTCGAGTGTGTGTGGGGCCAAATTCACACCAAACAAGGCGATTTACTATTAGGGACCATTTATAGACCGCCAAATACAAACATCCGGACTCTTCTTGAAATGTCAATAGAAAAAACCCTTGACACGAATCCCCACTCCATAATTGTTACAGGTGATTTCAACGAAAACCAAATAACTATACAAAATGGACGTATTCAAGAACTCATCAGCCAGTTCAACTTAAAGCAACTAATCGATCAGCCAACGTACCATACCGAAACGTCCAACTCGCTGCTTGACCTGTTCATGGTAAGCAACGATGCATTGGTTTCTCAAAGTGAGGTTGGTGATCCATTCTTTGCTGATCTTGTCCGTTATCATTGTCCCATTATCCTGAAGTTTAATATCCCGAAAAAAGCCCCAAAAATATTCAAGCGACGTGTATGGAAATACACGGACGGTGACTATACTGGTCTAAACTACGACTTGTCTGCGGTTGACTGGATTTCGTTAACTAATGATTGCCCAATCGACCGCTTAGCTGAGGTCTTTACTAATATTCTAAAGGAAAAAATACCAAAATACATCTCCAGCAAAATTGTCACTACACGTCCCGACCAGCCCCTGTGGATGCACAATGAAATTAGAAAACTTATCCGCCAAAGAAAAAGGCGTTATCGCAATGCTAAACGAAAAAACACTCCCCAAGCTTGGGAAAGGTATCGTCTGAAGAGAAATGAAACTGTGTCGGCCATCCGTAGAGCAAAAACAAACTATAACGCCAAGATTGAAGCCAAAATAAACTCCCCCACAACCCCAGCATCGCAGTGGTGGAAATCACTGAAAAGCTTACTGTCTGACACGAGGAAAGCAGTACCCGACCTGATTGTGAATGACAAAGTAGTCTCCCGAGAAGATGAGAAATGCGAAATTTTAAACGAACATTTCTGCTCGATATCAACATGTGATGACGCGAACCACCAATTACCCCAACAGGACTTTGACACAGATCGCCCGCAACTCGATTCTATTATTTTCAGTGTGCAAGATGTAACCGACGCTATAAATTCACTCAATGTCTCCAAAGCTTGTGGACCTGATAAAATAAGCCCACAAATATTAAAAAGATGCTCATTGAGCCTGGCTGAACCCTTGAAAGAAATATTTAACCTGATGCTGCAAAGATCCCATTTCCCCGGTCAGTGGAAACTGGGAAACATCGTTCCTGTGCATAAAAAAGGTGCCGAAGATTCAATTGTAAACTATCGACCGATCACTTTACTAAGTTGCGTGAGTAAAATATTCGAAAAATGTGTTTTCAGAAAAGTATTAGAATTTCTTAAAAACAATGCCCTTTTAACACATCTCCAATCTGGGTTTCTGCCCTCAGACTCCACAGTCCTTCAGTTGACCGATATTTATCATACATTTAGCGCTGCCCTTGACGAAGGTAAAGAAATTAGAGTAATTTTTTGTGACGTCAGTAAAGCCTTTGATAAGGTGTGGCATACTGGCCTTCTGTATAAACTTGAAAAAATCGGAATTACGGGTATCTTACTGAAATGGTTTGCAAATTATCTAAACAATAGACAACAGTGTGTCGTACTCAACTCAGCGTCGTCCTCTTGGAGAGAAGTCACAGCTGGAGTTCCCCAGGGGTCTATACTGGGACCCTTGTTATTTCTAATTTATATAAATGATCTTGTTCACGATATTAGGAGTAATATACGCCTCTTCGCCGACGATACTACCCTTTTTCTTGTCGTTGAAAATCCTCAACTCGCGGCAAACATGCTTACTAAAGATATAAAAACTATAGAAAAATGGTCAAGCGACTGGCTTGTTGACTTCAACCCATGCAAAACCGAATCTCTGATCATGTCACGGAAAACTATCAAACCGAACCACCCCACACTACAAATGTTTGGCACTGATATCAAGGAAGTTGACTATCATAAACATCTTGGCCTGACATTTGACCCCAGTGGCGGCTGGGCCACACATATTAATGACATTAAGTCCAAAGCATGGAAAAGAGTTAATCTAATCAGACAGCTTAAATTCCAACTAGACCGAAAAGCCCTGGAGAAAATATACCTTGCGTTTATACGCTCTCTTCTAGAACATGCAGACACTGTTTGGGACAACTGTACTAACCAGCAAAAAAACGAACTTGATAAAATACAGACCGAGTCAGCACGTATCATATACGGGGGAACTAGGAGTGTGGGTAGAACCTCACTTCTTAATGAAATGGGGTGGGAGACACTAGAAACACGGCGTGAAAAGCACAGACTAACACAATATTTTAAGATGTGCCACAACTTGGTACCCCCCTACATCTCCAACATGATTCCACCTGCAGCCGTAGAAAGACACACATACAACCTACGCGGGACTACTGATTTAACCACCCCTTTATGCCGAACCGAGCAGCACAGCAACTCCTTCCTTCCATCTACCACAAGACTGTGGAATACATTACCCACCGAAATAAGGCTCAATAAGTCACTTCCCAATTTTAAAGAATTTCTAGACTCCAACAGGCCAAGAGTACCTCAATTCTACTATAACCACAAATCCCGTAGGGCACAAATCTTACACTGTAGACTCCGACTACACTGCAGTAATCTTAACGATGACTTGTTCAATAACCACCTCTCGGGGCATTATGCATGTTTGTGTGGCGAACGCGAAACAACTGATCACTACTTCTTCCAGTGTTCATATTTCGACCCCATAAGAATAGACACTCTTGGTAAATTACCATTTGTGATAAATACAAGCATACTCCTATACGGAAGTGAATTCTACCCAAATGTAATTAACAGAGAGATCTTCGAAACTGTTCACACATTCATTAGTCGATCAAACAGGTTTTCCTAACACCAACCCACCCCTACCCCTCCGTAGGTCACCAACAATGTGAAAAAAAATAGGAAATGTCGCTTTTCAAGGCTGGACCGCGCCCGTATAACCTATCCAAACCTGGCAGCACCACTTGTCAGCAGCATGAGCCTGTTAACCCTGATCACTGCTTCTCCGAATCATGTCATAGACGCTTACCTCTCTGTCTTTTTTTCCACGCATTTAAAGTCTATGCCACTGCAGAAGGGAGGTGAACAAGTGACTTACTTCTCGGATCCCTGCTCCTCCTCCCTATTTCTTTCCTCTCTTTCTCACACCATTTTTCTTTCTTCTCTCAATGTGTGTGTGTGTGCGTGCGCGCGTGCGTGCGTGCGTGCGTGCGTGCGTGCGTGCGTGTGTGCGTGTGTGTGTGTGTGTGTGTGTGTGTTTGTGTGTGTGTGTCTGTCTATGTGTCTGTGTGAGTCTGGGCGCGCGTCTGCGCGTGTGAGTGAATGCGCACTTATGTAAAATAAATATTTATATGTATCCACTCAACTGGTTTAGGCAAATGCTAACACAATATTTTACAAGTACAATGTGTTTGTCACGCTATATAACTTCTTTTGTGATAAAACCTGTGCCACGAAAACAGCCTTGTATAAGCTTCACAGCTTGTTGCTGAATCCGTTTCCATCATCCAAACTCATATGTGTCAATTGTATCTATGTTTTCATTACTTGCTGTTGGAAATAAATACTGTTTAAACTAAAACTATTTGGCGAAACAGGTAGGCGGGCCTCCACCTTGAAGGATTCTTCGTATCCCGGTCAACTATGCAGTCATCACTACAAAATAGGCAATGACGCCTGAAAGTAAATTCGTCATGTGAACGTTTGGGTCGTTTTTTCGGGCGGAGCATCAGAATCTAGGGACGTGCTATGAGCAATGCTTGCTTGCGTCACGTACTTCGGGTGCAAATACTTCTCAACAAAGTATTTATGACAACTCAGAGTCAAATCTGGGTCTGCATCGTACCCATGTTGCAAACCTATATGTAAGTCATCGTTATAAATCCTACTACATAGTATATTCTCAATTCGCTTTGCTTTTACGTTCATTAGAGGATCTTTGCTCCTCGATTCAGCACAACCGAACGTGGTTAAGAAAAAACAAGCATCTGACATGACGGAGTAATCTATGTCGTTTCAAAGCAAAGGTCGCCCGAACCTGATGCTATATCGAGTGACGTTGAAGAAATAGAAACGCTAGTGATAAAAGGCGAGACACAATTGTAAGTTTATGAGGTGTGTAGTGAGACACAATTGCGCAGTTGCAATAATGCGTCCACGCTCTAAGAAATCAAAGAGAAAGAACAGTTATATGACGTAATCTCCAAACGCGTTCACATAGAATGAGCGTTGTTAGATATAAATAGCGTTGATAGATATAAATAGCGGTGTAATATCCGTTCAATTTCTACCAAATACCCAATGCGGATGTAGTTACTATATCGAAACACAATTACATCACGTTTTGTGCTTATATAGTGAGTTAAGATGAAATAATTATTCGGCTCTGTAATTTCCACATTAATTTTCGACCCCTTCAACAGTACCTCACTTTAAGGCCCAATTAAAAAAAATGCTCAATGCTGTCAGCTGTCCAGTAAGAAAAATTAGTAAGAGGGGTGTCTAAACTAATAAAAACCGTTGAGAAAAAAACTTACTACAACAAAACATGGTTTGGTGAAAAAATGGCGTTTGGCGACCGGACTACAAAGATATACTCTCCTATTTAGTTGATGAGTTGAGGAGTAGTACGAGCAGTCACCCTTTCGAGTACTTTCTCTGACAACTATTCAGCTCTTCACAGTTTTCGGCTGTAATAGACACCAAACGTAGGTCAGATAGGGCCTATCAATAGTAGGGATAGTAGACGGTACTGAGTAGCTTAGCAGATAATAGCTTAGTAATGGTGGAGACTATCGTAGTAATAGTAGCTGGACCTGAACTGTCACTGTAGAGCTGGCAGAAGTGATAGAAGATAACGATGCCTGTAGTAGTAACCGGGGATAGTGTTGGTGGGGGTAGAAAGTACTAGCATGGGTAGAGGGAATTGGTAGTTATCTACTACTAGGAGTTTGTGGGGGTGTAGCAGACAGTGGAAGTGGCCCAGGGGTAAAATTCATGAATCCATATAAGGGACCTTAAAATCCATGAATAAAATAATACTAAATTATTTCGTGTGATTCCCAGCTGTCTTTTAAGCTTGTCGCAGTATTTCTCCCTACCAAGTCCGGCCAAATAGTGTTCGAGACAGATTATACTGTCCTGGCCAACAGGGCTGGGGTCAATTACATTGAAAGTAATTAATTACAATTACAATTACATTGGGAAAATGCAATTACAATTACAATTACTTGTTTTTTAAAAGTAATTAATTACAATTACAATTACTTTTTGAAAAGTAATTAATTACTTTTAATTACTTTCAATTACTTTTCACAACTTTTTGGAGAAATCACTGACAAATTATCTTTTGGTGGACCCCAGGGTTAACATGGAGGTCTATCAACAGAACATTTGCAAGTGTTTTTTAAGCCCTTTCTCAGAAAATATGAATTTATATTGGTGGAAAATACAACTGTCAGGTGATTTGGCCGTAATCCACCCTCAATGTAGTGTATACTTTATTGCAATATGAAATAACAAGAAACACTCAGTGAAGATCCATACATGTACTTTATTACTTTCAACTTTCAATTCTAACAAAAACAAACAAAATATGTACATATCTTTTTTGTACATTAGCACATCTTATGACACACTTTTTTGGAGAAAAACAATTCAAACTTAGGCAAAAAAACAACGCAATCCCTAATGGAATTGAACCTTTTTACTGTCTTTCAGTGTATTACAATATTAGTACAAACTCAGGAGACTCTAAACTTTTTAAGTTTTTTCATTGATGCATCAGATGTATATTTATTTTTTTGTGCTGCAATATATTTGATTTGTTACAATTTATGAGAGAGTGCCTATAGACACGCTCTCATAAATTATAACAAGTCAAATATATTGCAAACTCACATAATTCCCTGATTTGAAAAAAGAATTGCCTGAGAACCAATTAATTTATTTTGTGTAGACTAACATATACCTTTTTTTTACATTAGCACATCTTATGGGGGTATGTGACTATTGCATTTTACCATCATTAGTTTTTGAAATGTATCGTCTCTAAGGGCACATCTATCAGGTTTGAAGTGAATGAGTTAGATCAGCAAGTCAAGTTAATTGGTTTTCTTTCAGTACAGTTAATCCCTTAATTGAAACTCGAATTGGACAAAAGAAACTAAACATAGTTTTAGATTCAAGTGTTAATCTCCTAATTGAAACACAAATTGGGACAAAAGAAACTAATGTAGTTTTGAATTAAAGTGTTCATGCCTTAACTGAAACTCATAAATACAGTTTATTGCAAAAATCTCCATTCAAATTCAATTTTGTTTTTAATTTTTGTCTCAAAAACATAGCTTATGACCCCTCATTGGAACAAGCTTATTCCGATGAGGGGTGAAAAGCTATGTTTTTGATTGAGACAAACATTGTTGAACATTTTTAGTCATTCGAGAATTTATTTTGCAAGTGTTGTCTGCTATTCACGTTGGGTAAAGTGTCAATTAATAATGTTAATTTTTAAAAATCTTACTTTTAGATGAGTTAGAAAGTTTGATGTACATTTCTATGATCCAGAAATAACTGATGTGCAGTGTTTGCATCTTGCTTTTATAGTTCCTGTTGCATTATCTGGTATGTCAAAATGCAAAGTTAAACTAGACATGTTTATAATGAAACACTAAGTGACAATGAGAATAAGTTGAAAGCAGGGGTATTTTATAACTCTGTGCAGGCATATTTTATTTTAAAAGACAAGCTTAACATTTTTTGTGTGAAAAAGACCAAAGAGAATTACTGTTAGAAGTATACATGATTATCAAAACATAAGCCATTTGACATTCAAATGATTCTCTCAGCACAAGCACTCCAAGCAATGTTATCATTATCTAAACACACTCTTGCAAACAATTCATCAAACAAATCTCAACACCATAGATACTAATACTGTTATAAGAGAGATATAAGTATTGAAACAAGTGAAATAAAATAAGGTTAACGGGTCGCAAGGGATTTGTAAATCCCACATCGTCCCTGAGCGCCTTCGGCACGCTAAAACCTTTCATTCATCATCACATACTGGATTTTGGAACACTGAATGTAAGTTTTGAAAATATTTTTTGATAAATGTAATTGAAAGTAATTGAAAAGTAATTGCAATTACAGGAGAATTTTCAATGTAATTAATTACATTACAATTACAAGTAATTGAAAAAATCCTCAATTACCAGTTACAGCCAATTACTTTAAAAAAAAGTAATTAATTACAGGTAATTACAATTACCAATTACAATTACCCCAGCCCTGCTGGCCAATGGTGGAGGCTGTGGGTTTGGTATGGAATCTGAATTACACAGCAGCCATCAAGTCCCATATTAGTCCCGTATTATTTGTATGTTTGAAACTGGTCTAAGTAATATTCAGACCGAAATGTTTGATTCAGAGTGTTTTGGTGACAGCATTCAGTAGTGAATTTTGGGGTGATGATCGGCGATTGAAGAGGCACAGTAACAACTCAAAAGAAGGGAAGGCGGTACTTGCTCTCTGTTTAAAATTTTATAATGTCCTTTACAATGTTACAATACAATTTAACTTGGGTACAACAGGAAGACAGCTAGTCTGGCTAGATTATTCCCCACGGTATACATATGTGTTGTCATGTAATTTTATCATTATTATTATTGTTTATTATTGTGTATATGTTTACTATAAAATAAAGAATCAGTCAATCAATAGGCTATCCAGTAACTAGGTACCATAAACTATATGGATTGACCTAGGAGCTAGACTATATCAACACTAGACTCCAGTTTTACAAAAAACACTGCTCTCCGAAAGTACCAAAACACGCATATGCAATTCGAAGAGTCGTACGATGAGTCGCTCCTTCGGATAGTAATCTCATTCTTCTCATTTTATGGAGCCTTGCTGGCTGTTGTGCCACACAATGGTGAAAGAGTGGGATGTTCTTAGCTGAAGCAAGCTCTCTAACTGAATCTTCTATGACGTGATCGAGTTCAAAAGATGGGACAAGATCTGAGATCGCTAGAAATAGCTGGACTAGATAGAAGTAGCTGAGACTGATAGAATATAGGGTCGAGAGTAGCAGGAGTAAATACTTGAATAAGTAGAATAGAAAAAAGGAGGATTAAATGAATATCCCTGTACAAACGAGAATGGAATGCTAGGATCGAGAATAGTCAGAACATACGCTGATAGAATATGACAGAACACGTGGATTAGGGAAAAAATCTGAGCCAGGGACAAATAATTAAGGGTCATTTCAAGTATTTTTGTGTTTCCGGTGATTCGAGTTATTCCCGCTGAATTGAATTGCGTCACATGCTACCCACACCAATCGCGTACCATCAAATATGGCAGCCTTCAAGACGTTATTGGGGCCCATATGGATAATTTCACCAGACATCGTGTCGTTCTGGTATTTCGACATACTCCCATTGTCCATTGTAAAGAACAGACCACTAAAACCCACCCCAACTAGATTAATGGTCAGAAGATTTTACAGTAGCCTCCTTCCAGCATAGAAACACAGATGGCAGCCTCAGTTACACAAACTGAACGGAGGAGAATCGTGTCACCCTAAGACAAGGTGCTGCACATGTGCACTCACACCGCGCATCACCATGGTAATGAAGTCTCAAAACACCTGCGCACGTGGCTGCTATAACAACCAACATAACGTCACTGGTCACGTCTCTTATGGTATCATTTCCGGGTTCCTGCTAATAGGTGAAGATCCATTCCCGATTTACCACTTTAAGATGACTGAAATAAACTGAAGTCTATATTTCAATTAAGATCCTTGAAAATGCGTTAAGTGGACGTCCAACCTAACTTTGATCAAATTATAGGTAATTTTCTCCAAAGTCCAGAGAAGGTTTGAAAGGAATAACCCTAATAAATTATATATCAATTTTTGTGGAATGAAACATAGATTTTGTGGAAACTAATATTTGCCACGGAACAGTTACCATGTAGGAGAAAGCACTTCCTGAAAATCTGCTATGGCATAAGTAAGAGATCAGATTTTATACAATAAAATACCTTAAATTTACTGAATAGTTAAATCCTGCAATCCTTTTAGTGCAGACTCGGAGAAATCTTTTTTCTCATTCTTGCAAGGAACGGACAGCAAGACTAGCTGTTATTTAGGATGTCTAAATTTCAAAAGGGCTGTCATTTGTCTTGTGTTTGTTTACCATTTATGAAGTTCACCAAGGGGCAAATCCACACAGTTCACAAGAACAAGTATGGAGTCATGAGAGAGTGCATCAATGTAAAATGAAGGATGTTCAATGTGGCTTTTGTCAGTCAAACCCACAATTCTATGCCATTTTGCACGAGATCTGTGTCAAATGGGTAGCAGAAGGTGAGATTGATACACCAAAAAGGGAAAACTCCCAAACGTCCTCATTTGGTATTATCTGTGTCCCTTTCTGGGGTTACATAAGCAATGACAGCTGCCAAGAATGCCTTTTGGATGCTCAAGTGTGGCCAAAACAACAAAAATGACCTGTCCTGCGTGCAGAATACTTACATCGATCGGCTTTGTTTAGTTAGAAAACATGGCTTCTAATTCATTTGTGTACATGGTGTGGTATGCTTCATTTGTTTTGAAACTATCGCCCTTCTATAGTTGCTGTTTGGGGAGGCTTGACAGTTGCTTTTTCGTGAGATTTAAGAATATTAATAACCTATCTGCTTACCAATACTAATTTTATAGACAGTGGGTTACCGGCCTGAACAATATCGGAATTATGTTGGTTATTAAATTCATTTATCTGAAAACTTAAGAGACGTTATGGTCTCATTTCGGTAATTCGTGTGAATTTTGTTCGCCAGGCGACTTCTTTCTATTTATATTCACAGATGGTCAACACAAGTAGGTGGTAGAGGCCGATTCAAACACACATGTACATGTACGTGTACACGTACATCGATGTACACCTCCATAGGATTTAGTGTTAAAATCGTGTACACGTACACGATTTTAACGTTTTTTAGGGTGTTTTAGAATCGGCTTTGCCGATTCAAAAACATTGGATTGTATCCAAGAGTGAGAAAAAACGCATGAAATTTTACGTACATGTACATGTACCGTCTGATCTAAAATCGGAAAATGGGTTTCCCCCATAGGATTCAGTGTTAAATTGCGAGCAAAAAAACGTGTTGTCGTTTCTAAATCATCATCTTGCTGATTCTAAATCATCCGCGTCTGTACACGATTTTAACACTGAATCCCTACGGAGGCGTACACGGAAATCCATTTGCGGATTTTACGTCGGAAATCGAATCGTGTACGGTACACGGAAAAGAGGTGTTTTTGAACCGGCAAACCCACTGTCACGTTTCCTGAAGAAATAAAAAAAGTGATTGATATATAGGAGAGAAAAAAAAATATATAAATAGTTATTAAAAATAATATATCAAATCGAATAGATAATAAAATAAATACGTAAATCATGAGCGCTTCTCAGACTATTAGAGTAAGGTTTTTTTTAAAAATGCTGATGAAAGCCTACGCATTCTGCGTGAACGAACAACTAGGTCGCCTCTTGTTAGAACGATGCGTCGGATGTCGGGATCACCTAGACTTCGATCGCGAGAATCATTCGTGTCTGTGGATGGAAAGGGAAGATATGGTCGTCAAGTATTTCGAACCGGCGTTCGAACGCGTTCAAATCGATGAAGTAATTGCGTTTTGGAAGAGATTAGTCTTCTGTAAGAATCAAAGCAAGCCCACAGTTTCGGAAGAACTGAAATTGGCGCGTAAAAGTCTGACTTTAGAAGATAAGGGATGCGTCATGAAATTATTATTCAATGAAGCATACGACTAAGTTTTCTCGTTGATATAAAATAAGGGAGAATAGAAAATAAAATAAATACACACATAAATTTTTTATCTAATATTAGAAAGAAAAAAAAAACAAAAATGAGAACCAGAAATAAATTGTATCCGACGTTAGATGACGACGAGGATGAGAAGCCGATCAGCGTTTTGCCGACGGCACCGTTGCTAGAAGAAAAGGAAAGAGGAGAGAGGTATCGCATCGATCAAATCAGTAGAATCCAAGAGTATCTAACTCGAGAGAGAGATTCTCGTCATTCTCTCAAGAAGAAGTATTTGCATTTCGTGAAATTCGTCAACGCGATCGACACGACACTCATCACGATTTCCATGGGTTTACACGCGGCCGGCATCGGATTGTTGTCGACCGCGGTCGGCATTCCGATCGTGTTGACCGTAGAAGGAGTGGCTCTCGCCGCCGGATTGTTTAGCACGCTCGGAAACTTTTTGAGTAGGAAATTATATCTGAAGGCAAGGAAACACGACAAGATTCGCGTCTTGGCCGACTCCAAGATCGACACGATATCCGAAATGATCTCGATGGCGGTGAAAGACGGTAGGATATCGGACGGAGAATACTTCGCGATATTTCGCGAGAAAACGAAATACGATGCCATGAAAGAAGCCGTGAGAATCAAGACTCGTCAGATCATCAAAGAAGAGATGAAGGATTCTCTCGTGGAAAAGGGGAGGAAAGAGGCCAGGGAGGAATTCAGTAAGATGATAGTGCTCAAGAGCAGCGATTGAAAAAAAAAATATATATAATAAGAACAGAATTAATTAATTATTAAATTTATATATAAAATAAAAAAACGAAATTAATTTAAATAACTCTTAAAAAAATGTATTGCGTAAAGTGCAAGAGAGTTACTGAGATGAGTAATTCTCGAGAAGTACGAACTAAAAACGACAGACAGATGCTTCGCGGAATTTGCGACGAGTGTGGTTCTGTCAAGACTCGATTCATCAAAAAAAAGAACTCGAGTAAAGGTAAAGGCATCGTGAATAAAATGATCAATAATCTACCTTTCGAAATGCATCTGCCCGGTCACAGTTTCACGGGACCCGGAACGAAATTGAACAAGAGACTCAACGCCGATCTGACACCCAACTCTTGGAGCAAACCTGTGAATAGGGTGGACGCGGCCGCGTGTGATCACGATCTGTGCTACGCCGGACATCCCGACACCAAGACTCACAACGACGTCTGCGATAAAAACATGTTGGGGAAATTGAGAGGCATATCGAATCCGACCAGGAGAGAGAACATAGAACGTTCGCTGGTCGGCAATCTGATCGGTGCGAAACGTCGATTCGGATGGGGCGTTCAAAAAAAAAGTGCATCGGAAAAGAAGAAGAAACGATTATTGACGAGCGAATTGGCCGAGGAGTTGCACAAACCCATAGTGCGTAAATTTCGAAAGAGAAGGGTGTTCGTGAAGGGTTTGGATGATATTTGGTCTGCCGACTTGGTCGACATGAGATCGTTTTCGAGGTGGAACGAGGGCGTCAAATATCTATTGTCGGTCATCGACGTGTTTTCAAAATATGGTTGGATCAGAGCTTTGAAGAATAAATCGGGACCTTGCGTCGCCGAGGCTCTGAAGAGCGTGTTAGACTCGTCTTCTCGAAAACCGAGTAAATTGTGGGTGGATAAGGGAAAGGAATTCTACAACAAGCACGTTCATCGATTGGTCGACCTCTACTCGATCGAAAACGAAGAGACAGCCAGCGTGGTGGAACGTTGGAATCGAACGATGAAGGAAAAGATGCACAGATACTTCACGGCGAATTCGACCAAGAAATACATATACGCTCTGAACGGTCTGGTCAAAGATTACAACAACACGCGACACAGATCGATCAAGATGACTCCCGTGGAAGCTAGCGATCTTCGAATCGAAAAACGCGAATCTATATCCTGAGAGATCTAAGATCAGGAAGAAGTCTAGAACGCCGAAATTTGCGTTCGGTGATCGAGTGAGAATCTACGCTTATAAGAAGCACTTCGAAAAGGGTTATACTCCTCGATGGACCTCGGAAATCTTCGTGATAATCAAAATATTTCACACCGATCCGGTGACTTACGAAATCGAAGCTTTGGATGGAGAAGAGATCATCGGAATGTTTTACAAACAACAATTACAGAAGACAAAGTTTTGATAAAGAAAACAAATTTTTTTTTATTTACTTTCTTTAACATTTTCTTGTTTACACACATATATATAAGAGAGAAAAATAATAATAAAAAATAATTAAAAACTATTTTTAGATAAAGAAAGCAAGTTAATTAATAAACAAAAAAAACCTAAAAATCCTTTAAAATGACAAATATACTAGATATAGCACAAAGCATAGTGAAAGATGAAAGTATTCAAGAATATGAGGTTCACGAATACGAACCGGTAACCGGAACGAGTTTGAACAATGCGGGAGAGATAAGAATCAACGTCGAAACTCAAGATCTATTCAAACATCCTAGCGAGAGTTACATAGTGGTGCAGGGACGTCTCACCAAGGAAGATGGGAGCGACTACGCCGACGACGACACGGTTACTCTAGCCAATAATGGCATCATGCATCTATTCAGTAATATAAAATACATCCTATCCGGACAAGAGATAGAATCTGTCTTTCATCCCGGTCAAGCCACCACGATGTTCAGACTCTTGACGTATCCTGATGATTTTTCGAAATCCAGAGGACTTAATCAGTTGTGGGTGAAAGACACCGTCGGCCCTGCTAGCGCCGGCGCCGCCTTGATATTCGACTACGTCGTCAAGACGTCCAGACCTAAAGGAACGTTTTCGTTCAGGATACCTTTGAAACACATCTTCGGATTTGCGGACGATTACAACAAGATCATGTACGGATTCAAACACAATCTGACGTTGATTCGAAAAGGAGATGACGACGCAATAGTGAGACTCACTGCGACCAATGCAGGTAAGATAACTCTACACAAGATATCGTGGTTCGTTCCGCACGTGGAGCCTTCGATCGTGGAAAAAGCGCATCTCTACAAGATCATAGAATCCAAGAGTAAATTACCTGTGGGATTTAGAATGAGACAGTGTGACACGGCTAGCATTCCACCCTCCACGAATCACTTCGATTGGAGATTGACTGTGAAATCCGCTTCCGAGAGACCGCGTTTCATCGTGGTTGCATTTCAGACTGATAGGGACGGGTCTCAGGAAAAGAATGCGTCGCTGTTCGATCACTGCCATTTGAGAAACATGCAAGTGTTTCTGAATGCCACGAGATATCGAGCAATTGATTACAATGCGTCGTTCGACAAGAACGATTTCTGCAGACTGTACGGCGACGCCGCTGATTTTAGAAAGAAGTATCACGGTCTAGACGAATTGATGAGCAATCCTAACATATCTCCCAGTGAATACAAGTCGATGTATCCCATGTTCGTATTCGATGTCAGTAAACAGAGTGAATGACTCAAGAGTAGCGTCTTAGACATTCAGATCAAGATGCAATTCGATAGGAACGTTCTGAAAAAAAACGAAGCCTTCGCCCTGGTTACAATTCGAATCAGATGGAAATAAGATGTCGATCATTCGATGAGAGACGAGTGTGAAAAAAAAAAAAAATATATAAATAAAAATTAAAAAAATTATTATAAAAATGAATGATAAAGAAAGAGAATACTTAAGAGGAAACAGACGTGTTTTGATTAAAAATATTTTGCAAGATTCGTTAGCAATAATTCTAGACACTTTAGTCGAAACAGAACCTTTGATATTGACTGATTATATGAGACGTGAAATCGAAAGTAAAATCTTGATCGAAGATAAGACCAGAAAACTTTTAGACATGTTGACGTATAGAGGACCGACTGCTTTTCGAGAATTTATAAAAGCTCTTCGAAATGCTAAAATAGATGTAGACGCGTGTTTCAAGATAGGTGATCCAATTTCACGAGATGAAACATTATAAGAAATAACGTATTAAAACAAAACCTAAGAAAAAAAAAAAAAAAAAAAAAAAAAAGTAATGTGATCTTGAGAGATTGAACATCTTTCTAAATCTCATTACTTTTTTTTTTTTTTTTTTTTTTTTTTCTGTTTTTTTTGTTTTTAATAAATCACACATTATTTTTTTTTAATTCATTATTTTCCACGCGTTCACTGTTTGTTCAAAGGAACTAGTTCGATCAGTAGACTCACCACGGAAGTGGCGGCTTTGGGATTATTGGTTTTCATAATGAAATTAATCCTGTCTCCGGCATTCACTTTGAGAGGCATGCCGAACGTGCTAATATTCGCATGTTGATTCTCAGTCTTTTCGATGCTGTATCTCGTATCGCTCTCTACTCCATTCACCATGAGATTGACGACCGCTCTGTTATTCAAATCTGAGGAAGCCAGACTCATTCGAAGGATTTCACCTCCCAGCGGCATGGGATATCCCACCTGACCATGTTTCGATCCGCTACCTCCATTTCCGAAAGACCACTCAGGTTTTCCTTCATCTAAGGTGCCGGCCTCCTCGGCCCACACAGTGATCAATTGTCTAGCATATTTGACTTTCTCCACCACTGAAATCAGGGTGCAGGCATCCGTCATGTTCACGAGATCCGGTAGATTCGTGAGCGCGTGTCCACCCATGTCTAGTTTACCTTCCATTATGTCACCCTTTCTCCAGACCGAGTTGTCGTCCACGTACTTTCTGCTGACCACGCTGGAATCGAATTCGGGATCGTGACTGAGTCCGAATAAATTCTCACCGTTCGTGTCGATACCACCCTCCATGGTTCCGCCAGATTGTTTGTTCAGGTAGAGATCATCCACTTGCGATTCTAGGTATTCTTGTGATCGTATCACGGCAGAATCCACGTAGCCCTTGTTGACCACGGTTGAGTCCGCATCCATGTCGTCGATCTTTGACAGATTCAATATCTGTTGAATCCCGCATTCAGATCTGATTTCATTTCTCGTCTGTCAGACTTTCTCTGTTCCAGATCTATGTAGTGATTGGTCGCCACGTCCTGGGGATCGTGGGAGTGGCCACGTTCGTTATCTTGTTAGAATTGGCGTTCAATTCCGAGTGCATCATTTTCTGAACGTATCTATTTCTCAGGTGTTCGCTGAATCTCGCGTGAGAGTCATCCGCGTATTTCTTGGTCACGGCATCGGTGGGATCTATGGGATTTGCGACGTTCACCAAAGGTTTGGATTTCAGATCGAGATCGTCAGTCATGGTTTTATCCACGTAATTATCTAGCATGATTCGTTCGAAATCGGCGTTCCCCCTGTCGACGTATTTTTTAGTTGCAGCATCTGCGAGATCTATCGGCTCGGGAAGATTGTAGAGCTTCTTATCGTTCATGTTCAAAGGTTTTTCTTGAGGTTCGTATCTCCGAATGTAACGTTCGTCCAAGTTGGCAACGTCGTAACCATCGTCGACTTTGAACGTCTTCCTCTTCTTTCTTAGGTTGACTTTTTCGCCGTCACTTCTACCAAATTTATCGACTGGCATGTTGTTGTGGGATTTTTTGCTTTTTAGAAAAAATATATTCAAACGCAGTTTATTAAAAATGAACTATGTTATTTTTATTTTTCGCTTTTATTCAATTAAAATTTTTTAAAATAATTTTGTTATCTTTATATATACTATAAAAAAAAATCTCTCTCTAATGTAAATCATTGAGAATGTCTTGAAACCGATCTCCTTCAGACCATCTCTTGAGAATGTAGAGACACAGGTGACCACAAAACACTTGATCTGGTGATTGCACTTGTTCCGTGTTGTAACGAACCATCGATTTGTTGAAATAGTTCTTTATTTCTTTTGGCGCTGAGATTCCGTAGCTGTCAAAATAATAATTTTTCTTCTTCCCGTTCTTTATCCACGCCACCCAGTGAGTGCCTTCACCCAATGAATCATCTAGATTTAAAATTCCGCATTCCGATTGTCGAGGTCTTCTCTTCGGCAAGGCATCTCTGGAAAACACACCTAGAAAATCTTTGACTTTCAAATCTTTTTCCGCATTCAACAGATCGATGTTGGATAGGGGTTCATTAGTAAGATGACACCTTCTATGGATATATTTATTTTCTTATTCATAAATGCACATATATTTTTTTTTTTTTATTTCTTTTATTATAATTCACTAAAAATGACGTTATTTTTTTTTCTTTTTTTCTTTTTCTTTTTAAACTAACTCTCTCGATGTCTCTATCGATTTCTATAATTTTGAATCCATCTAATTCCTCTTGATTTTCTGGAATCCTATCATCCACAATCATATCTGGAATCTTATCATCCACAATCATATCTGGAATCCAATCATCCACATTCATATCGTCTCTAATTAGATCCACAGTCCAATGTCCAAGTGCCAAAGTGTTTATTTTATCGTCTAACAGGAATCTCTTATCGTCGTCGGCCGTCAGTAAAATCTTGTTGACTATTTCGGTATACAAGTCGTGATTTTCGCTTCAAATCGATTTCATAGTCTTATACACTGGACCACTTTCTAACAGACAATCTTTATACTCTTGGAAAGAGATGTTTTTCTTCACCACGCATGCTTTAACTCCTTTGCACTTCTTGATCTCTTCATCTTCTAGACGATAAGCATACAGTTTGGGGCTCAAGCCCACGAATTTGACGATTTGTTTACCGCCGCTCTCGTCCTTAAATTTACCCAACACCTTCTTGTTGACGTTCGATTGAATGTTGGACGGGTGATCGACGGGATAATTGCTCGTGTCGAACCACTTGGCCACGTCCTGAGATATATCTTGGTAGACGTCTTTTGTCTCTATCTCGTAAACTAAACTGTCCGTGTCGGTGAACAGTAGTTTGGCTTTATCACCAAATTTTTGTTTGACGTAATCATAGTGAAACTCATACATCAATCGCTTGCTGATATCTAAGATTATCGGTCTGAGATAATACGGTTTGTCGAACTTCAGGTGCGTCTTTTGCATGTGAACGGCCACTAGATTTTCGTCAAATATGGTTCGGTGTTTGTAATTGGGTTTCACCACTAATTTTTTAGCTCTTTTCTCAGATGTGACGAGTCGAATGTCAGTTCTCTTCCTCATGTTTTCCATCGATTTACCGTACATGCAGTTGTTCATGAGTTTGAAGAAATCTTTTTCGAAATCGTTCTCGGCTCGAATTCTGAGATTCGTGTTGAGATCGATGTATTTTTTCATCCAAGGCTCTTCATCGAATCGAATGATGCGATGTATGTTGACTAATTTCATCCCGTAATCAACGTACTGTTTCAAATTCTCGCTGTAGACGACGAAGTTACGTTTGTTAAATAAATTGGGAATGAGTTTTTCCTCGTCTCCTTCGTTCGGTTCCATTCGTTCGGGAGCCAGCAGATAATCGTTGTGTGGATCGTGTAATTCTTCCGGATAGTTCAAATCGACTTCTAAAATGCAAGGATAGTCTCTCCATTTTTGCATCTCTTCTGGTTCCTTCACCCATTCGAAATTTCCAATCGGTAAAGGATGACTCATAGCCCAACCGTACAGATTATTAGCGTCCCAACACTGTATGTATTTAGTCGACCATTTCGAATCGAAACCTTCTTTCATGTAGGGATTGTTAGCTTCAGAATATCTGTGAGAGATCATCGAGACGCCACCTCTCGCAGCCCTTTCGAACATGAGCAACATGTTCACATCGGATAATAATTCCAATTGGACTTCGGTGGTCTTCAACAGAGCGTCCCACGCCAGACCAGGTGCGGTGAAATACCAAGCGGGATCCAGATCGTAATTTCGACAACAGACGTCTCGAAAATTTTCGAACACGTCTGCCAAGAGCAGAACGTCGGTCTTCAGATAGAGATCGTGATAATCTCTCATGGTTTTCATATCAAATAATTTCCACACGTTTTTAGCGTGTTCGTAATTCTCGTCAGAAATGTGGGATTCATATAATTTCGAATAACAATCTTTTTTCGAAGGTAGTGCGGTGTCTTCGAATCTCTTTAGATCATTCATGTAATCATAAGAATAGACTCCTTTCCTCAACATGACGTCTACTCGTTCTCCGAAATGTTCGCTCGTGATTTTAAATTTATCCTTGCTCATGTTATCGACTAATTTTTCCAGAGCGGTCGACATGAATTTAAAACTGTCGATGAAACGTATGCCTCTACGAATGGATTTCGTTTTTTCTTCCAACCTATTTCTGTCAATTACTCTTTTCTTCTCCATGAGCTTCCATTCGTGAAGGAAATGTATCTTTCTTCGCTGTTTGCAATGCAATTTAATTCTTCGTGTGAGGTGCCGAGATTTGTCACAAACAGATGACTGTCATAACTCGAGAGATTGTGAAACATCAGCTGATAGAAAACGGCATCTCAATATTTTAAATTACACTTGCTGTGAGCCGGACCGCGATACAGGCCCGTGTAATGATAGTGGTCTCTAACCTTCTTATTTTCCTCCAAATTCTCGTCGAACGATTGTCTGCATATGTGACATTTGGTGGCTCTGTTATTTTCGTCCTGCTGCTCTCGCATGGTGATCATTTTCGCCGGAGTTTTGAATTTGTCATATAACATTTGAATTTTCGATTCTAACTCTTCCACGAACCTTTGGGCCACGTCGTCATCTTCATACTGTTTTGTGTAGGTGAAGGGACCCATGTTGTGTTGTGAGTCGAAAGTGCATTTCATGTAAATGCAATAGCCCGAAGGTATGTGTTTTTGATATCTATCGACGTAACTTTGAAGAGTGTTGGGTTGACAGGAACTCATTTTCATGGTGAAACATTCGAAATTGGCATACACGATGAATGGTACTTTTAACCTTCTATTGTGATTTTCAAACTTCACGATGGTGTTAGGTTTGGGCATTTCCACGGCGACACCTTGATTTTCGTTGCAATATTTCTGATGTTTCGCTAACGATTTTTCACTCTTAAACATGTTCATGCAGTTGCAACATAAACATACCTTATGTTCATGTTTATTATTTTGTCTCGACAGTAATCGGCTAGGATATTTAACCCAACAATAATGATGATTGTCACCATTCGAAATCAATAATAAAATAATCGTCTTTTCTCTTTCGAGATACGAAGTCTGTCTGAGAGAATAGATCGTTCATTTTTCGTCATCGTATCCCAAGACGTTCACCACTATGGTGGGATTTTGAGCCTCGAAACGTTCGATGTGTTTTAACTGCATTGGAAAAGTCACTCCGGTCCAATCGATATTTTTAGAAGTCTACTCGTAATGAGAAACTCTTTTGGGGTTCGTTTTGACAGGGTATAAAGCGGAGGTGACTGCCCATTTAAAACACTGATTATCTTTATTTTTCACGTTGACCACAGCGTGTTTTTTAGCTAGGAAATACGGTAATTTCACGTAGGAAGACCCTTTCAATGAATCGTTTTTAGTTATGTGAATTTCGAGTTTCAACACCTTATTGAACGTCCAATTACTACCTTCATGTTGATAATTCGCGAGAGACGTCAACATCTTGTCTTTCATCTTTTCGAAAACGTCTGATAAATCTGAACCTTGAAATACGGGTTTGACGTTAGATCTGAAATATGCATTTTTCACGATGCTCTCACCGGACTTCACGTCGATTTTATTCATCATGCAATGGAGTATCATCTTAATTTTTAGTCCCACATTCATGTATTTGCAAAACAAATCCAATACTTTTTTCTTCATCCGTTCCATGAACAATTTCGGATCGATTTTCTTCAACGAGGGAACCACGTCGAAAGTTTTAAAAATGTCTTTGATCGCACTCTCCCATTCTATGGACTTCGATTGAAATAGTTCTGTGGCGAGTCATGCTAGATATTCTTTTCCTTTCCCTTCGTCTATTGCTCATTGAATTTCGCTTGATATATCTCGTTTGCCTAGAATCTGAAGTGCATCACTCGTTTTCGTTTTAGTTTTTCTTTTCTTTTCTTTGGAAACTTGAAGTTCTTCAACGGCTTTTCGTTTAGTCGTCTTCTTATTTTTCACAATCGAAACGTTTTCGTTTTTTTTCCGACGTCGGCATTTCGATTCCTTTTATTATCTTTTTCTTCTTCTCATTTTTCACAACTGATGCATTTTTTGACATCGTTGCTATCGGCATTTCGTTTGCCTTTCCATCGTTTCGCAAATATTTCTGTATGACTTCAATTTTTTTTGATTTAGTTCTATGATTTCTGAAATGTGAAATTTTTAATAGTTTACAAATCTCGTTTAACTGACGTATGGTTTTCTCATTTAAATTTTCCATTTTTTGATCTGTTTGCTCCATTTGTAAAAATATTTTTTTCGAATTTTGTATTTAAATAATTTGTTTAAAAAGTTTTGTTTTTACTCTTTATATAAAAAAAAAAAGATTTTTTTTTAATTCAATTTTTTCTTTAATGTTTTTTTTTATTCAAAACAATTTATGATCGCTTTTATTTCTTGTTTGCAGAACAAACACGTTTTCTCGTCTCTAGAATAACATTCCTTACAATAACACAAATGTGCACACGGTAGAAACAAAACGTTTGCGACATTTTTGCAAAGCAGACACGTGTTCGTGTTGCTCGACTCGTTTTTGACACATGACAATAACTCGTCCGCTTGTGTCATGAATTTAATCGGATGTTCTAAAGTCAAAAATTGAGATAAGGTCTTGTTTGCATTATTTAATGCATTGTACAATTGTTCCTTAGTGTACCCTAATTGTAACATATCCATCAATAATTTTTGGTTTTTATTTCTATCCCACTCTTCGTCTTTGATTTTAATCAATCCCAACGTTATGATCTTGTTCAAATAATCACATTCGCCTTTTTTAACATTATTTATATGTTCTAGTAAAGGTCTGTCCTGAGGTTCCCAATTCATCAAATGTATGTTGCAACAAAAACATTTAACTCTGTTGCTTTTACCCACATAAATGAAACCCGCAGTGACTAAATCTTCGGGTTTTTGAGCAAGATGCGAAGGCCAATTTTTAGACGTTTGAAGTCTTGCACGTTCTAAACTATAATTCGGATGTTCGGACTTGATCATTGTTTTTACCTCAAAATTGGGTTTGTAAGAATATTTTTTTTTTTTCGAATTTTGTATTAATGATAATTTGTTAAAAAGTTTTAAAAATTGTTTATAATATGTTTTAATTCCTTCAAAAAGAATTAATCAGTTATATGTTCTTAATGTGAAAAAAAAAATTGAATTAATATGAAAAAAAAAAAAAAAAAGGATGTTAAATTTAACTTTTATTTATATATAAAGAGAAACTTTTTTAACAAATTATTATTTAAATACAAAATTTAAAATATACATTATTTGCAAGAATTCATAAAAACCAAATAATCGATCATGACAACAACACCAAAAAGATGTGAATTGAAACAAGTTAAAATATATAAGCTAACAGATACTTATATCTATACATTAGAACACGATCCCATCGAATTGAACGAGGTTAAGATGGTGGACTTAGAGCGCTGCGACAATGAATATATGATGTGTTTGAAATTGGATGAAGCCATGCTTGATTTGTTTTACGAGTACCAAAGCGATCTGCTGAATAATATCATCACCAAATACAGAAAACCCCCATACAAGGACGATTGGACGATGTTCTATGGAAAAAAAATATTTCCAATGATCTCACTCGAACTCGTGGATAAATCAGGTGGTGAGAGCGCGTTCACCAATGTAGAAAAACTCAAAAGAGTAAAGATAAACATTCAAGACATTTTGGTAAATGGAAAAATGACGCATGTCAACATGCTAATAACAGACTTGGAAATATAAACAATAGTGAGATTGATTTTAGCGAAGAAGAAGGAAAAAAAGTAATGAGATCTAAAGGTGATCTCATTACTTTTTACCAAAAAATTTTCACTTTAAAGAAAATTAAAATTAAAAATTTTTTTTTTTTATATATATATAAAGAGCAAAAAAAAAAAAACAAAACTTTTTTAAACAAATTATTAAAATACAAAATTTAAAATATACATTATTTGCAAGAATTCATAAAACAAAAAAAAACAAATAATCGATCATGACAGCAACACCTAAAAGATGTGAACTGAAATTGAAACGAGTCGAAACGTATAAGAAATTCGGTCATAAAATCTATAGATTACAACAACACGATCCCATTGAATTGAACGAGATCGAGATGAAGGACTTAGAGCATAAATACGACAGATATAAGATGACTTTGAAATTGGATGAAGCCATGCTCGATTTGTTTTACGACTATCAAAGCGATCTGCAGAAAATCGTCATCGCTAAAGATAAAGAATTCGACAAGGACGATTTGACGTTGTTCTATGGAAGTTACATATATCCAAAAATCTCACGCGAACTCGTGGAGAAATCGGGTGGTGAGAGCGAGTTCACCGATGTAAAAAAAACTCAAAAGAGTAAAGATAAACATTCAACACATTTTCGAAAAAGGAGAATACACGAGTGTCAACATGCTAATAACGGACTTGGAAATATAAACAATAGAGAGATTGATTTTTAGCAAAGAAGAAGGAAAAAAACGTAATGAGATCATCTTGAAAATACGAGTGTCAACATGATAATAACGAGCTTGGAAATATAAACAATAGAGAGATTGATTTTTAGCGAAGAAAAAGGAAAAAAAAGTAATGAGATCATCTTTAGATCTCATTACTTTTTTTTTTTTTGTTTTCCTTCTTCACTATTACCATATATTATAATAACGTTTCCTTTTTTCTTAAATTTCAGCGTTGATTCTTCTTTTCTTTTTTTCTTTTTTTGTAATATGATACGTTTTTATAACAACACATTTGTTTATCCGAATCATAATTATGAACAAATGTTGTGCATCTCTTGGTAACACTCGCATCATTACCATTCTCTTCAGAAGGTAGTGGTGACGGTGGAAAGCGTCTCATTCTTTTCATTTCCAACCGTCTATCCCGCTGTTTATCTAACTCTTTCATCAGTTCTTTCCTTAGATATCCATCATTAGCGTCTAACCATTTTTCCACATCTTTTTTTTCACACTCTGTCTCGCGATATTCATCATTATCGTCTAATTGTTTCTCCACCTTTTTATCCATTTCATATATTATTTTATACTTTCTATGATTTATATTTTATATAATCATATAATTTTATATTATAATAACATATTCAAAATCGGTATATTCTTAAACGGCGAATTCTCACCGAGCAACAAACCCTTGCCGAGTCGCTCAACGTTGTGTCCACTCTTCAGATAGAGACCGTTTCCACTCAAAGAGTTGCCACCTCTAACGGGTTCTAGATACAATCCTTTACCGCTGTCATCTACGTGGACGCGACACACGGCTCCTCCCTTCTTCAAAAACAGTCCGCTACCACCCATTAATTTCTCAACTGCCGAACTCGCGAGTCCCGTGAGAGCTCCCACGCCGAGAGTCTTTCCGAGAAAGGGTAGCGCCTTTGCGGCGAAGGGTAATGCTTTTGCGGCGATTCCTGCCAATAGCGGTAGGAAACTACCTTTCATTCTCAAATTGTATCTCAATTGAGCGGGACTCAATCTCACCGTCAACCCTCTTCCATCGCGAATCGCTTTCTCCATCCTTTTGATTTGACTTCTGGTCCAGGCGATCGAATCCTGACCGCCTCTCGTCAGATCTTCGTGAGTGAATTTGAATCTCACCACCTCGCCTCGAGTTGTTAACGCACTCTTAAGTTTCTTCCTCTGTCCTGCGGATATGTTCACGTTTTAAATCCTGTATTCTGTCATAATTCTTTTTTTAAAATATAATTTACTTCAATTGTTTTCTTGTTTAATAATAATTATTTATATTAAAATAATTTTGTAAAATTTATATTGCGTTTATTTTATTTTTCTTATCTATATATATACACAATATTTTTTTTTTATTTTTTTTTTGCTTTTATATTTCTCTTATGTGAAATCGTATCGTCACCCTCTCTCCGCGAAGATCTAACAGTTCACCATTTTGATCCGTCAACGTGGTTTTGAGACTATACAACGTGTCTAAAATCACTGGTAGATAAATTAAATTTCTAGGTCCCTCCACGATCTTATAACCCGGCGACACGTTTGGAAAGAAGGAATAGATCGTCGGTTGAGCGCTACCATTCACGTATCTTCCATCAATCACGTTCACGTTCACCAGAATGCTATTGACTGCGAGAATGCCGACCGTATTTTCAGATGCCGCGTGGCCTCGATACATCTTTCGATCGAATCCCAACACCTTGCCTATAGAATCATCCGTGTTGAAATCCACTCGAAAATTATCTTCCAAATCCAACATCTTCTGTAAGGTATTAGGATTGGGAGCGAGTCTGATCTTGTTGCTTCCCTTTCCATCCGTCTTCATTCGCGTCTGAATGTAATTGTTCAAATCGTCTATGTCGTAACTCCCTTTGGGAATTCGAATCTCCAACCAATCCACTCCGTCGGAATACTTGAACGAGTTATTCTTTTCGCTGACGTTGGGAAAGGAATAATAAGTCTCCAGATTCACCAACGCCATCTCGTATCTTTTCTCTCTATTCATTTCGATGGAAGGTTCGAATTTCGTAGCGAATCGAGTCGAATCGCCACTCACCACGATTTGAATGGATTGTTTTGCAGCCGTATTCTCGGCTATCCGTTCTAACAATTCTCCATGTTCGAACATTGTATTTTACTTTTATTTTTTCTACATTTTTTTTCAAAACTAATTATTTGAAGATTTATTATTTTCTAATTTTTTTTATTTTCACGCTCTATCTTATTATCATCAGAAACATAAAACTTGTCGAATCCGCACCGATATTTTCTGCGATTAAATTCGCTTGTCAAATCGATCACGACGAAATTGTAAAGTCCTCCATCCCAAACCCTCTTGCAGAATCTCCTGAATTCCGCCACGCTCATGTCGTTTGCGACGTGGTCGCCGTAGATGTGATTGAGATTCTTGAGATCTTGGCGAAAGAGACATAGAAAATTACCATTCTCCCTTATCGTCTGTCTGGGCAATCGAAAATAATTCTGCGACAGGTAGAAACAGTCCACGTTGCTGTGTCGACCCCTAACGTAATACGATTCGCATCGGTTCTGTCTCTCCAAAAGCAGATCGTCGAAAATCATGAGATTCTTATCTTCCGATTTCAATTCTCTAGGATCCGGAACGTCGCTAGCGTTCTCATAAAATCGACACTCGACGTTCGAAGATGCATTTCTCTTCATCAGTTCCATCGCCGCACCATCCAAAATGGTCGAAAGTGGAGCTTCACTCTTGTCGAATTCCTCCCTACTGTCAAAGATTCTGGCTATGACGTCCTTGGGCAATCTACGATCCATGCACTTTCGAAGCAATCTGTATTCGGGTTGAAACAACCTCTTGCCAAACACGAATAATCTGTCGTAATCCAACCAGTCGGGTCGGGACAACAGATTCATCAACAGATTGGTCTTTCCACAATTCGATTTTCCCACTATCAAGCCTCTTATGCTTTTGGGAAAGAACTCGTTATTCGACCTCTTGGTCGCGGCGTCGTTCCAAGACATATCTTTAATGTTCATCTTTGTTTTATTTTTTGTTGTTGTTATTTTAGATTCTTTTCAAACACAATTTTTATGTTTTTTTCAAACTCAGTTTTTAATATTATTATTTATTTATATCACACCGTCGCGAGTTCTCTTCAATCCTGATCCACTCGTCATTTTGGCTAAATCTTGTATGGGTACCACAGCATCCTTAAAATCTTTCCAACTTTTCAGCGTTCGCTCTAACGCAGCTCGCTTCGCCGGTGGACTGATCAACTTGTCGATCAACGCGTCGGCTGCCCTCTTGCCAGCCACAGAAGCTATCCTACAACTGGCTTCGGAAGCGGCTTTCTTACCAGCACCCAAAGACGTCTTCTTATCGACCTCAAACGCAGTCAATGCAAGTTTTCTACCCGCATCGCTCGTGAACGCTCGCATTATAGAATCGACGAGGCCAGAACCGCCTTGAACATAAGTTCTGACGTATCCCTGTTCTTTATCACCAACATATTTTATTTTTATAATATATTTTATTTTTCACTGGTAAATCGTTTTGTTGTTTAAATACTTTTATTATTCTAGTGTAAAAATTTACTGTTTTATTTTTGTTTGTTTGTTTGTTTCTCTCTACTTATTATATACACATCAATCCTTCAATTCGTTCATCAGCCTTTTATAATGGTTTTTATTCAAAACCTTCTGTCTTAAGAATTCGTCAGATATAGTAACTATCTGATTATCTAATCCTGTGTTACCAGCCCGTCTGCTCGCCATCAACAAACTCAATCTCTGAGACAGAGCGTCAGAATCGCTCGGAAGAAAAGTGGTTTTCACCCCTTTGCCAGTCACCGATTCGACGAACTTCTTATTCATATCCCATATGGGTTTCACCACTTTCGTCCACTTGTAACCTCTGTTGGCTTTGGGTCTCGTCTCTCTCGTCATTTCTCTTCATGGCGTGGGTCTGAACCAGAATGTCGCCGTAATTGTCGAAATCCTGTTCCGTGTAATCACTAGGATTGTCGTAAAGGAGCAATCTGCGCAGTCCATCAGTCAATTCGTATCTGTTCGAACCCACGATCAATTCATCATCACCTATTTCTACTTCTGTGTCTCCAATAAAAGTATTACCGTCCGAATCCTTATAAAATCCATACAACAGATCTCTCCTACCGCCATCCTCAGACGATGCGACGCTATCAGTGATGATAGTCGAAGCTGTATCGTCGCTCAAATCTGTTTGAATTCCCGTGGGAACGTAATCTGGTGTAGATTGAACGGAATGCCGATTTCCAAAACTACCGGGCAACGAACCCATTCTCAAATAACTCTGTTTTATGGGTCTCAATTCCTCGACTATCTCCTTCCTGCTTCGCTCTTGACCCTCCGTCACGGGTTTAAATATTTTTGTGGCTTCGCGTTTGAGTTCCATCTCACCAAGACGTCTGCTTCTGACAGCCGACTGAATGCCCTTCTTAGCACGTTCATACTCGTCTAAAATTCGATCTCGGCGCCTAGAATCCATCTGTAAAAACATTTTTCGTTTTTAATTGTTAATGTTCCTTAAGTATGCTAATGCGAGTTATTTTATTATTTTCAAAATTAAATGTATAATTATATTTTTATGTTTTTAAGTTAATAAAAATCTTTCTGTCTTTAATATAATAACTAAAAATTCACATCTCAACTCAGTATTGATTGAATTGGGAAAGTTTAATAAACGTTTTAAGTACATGACAAACCGGTTTCTGATTTAACGCATTTGAGAGTAATTTTACGTTTGTTAAAAGGAATTCCATTCACATATCAAAAAACCATTCACGCAGTGTCGAATTAAGAGAGAACCTTAAAGACAGTTAAAAACATTCTAGCACATAAAAGAAACTGTTTTTTCTAATTTAACGTTAAAGGGATTCATTCATTCATTCATTCATTCATTCATTCATTCATTCATTCATTCAAATCTCTGATCCTTATCACGAATATATTAAAAATTGACCACTCAAAACCTAATTGAGTGTAAAATGCGTTTTATTATACATTATTAAAACGATCCATTAAAACGAAAAACCTTCATTCACGCCACAACAAAAACATGAGCAACATTTTCATTCAAACATTCCATTACTCTAATTGTCTCTAAACTCAATTTCTTTTCGTTATATCGAAACAAAACACGAATGTCTATTTTTACAGATCATATTTTATAGTCGACTCTTTTTGAACGGATGCCTTTCATTCACGCAACTCTTTTTTAAAACTGACGCTCATATTTATAGTCTACTCTTTTGAACGAAAACCTCATTCAGTCACAACAATAACATGTGTTAGTTTTACTTCAGGAAACGTGATAGTGGGTTTGCCGGTTCAAAAACACCTCTTTTCCGTGTACCGTACACGATTCGATTTCCGACGTAAAATCCGCAAATGGATTTCCGTGTACGCCTCCGTAGGGATTCAGTGTTAAAATCGTGTACAGACGCGGATGATTTAGAATCAGTAAGATGATGATTTAGGAACGACAACACGTTTTTTGCTCGCAATTTAACACTGAATCCTATGGGGGAAACCCATTTGCCGATTTTAGATCAGACGGTACATGTACATGTACGTAAACTTTCATGCGTTTTTTCTCACTCTTGGATACAATCCAATGTTTTTGAATCGGCAAAGCCGATTCTAAAACACCCTAAAAAACGTTAAAATCGTGTACGTGTACACGATTTTAACACTAAATCCTACGGAGGTGTACATCGATGTACGTGTACACGTACATGTACATGTGTGTTTGAATCGGCCTCTACCACCTACTAACACACATAGATTTTCGCAACCCTTTGATGCCAAGAGCAGTGAAATGTTTGAAGATTTCAGATCTTAGGAAACCAAATTGTTTCTCCATTAGTCCCGAAAACCACGTGATCATAAGCAATGTCGCCCGAACACAATGTCTAGATTGTGGTCATCCATTTTCCTCTGAGCGTTCTCACCACGTTGGTGATGAAATGATAAATCTGCTTTCTCCTGTGGAGACTTTTATTTACAATTCAGACAATCGAATTACCGATCTATTCCTTGTTAATGATGTCGGCTACTTATGCGGCTGGCAATTTCTTTGTCATCAAAAGCAAAAAAATGTTTTACAAATTTTGAAAAAGTGGAGAACTTCAGGTTTTGTGTACTTTTGTGATTATTTTGGTATATAATATGCCGTTATTCACCGCTTTAATTCGTATTTAGGGCATTGTGGAAATTATCAAAACAAATGTCCAAAGTTATGTGGGACGACCCCTTAACCCTTTATCATAGAATCGACCGCATCCGCCCGCGTAATTTACAAAGTGAGCAGTTGAAAAAAGATAGTTTTTTCAAAAAAATGTAACAAAATCATGTCATGTGACCCTCCTCATTGGAACGAGCTCGCCGAGCTCGTTCCAACGAGGCGTCAGGTGATATGGTTTTGTTGAAATATTTTGATAGATGTGAAAAAAATAAAAATTGCAAATTTTGACACGCTAAACGTTGGAAAAGGTTAAACCGTTAGTAGATTATCACTAAAACAATAAACATGAACATTTTAGAAACGTCACTAGCCCCTTGCTCTCCTCAAACTTCATCTGCCACTGACCAAACCAGGAGCATTGATCTTTCAACATTCGATGCTGGGAGTCCCTTTTTGTAAAAGTTTGCCCAGAAGTTAGCTCATAACACGTGACATTGTTGTTACACTAATAGTTTCATTTCTGACTAAAGTTGAGTTAAAGTCCTAAATGTGGAATGACATCAAAATCTATCAATTAGCTAGTTAATACGTTGTCAAGGGAGCACGTTGGCTGCTATGGAGACTAAGTGAAAAGTTTGTAATGTAGAACATCTAGTTGCTGTACCAAATGCGAACATGTTTATTAACCCTTTACCTAACGTAACGGCTAAAACCGGCCAGCGCTATTCTCAAAAATCGCCAATTAATTTTCATTATTTTTTTCATTTTTTGTCTCAAAAACATAGGTTATGACCCCTCGTTGGAACGAGCGCGTCGAGCTCGTTCCAACGAGGGGTCATAACCTATGTTTTTGAGACAAAAAATGAAAAAAAAATAGTTATTCAAGAATTATTTTTTCAAGTGTCGTCTGCTTTTCAGGTTAGGTAAAGGGTTAACTTACATCAATGTAGTTAAGTAGTTAAGCTATTGTATTAGGAAGCACACCGGTTTGCTATGAGAGTCACATGGTATATGTGTCAAATTGCTTAATTACTTTGGACCAAAGGTGCGAGCTTGCAAAAGTCCACCGAACTGATACAGTAGTTATCGAATTGGTAAGAAAAAAAACCTGATGATTGCTATGGACATTACGTGAGATTGTTATTCCACTATTAGTTCATTTCTGATTGATTTATACTCATGAATGTAGAATAACATCAAAGTCTACCAGTTAGACAATGCGTTACTAAGGAAGCACGCTAATTGCTATGGAGATTAGGAAACAAGATTCCTTTGTTGAACATTTTATTCTGGTCCCAAAGTTGGTGTATGAAATTAAGTTAAGCCGTTGCCAAGGAAGCACTTTGATTGCTATGGAGACCGCGAGAGTCCGTTGTTAAGTAGTTCGTTTTGTTTCCGGAAAAGTTGTGAGGCTGTATATTAGAGTTCTCTGGAACTAACCCAGTAATTAGCCCGTTGCTAAGGACACACCTCGGTTGCTATGGATCTCGCGTGACACTGTTGTTAAACTATTAGTTTCATTTTTTGTTTTTAGTCCTCAGTTGTACACCCACGATCTCCTAGAATAAGATTAAATCTACCTTGTAGTTACTGCGTTGGTAATGAAATTCTCTGCTGGGTCCAACTAAGCAGATTACGATATAATTTTATTTCTGGCCGAATGAAGACATGTGTATTTAATTACAACCAGTAGTGAAGCTGTTGCTAATGAAGCACTCTGTTTGTTGCGGAAACCACGATAGTGGGTTGTCATGTACATTATTTAGTTTCCGGCCAAGTAGTAAGCCTATTGGGGGGGGGGGGGGCAGGGGGGCAGTGAGCAAAAAGTGTCTGCACACATGGCCGGATTGGCTAAATGGTGGCGGAAAGGGGGCAGAACACAATTTTTGCAAATTTCATAGGGCAGTTTTGCAAATTATTTCATGCAACAAGACCACGGTGTTGTTTAGAAGTCTAATTGGTACCTGTTTGTCAGGTAGGTTCAATCAATAAGGCTCCAATGATCTAAGATTCCAGTATAAAATTTGGCATGGGAGGTCTGTCATCCGTGATGTCACGGGGGATATTTATCCCGTCTTGGGGAGAACTTCAAAATTAATTATCAAGAAAATATATTGTTTTACATAACTGACACGGCGTGACAATCTGAAAAGGTAAATTGTAAAGTAACTTGACTAGATATAACTTTACCAACGGCGACCAAATTTGACTGAATCTTCCAGGTTGAAACTGTCTAAATCAGGGCAGAAATACAAGTAAGTTTGCTTGGGGCATCACTAAGATGGACAAAGAAAATATATTATAAATAAAACTAGTCAGTCTTAATTGGTGCCTTTGTTTTGAGTGATTCTGATAGCAAGCCCGACATGGGGTCAATTTCCAAACTAAGATTTTCTTTCATTGGTGTCCACATGCTGGGACAATACATACGGGCTGAAAATCCATTACCATATTCAAAAGAAAACAAAGAAAAATGAAAGCCGAATTTAAGTAGAAATAATCATAAAAAGTGAAGTGAACTAAATGAAAGTGAGAGAGTGTGAGAAGAAATGTTGATCAATTGCCGTGAAGTGAACAGAAAAACAGAATAATTAGCACTGTGAAAGGCAATTCTCTCCGTTTGCTATGGTGCTCAAATGACGCTGTTGTTAAACATTAATTTCACTTTTTGTTGATTTTTATTCCTAAACGTACAATGCTATCAAAATCTACCTATTAGTCACCGTGCCGCAAAGGAAGCATGCTTATTGCTATGGAGGTCAAGTTAGCAAAGTACGATGTTTATCATTTTAATTCTGGCCCCATTGTAGACCTCAGTATTAAATTACACCATGGACGTCCTAGTACTTAAGCTGTTGCCAAGGAAGCACACTGGCGGCTATAGAAACCACGTGATTATGTTGTAATGTGGTTTGTTGCGTTTTTGGCTGACTGGTGAGCCTACATATTAAATTTCATCAGAGTCGACCCAGTAGTTAGATCGTTGCTAAGAAGCAGTTTGGTTGTTATGGCGATCGCGTGATCTGGTTGTCAACTCATTAGTTTGGTTTCTGACTAAGGCGTGGCCTTATGTATAAAATTACATCAAAATCGTTTCAATAGTAAGAACGTTGTTAAGGAAGTACCCTCGTTGCCATAGAGTCACGCGCCATCATTACTCCTTAATAACAGATTAATGGGGAGGGTAACTCTCATATTACTTTGGTACCGAACCACAATAAATGCCATGTTATTATTAAAATTTATCATGGTTTCAATTTAAATTTAACTTTAAATCTTTGGTGAAGAAATCCATTCAGTTTACAAGGAGGAATCTGATTAATAGGGCCAAATGATACTTATTTCAGTGGTAAGAGAAATCCTGTCTCTGGCAGGAATATCCGCCAGCATCAATAAGGAGTTAAATAGAATAAAAATGAAAAATAATAAGCAATAACCACTATTGCTTTGGGCTTGGGTGCTGGTTAGAAACAAAGAAGCAAATAACTTTACGTACGGATGACATACAGACATGGCACCAATGACATAGTCGACACCATGAATGCAATTCTGTAGTGGCGAATAATAATAATCAGGTTGCCCATAATAGCATATATATATCATGAATAAAGCGCTCGGTGTTGAGGAAATGCAATACTTTATCCTGATGTGTTTTCGAAATCTGATTTGAATTCACAAAGTTGCGAAATCAGACTACACAAACGAAGCAGTATTTCCTCTTATTTGCTATGCATTTGTATTGGTTGAGATGCCATTTGTTGAATGTTAACTATCACAGGTCTACAACTGTAAACAAACCATAAATAATTGACGTTTTTTGAAATATGGTGTATTTAATTTTCCAAAACAAATAATGAACTTCCTGGTTCAAGTGTTAACACCGAAAACAAAATATACTTAGCCCTTTGCCTAACGAATCGCCCGCATCCGCCAGCGTAATATGCAAATTGAGCAGTTGAACAAATTAAATTTTTCAAAATATTTCAACAAAACCATATCATGTGCAAATTGAGCAGTTGAACAAATTAAATTTTTCAAAATATTTCAACAAAACCATATCATGTGACCCCTCATTGGAACGAGCTCAATGAGCTCGTTCCAATGAGGGGTCACATGATATGGTTTTGTTAAAATTGTTTGAAAAATTTATAAAAATGATATTTAAATTAATAAATTTTGATATCGTCTGCGTTGAGTAAAGGGCTAAGGTTCCTCTCCACATATTTTCAGGCAGGAATGCAAATATATTCTTTAGGTCATATATGTTTCCAAAATAGCTGGCATCAACAGAGTCAATGTAGTATCAGATGACACAGACATCTTTCTTATGTTGCCCCATTTCTATTGGAAAAAACATGGACATTTCACTTACGATGAAATCAATAAGTGGAAAGAGAGTGTAATAGATCTGAAGGAGACCGTCCAGAAACACATAGAGTTGATGCTAAATCTAGTTATAACGCATGTGGTGTCCGGTTGTGACAATTTAGCCCAGTGCTTTGGGTGCAGGGAAGAACACAGCAATTGAATATTTGTATAGTGTCACTCTGGATCAAATAGACAATTCGAATGCTAATTTGGATCCAGTTTATCAAATGTCGACTACGCTCATTAGAAGCTGCTATGGTTTTGCTTTTGTCGGAAGTCATGTCAGATACTAGATTTAAGATGCGGCCCAAGGAAACCACAAACACAAAGTCAAATGCACATTATCCACTCTTTCACCAACAAGTGAAGCCTCCTCAGAAAATGTCAAACGGGCACATTTTCAATCGATGCTTTGGTACGATGATCCATAAAGTACATCCCCCCTCCCCTCCCCCGAGATTGACGCAACAATGTTTAGGTGGACTCGAGATAACCCGTCCAAGTCACTGCTTCCAATTGGTATTCCTGATGGATAGGCCCAGCACCTATTCGGGTAATTAATGTAATCAAGTGTAGTTTTAGCCATGCGATATAGTATGGTCAAAGCGATTAGCTGTACACCCGCGAAAGTGGGTTGCAGTTCAATCGTGCCATTGTCAGGGCAGTTTTCTGGTGCGTCATAACCAGCACATGTTGATCTCTGTATCTACCGATGATGATGACTCAGGCGATAATATACAATCTAGTTGATCGAGTTGAGCTATACGTTGGTGGGTAAGATCTAGTGCAATCTTTTGATCCATGTTACTTCATGCATCCACGATACAGTGGTGTTCGTTAGCAATACGCCGAGTACATGGCACCATCGAGCGCCTGCTCGGACAACCGGGATTAAGCGCCTTGCCCAAAGCCACCACGCAGTTACCACTCGCGGGGATCGAACCGTGCACGTTTCGGTTTAAGGTACAATGCCGTAACCACTGAGCCATCGTGCTCCCTTCACGTGCCCCAATGTTGTGTTTTAGTCTTGACATTTCAACCTTTTTTACCCAACTAAGGCACCAAAACAAATAACAGCCGGCGATAAATGCATATAGATTTTACAAGTAAAGCCTAATTGGAACACAAAATTTGGTATTTCACATGTACTCAGTTGCTCAATTTTAGGTCTGAAAAGGATTAAAAATCTTAATTTCCCCAACGGTTATAGAGTGGCATCTATCGGATTTGGAATCAGCGCAAAACTTTACCCTAGAAACGCCAGTAAAATGCTTTTTACACCTTTTTGCAGGGTAGCCCCCTGGCTTCCGGGCTAGTGGGCCATAATGGGCCAAAAGAGCGCGAGGGCAGTCTCTCGTCCCAAAACGTCAGGCCTGGGCATTGGCAGGGTAACCCCTTGGCTTCCTGACTAATAGGCCATAGTGTATTGAAGAGCGCGAGGGCAAAATCTCGTCCCAAAACGTCAGCCCTGGGCCATGGAAGGGTAACCTCCTGGCTTCCTGACTAGAGATAGTGAATTGTAATGGGCCAAAGAGCGTGAGGGCAGTCTCTCGTCCCACAATGTCAAGCCTTTGCCATGATAAAAAGAGATTATACTGCAAAAATGGATTATTATTCATTTATATTTACTTCACATAGAACAGCAATCTCTCTGGCCAACAACCCTGTTCACGGATTTCTATCTGTTATGGGCTATTTGTCTACTTTTCCCGGAGTTCGCGCGCAGACGACCGTTGATACAATGCGGTGTCTCTTCACTCATTTCGTGCTCCTATTATATTATTACCAGATATTCTGATCAGTAAGTATTTAACCCTTTACCTAACCTGAAAAGCAGACGACACTTGCAAAAATAATTCTTGAGTAACTAATTTTTTTCATTTTTTGTCTCAAAAACATAGGTTATGACCCCTCGTTAGAACGAGCTTGACGAGCTCGTTCCAACGAGGGGTCATAACCTATGTTTTTGAGACAAAAATGAAAAAAATAATGAAAATTAATTGGCGATTTTTGAGAATAGCGCTGGCCGGTTTTGGCCGTTACGTTAGGTAAAGGGTTAATTCACATTGAAAACACCAAGATATTAACACAATTAGTGGAACTACTCAGCGTAATCATAAAACTTCAGCTGTGGTGAGTCTTAGTTTAAACAATATTTTATTCTTGAGAAAATATGATGCATACATATAATAAAAAACAAGATGATTGTCATACAGAGTGCACAATACAATGGTATGCATTAAAGTAGTGAGTCAAGGACGAGATTTGTTGAAAGGATTCAGCAGTAAGCTTTTAGCTTGTATAAGCCGTCTCCTTTGGATTACTGACGACATTTAATCGTAGCAGCAGGCACTAAGTAAAATATTGTTTAAACATGAGAACCAGATAGATTAAGGAGAGCAATAGAGAAAACAGGAGAATGAGATGGGAAAAGGAACTTAACCCCTTCCACAACAAGTGTAGCTGACGACACTTGAAGAATAAATTATTGAATAACTGGAAATTTCCAATGTCCGTCCCAGAATCACAGCTCATGACACCCCACCGGAACGAGCTTATCGAACTCGTTCCAATGAGGGGTCATAAACCATGTTCTCGAGACAAAAACTGAAAAGATAAAAGGATTTAAATAGCGATTTTCATGGATAACACTGACCGTTACATTGGGCAAAGGGTTAACTAGGAAACATGGGAACAACCTGAATTCAGCGTTCGCTACCAAAGGATATTCAATAGGGCAGCCTCAATGAATATATCGGACAAGTAACACCAGAAAAGTCAATGAGTGCACTGTTACTTATCAAAGCGTCCACTCAGCATGATAAAGTCCTGCACGGCTCTAAAGACAATAAGGTTATCATTATTATTCAATCGTTCGGATCCAAATAGTAGAGCGGAGGGCTCAAGAGTAAATGGCAACGCATTGGTTGTGGAATTACGAGCATCGTCATAGATTGGGCAGTGCACAAGAAAGTGCTCAGTATTTTCGAGATCCCCACACTGGCAGCATGGAGATGGTGAAAGATGGTTATCGTATAAGTGGGCGTTGATATTACTGCAATGCAGGCGTAACCTACAATGATCAATTTGTGCAGCACGAGATTTGGCTCCACAGTAAAAAATTGGTGATCGCAAGTTCGCACTATTTATAAACGTCTTGAAGTTTATGAGTGAAGAATTTTCTCTTACTGAGGGGGTAATCCATTCCACTGGTCGGTAACTTCCGGGATAAACGAGAACTTATATAAATTGGTGTGACAAAAGGGAACACGGTGGTTGTTTTCCGATCGGAGATTGTGGCTTTGGGTAATAGATGAAATAATTGGTGGCACCTTATTAGAGATATAAGGGGGTGTTAATTTGTGATACATCTTAAAAAATTGGATAAGCTTGTAATTTCGGCGTCTTTCTTCCAGTAAATCCCATTGAGTTTCTGTGTAGAGAAGGTCTTTACTGCAGCTCACAGTGGCACCAGTAACTATTCTTGCTGCAGCTACTTGTATTTTCTCCAGGTCAGCAGCTTGAGTTGCTCAGCAGTTGTCCCAGACAGAGTCAGCGTATTCCAAAAGAGGTCGGAGAAATGCGAAGTATATCTTTTCAAGGACTTTCCGGTCAAGTGTAAACTTATGGGCCCTGAGCATGTCAGTACGTGTCCAGGCTTTAGCGCACACATGATCGATATGGTCGTTCCATGTACAACCTTTATTCAAAATTACATCCAGATGCTTGTGACTACTCACCTCGGAGATTTGAGTTCCGCTTAAATATATAGGTGGGTGCACCGGAACGTTACTTTTACGTGATATAATCATGGATTCCGTTTTGAGGGGGTTGAACTCAACGAGCCAAGTTTTAGCCCAGTGTTCAATTGTGGCTAGATCGCGGTTGAGTATGATGGCACCTTGGTCAGGATTCTCAATTATAAGATAAAGGGATGTATCATCTGCGAATAAACGTATACTGATAAGTAGGTTTTCAGTAATATCGTTGATATAAATCAGGAATAACAGGGGAACAAGGATCGAACCCTGTGAAACACCAGACGTTATTGGTTTCCAAGGAGATGCCTCAGAGGCTACAAGGACGCGCTGGCACCGATCACAAAGATAGGATTTTACGAAACAAAGTAAGTCGCCAGATATTCCTATTCTCTCGATCTTGTGAATAAGACCAATATGCCAAACTTTATCAAATGCCTTGCTAACATCACAAAAGACGACTCTTACTTCTTTCCCTTCGTCAAGAGCATGACAAAATTCATCATAGAGGTCTGTCAGTTGTAGGACCGTAGAGTCACCTGGAGTAAAACCAGACTGAAACTGGCTTAGTATATTGTTATCACACAAAAATGCCATAATCGTTTGAAGATACATTTTTCAAATAGTTTACCAGAACAGCTAAGCAAAGATATAGGGCGATAGTTAGTAACTATATTAGACGGATTCTTTTTCAACACCGGTGTCACATTGGCTTTTTTCCATACCTTTGGAAAGTAACAGTTATCTAATAACCGATTGAAGAGGGCTGTAAGTGGGTCACACAATGAGTGTTTACATTCTTTTAGAAGCCTCGGACTTATAAGATCTGGACCAGACGCCTTCGATACCTTAATACTCTTGGTTGCTTCGTACCCTTCCTTGCTTTCAGGTGTTATCTTGTCAAGCGATTGTAGGGCAGGCAGGGGTGAATCTGGCAAGGATGCATTAGTGTCATCCAATGTCGAAATGGAACAGAAGTAATCATTGAACACTTCCGCCTTTTCAAGATTGGTTGAATAGTTTGTTTAGGTGACTGTGGTGAGTCTTCATACATAATGATAATGTCATCAAAGATTCGGTCAAATCACGTGTGGTTTGAAAACCTTTTCTTATGCTGCTTCAATGAAAATGAATATTTGAGGTATTTTTTAGATTTAATCGTCTGAAATAACTGGTGTTCGCAATGTCAGACTTTTTCCAATCCGAACTTGGACTTTAGGCCGTAAGTCAATTTTCTGTGTGGTAGGTCCGAGAGGAAACACGACACCAAAAATTAACTGACGGCCCTACCATAAGAATTATACTTGATTCGATCCATTACTCGATTTGGGTAGAAAATGGCTCCACCACAAACATGTAGTTTATAATGCGATGAGATGGTTATCTCATGGATAATAGAATAGACCAGGATAGGCAGAGTAGAGAATTCGGAGAAATCCGAACAAGTAAAACTTGTCTAGACTATTTGAGTAATTCTACAAAAAAACGAGGATTCTGGGTAATTAGATTTACTCTAAAACAAAGGATCCCCCCCCCCCGAACATACCTCCGTTTCTTTAGAGGGGGTTGGGTTATATAGCAACCACGAGCTAACATAGAAACCAAGATGGCAGCCATGACTTATGAGCATTAACTCACGCTTTCGCTTGTTACCAGACCAGTCACTAACTTATTCGTGATAGATGAAGCGTCTCCTTGTTTGCCGTTTCTGTTAGATTACCGTTATCATACTCAAGCATTTGAAAACATTCAATTGTCATTGGCCAGTACAAGCCAAACATTGTAACTTTACTATTAACGCCCCCAAGTATTTACCTTTGTAGTTCATTGGATACCATCAACTTTTTTCCCAATCTGAATATAGCTGAACAGTATTGAAAACAAAAAAACATGGAACCCTCTTCATTAGGTTCAGTTGCAAGTACAGTTGCCAATGAAAATGACACTAAAAGGTCTAGGGCTGACATTGAACAAACCCCCTGCAGTGAATAAGAAGTTTCGTGAGGGTAGTATTTCGGATGAAGATCTTGACCTGTCCGATTTTTAATGCTTGATCCAGATACATCGTTGGTTCCTTCTAGCGCGGAGGACCGTCTTAGCATAGCCCTTATAAGGGTCCTTCAAAATCCATCCGTACATGTCGCCCTGAAGTCCGTCTTCCTTGAAGCCGCCAACGACCGTATACGTGATCTTGAACAATCGGTACATAACCTACAGGAGGAAATGCAATTGAAAGACCAGAAAATAGATCAGTTAAATGATAGACTTGATGATTTGGAACAGTATGGGCGACGTACAAACTTAAGACTGGCTGGCATTCCCGAAATGCCTGGAGAAAATACTGACAATATAGTGCTTGACATTGCCCACAAAATTGGAATTGGCCTTACTCTTGATGGAATTCCAAGGAGCCACCGCGTCTGACTCAAGATAATAAATGGCCAAGCAGTTAAAGCCAGACCTATAATTTTCCGACTGACGAACTATCGTACCAGGGATAAATTTTTTAGAGAATGGACCAAACTTAAGTCTGTAAAGTGTGAAAGTCAAGGTCCAGGAGTTTTTATTAACGAAGATCTTACAAAAACTCGTGCTGGGTTAGCCAGACGCACCAGAATGTTAGCTCGGGACCGCAAGATAGGTGAATCGTGGACTTTTGATGGAGTCATTTTTGCAAAACACAAAGATGGCTCTGTCCAAAGGATCACGACCCCGTGGCAGATGTCCGAACTTGAACGGAAGTTTCGGATTGTTCAAAGAATTGATTTGAACAAATCCCAGTCCCAAATATTATGAGTCTTAATTCTCACTTTCTTAGTTCCCAACTCCGCTATTCACTGACTCCTTACTTAAATATTTTTCAAGTCCTTACGTAGCTTCGGTGAGTACCAGGTATAGCGTCGTTATGAACCTAACGGAGTATGTTCGTTGCTTGCGGTCACTAGGGTGGCTACAACATTAGTCCACCTCCACCCACTGCCCCGTTTTCATTGATTAGGTGCTAGTAGCCACTATCGTCGTCTTAGATAAAATAAAAGTACGATGCCAAAAGTCTCATATTCTTTATTCGTGATTCATGACACATTAGAAGTTAATGAAAATTCAGTTCATATTGATTTGCTCTATTGCAAACTATTGGAGAGTGTTAGCTTGCACTCTTTTATGGTGTGCACTTATAGCGAATATCTGTAGTCAAAACTAGCAAATCATCAGCCCGTGTTTCCCAGTTAATCAGATGATAATAATTAGTTTTCATAGACCTGATTCCTTACTAACTAGCGGTGAGTGCCTGCGGGCATTTTCCAATATTGTGTACCAAAACATATCAATAGATAAAGCTAGCACCCAACCACTTCCCATCAGGGGCGCTCAGTACGAGTCGATAAGTGGCCCTTGTCCACCATGCTACCATTGTAGTGTCCAAAATCTGAAATGATTGCTTGACGACTATCTGGCCTGCTTCCGTGTGTTACGTGGGTAACCCTCTCGTTGCATAAACCAGAAACGATATCGCCCGAACCACCACTGTCTTGGAAACCATTCAAAGTTGGTCTTTCCCTCATCGCCCGTTTCATTCGCGCTGTGGATGTCTTCGGTGCCACTCCGGAGATTATGAACGCAGATATCTTCAAGAATTCCACAATTCTGGTCAATACTTTGTGGTAATGTGTGGATTGGTCAAAGTGTCTCTAAATGTTGTGCAATCTTCGTATTTATTGTAAATCCATCTGATAACCCGACCAACGTCTCAGCCTTCGTAGCTCCCACCTCAGCCTTACAGCGTTTACATTTTCTGGAGTTGCATCGGATGGTGCCCTCGGTGCGGGTGTAATGAGTGGTGTTGGGGGATTTATGCCGGACATGCCATATGTTAAGTTACAAACGTAGCACTGAAATATTGTTGAACAAGCTAGTGTTGATGTGGTACTTTCACATCCCATCAGGTTTACTTGTGTATATATTTAAATATGAGGGTATATCTCACATATGTTTATGGGGGCACATCGCCCTCGTTAAGCACACGCCCTCAGTACGTGTTTCATATACGTGTAGTTTTGTATTTGAGTGTTGCGTGGTCGGAAAAATCCCACGCAAGGGACGCCAACTGAGAGATCTTGGCCTCTTTTACTGATCACCCAAAACGTGAGCCGACGTTATCCATGTAACGTTTACAGTTAGAGTGCTCGAGATCTATATTTCATTTAGTGAACATGTGCCGAACCTTAACTGTTTTTCCAACGTATATATATGTGCAGTTGTATGTGAGCGTTATGTGGTCGGTAAATCCCACGCAAGCTGATGTCAAATGAGAGATCTTGCCAACGTAATGTTTACTGTTTGGGTGCTGGAAGTCCCTATCTCATTTAACGTACATGTGCCGAACCCCGACTACTATTACAACGTAGCAGCCGTAAAGGGCCAGCGTCATAGGCCAACTCAAAAAACTCGACTCAAACCTTATTATGCTTTGTAGTTTTATCTCCAAAACAAGGCCTATGTTCCTTATTGGAACGAGCTCGCTGAGTTTGGTCCTGTGCGGGGTCGTGGGTTGTATTTTTTTAGACCAAAGTTAAATTCTTTAATTATCCAAGGACTTATTTTGCAGGTGTCCTCTGCTATCCGCGTTGAGCTTGAGTTACTTCCACCGGATTCATCATGGCCATTATCGCATCATCTGTGACGCCCTTAGGTTCGTCCTTGTAAGCCCCATGACGTGTGATCAGATTTACTTTCTTTTACAAGGTAGGACTTATATACTAGGGGGAGCCAAATTTGACTTATTTTGGTGCTGGAAACTAAGGCGACAACGTGTCGTTGCTCATCCTTGGTCTCATATGTCATGACTCATCCGGCCATACCCCCATTGTCCTACAATAAGCTAGCAGGCAGATCAACAAGTTGCTAATTATTTTGAATATTAGTGCAGTCCTCTACATCAGAAGAATTTGTCTACTGCGATTTGGTTCACCTTTGGCGCAAAGAATCATCTTATAAACCCTGGTTTCTCAGTGAAGTAGACATTTGAGTGGACTGCATATTTTATCCGAATGCCACCCCCCCCCCCCCTCCCATGTGAACCACTCCATATCCGATATATAATTCATAAATGCAGTTACCCCTTTTACTCCTGTTCAAATCGCTAAACGCGTTTATTGTTACAATGCCACATTTTAAATAATGCTCAATGTTTTGCTTTATGTCGTCTTATCACACCGAAATAAATTGCCCCGAACTTTACCTTATTGGGTTCTGCAAATGCCTGGTGTAATGGTGTGTTCTTGACAACTTCTTAATTTGAGCTAATCTTCTACCCTGTCAGCGAGCATCTTAGCAATTGATTCAATTACCATAATGACTGTCCTTTTACCGTGTGTCTGGTGGGGTTGGCCGACCCTTTCTCTTCTCGTCAACTTTCGCCTATTTGATCTTTCTAGACAGGAAGAGACATGAGGTGTACTATTAACATCTGGTACTGAACCTCTATTCTTTTGATGAATTCAGCTCAACCGACGCGGTGATTGTTATAATGTGTCGTTAAATCAGTGCAATCAATTTAGCCCAGTGTTACATTCGATTCTTTGGCTGTTAACGTCTCTCTGCGACACTGATATTTTTGAGTAAAATTTAACGGCCCAATTTCTTTTCCACAACTGCAGCTAAACCAATGCTTCTTCCACCGATAATGAACCTATTCATTCACCTTTAAATGTAATCGGCGACTTTGGAACACTTGTATATACACTTATTACATATTCTAGTACTCTTTATGTACTTCTGACCATTGGATACTAATTGTTACCCTATTCATGTCTATACATATATTATGCTAATTATCCTATTATCTTAGCTCTTTTCCGCTCTCAGTTCCCAAACCTAACAGGTATCATAGCCTATATTCGATAGCTAACTTTAACCGATACATAATCTATTAATATCATCTTCCAACAGATTTCATTATGTGTAGTCTTGAATTGTACCGTGCGCGCATTGGTACATTCAATGCTGCAACTAGTGTGAGTAGCTTAAAATACTGACTGTCAAGCCATTCATCAATGTGTGTTTTAGTTTACTTGTACCTACGGCAGTGCGGTATCAGCCTACACAAAAGTTTTACTATTATGTTAATTGCACATCTTTTCCCACCAAATGAATACTTTACCTTGCATCCAATGAGCCCAATTAACGTTGACTGGGCTAAAAGTGACGAAAAATTATATTTTGAGCCGCACAAACAGTTAGCGACTTCATGTAAAGCAAACTTTGTAAAGGTAATACATGTACTTACAAACAGTTCTGCCTACTTACATCTGCTTATTTTAGTTATGATTCTGTTATTATCGGGAGACATTGAAACAAATCCAGGACCAGATTCCATCACTACAGGTGATGCCCCCAACACTTTGAAAATTCTACATCTAAACGTACAGAGCATAAAACCTAAACTAGATATTATTCAGTGTGAATCGCCAGAATTGACATTCTTGCATTTACGGAAACTTGGTTACAAATTGCAGACCCAACTCCAGATATTCTGATCCATGGATTTCAAGAACCATTGCGGTTCAACCGTCCGTCAAGGGGAGGTGGGGTTGCAATTTATGTTAAAGACGGTATTTGTTTCCAGCACAGACCCGATCTTGAAATCCCGAACGTCGCATGCATTTGGGCAGAAGTGTTTTCAAAGAGTCGCAGATCGCTATTGCTGGGGGTATTTTATCGCCCACCCAACAGTCCATCGGAGACATGGGATATTATATCAGCAACTGTTGAAAAGGCTAAAGACACGTCACCCGATGATCTAATTATTACTGATGATTTTAATGATAACCAAGTTGCTTCTCCAAACGGTTCGTTTACTGACATGGCCAAATACTTCAACTTGCGTCAGCTTGTGAGCCCACTTACTTCACCGAATCGTCTGCTTCACTGATCGACTTATTTGCTCTTAGCAACACGGTCAACGTCTTAAGATGTGATGTTTTAGAACCGTTAATACCAGATGGCTCACTTCCACTGTCCCATTTCCCTGGAAGTCAAATTTGTAAAGCCGCCGCCCTCAATCTTCAAGAGGTGTATATGGTTGTATTCTCAGGGAAATTATGAATCCTTAAATGCTGCCTTCAGTAACGTACGGTGGGATACCCTTTTTGACAATCCATGTCTTGATATGATAGTGTCCAACTTTACCACTGTGGTACTTGAAACTGCATCCAAACATATTCCCACTAAGTTCATTACTTCAAGAACATCCCAACCCCAATGGATGCATAATGAAATACGCCTTCTGATTCGTCAGAGAAAACGCTTATATCATATAGCCAAACGCAACGGGCTCCCTCATGCTTGGGCAAAATTCAAACACAAAAGAAACGAAGTTGTAGCAGCGATAAGAAAGGCCAAAACCTCATACATATCCAAAGTTCAGTCCAAACTGAGTAGCCACGAAACATCGCCGTCTCAGTGGTGGAAAACCTTGAAATCCTTTATAGGTAGCAAAGTTCCAGGAATCCCAACTATAAATCATTTAAACTGTACCTACTCTTCCAACAAAGAGAAAGCCGAGGTGTTCAATGGATATTTCTGTTCTATATCAGCTGTCGACGATTCTCACGCTTCCATCCCGGGCCCAACTCCACCTGCCCCACAAACCATTGACAGCATTACTCTTCAGTATAGCGAAGTATTTGAAGCATTAGAGTCTGTTAAGGTATCCAAGGCCTGTGGCCCGGATCTCGTAAGTCCTCGTCTTCTCAAAGAATGTAAATCTTCCCTTTGCCAGCCACTTTTAATTTTATTCAACATCTTACTCAACATCTGTTATCTCCCATCGGATTGGAAAAAGGCTAATGCCTCCCCTGTCCTGAAAAAGAACCCTTCCAATCTGGTTACAAATTACCGCCCAATATCATTGATTAGTTGTGTTGGTAAAGTCTTTGAGAAATGTTTCTTTAAACGATTATGGCAGTTCCTAAAAGGTAACAATGTTCTTAGTCAGTTCCAATCCGGTTTCTCTTCTGGCGACTCAACTGTCCTCCGGCTTACTGATTTATATGACGAATTCTGTAGAGCGCGGGATGAAGGTAAATAGGTCAGGGTGGTCTTTTGCGATGTCAGTAAGGCATTTGACAAGGTATGGCATGTTGGACTCATTCACAAGCTAGAACGTATCGGAGTTTCTGGTGACCTTCTATTATTCCTAAAATCTTATCTTTCGGGCAGATTTCAGCGGGTTGTTATAGCGTTTAAAAATTCTACATGGGCACCTATAAACTCTGGTGTTCCCCAAGGTTCTATCCTTGGTCCTTGTTCCTAATTTATATCAATGATATAACCGAAAATTTACTTAGTTCAATACGCCTCTTTGCTGATGATACCTCCTTATACCTTATAGTTGAAAATCCTGAACAAGCATCGATCGTAATCAACCAGAATCTGACAACGATTGAACATTGGACTCGGACATGGTTGGTGGAGTTCAATCCCAACAAAACCGAGAGTATAGTGACCTCAAACAAAAGTACCCCTGCTTTACACTCACCATTTTTTTTCAGTGGTACCCAAATGTGCGAAGTAAACAACCATAAGCACCTTGGTGTAATATTAAATCGTACGTGCACGTGGAATGACCACATCGACCATATTTGTTTAAAGGCTTGGTCACGGCTGGACTTGTTGAGGAGGCACAAGTTCACTCTGCATGCATCGAAAGGTCTTAGAAAAAGTATATTTCGCATTTATCAGGCCCTTACTAGAATATGCTGACACGGTATGGGGCAACTGTTCGGCATCGAAGTCCGCCGAGCTGGAGAAAATACAAATAGCGGCGGCAAGGATAATAACTGGTACAACCATTAGCGCTAGTAAGTTTCTACTCTATTCTGAGACTCGCTGGGATCCACTCGAGGAAAGACGCCGCAAACACAAATTAGTGCAATTTTTCAAAATGTACCACCATATTACCCCATCATATATTGCTAATAAAGTGCCGCCACTTATCATATCAACCAGCCAACAACACAATCTCCGGTCGTCTCACAACCATCGAGTTCCATTCTGTCGTACAAACTTGTACCAGCGTTCTTTCCTTCCAAACATTACAAATCAATGGAATAGCTTACCCTTATCTGTTCGTGAGAATTCCTCTATCAGTAACTTCAGAAACTTCCTCAGCAATGGCAACATACGACCACCACTATTTTACAGCGGTAACAAATCCCGCGTAGCTCAAATATATCAATGTAGGTTGCGCCTGCGTTGCAGTAATCTTAATGCCCACTTGTATGACAACATTTATCCCTTACACCCTCCTGCCAGTGTGGCGAGATTGAGTCGACCGAGCATTTTCTTTTGTACTGCCCAATTTACTTAAATCTTCGAAACGATACAATCAGCTCTCTGCCATATGCTATAAATTCCGCTACCCTACTGTTTGGCTCAGAATTATTGAATAATGCCGAGAATCATCATATATTTGAAACTGTACAGTGTTTCATTTTGTCAAGTAGACGCTTCGGCTGATGAAATGCTATCGAGACCTTCTGACATGGGCCACCAGCCCGCACCTAGCCCATTGATATAGCTACTTTTAAACCAGTCAGTTGCAATTCCAGTCCTGCAATGTTTGCACTGACTTGCTCAACGACAGTCTGTATTTTTATGTTTACTTTTTATTTTTTCTCTGCCCTTAAATTTCTGTTTGACTTATTTTTATTTCACTTCCTTTATTATTAATATTATTGTTATTATTATCATTCTGATTATTACCACTTTTACATGTGTTTCTCTTCTTTGTCTGTTTTCCTTCATACTTTTTGTCTTACTGTTTCTCAATTCCGATTATCTAAGTCTTTCTAGGGACGTAGGACCTCGGCATCTACCTTGTCTCACTAGATGAGGAGTACTACCATTTGATAATATACAATATGCACCTTCCAAGTTTTAACAAGTAAACGTCATAAGAATTATTGTAATTTTATAAATAATTCCCCGTCAGACTCCAACTGCCTATGCAGTGTTTGTCCACGACTTTCGAGGCTACTACTTTGTTAGGAAGACTAATTTTAACTATATCTTAAATGAAAATGTTAACTAACCAAGACTTGAAGATGCCAGACCCTGCCCGGTCCTTATAACATGCTTGAATTATTGGTTAATTGTTCCCTCCACATCAGATCAGATAAGATATAGTGACGACCCCCGCTGTACTACCATATTTATTCCTACATTTGAGTGATGGGTAACCATATCAATTTTTGATCAAATCCCTCCCAATTGAGCTCAATTTGTGTCCTACCTCCTTTGCCTGTCTTATATCCTCCTAACTCTGTATCAGCTTAATCAACATTTTGTGCAAAATGTGTAAACATCTGTGAGGTGGCGTCTCTGGGACGCGTGTGGGTGCGTGTATGTTGCTTTCTGCGATCTATCTCGCGATCTTCATGAAAAAACTGCCCGACTACTGTGTCATAGATCGCAGATTGTTGCCCACACGTTCGCGTCTTGGGACTGCCACCTCCCCATTGACCGTAACCTCCACGTTGTGTAAATCCGCATTTTTTCAGGGAGACGACTCCAAAAAGCTTCTAGCTTACTGTCGAGTCCCTTCTATATATTTTGTTCCTTCTTTTTTTCTGTTACTGTGTATACCATAAATGTTTGATTTAGTTTGGATGCTAAGCTTTCTTGTTCCATATGATGTATATATATAACATGATTTTTCAAATAATATTGTTTAAACTAAGATGGCAGCCACCAGTATCACGTATCACTATGGGGGTGATGTCAAAAACATGGCTGCTCATGCGGGTAACCACGACAACCCAACATTTGGGTTACGTGACAGGACGACACTCGGTCCGGTAACTGTGTACTCAAAACCACATTACATACTACTTTCGAGCCTCTTCACCCAAGCAGAAACCTCAACCTTGATGCCCAAATTTGCATCTTCTGGATATATCTTCTTGGGTGTGACGAAAAAATTCAAAAATTAATTTTATTTACTGTAAAATATACTCTAGATTAAACTTCAAAAATATATTATTTCAGTGATACAAATTGAAGTCCAGGATTTCATACACTTAGGGATATAACACCTCTTTCATCAAACACCATTCCTGACAATAGTAAACACCACCACTATGAGACACTGAGTTGAAATTGAAATACGTACTATTATATTTTCAGCGTTTGACTAATTTCAAGTTGCATGTATTACGAGACATGAAATCAATCAAAAGCTGAAAATATACATGTATTATGAACGTGGCGGGGCAAGGTGGTGTTGTATACTAAGGAGTACTGCACGTCGATGGTACTATCATAAGGTAAATGTTACAGATACATTTTTCAAATTACGTTTCAAATTGTTTTAACCGTTTAGGAATAAGTGTTTGTTAATAGTGGAATTATTAAAGTACAGTCCAGTCATAAATTAGCACCTGTTTAGACTGTGAGCTTGTGTCAGTCAATCAAGTGAAAAATACCTTGTTGTGTTCTACCTGTGCTGCAGTTTCAACACAATAGGAGATTAGTGGCTTTGATTCCATGACACTTTATTCACAGTGTGAGATATAACAATGCCTTATTGTTTCAACTCAGTCAGACTGAAACAATGAATTAATAGTCACTACAAAAACACTGATCTCCAATAGTAGTAGACTCTGTTTACATGACAACACAACTCACTTCTGAAGAGAATATATAAAGGACCATGCAGTAATCGAGCTAACATCAAATAGCTTGAGAACTGCATGTAAATAAAAATATATTGCTCTCTGTACCACTTCTGTGCACTCTAGTGTAATTTTGTAAGTGTTTATCTTTAACTCTATCTGTGTTCTGCCTGCTTTTCTCTGTTAAAACTAAATATACTTTAACTAAACATTTTACCAGTAATTTGCTGATAACTAAGACAATAACTGATAACTAAACAGAGTGTAATGGCAACTAACTCCACAACTGAACCCACTTCGGGAGTGGATTTACATCGATGTTGTCTGGTTTTCAAAAAGAGATAGCCAGATTGGACGACACTATTGAGGGTTTGCGCTCCGATCTTAGGGCTCAAAAAGAACAGTTCGAGAAAGAAAAACTGGAGTTAATAAAAGCGTCGGAGGAATCAAAAAGGGAAAATAAGTCGGCATCTGGAAAAAAGGGAAAAAGTAGACATGAATCAGGTTTGGGTTCGTGTTCCAGCAACGGAAGCTCTAAACAAAAGGGCCTAAAACGAACACAATTACGGATATCGCTAGTGCTTCTAAAACAGTTGATACAACTCAGCAGATTTCAAAACCTAATCCTAGCAAGGGGGTGGTGGGCAAAACTAATCCTACACCTGGTTCGCCTTTTATAGATAATACCACTGAGATGGGGAGACCTAAGCACGCCATCTCTTTGGAGGTACCACCAAATCAGGGCTCGGAACTCGTTACCGCCAGTCAAGATAACTGGTTGCATACGCTCATAGAGCAAGAGGCAACTATTGTTCCCACCTGTGATGTGGTTAATCAGACCGAAAAGGATATTGGATACAGACTTCCACGAAAATGGTGAGCCCCTGGAAATAGAAACGGTGGCTAAGAAATCCCGGAAAGCGTCGACAGACACCAATAACCCGGGTGTTGTTGTCGTTGAGACCTCGGACACCATGGATGTTACAGTAGTAACAACCAGTGCTGATATGCATAATGATGGGACATCGGCGGACAGTAACGCAACGGAAACGATACCGGCGACACCAACATTCACCACTGACAGTGGTGGATCGTTCGCCGACAAGGCAAGGGTCCTTTCTAAACAACCTCAAAAGGAAAATGCGGACAAACACCAGACGAATAAACAACAGCATCAACCGCTGCAAAACCCTTGCGTAGTCAGCACTAGGGTTCACACAGAGATTAATGATGTGGATATTGATGTAGCCCTGTCGGGATACCCGTGAGGCATACTAATATCTAAGGCTATAGGCAACCCTACGTGGAAAATTAAAGTACAACGCCCCAATAGGGCCACAAAACTAAACTTCATTAGCAAAGGTGTTTGTATAAACGGACAAAAATATGAGACTGAGGAGTATCGTGTTTTGCCTCAGCCCACACAGTGTCATAAATACCAGACATTTGGCCATATGTTGAACAAATGCAAAGGAGAGTTGCGTTGCATGAAATGCGGCGAAAAACATTTAACAAAGTCATGCAAGGTTTCAACACTGAAATGCTCAAATTGTAACGGGCAACACCCAAGCAATTATCGGGGCTGTCCCCACTACATAAAAGTTAAAACCGACATAGAACTCAAAGCTATGAATGTCAACAGCGCAAAAAACTTAACCTCTCCGCATTCGACGTGCAGCCTAATGGCTGGTTCAATTTTTAATATAATGAACAAACACTTCGACGACAGTCTTTCCGATCCGACATATGTAAAGAAGTTAGGAAAACAGCATCCAAGCTATATCGAACTCATATCTCTTCTTCGCTAATAGAAGCCGCCATAAATAAAATATAAATCACACCTATAACAAGTTAACTAGTACAATTACATCAGGTACTGACCAATTATGGTAAGTTGAAAATAATTCAGTGGAACGCTCGAAGCGTTAACTGCAAAAGCTTACAGATGTCCGATTACTTCACAAACGGAGATGTAATTGGCATCAGCGAAACATGGTTAAAGCTAAGCAAGACATTTTTGCTAAGTGGATTCAACATTATTAGGCGATACCGTTCCACACAACTTGGAGGCGGGGTGGCTGTCCTCATAAAGGCAGGGCTTAAAATATAAAACGATATCAAGCGATCACCTCGACGTAGAGGTGATTGCCGCTGAGATTGAACTAGATCCAAAAAAGTTCCCGTAATCTCATATTATAATGAACCGAAAAAACAGTTGGCAGCAAAGTGTTTGAATTCTTTGAAGAAATACAAACACTGTATTTTCTTAGGTGATTTCAATGCCAAACATCAGGTTTTCGGATGTAATAAAACAGAGCCCAATGGCGACGTCCTCTTCAATATCATAGAACAATTTGATCTTTTTGTATTAAATAACGACCAAGACATTACCCACGTTAGTAACAACACACTCCACCAATCCGACATCCTTGACCTTATTATAACCAGTAAATCACTAAATAATCAAATGCAAGACATATTTGTAGGGGACGATGATTTACGTAGCGACCACCTGTCTGTTCATGCCATATTACATGGTTGCACCGGACCCACAAGATACCCCACAATGAGTAGGAGGAATCTATCCAAAATTGACTGGGACCTCTTCAGAAAAATAATTCAGGTTAAAATAAATAAAAACGACCCAATGAATACCTGCGAGCTCGAACAAGCATGTACCAATCTCAGTGAAGTCATTAAGAACACTCTTGATGAGATTTGTCCCAAACAGACGGTTAAACCGCGGGCCAACAGAAGAACTGAAACCACACTCCAAATAATAAAACAAAAAAGAAAGGCCTTCCGTGCATACAAATCAGAAAAAAACTGCGAACTAAAAAGGTCGAACTTAAAGCCGTGTATAATCGCCTTCATGGCGAAGTTAAAAAAGCAATAGCAAACGACAATCGCAAAAGATGGGAAAAAGTAACGTAAAATCTAAATGGATTCAGGGAGCCTAAAAAGTTTTGGGATACTTTTAAAACCCTTACTGGACAAAAACATAAAGACGTCAGCAGTAAGGCTCTTAAGATCAGCGATGGAACTATGGCCCTGGTTGACAAGACTAAGGCTGGTGCCTTCTCAGAGTTCCTTAAGAAATATCATCGCCCCCATGAGGGCGATAGGTTTGATGATGAGTACAAAGAAAAAGTAAACAAATCTGTTCAAGACAATAAGACAACGTTTAACGATGCCAACTTCAGCCAAACGCCCGAGGACGGAGATGGCGATGAACTTACGGAACCGATAAGCCAAGAAGAAGTGGCTAACACAATTAAAAAATGTAAGTCTTCTTCTTCCCCAGGAGAGGACGAGGTCTCATATAAAATCCTGAAAAAATGTCCCAATACTTTTTTCCGTAGACTCACTAACCTCCTAAACTGCTGTCTCTCTAGTGGATACTTCCCAAAATGTTGGAAAGTAGCTAGAGGAGTCATGATACCCAAACCCGACAAGGACTTGAGCAACTCAGCAATTTACCGCCCAACCAGCCTACTCAGCTCTTTTGGAAAAAAATTCGAACGGATTCTCACGACTAGACTCCGCAGCTATCTCGAATCAATCAACGTTTTTCAATAAGTGGCAAAGGGCCTACAAAAGCCAAAGTGAGGAAATCGGGTATGTTTATAGACTGGTAGATTATATGAAAACGGCGTTCAGTCAAACAGAAATAGGAACCGCGCTATTACTCGACGTAGAAAAAACCGTTTGACTCTGTCTGGCAGAATGGCATGAGATACAAACTAGCTAAAATGGGGCTACCTACCAAAAGTCTAAGGATCATATCATCATTTTTATCTGATCGAAAAATCAAAGTGAGGGTCAACCGCGAGGTGTCAAACGAGGTAAAACTCGAAGCGGGCACTCCACATGGTTTGGTCCTTAGCCCGCTTCTATTTGAAATATATGTGAATGACATTGACAAAGTAGGGAAGAACCATGTTGAACTATCTCAATTCTCAGACAACAAAGGAATGTGGACGGCCAGTAAGTCTCGAAACACAATACAAAACCGCCTGCAGGATACCATCCGCGACCTTCAAGACTGGTGCGCTCTGTGGCGCATCAAGCTATATGCCGCGAAAACACAAAGAATCACATTCTATAAAAAGCAAAGGAAAAAACATGTCCTTAACATTGAGCTTAAGCTTTACGACCATAAACTTGAAGCTAGTAATGAGGTAAAGTTTCTGGGATTCACCCTGGATAGCAGTCTCAATCTAAACAATCACTTAAACTCAGTCACTGTCAAAGCCACGAAGCGCATCAATTTCCTGAAAGTGATTAGAGGTAAAAATTGGGGAGCCAATAAAGACGTTCTCCTTAAGCTATACAAATCATATATACGCCCAGTACTAGAGTATGGGGCCATAATAACAAGTGACCTGAATAAAACCAACATTGAAAAACTACAACGGGTCCAAAATCATGCCTTGCGCGTGGCACTGCGCAAGCCCACGTGGACATCGATAAAACAGCTTCACGAGATAGCAAAATAGTCACTATAGCAATGCTCTTAAAAGATCTTCAAAGCAAAACTCATCGCGTCCTCAATAGGGACCCTAAATAATTTGGGGCGCGTCCATCGAAAGGGTTTTACTTCACCCCCATTGCCCACGTGGGGGCACGGTGACGCTGTGTACTAAGGCGTACTGCACGTCGATGGTGCACCTGTCTTCAACCAATGCTCGCCTTGCTTGTGTGGAGTTAGTATGTTGGGGGGCTGACAGTTGCTCGCCGTTGCTCGGTGGTTCTCTCCGGTTACTCCGACTTCCTCTACCCGTAAAACTGTCGTGGTCATGATTAGCCATTGTGCAGAAATATGTGACCTTAAACACAAATAAATAAATAACCCGAAAGGGTTAAAGGTTACATCATTGCGATGGGGTGAGCCAGGCATTCTGTGACATAAATTCAGAACTGTCTGCGGGTGACACGATACGCACGAAAGCTTGCCTCTGTTACCAGTGGGAGGTGCAAACAGCGAGGAAAATCTCACCCTGCTGCCGGGTCTCCCCTCCCCAAGATAAAAATTTCTGGGAAGAAATGCTGGCTTCCCCATTCACATGTCACTCGCCATCACGGACCGAACAGTTGTAAATTAAAAACCGAATTACTCTAATTTCCAGCTCTCTACCTTTTCTACCTCCTCTATCTCATCAGACACACGACCAAAGTGAATGACAAACTATGAGGGATTGAAACAATCCTCATGCAAAGATGTGTAGAAAACCTAACAAGGCCAAGGCAAGTATTGAAACAATCTTGCCAGTAAACAGCCCTTTTAAGGGATTTTTTGGGTGGGAGTGGGTGGGTGGCGGGGGAAGTCATTTGGAATTCCCTAAGAATAAACAGATACCTCATAATCACATACGGCATCCTGTCTCCCAGAAGACTTGATGGATGACTCCCGGATTTTCAAAACTAAACTGTTGGAGCTTTTTTGAAAAAGCTAAACGGACACGGAGCCTGCGTTTGGTGTTGAGAAATTCGACGCCGATCAATGGAAGTGGCGCTTACATTTTCTTCGTTCTCTTGTCTCCAGGGAAAAACGTTCCGATAGTACCCGTGTTTTGCCCCAAAACTCCAGTACTATGACTTTTAGAAGGTGTCATATTAACCAATCACGGCTGATGTTACAAACGTGGGGCATCATAAATTAGTAAAAATGTCGCGAAAGTTAGTTAAAGTATTCTGAGGTAATTAGAAGAGCTATAGCACTGAGAACTTGTTTTTCGGTACAGATATTAATTAAGTAGCCCAATGTACTTACTACATTAAATGCTTCTATAAAGAGAGCCAGCATAGAGTTGAAAAGATTTTATTAGTTCAGTTTAAATCACAAAGCTTATAGTTGTAAATAACGGTACCTAAGTCCTTTCTCATAAGCAAATGGGGCAAACAGAACCTGTGCCCCTGTTTCTTTCATTTGCTTGGAGATGAACTTTGTTACCATTATTTACTACTATTAGATCCGTGATTTAAACTGAACAAATAAAATCTCTCAGGGTACTCCATCTTCCTCCACCCGTAAAACTGTCCGATACGTGGTGACTCTGGATGTCGAAATTGTAGTTAAAAACCCCAATAAATGAATAAATAACATGGTTTACGAAATGGTAGCAATAATTAAAACAAAAAGTCAAAGATCTTGAAAATAAAGTTTTTTATACATGGTGTGCGTTAAAGCCCGAGAAAGTTGTACAGCAAACATTTTTATTACACCTCTGAATCGACCGTTTGCATATCATTAGTTCAGATATATCACCAACTGAGGAGATAAACATCACATCGACTTTGTAGGTGCTAGATTATGGCACCGATGCAAGCCATCCAAAACTGCCTCTCGTGTTCTGTTCCTGGAAAGCACCACAAACAATACTGAACGTTAATCTACATATGCATTATGCTCATGACTTTGGACAAAAAACAGCTCAGATATCATTTTCGATTGCAAGAAGTGGCTTTCAGTGTGGTAAAATAACTATGAAATGTGTTACAATCTGCAACGATATTTATATTTTCCATTCCAAAAAAAATGCCATGAACACAAATGAAATATCAGTAAACGTATCTTCACGCATGAAAGTTGTGAGGATATATTCACTGGTGAAGAAGAAATGCCACTTTCTAGACTGTCTTTTTCTTCACAATAAATGCTTCAATATTATTGTGTAAAATTATTTGTGTATTTTTTCAGTATTTAACGGTGTAAGGACAGTTTAATTTACATCGTGGTCGTCTTTTAATAGCAGGTTCACATTATGTTTGTGAACTAAGTAAAATGAACAATAGTGAACTAGCTGTTTTCCAATTCCCACGTGAAGATTACGATCAGCTTTTTTCTTATATTATTTTCTGATTTTATTTTGAGAAAAGGAAATGTTGAATGAAAATAATTTTAAAAATAAAAAATAGAATGTTTTGATGGGATCTATATCGATTCACTGAAAACGATAAGAAATCATCAGCTGATACAAAACAGGCGGGAGGGGGATTTCCCATGTTTAGTTTGCATGAGATGTGTGTGGATTTGGTGGTGCTACATGGACTTAATGTCCAGAAGAGATCATTGTCAACATGATGCGGCTCTGTATCTTGTAACTTTTCCTAACTGGGACTTGGCTGTTCTGTGTGGCAACCCCCACTCGGGAGGTAATAAAACACGCACTGCGTTTTCAAGCGTTCTCTTTAAACAATCATGTCAACGCTTTGAAAATGCTCGGTATAGGGATAAACAAACGAAAGAGAAGTATGAAAGCACTATAGCTGTATTCCCGTGAAGTACAGTTTCAGTATTTTCCTATTTATTTTTACTTTTAGATGCGCCACTCGCAGGATCACACGATCATATTTGTGCACTCAACTTCACGGGGTCCTCCCGTTGATCACTACAAGGAACTTGCGTTTAACCTTTTAGCAAACACAAATGCAGATGAATAACTTAAATTGTTTTATATTTTGTTTCAAAAACATAAATAATGGCCCCCCTAATTGGAACGAGCTCAATGAGTTCGTTCCAATGAGGGATCATAAGCTATGTATTTGAGATAAAAAAAAATTTAACAAAATTGAAAAACGATTTTTTGTGAATAGCGATCGCCTGTTTTGTGTTTCGTTAGGTAAAGGGTTAACACTATGGGACATTTACCCCATTCCTCTCTTTAAACAAATATGTGTTCACTCCATCTGGCTCGGAAATAATCCACCAAGAAAAATATAGATCGTCCTTTATCTCCTGGATTATAACTTCTCGTGACCCGGGCTTTACCCGATGCTGTCCTCGTGAACCCGTTTAATTTTACATCCCAGCTTCAAGTCTCTCCATGTGTACCAGAATCTGTACGCAGGACTTCCTTTTTTCAGGAAAAGAGAAATATATTACATATAGACATAAATACATACATACATGTAAACGTATACATAATATATAATATATAATAGGTAAGTCAATATAGTTTATATAAATATGTGTATGTAGGTACCAAAGAGAAGATGAGAGACAGTGAAATAAGAAGTGTAGAGAGATAGGAAAGTGTTATAGAAAAAGAGTCAAAGGTACACACGCTGGGTGGGGTGACCATTTTACTGTGAGGGTAGTATGGGTTTTGTTAAGTCATTCTCCTACATTTAAAATTATTTGGCTTTGTTAGTTTTGTGTGAGATGAGTTGTTGAGTCAGGAACGTATACATATATACACATATACAGATATAAACATATACTTACATTTCTACATACACATATACACGCATATATGCATATGTATACATTCGTGTACATCTGTAAATATATATATATACACACATATATACGTTTCTAGCTATGAATTGTTGTCTCTGATACTGCAACCAAAAGCGCCTCAGGGCTTTTCTAAAGTCCCCGAATCATGCTGTTGGTAATATGTCACTCTTTCGACGTAGTATTGTACACGTATTCCATTCTTATATGTATTGAAGTTGGGTAAACGCTTCTGCATTTTAGCTCTATAAATATGGAATTTGGCAAATAAAATTAAAAAATTAAGTATTTCTGAAACTGGATCTAAAAGTGGAATACCGAGAAGTATAGTTTCTTTTGAGAGGTTCGATGGGAAGTCAGAATTGGTGGTGATCCAGTATGTAAAATCTCGCCAGAGAGACTGTATTCGGGAACATTTGCAGAAAAGATGGATTAAAGTTTCTGAGTTTGACAGGCAGATCGTACATAGATCTGTAGGGGAAATTCCATTTTTTTAAGCAGAACATTTGTTCCTAATATTCTTGTATTGATGCGATACTGAAACCATCTGTATTTGATTTCTGTAGTACATCGGAATGGGTTCGAAACAGCTAAATACCATCGATCGTTTTCCAGTTGGCATTCCAAGTCGGTTTCCCATTTCCGTTTGTATACGGTGACTAGGGGCTTGCGAATAAATTTCCGATATATTTCCCTGGGATTATTTAAAGTGTCGAATAGCTGGTATGGTAGGACTGGGTTTGGGGAAGGGTTTAACAAATTGGTTGGTGGAGTTGTTTTGAGATAGGTGGAAACTGCACGTCTGATTCCAATAAATGTGACTAAGTCTGTGTTAATATTAAATTTAAACCTGAAGTTTTCGAATGACAATATCGTCCCATCTGTGTCAAGTATATCATTGATGAACATTACTCCTGATTTTCCCAATTTTTATAGTGTACTTCTTTTTTGTTTACTTTAATATAGTTATTGTTCCATAAATATGTGGTATATAAGTCGGTTCTAGAAACGGGTTCTGATATTTCAGTATAATATGGCCATGATTTTACCACTTCTTTCCAAAAAGGGGACGAAATTTTAGACTGAAGATTTTTCAAATATATCGAACTAGACAAATACCATCGTTTATTGGCAAGTGAAACGTATCTATCAGAAACGGTTGTCCAGGTTGATGCTTTGGTTATTGGTCTTCTTACCCATGATATTTCATGTAATTTAAAAATGCCTGAATATCGATCATTTTTACCCCGCACTCTGAGTAATTTTGTATGAATATTTTCCTTTTAATTTTATCCACTCCCTGCTAAATAAAATTAAAAAAATAATTTATTTAAATCATTCATTAAGTTATCTGAGGGGTTCGGAAGTGCCAGGAAAAGGTAGCCAATCTTTGAAATGGCCAGGGATTTAAGTACTGTTACTCTACCGAGAGGTGTCAGGTTCCGCTTTGACCAGTTATTTAGAAGCCTCTTAATGTCTGTTAATTTTTTATTGTAGTTATTTATTACCATTAACTCGATATTGTCGTAGAAATCTATTCCCAAAAGTTTGAAATGAGTTGAGTTCCAATGCAATTTCCACCTGTCGCATATCCTTTCCGTGCAGTCTTATTTACTACCTATCCAGGACTTTTTAGCTACACACACGTGTTACTGTTCGAGTCACTATTAAGTTTGTTTGTGTAAGTTTTATCACTTTTGAACGACATGACTTTTGTAATTTCTGTTGCAATTGCGCTTATCGAAGAATAGGTATAGCGCAGGGTTTATAGCTGAGTTACTATAACCCAGCCATAGCACGATGGACATTATGAACGGGTCCACCGCATTTTTCATAAATGAAGATACAATACTGCATACAAAGAACGGCATCCAGCAGGCGAGAAACGCTGCAGTCATCACGGTTATCGTTCTTGACACTGTCGCCTCCCTACAACTCAGTCTCATCTGGATGCTTTTCCGTCCATGGAAGTTTTCTTTGAGATATTTAGTGCCCAATCTAATCTGATAGTAGGTCATTGCATTGAATGCTATCATCATGAAAGCAGGGATGTAAAACGTAATTACCGATGTACAGAGATTGTACGATGCATTAGGTCGAAAAGTACAATCCCCCGTGCAACGAAAAACTTCATCAATGCCTAATTTGTGAATACCGCTAAAAATAAATCCAAAGGAAATGGCGAATGGTAAGAGCCAACAAGGAATCAATATAAAACATATAGATCTTTTTGTGAAACACGAACGATGAAAAAAAGGTTTCCCTATGGCCAAGTAACGATCTATAGAAAGGCAGGATAAATGCAGAATAGAAGTGGAACAGAAAGTAACATCCAAACTACTTGAAAGGTCACACACAATGTCTCCAAGATCCCATATATAGTCGTTAAAGTGTCGATAGATTTGAAATGGTAGAACGGTGAAGGCCACCAACATATCCGCTACACATATTGAAAGAATAAATATGTTTGCTGTCTTAGAACTGCCAATTTTTCTGTATACTACTATCCTTCTACAGACTAGAGCATTGAGTATAAGTATGGAAACTGCTATTATAACGAGCATTGCCGTCACTGCATGTTTACTCAATCCGTGAGAGTATCGTTCTGCTAGACTGTTGGTGGAGCTGTCGCAAAGACGAGCACCACCGTTGCTTGTATTGTTCGGTATTATATTCGGCTCAGCTTCTATAATTTTACTAATATTTTTATTGTTCAAGTCAGGCATGTTGTCCACTCCACTTATCTTTTCTTTGCATCTGACAGAGCTGACTTCCTAATCGTGTGTGCAATTCACAAAGTCCCAAGTTTAGTCTTCTCGGTGAGTTTTGTGTATTTGGTCTTCTTACGACATTAAGCCATTCGACCTGTAAGTAAACAAGAAATGATTTAGAGCAGATAAAAATGCTTTATACTGGAGAGTTCTCAGGGTTGTAAATCTATGGGAAACATGTTTTGGTGTTACGTGTTTACAACTGTCCTGCCAGAAATTGTCTTTCGGGTGTACAGGTCGGCGGCTGGAAGAAGTTGCACTGACGTCGGAAGTGGTTCGATGACCTGGCAGGGGCCAAAATAATATTCATATAAAGTTTCTGCTTATGTTTAACTTTACGGTTTATTCCTGCAAAATGGTTTTATAAATTATATTAAGATTGGAATAATAAATAATAAACTATGCCAAAGATTATGATGCCTCACGAATGTTATTAGTCAGAATGAGTATCGAGTGACAGAGATTTATGACAGAAAATACTTCACACAACGTAGAAATTGTGTCTTACCTTAGAAAAATCTACACTGAGTGAAAATTATGAAACAGAATAATATAGAAATAATAATAATAAAACAAACAAATAAATAAATAAATAATAATAATGGCAATAAAAAAAATAAATAATAATAATAATAATAATAATAATAATAGTAGTAATTGCAATTATAATAATAAAAATAATAATAATAATAATAATAATAATAATAATAATAATAATAATAATAATAATAATAATAATAATAATAAATAAATAAATAAAAAATAAGTAAATAGCACGAGCGTGCGTGTGTGCGTGCGTGGGTGCGTGTGCGCGCGTGCGTGCGTGCGTGCGTGCGTGCGTGCGTGCGTGCGTGCGTGCGTGCGTGCGTGCGTGCGTGCGTGCGTGCGTGCGTGCGTGCGTGCGTGCGTGCGTGCGTGCGTGCGTGCGTGCGTGCGTAAGGGCGTGCGTGCGTGCGTGCGTGCGTAAGTGCGTAAGTGCGTAAGTAAGTGCGTGCGTATGTGTAGAGAAGATATACACGAATAATATGTTAGTTCAACAAATAAATTCTTTCGACTGAATATCTGAGAAAAATAGAATGTTGACACATTTAAAAAAACACCGAAGCGAATTCTTTTGCAATAAAGTAAGGATATAGAATTCTAATTAGAACAATTCCCGCGATTAGAGATTATTATTATTTATGTATTGGTGTTTAAGGTCATATACTTCTGCACAATGGCCAATCATGACCGTGGCAGTTTTACGGGTGGAGGAAGCTGGAGGACCCGGAGAGAACCACCGAGCAACGACGAGCAGCTGCCAGCTCCTCAACATCGTTACTCCGCACTGCAGCTCAGGCAGGGTTAGATTGGTTGAAGACATGCGTACCATCGACGTGCAGTTCGCCTTAGTACACGGCGTCATCGTGCCCCCATGTGGACAATCGGAGTGAAGTGCCTTGCCCAAGGACACAACGCGGGAGTCCGCGATTAGAGATAAACTTGCTTACCGATTTTTTAGATAGAACAGACTTCAAACCTTCAACCTTGATTTCATTTGATAACAATAAAATGAGTTCACATCAGTTAATCAAGCTTCTACGCGCAGAAGTTAATATCGCAACCTACGCAGAACACATGGCATTTGTCCTTTGTAAAATTGACAACAGCATTCCACTTGTCCGTGAAATACAACCCAGATAAATGTCGATGGTTCAGAAAAATAAAAAAATATATACTGGTAAATTATTCCATTACATGTTCCTATTTTTTATCAAAATGTTGACTTGCCTGTTGACACGATGTATTCCTTTGAAGTGCAACTATTTATTGTTTGTCACACACTACTATGAGCATGTTAGCAGCTATAAAATTAGCCAAACATTTCGTACAACCACCTACTTTTGCAATTTTGAACTTTGCAAACCTTTCGAGACGTAGAAAGTTTTATGGATTCCTCCATCTATAATTGTTGCTGTGATGCATTAGTGGCAAAAACAACGAGTGGCTGTGGAACATTTACCCAAGTCTGCTTGCGAGTGTTTGTGTGTGGGTGTGTAAGGATGTTGAAGGGGTGTATGTGTATGTGGGTGGGAGGGAGGTAGGGAGGGAGGGAGGGAGATGAGCTGTGTATGTGGAGAGATTATAGATAGCAGTTACCAACAATCAGAACGATACACGTTTGGGTTTGGTTTGCTTAACCTGGTTTTTAACGGGTGTAACTACTAGACATTTTTTCGTCTGGGTCTGGTATAGTTTGGTCTTAATTTTAAAAAGGTAGAAAATAATAAGACTATCTGAGGGAAAAATAAACCAATACGTTTACGGGATGGTGAAAAAGAATCAGATGTCTTCTGACACATCCCTAGAGCAGTAGAGTGAGCGAAGAAGGTCATGGGACAAGGCGGCAGGGTTGAATCCAGTAGTGGCATTTCTGTATTTCTGTGGTTGTTGGAGAGGTAGAACCAAACTCTACTAGCCTTCTCAGGGCCGTCGGAACACCAAATTGGCAGGGTGGTTAACATCAATATTTATTTGCCAGTCAACCAAACCAGTTCAACACGAAGTTTAAATCACTTTTTTCTCTTTTTTATCAAGTTTGAAACCTATCAAGGTTAAATAAATATATATATATATATTTATTTTTAAAAAGAATACTATTTCGGCAGCATATTACAGGAAAAGAGAAACGTTTCAGCAGGAAACAGCTGTGCCAGCGCGTATTGTTTGCCAGAATTACAAATTAAAAATATCAAAAAATGCATTTTGCCCACTTTGGATGTTGACTCCATGTACACCAATATTGGCATACACAAAGGAGTAGAAACCGAAAAACTGCGTTCGAAAAATATCCTGACACTCAACACAAAGATTAAGAGATTTTAGATCTACTGGTGTTGAGCCTGAAAGGAAATGATTTCGAATTCAATGGAGATATTTTTTTTACAAATCATGGGCTGTCCTATGGGTTAGAGATTTAGTCCACATTTTGCAAGTATCAACGTAGCTGAATGGGAGGAGGGGGCTTTAAGTAAGTGTGTGGATATTTGGATGAAATATTAATTACTTGGGAACACTCAAGAGAGGAATTTGATCATTATTTTAGAAATTTTGAACAGTCATGATCCTAAGATCAAACATAAAACTACCACAAATCAAGATTCTGTTGATTTTCTAGATGTGACAGTATACAAAGGCAAACAATTTCAATCATCCGGTTGGCTCGACTATAAGGTATTTTTCAAACCAACCGATTCACACCAACTTCTACGCACCAAATCATTCCATCCACCCCAGACTTTGAAGGATATAATAAATTCACAGCTCAGACGGTTTCACCGCAATTCGAGTGATGCGATAAATTCCCGGGAGGTCTGTTCTATTCTCTTTAAGTCGATGAGATCGATGGGATATTCCACTCGCCTCCGCAGAAGTATGAAACCCTTAGCAAATTGGAAAAAGTCTGGATATCAATGATTTTGAACCATCAAAAATTGAAAACAACAAAGTATTACATATCAAAAAAGGTGCAGTTGTGAATTATGACAAACCTCATTTCAAATTATATAGAGAAATCGCTTGACTGGACTGGTTACGTGAAATAATTCATGAGAGGGGAGGGACGTTGTATAAACAGGAGTGCGCGAATGCTCACGAGTGTTTTACTATATAGTCCCTCGCCTCGAATGAATTATTTCCCGTAACCAGTCCAGTCAAGCGATTACTCTGTTTATTACTTTTCATTATTAACGATAATTATATTATTCAACCCTTTACCTAACGTAACGGCCAGCGCTATTCTCAAAAATCGCCAATTAATTTTCATTATTTTTTCATTTTTTGTCTCTAAAACATAGGTTATGACCCCTCATTGGAACGAGCTCGTCGACCTCGTTCCAATGAGGGGTCATAACCTATGTTTTTGATACAAAAAAATGAAAGTAATAGCTATTCAAGAATTGTTTTTGCAAGTGTCGTCTGCTTTACATATTAGGTAAAGGGTAAAAAAAAACAAAAAAACAATGAAGTCCCTATTACACTCTCGGCAAAGCGTCCTCGTTTGTGCGCACGGATACATGACACAATTGTTGATTGCATAATTCACTTGTGAAGTTATCGTTTATAATCAAACCCGGAAATCCCAGTAAATCCCACTTTGGACAGTAATAAATATTTTTATGCCGGATAAAAAGATGAATTTTTGATGAAACAAACAAAAAATCACTACCGAATTCGCAGCTTCCTCCATTGTGATTCACCCAAGGTGGTTCATCTTATCACTTGTAATCGCTGTCGAAAGCAGTATGTTGGTGATTCTCAGAATCCATTCCGTGAACGAGCGACACGGCATAAACTTGATATAAAACACAATGATGATACTCCAGTAGCAGAACATTTCAATCTTCCTGTCAATTCATTAACCCGCGTAATCTCCTCGTCCGGGCCAAACTTGAACCCTTCGGGGGGAATAGAATAAACTTCAGTTTTTGCCAGTCAAGTTAACCAGTTTCCTTTCTCTCTATCTTCAATTCTGTCAAAATCTTTTCCAGGAGGGCAGTCTGGCCCATTTAAAACAAAGCAAAAAATATTAAAAAAATCAAAAACTTTTTAGATGTTTGTGACGCAGTGGGAGCTCCGAAACCACTCCTTTTTAACATTGTCCTATCTATGCAGTTCCCGGTCAAAAGCTAACTGGGCACTGCATGGACGGGAAGGGAGGGGCGGGTGGATTTGACATTTAGTCTTTCGCAAAATATCATCACGTAGTATACAAACAGTAAAAAGTGTTTTTCAGTAAACATCTTTGCAAGTACGTTTTTTTAGTTTCAAATACATACTAGCGAGTGCCAGATCACTTATGTGCCCAGAAGAAATTCTTAGATTCATGAAAAAAGTATTTTCTAAAAATGTTGCAATTTTCAGGCAGTCCCCACCTAATAGAGTTCTGTGCCAATTTACCTCCGTCTATTTTATTACCTTCCGTCGAGGAATAATCGGATTGGGATTTTACATCAATAGGTTAGCCACACTACACAGTTTTGGAGCCCGGGCGGTTTGGGACACTATTCCTGATTGGTGACTTGCGTTGGTGTCCTGGCGGTCCACTCCCATAGCTACGACGGGAGGAAATCACAGAGGACCTCCAGTTAGAATGTGGGACAGCATGGCCTGGCTCTTTGGGAGTTACTGGCTAGTTAGCTTTGGCGCTGAAACATCTCCAAAATGATTGTTTTTATTGTGGATTTATATCGACTCTTCCTATATCTGAATAATTTTTTATTTGATCTGTTTATTAGTTTCTCCAAACGCAGGAAAACACATCAGAGTTGGGCACATGAGATCTTGGTACGAAAGGTACCCTCAGGCCGCTACTTGTGCGACCCCATTGCCCCAACGTACTGGAAAACGTACCGATCACGATCTCTTTCTTCGCCTTCTCTTTCACCTTATCTTTCTGCCTCCTCTTTCACTCCAGATGAATGGCCCAACTTGCAACTGTCTCCCGCCATACGTTTGGCTTTGGACAATTCCAAGTTGGATACCGCGACCGGGGGATCTTTTTCATCTCCTAGCTCATAGTTTCGGCATCCGGGAGGCCATCAAAAAGATACTTGCACCTTCCTAATATTTGAAAGAAAAGTATTTTGTTTGGTAGCTCAAATTTAGCACGTTTTGATCACCCCCATCCCTCCCTCCCCTGTCGAAAACCGGGGCTTTGTCGTTGCTGGGAGAAATAGATTCACGCCGCGTATTCAGCCAAAACTCAAGGAGTGTTGCCTGAACCCGTGCGTGAACGTATGTCTCGCCGTAACGAATACGACCGTTTCACTTTGTTGGGGTGGTTCTTATCCTGAAGGGGTCAATGACTTTTCCTCGAGAAGCATAAATCAACGAGGGTTCACTGAAAACAACAATTTTAATACATAGGCCTATGCATAAAAATAAACATGGTAATTTGTGACTTACATGGAATCCAATGAATATGAAAAACAAAACGTCAATCAACCTCTACCCACACAGTTTTTGAGTCATTGCGGGCCCGCATACTCTGTTGTCGATGGTTTTTCCTCCTTCTCGCTGGTGTTTGTTCTTTGGTCGCCTCTTCACTTCACTCTTTCACTGCCGTCGCACGGCCACTAACGTATTGTCACTTCACTGGACGCCTTTGCTCTAACATGTGACGGAATGTCATTGTACCATTGCCGTCGCACGGCCACTAACGTATTGTCACTTTACTATATCGCTTTCCCTCTAACAAGTGACGGAATGTCACTCTTCCATTGCTGTCGCCGGCCACTAGCTTATTGTCACTTTACTGGACAGATTTCACTCAAGCAGTCGCCACCAATGGGGTTAAACTCCCCCCTACGTTTATCTCAGAATGATGTTCATACAGGCAAGCCTACTCTGCCTGCGCATGTCTTACCTTCTACAACAGGTATGCCGTCTTCCTAAATACTAATAGCCCCCTGAGCTCGCACTTTCTACTTCTGATTCTACACTCAGATATGGCCACCGACTTGGCCCGCGACTGTTAGCCAAGGAACATACTCTCAAACACATGATTCATTCACGTGCATCCACCTTCATCCTTCTCTCCTAGAGCTATCTCGCAATCTCGCTCTCCTATTACACCAATATCCTCATAATTTTATACACACGGTCACACGCATGCGCACACTTACGCGCACCACAAATAACTCCCAGAACTATGACTCGGTTCCCCATTGGAACGCATGAGTCTATCCACATCCCATATAAACTTCACGAGCAAAATTCCACTGGCGCACAATAGGAGGCGGTCCGTTGGTACACACGCAGCCAACAGGTCCCCCTATACACTCACACTCTCTCCATTGTAAAATATAAAATTAATCTACCTCTCCCGTATTTACACTCACGCAACACCTGCGTAACACAAAAAAAAAATTAGCAAGTGGAATCCACCAAGACCCAAGCCAGCCGATGAGCCCCTTGCCCCAACCCCAATCAACTCCTATCATCTCACTAACTTGCCCCCATCCTTGGATAGGGTGGCCCGCCCTGCTCATGCCCGTCAGCGGGTTATCTGCCCTGTTAGGCACTAACTTTAAATACTTCCATGTGTGGTGGGACCCTTACTATTCCATAGAGAGCCCCTCAGCCCCCTCCGCTTGGACCTATTCCTTGTGCGTGTATTCCACCAAGGATCCCACTCATCTTCGCGCCCAACACCTAGAGGCCTCCAGGCGATGCCTACCGTACCAAAGTTCGCTGCCCCAGCTGCAACGCTGTATTGATTGACTCCTGTCAATCCCACCTTGGGTGCCCCACTCCAAGTTCCAGGGCCCCTCTTAACTCTACGTCTCTGATGCCATTGTGTGGCTACTCCGGCCACCTCTTGCGGCCTCTTCTGGCCTAATGTACCTCCCTCCCTCCCCCCCACCCCCCCCCCCCGCCGATCACGTGAGTCCAGTGTCCTTTATATTTTGGCATCTCCTCAAAAACCTTGCGTGGTAAATCACTCCACATCCGTCTACGTCTACTCGGCAATGACCATTGCCCATTACTTTTGTTACAGCGTATGGCTCATCCCACTGTAACTCTTGTCTACCTAACTTTCGTCGGCCGGAGCACGGTCACATTTTGACCGACCCAAAAGTTCCTAACCTTTGGTCTATTTCCGTACCGATCCTTACTATGCCCCCTCTCTTCCACATACATTGGCTGCTTCTGTTCAGGGACCCCCTTGACTTCCGTCGTCGAAGGGTTAACCTTTGGGGCCTCCAGTGTACACCGTACCTGTGTATCATTACTCGACTCCACTGGTCTCTCCAGTGATTTCACCTGCCGCTCTGCCTCCGCGGCTTGAGCTCGGGTGCCCGCCCCCAATGCTCTTTTGGGTGATCTCCTCTCCGACCATGTCTTGTCGGGTTCTGAACATACCCGGCTATGTTCCCAAGCACGAGGTCATAGATGGGCGCCTCAATACATATATCCTCTACCTTACCGCAAAAGAAAGGGGTATCCACCCTCACCCTCGCAAGGGGGAACCTCCTAGTTGTCCCATCTATTAGCACGCACATGTGGTCGTACCCTGTTAGCTGTCCATTGCTAACGAGTTCCTTCTTCACCGCCGCGCTACTGCACCCTGTATCCCGTAACATACGGACTTCTCGGTCACCCATATACGCTGGGTACACCGGCATCTCCTGTTTACCAAGGGCGGGGTATCCCTCGCACAGCCCACTAATTATGGGAACTCCTGCCCCTTCCAGCCTGAGCTGCCCAGCCTCCAGTGCTTGGCGCAGTGGGCTCCTCTCTGGTCCGATTGTTTGACAGAATGCCGCAGTCTGCCTCCTCTCCACAGGCTGTATCGAATTACTCCTCATTCCATTCCTAATCGGGGACGTGTTCCTTCGTCAAGTTCTTTGGGGGCCCCTGTTTTGTCTCCCTGTGGCCATCCTTCTCCAACAGTCTCTTGTTCCCCCTTTTGTTGCATACAAAACAAGTTGTGTCCCAGGTCATGACCCTCTCTGATTTCCCCTGGAACCTTCCAGCTCGGGGATTGGGTTCCTAACGGGTGCCTTTGCAACCACGTTATTCCCATTCCTGTCCGACCTACCCCGGATCAGACCTCCCCCCATGAGCCTCCAAATACTGCTCCGCCACCCTAGCCATTTCCTCCACGCTACTTGGCTTCCTCTCCTTAACAAACAATGCCATCTCGAGGGCACACGCTGACATAAACTGCTCCCTGATAAGTAAGTCCTTCAGGGAGAGAAATGACTGTTCAATTTCAGATAATTCGACGCACCTGCCGAAATACCTCGTGGCCCTTGACACAAACTGGTACACACTTTCACCCTTCTTGGCCTTGCATTGTCAGAATTTCGTCCTGAAACCGTCCTCGATGAGCTGGTACCTCTTGAGTATAGCCTTTCTCAGCTCACCGTAGTCATTAGCTTGGTCAGGGGGTATGCTCACATATACTTGTAGAGACTTGCCCGCCAGCAACGGACTAAGACTGCCCCCCCCCCCCCCCTCCCCAGGCATCATCGGGCCAACCCTGACTTGAAGTAAACCTTTCAAACCTCTGTAAGTACGCGTCAATGTCGTCAGTCTGTTCACTGAACTTGGGCAACTGGGGCTACGGTGTCCTCACGTTTCCCCCGGGACTTTCTCCGCCCCGTCTACCATTAGCTCCGAGTAACTGCGCCCTAGCCCTTAAAATTTCCTTCTCATGTTAGCTTTCAGCCTCCTCACGCGCCCTGTTAGCCTCCTCACGCGCCCTTTCAGCCTTCTCACGCGCCCTTTCAGCTCTTTCGCGCTCATCCTGAATTTCTGCTCTTAGTGCTGCCTCTCTCTGTCCCCTTTCACGCTCTCTCTCAGCTCTTTCAAGCTCTAACGCAACCTGACGCTATGATTCGGCGACCATTTCTTTCGCCGTACGCTTTCGCTCATCTCTCACAAATTTTTGCAATTCATTACCCGCAAAGCCCGCTCACCCATACTAATTAACTCTTCCAAGATTGGGATATCCATCACTGAAATTTATCACTAAAAATTTCACACAAAAAATATTTTTTTTGAGTTAAAGGGTTAATTATTTCCTATCCTACACTGCGTCTTATTATTACGCGAGAATTTCCACCACCGTTATTTTAACCCTTTACCCAACACAGAGGATATCAAAATTTATTATTTTAACTACCAATGAGTTCCAATGAGGGGTTACATGATATAGTTTTGTTGAAATACTTTGAAAAATTAATTTTTTCAACTGCTCAATTTGCAAATTACGCGGGCGGATGCTGGCGATTCGTTCGGTAAAGGATTAAATTCACCGATCTAACACCAAACTTAAAACAACCATAAGTCAATATTCTGTTGATTTTCAAGATGTACCCAACTCATTAGCAATAGCTATATAGCCTCTAAGGGTTAACAAAACAAACATACAATATGCAGCTTGTCTGTCAATTGTCTTTAATCCAATTACATCTACATTCAAATGAAAGGCGGTTTTCTGGAGAAATTGGTGTACTCATGTCTCCATACAATGTGATCATCACAAAATACACCATATTTAAATATTAACCCTTTACCTAACGTAACGGCCAAAACCGGCCAGCGCTATTCTCAAAAATCGCCAATTAATTTTCATTATGTTTTTCATTTTTTGTCTCAAAAACATAGGTTATGACCCCTCGTTGGAACGAGCTCGTCGAGCTCGTTCCAACGAGGGGTCATAACCTATGTTTTTGAGACAAAAAATGAAAAAATTAGTTATTCAAGAATAATTTTTGCAAGTGTCGTCTGCTTTTCAGGTTAGGTAAAGGGTTAACTCACGCTTATTTACAACTAGCAGAGGTCACCGTGCTATGCACGATTATTCCACCAGCTCTCCGGGCTCCCAGTGTTGCTCTGTTTGAAGTTTGAACGTTTTACCAGTGCGGCAACATCAATCAGAACTTATCCCATATCCCTTTTTTGATAAAACTTCCTCAGGTGACAAATTTCACCTCGATATCTGTAAATATATGAGTGCAGGGCAATGTTGTATGAAGGGTTGCTTGATGAAGGGTTAAAACAACTTTGAACCTAATACTCTCCTGCCATGTTAGTCCTAATAACAAAATACCCCCTTGGGTTCAACATTTCAGCCCATATCTCTGAACATGTGGGTGTGCATACCGGTATTGTCCTGATTGAAGTGTTAACACAACGTTGAATGAAAAATCCACCAAACCATGAAACTCCTGATAAAAAAAACAAACGCCACACACAACTTTCAGTGCAATATCTCGATATCTGTATGTGTGCAACAATTTATTGTTCCACATTAATCTTCGAACGACTTTTCTACATCTGGATTATAGTGATCACCAGCAATGACTGACCTATCAGACGACTGTTCGAGCTTGTTGAGGTAGGGGTACTGGAAGAAGGGGAAGAGTGACTGCGCCGCTCTTAATCGGAACGCTCGGTGTAGGGTCTCTGGGTCACTGGCGCAGGTCGTGGAGGCCTGGGCTCGTGGAATAAGGTCGACGGGTCTCTGATGTCATGAGGGTATTTGGTCGAGAAGGTAGGGTTAGGGAATCGTGGCGTGGAGGGCTTCTGGAAGAAGGGGAAGGGCGACTGAGAAGAGTATAAAGAAGAAAAGAAAGAAGAGCCCGTCGACCAAGCGTAGGGACGCCCGACGCTTGGAGGCTTTCCCGGATAAGAAGAAAGAAGTGAGTGGGGAGGTGGAGGTTCCGGGGCAGCCGCCAGTTCCCCTCCTAATCCCACAGGCACACCCAACCAACTGCCGGCTCCCCAGCAGGGCCAGTTGGATGAGGATCGTCCTGTGGAGATTGAGGAGGAACTGGAAGTTGGTTTTTCGCCACCTCCCACCCCTCACTCCCCTCTTCCTTCGCTTCAGGACAGCCCGGGCAAGGGACGCACACCAATTCAGACACCGCTGACCTCAGAAACACGCGAAGAGAAGATTATGGTGGAATACAATAAAATCATGGCCGAGTCGCAAGAATTCAAACAACAATCAGCTGAAGTCTTCAGAATGGCTCAGGAATGGCTAGACAAGATACAACAACAAAATCAAGAAACAATTAACCTGATCTCCATCACAGCCACCTCCTAAAAAGAAGACCCGCAGGAAACCCAAAAGCCGATACGCTGCTCGATTCTCTCTTCCTCCTTTACCGAGCTCAGACATGGCAAATATTATACAGCTAACGACTGTCGAATTGGCTTGGCCCACAGCGTCCCTGCGCGCCTCTGGCGTGCAAAAAACATTTCTTTTCTTTTCTCGTATGATCGATCCATGTGGTTACATTCGCGCATGTGGTTACATTCGCTCCTTGGACTCCGAGGTGTAAACAGCTGAGAACAATGGAGCTACCATTAGTTATACAAGAGACACTGATCAAAGTGAAGGCCGCCCTTGCTACCACCTGGAGTACTCAGGTGCCCAAGGGAACAATTCACTTGACAGTGGATTTTGATACTAAGACAGAACCGACGTCCTTGGAGAGGTGTAGCACCTTTCGTGGGTGATTTCCTCCCACACTGGTCACCCTCCTAGTGACTCGGACAAGCTGGATGAAGACTGCCGGAGCAGTACAGCCACCACCAAGAAGAAGAGGAAGAGAAAGAAGGGACCCTCCGCCAGACGACGTGATGCCCGCCGAATGACGGAGTTTCTGGAGAAGAAGGAGAAGAAAGAGAAGGAGGCAAGTGAGGGCGTCACCCCTGACCAACCCTTGTCCAGCCCGGTACCCCCTCACAGGAGGAGGGTTCGGAGGACTACGGGTCGTCAGGTGACAGATCAATCTCTAACCCATCAGACTCTTCATCTGAAGAGGATATGGAGGAGGAAGATATGTTTATGGTACAGGAAGTTGCCCCAGATGACACACCTTCCACCCCTCCAGCTCTTGCTTCCCCGGCTTCTTCGGACCAGGAATCTGACCAGGATGAGAGCATCCCGGACACCGTGGAGGCATTCCTCGGGGAGGAGATCCGAGGCGATACTGTCCGAGCTGAGTGCCAGGAGACATTCAACTTCTATGCAAAAGGAGCAGCGACACCTTTCACAATCAGGGCAATCCTCCAAGGCTACCTACAAAAATCCCAAGAGAAAGCAGCAAGGATCGTCTCCAAAGAAAAATCTACTCTTCCTCCTGAACCGACAACGCCGCCAACATCTATCTCTCCGACGCATCCTCCTCCCTCCAAGAAGAACCGCAGGAGATACAGGCGCCGCTGAATACCTTAAGTCCTTCCCTCCTTTACCGCGCTCAGACATAACACACATATTATACAGCTAATGAGGATCGAAAAGGGCTTGCCCCACAGCGCCCCTACGCGCCTTCGGGGCGCAAAAGCCATTTCTTTCTTCGTATGGGACCCACCAAAATAAGTTACAATTTGTTTTGTTGCATTTCATCTACTCCGACGCTGGGGAAGGAGGAGGAGAAGGATTAGAAGAGAATTATAGATATGACTATGGTGAGTCATCTGATTATGCAGTAATGTTCGTATTCAAAAGGCTAGAAAGTTAGGTAGATGGGTCCTGCCTCATCAATTAGTTTTTAACCCATTTTGCAAGAAACTACATTACATTTGAGCGTCAGCTCCATAAATTGTATAACTTAAGCATACATATGGAACAGTATTCATTTTAACCCGTAACATGAAAAGCAGACGACACATTCAATTCAAAAACCTAGGTTATGACGCCTCTTTGGAACGAGCTCGACGAGCCCGATCCACAGAGGGGTCATAACCTATGTTTTTGACACAAAAAATGAAAAAATAATGAAAATTAATTGGCGATTTTTGTGAATAGTGCTGGCCGGTTTTGGCCGTTACGTTGGATAAAGGGTTAATTGTACAGATTTACCTTTACATTCTCCAAAGATAAGAAATTTTAACTGTTGGAGCTTCTCATTTTATCTAGGACATTTCTTCTCAGTTAGAACCCGAAAAGGTAACGGCGTTTTCATGGAGAAATTTCTCCCTCACATTGTGATGGAGAAATTTAAGGGATATCACTTGTCATTTTTATTTTTTTGGAGGCGGACGGTCGGTGAGGGGTATGTGTGTGTGTGGGATGGGGGGGGGGGGGGGTGATGCATTTTGTTGTTAAGAAGCCCGTTTACGCTTTCGACCACGCGCGTGGAATTGTAGAAAGCTTTGCGATAAACAAATACACGAGGCAACGTGAAACAGTGACAGGAATATAAACAACGACGATGTAAGTACACTTTTTGAGGTACTAATATATAACTAACCCTTTCGTTCAAAGGTGGCAAGACAAGTTAAAGGACTGTAGGCATATTGTATTAACTTGAGATTGTATACCCGCATTGTATCAATACAGGAGAAATCCTCTCCCACAGGTTACTCCTCCCTCAGTTGAGGCCTGCTGGAGAATATTTCTCTCATATTGGTGGACATCACCCCATGCAATAGTGTGCCGGAGAAGAGTTGTCCCCTATTAGCTGTATTCTCTCTTATGTAAATTTGGTCATTCTTATTATATTCAGGTTAGATCTCCCCATCTCATTCAGTTGAAGACTCACCTTGACACAGTACTGATAGAGTGTTTACCCCCATATTGGAGATATTCAAGCCTGAGGGTGGAATTTCTCCCATATTGGTGAATTACTCCATCAGTTGGAGAAGACTCCCAACATCCCGGGCTATTACATAGAACCTCGCTTATAAGTCTTATCATAGTCACCCATTAGAGGGAGAAGCCCTAGGTAGGGGAAAATTTATCCACACAACCCTTCGCCCATATGGGAGAAGCATAACCCAACTGGGATTTTGTTGCTACTTTATTGGTGAAGATTTGTCTTGCTCCATCCTGTAGTTTGTACAAGTCCCGTGGCATTCTCTCATTCATTTGTAACCAGATATTTATCAACGGTGTTCAAGATAAACATAATGGCATAAAGTAATTTATCATTAATAAAAATAAGTTAACTGTTTTCCAGTGTCTTTATTTAAAAGCATGCTTTATTCGTAATTGCCACCTTGGTGACAGCTCCTGCTTCATCCATTCACTTTCATTATCCAGCATTAACCCCTCACTCTCCACCAAAGGATGAAATGTAACAATACTCCTCCTATTGATTTCGCCATACATACACTTGCTCATTACTTTCTGCTTTCCTACTACACCTCACGCCTTATACTGCCCACCCTAGGGCATGTGATCTTAGCAACCTCGGGGTGAGACCATATCGGTACTAGTACTTGTGAAGTGGCTATTATTAATTGGGCGAACCACTCATTGTTGCACTTGTGACTACACTAGACTACGCCTTCCCGTGAGGGTTTAGAAGATATCACAGGGCCTTAAATAAGCACGGGTGGTGTCGGTCTCCTAACTATAAATATTTATTTTGAAATTTTACTCTTATGGCGCAGCTTATGTTAAGCTGACTTACTTGGACGCAACATTATTTTACAGCCAATACAGGCGTATATTAACAATAACTGACCTGGACGATGTCGAAGCGATGGTTGACGCTTCGCCGGGTCAGATTTGAATCAGATTTTGCTGTTGTTTGTTTGTTTTGTTTTTAACGTGTTTGGTGAAGCGTTAATCCATAGGGAGTGGAAGATCAAGTATTGAAATACGTTTTACTTTATTTTTGTGGAGGTGGACGGTGCGTGTGTGGGATGGGGGGGGGGGGGTGATGCATTTTGTTGTTAAGAAGCCAATTTACGCTTTCGACCACGCGCGTGGAATTGTGGGAAGCTTTGCGATAAACAAATACACGTGGCAACGTGAAATAGTGACAGGAATATAAACAGCGACGATGTAAGTATACGTTTGGATGTACTAATTGACATAATTAGTCAACGGCCTTCGTTTTCACAAGACATCTTTCTTTCCTGTTTGAAATTAAAAATAATTTGCGTATTTGTTGGACAAAAACAGTGTATAGTTTTTTTATTTGTACAGTTAGCGTGCATATGGCGGGTCACTTTTTGTATTTTCCTGTATTTCTTGGTGAGCAATAAACTTTCCCCGAAAGTGTTTCCTTGTATATGGAGACAGTTATATACATGTACTTATCATTATCTAGATGGATTTATTTGTGTTGAAGAGCTCATTGTTTCAAATAATTAGATCGTTTGACATACGTAAATTTGCCAATAACGGGTCGCTTGTGCCTATAAAGAATCACCATGTTAAATGCAAGTTATGAGACTAGATGACTATATTTTTGGCTGTGTTGTCTTCAGAGGCAAAAAAGCAAGCTCGTCTGAACATCTTGTGACAAATTGTTTCAGTTTTCACATCAGTTCTGTTGGATAAAAATATGTTGACAAGTACATACGTGGCATTGAAGAACGCCACTGATATTTCCTCCTTATTAGGGTTGTTTAACCCTTTACCCAACGTAACGGCCAAAACCGGCCAGCGCTATTCTCAAAAATCGCCAATTAATTTTCAAAATATTTTTCGTCGAGCTCGTTCCAACGAGGGGTCATAACCTATGTTTTTGAGACAAAAAATGAAAAAAATTAGTTATTCAAGAATTTTTTTTACAAGTGTCGTCTGCTTTTCATGTTAGGTAAAGGGTTAAAAACTATACCAGAACTTTGAATCGGGCATACCACGTATACTGGTATATTCCGGAACATTCGGACACAATTCTAATTCCCTGGGGGTGTTATATGGGATATATTTATGATTATGAGACTGTCGCATCGTCAAAAACGCCCGTCTTGAAATGAACTGTACTTAGTGGCTATATATAATCATTGGTGGTGCTAGCATTTCCCCGACAGTGGGGACTGACCTCCCTGATAAGAGGGGTGGCGGTGTGGGAAGGTATATACTAGTCTGTAAGGCGCTATATACTGGCTCTTCCCAAGCTGGGACTGAAGCCCTGGGGTGGGAATGGGCTATATAGTGCAGTCTTATGCAGAGGCTATGTTGTGCCCTAGACACCTTACAATAAAATGGAGAGTTCCCCACAATGAGTAGGTTGGCGGCTTAGGTATATAATTACTACTATGTAAGACAGCTACCGTCAGCTCCCCCCCCCCCCCCCCCCCCCCAAATTGGAGATCATGCCTTCGTGGTCAGGAGGGGAGTTTATAGGCGCAAAAGAGGCTAGATGTAGCCAAGAAACCATACAATAAAAGGCAAGAGTTTCCATACGGGGTGGGGGTAGGGGTAGGTATAATAGTAGTCTGTAAGTCACTATATACTACCCCTTCCCCACCTGGGGCTCAAGCCCCGAGGTTGGGGGAGGGGCAGTATAAGGCTGTCTTACAAAGGATATGATGTGCCCCAGAAACTTCACAATCAAAATGAGACTTCCCAATAATGGTGAGGATGGCGGCCTAAGTTTATCAGTACTACTCTGTAAGACGGCTATCTACTGATCCGACCCTAAATTGGAGCTCATGCTTCCGTGCTGAGGAGGGGCAGTATATAGCTGTTATACAGATGCTAGAGTGTAGCCAAAAAGTCATGCTATAAAAGGCGAGTTTCCTGACCGGGAAAGGAGGGAGGGGTAAGCCTCGACGACGAGGGCTATAGCCCCCGCTGACCTTCTTTTGGAGCCGCCCCTGTATACAATGCCTCACGAAAAATAATAAAATATGGGGCTGAAAGTTTTTCCCTTATCTATTTATTATTTTATTGGTGTTTTAAGGTCACATATTTCTGCACAGTAGCAACTCATGACCTCGACAGTTTTACGGTTGGAGGAAGCCGGAGTACCCAGAGAGAACCACCAAACAACAGCGAGCAACTGTCAGCTCCTTAACATACTAACTCCACACAAGCAGGGTTAGTATTGGCTGAAGACAGGTGCACCACCGACGTGCAGTATGCCTTAGTACACAACGTCATTGTGCACCCACGTCTCATCAGTGGGCAATGGGAGTGAAATATCTTGCCCAAGGACACCCCCTGCAGTTGAGATCTTGTTAATTTTATATTATTCAAGCATGAGGTAGCCATTAAATTTATGTCTACATGTTTGAAATAGTTACTGTAGGCTGTAGCTCACGATGTGGAACTTGGGAGTGAACATAACTTCCCGTCTCTTGCACAAGTTGCAGGACATTGATAGTTTTAACTTACTAAAATGGAAAGAAATGGGTAAAAATGTAATGTTTTTTTTTTAATTAAGAAATGTGTTTTTTGTATATTCCTCACCCAAAGGAACATAAAAAATGTGCAGAAAATAAAAACTTCTTACCATTTTGAAATATGTCACAGAAGGTCTCGAACAAATTTTCTTGTTTTATATTTGATTTCAGTACGCATGACGTGAGCAATGCTGACCCGTTATTGGCCATTCCAGTTGGTTCAAAGATTGGAATGTTTCTGATAGACAGGGAATGACAAATCAAAATTCATTTTTGGCCACATTTAGTGTGATGGTAGGTGGATAAAATATAGTATTTTCCTTTCGTAGAAATGATCCATAACCTTCTTTAAATTTCGCATAAAAAATGTTCTGCATTGACTCGCCTAATTTCGTTTCATTTCGTTTTGGGACGACTTTGTGAACAGGTAATAAAATTAAATTCCAGACACCTAATTCAAAACAAACTGCGCGATATATTTCGTGATACATTGCAACAAATTTCCTGGCTTATAGTTCTGTGATACATCTGTTAGTTACCAATATATCACAACGTGGTTGACCCGTTTTTGGCACAGACCCGTTATAGGCGGATCTGGTCATACTAAATACCGAGGGATACAGAGTAGAAGGAAAATAAATAAGTAAGAATTGTTTCAAGTAAATGCAAGATATGTAGACCGATCTGTCGCCGAAAACTGCCCCTCGGTATTTAGTAGGTAGCTTTGTAATTGATAGGCTACCTCGTCGTCTGGACGAAGCGCGTAAGTGCTAATTGGATATCACAAGACAGATCACTGTAATATTTGATAAAAATAAAACTCCCGTCAACTTTTTTCTCGGCTTTGGTCCGGCAGAACTTTTCGCAAATGCCATTGCTGGGTTTATGCCATTATTAGGGTTTTGTGGCGTACTGTGATAAGTCACATTCGGCTAAGCCCGATATACCCATAGCTGCAGCTTGTATTTAGTACATGTGTATATACAGCATAATTTTGTCAACGGCTTTAATTTAGCCTTGTTTTATGTTGTTTTTGTTTTTTTTTTTGGTGGGGGTGGGGGGAGGGGTGGAGAGGTCGTATTCACCCTCTTTACGTCACCAGGTTTTTTTTGCAATTGCCGCCATTATACTAGGGTCAAACGTCCGCCAGTCGAAGTTTAATTTTTAGAATTGTCGGAAACGTATCCAGTAACCTTTTATTAATTCGTCAATCCAGTTGGCCAGCCGTGAGTGCTGACTATGTCTCTTGTCGGGTTTTTGTTTTGCATCGTGAGCGAATGAAAAATCACTTCCGAAAATATGAATTCCTAATGTAACGATATTGGTCCATAACAATATCTTCAAGTCTGTCAAGTCAGATCTGGTAATTTCAAAATTCTCCATTCATTTTCATTTTTTATAATATTATTCATACTCTCGCAGTTGTTTTTTGTCCTTAATTTTGGGATGTTAGTATGTGTATGTCTTTGTCCGAATACTTTGGATTTTAGTTTAGGTAAAAATGTCAATGCCAAATAATTCGCAGTTTTTGTAACGCGTCGATAGGTTAGTTGAAATTAATTTCTTCGTATACAACAGGGTTGACTGGGGAGTCGTGAGATGCTACGCATCTGAGTTGTAGGAGAGCAATGGATCGGGCCACATTGGGGGGACCTAGTGGGGGACCTAGGAAGTGACGTCATATCACGTGACCTGGTGGCGCCATGTTTGGTTGTCATGGTAACCCGCGTGAGTGGCCATCTTGTGACGTCATCCCCATATCTGTATTTGGAAATTCCTCCTCTATCAGGAGCACCAATATCTCAAAGATATTGTAAAAATTAAATAAAAGTCCAATTCGGAGACGTGGATGGCAAGATAGCTTGTCGGTTGTCGTTTATTTGTCCAACAGTGTGGCGATGATGGGAGAAAACATCAACTCAACGTGTAGGCCGGTGCTGCAGTTCGAAGCTTCTGCCCGTTTTGTTCCGGGCGATGCACGATTCATTGCGCTTCCAGTCCTAATATTAATCACAAAGGGGAGTTTCGCTTCCATTCATTCGCTCTTTTGTTGGTGTTCTTGAAGCGCGACAAGTCTTGCGCAGACTCCTTACGATATGAGAAAAGTTCTGCCAACTTGTCCAGTCGCACAATTGCTATGGAAGATATTAGACTGATGCTCCGATACTTCGAAAAATTTAGTCGGTAGATATATTAAACAGTCCACGTAACAAATACATTTCGGTCGGTACGCATTTTAAACAGTCTCCATGTGGCAGGTAGTAGACTGATGCTCCGATACTGCTTTTTTCTCAGTCGGTACACATTTTAAACAGTCTTCGTGTAGCCGGTTTTATAGTCGCGTTAGCTGAACTTGAATCGCCGTCAGTACACCCTAACTCTCCGTTCCACTCCAGTCCTTTCAAATTTACTGAACAGCGAAGTCAACTTTGGGTTTGCAATGTCAAGCACAATAGTAAATATATCTTCTGACGATCTTCAAATCAGGTATTTTCCACACCAATGACGCGCCAGGCAAAACGCAGAATATTGAGACTCGTTATCCGTCATCGATTTTCAGTTGGAGACTTTCAGCGTCAATGACGTACCGTTCAAAGAATTTTTTGAAATCAGCGTCCTCCGTCCACCTCAATTTTTCCCGTGTGTTTTCTGTTTAAATAACATCCCCAAAACTCAAGTTATCAGCACCAGCGGATTCACAATCGATTTCTTCCAACATTCCAATCTGAAAATATGCCCGTTCCTCGTTCGAACACCATTTAATATATCTTAAACTACGAGCCCGAAAATTCTCCGTTGAGCCGGGTTGCCGTGACGTCATATTCATAGTGATACGTGGTGTTAGTGCACATGCGCAGCGCGTATTGTTTGGGTGGTACGTGTTTCCGTCGGCCATTTTGTATACTGGAGGCCGCCATCTTGGTTTCTATGGTAGCACGTGGATGCCATGTTAACCAAAGGCTTAAAAATAGGATAGGGGTATGTTCGGAGGGTATGTTCCTTTGTACAGGAGTAATTTGTAGAATTACCACAAGCAACCCGACAAGTTTAACTTAGGGGATTTCTCATGACCCTCATGCCCTCAAAATAAAATGAGGCTATGAGGGATAGTAAATGAGGCCACATTGAGGGCTTTTACATAGCCCTCATGGCCTCATACGACTAAAAAGGGATTCCATAGCCAGAGACGTTTTTCAAAAATGAGATTCCATGGGATATGGCCATTTGATATAGAGGTGATGAGAATCGGATAGGACTTCGTTGTAATAAGGGGAGATAACTATCCATAGAGATTATGGGAAATCAAGCAATTTGATTGGTTAGTTATAATCTATATAAATGATCTAGATAAATGAAACAACAAGAGTACTCGGAACAGGGTCAGAACTAACAAGAATAGACCAGAAATTGCTAAATATAGTAACAATAAGGTAAACTGTCCCAGTTGATAGGCTCTTCTACTCTACTGGAGTATAGTCCAGAACAAAGGAACATGGTCAGGTAGACGAAAACTATTGCATATATAGATAGAAGCACAGAATTCTGAAAGCATTCGAAATAGTTAAACTTGTTGGGTTGTTTGTGGTACTTCTGCGAATCGAGAAATTACTCCTATACAAAGGAACATACCCTCCGAACATACCCCTATCTTATTATAAGCTTTGGGTAACATAGCAACCACATGCTACTATAGAAACCAAGATGGCGGCCTCCGGTATACAAAATGGCCGACGGAAACACGCATCACCCTAAAAACACGCGCTGCGCATGCGCACTAACACCACGTATCACTATGGGGATGACGTCACAAGATGGCCGCTCACGCGGGTTACCATGACAACCAAACATGGTGCCACCAGGTCACGTGACATGACGTCACTTCCTAGGTCTCCCACTAGGTCCCCGAATGTGGCCCGATCCATCGCTCTCCTACTACTCGTCTGAATTGAAGATAATGCTGATCATCTTATTTGTGGTTTCTTCGTTATGTATCTTATGATGATGGCGGAGCGCATTCTCCCTCAAATGCCCGGTACATAATATGTGTGTTGAGTTTGAGAAACAGGCTTTGATTGCAGTTGCTAACAGCCACAAAGAAAACTAATTAACAAGTCAAAATGTGATTAACAATTCACACCGTCACTCACCGAGATGCAGCCGCTGTAAATACTGATTACCAAGCTACCTGCTAAATACCAAGGGGAAGATTTTCAGCAAACGCTATTACTCTAGCATCCATAATTCTCAAATATGGCATTAAAACCATGCTTATACTACTTATATCTATTTATATACTCATAATACACAACCTCATACCCTTTCAGACTTTCAAACCCATTCCCACCACTATTGTCCTTCACCTCGATATCCCTCGGTGTTTAGTATGACCGGTTATAGGCACTCTAACTGTCTTGAAGTGTTCATTTTCTTTTGTCATTTTTACATTTTCCTTCGACCTTTTCAACTCGAAGTTTAATGTAGTCAACTATTTCAAATAAATCTAAAAAATAACCCAATTCCTTTTATTTCCACTCAGCATTTCACTCTTCCATTCAAAGTCATTTACATTTTCAGGGGTTAAAATTCCACGCGAATCCGCGAATCGATTCGTGTAAAGATTCGCACATGCTGCTACTACGCGAATCAATGTTGAGAAAGAACTGTCGCGACGCTAATTATAATCAGAACATTGCATAACTGCCTAACAATTCGAATACCCCCACATACAAAATCACAACACTGAAGGGTACAAAACTCTTCTTGATAAAGAACGGACTGTGACACCTGCGAAGCGATTTGGTCTCAAGGTAAGAGAAAAGTATCAATTCGCTTAAAGCCCCGTTAATGTTGAGAATCCGGGACGGCAGGGAAAGGTTTAAATTAATATTAATAAAAAGTTTGTTGCACCTACCTGTCATACAAAGTGTCAATCGAAAATTTGAAAGGAATGAAAACTAAAAATCCAAAATACACTTATACGTGCTTGGCTGTGTTTTATCATTTTCGAAGTAATGAGAATTCTCAGCATTCATTGAATACTCTCTGCGTGGAATGTCAGGAAATCAGATCATGTGATTATCTTGCAGCTAATTGCATAACGTCCAGAGTGCTGACGTGTCTGTATGATGAAATGTTTCTGGTAGTACTCTTACCGCCAACAATGCGGTAGGTTGGATGTCATACTATCAGAAAGTTCCACATCTCAACATACTGACACATTTTGTCTAATTAGGCTTTCCCAAACTTGAAAGACTCTTGTTATTCTTCTTTTTCAAAAATTTTTCTTCATTCTTTTTTTTTTATATTTTTTATTTTTTTTTTTTATTACTCTTTTTTTCCGCCGTTAATTTTGTCTGTTGCACTGCTCAAAAACAAGCTGTACGATTTTAACCAAATTTGGCATACTTATGTAATGTCATAAAATCTAGTGAATGCGGTATCGTAATATCTGTGAAAACGCATATTTTCAAAATATTCTGCCAAAACCTTCAAAATTTCACCATTTTTCGAAAGTCTCAAAATTGTTTACAGTTATTAAGCTCAAACTTTCCACACATTTAGAGCATAATATGATACACCTCAATCACCACTCATATCTTTCAACATTAACCCCCACTGGCCAAAAATGACATGAATATAGCATTTGTTCTTCAAAATTGACCAACTTCAAGGGTAAATTTTTTTAATTGCAAGGTTATTGTAACAATTATTTTGGTATGTATAGATGCAACAATGATCGCAAAAGAAAGTTACTGTTTACTTTTTTAGTCTCCGATTTAACCCTCAAGCACAATGAGGGTGAGAATAAGTGTACTGTTTGAAAATGCCCAAATTAGCCATCTTTGGTTACTTTTTTTCTATCATTTTGGAAAGGGTTAATTTCAAACACTTTTCATGTACGTATTCACTATTGACTACCGAGCATATTTGCTGTTGTAAGTTAGGTTGTAAAGTTTAACCCTATCCTATTCTGGTTGCATAAATGTAGGTACCGTCCAAAAAACTCCCATTTTTCAGAATTTGGTAAGTTTAGGTGACAATTTCCTCCATTTTTAATTGATTGACCTCTGAATGTTTTCTATAGCTGCATGCAGCAGTCAAAGTATGATAAATTTTGTTATATGTTATTATTAAAAGTTTAACCCTTGGCAGAGTTGGGACTTCGCATAAGGGTACTGTCGGAATAATTGTTATTTTCGCCAACTTTTACATACGATTTCTCAGCACTGGAGTCATATTTTCTCAAAACGTTTCCCAAGAGAAGATAGGGCATTCATCCAAGAAGAATTTTGCTGTTAAATGTTTTATTCCAAGTTTTAATCCTCACCTAGTTGCCAGGCCTTGAACTGGAGTACCCTCAACTTGTACATGTTCATTCAAATATCAAGATTCCTCCATGTCTCTTATCAGACACTCAGTCTGTGATTGATGTTCAGTCATTTAGAGCATAATATGACACACTAAAATCACCACACAAATATTTCAAAATTAACCCCTAGGGACACAAATGATATGAATATAGCATTTTATGTTCAAGATAGACTAACTTCAAGGGCAAATTTCTCTAATTGCAAGGTTGTTGTAACAATTATTGTTGTATGCATAGATGCAACAATGCTTGCAGAAGAAAGTTACTGTTTAGTTTTTAATCTCATCTTTAACCCCCAAGCACAATGAGGGTAAGAGTACTACCATTCGAAAATGCCAAAATTAGCTAACTTCGGTTGCATTTTTCTGTCATTTTGGAAAGGGTTAATTTTAAACACTTTGGTAGGGATGCTTAATGAACAAATCTACTGCTGTAAATTATGCTTTGGGGCTTAACCCAACATATGCTTTGACCACTTGAAGAATAGAACAGTCCGAAAAAAAATTGTTTTTCTGTGAATTTTGCAAACAACTGTACTCATTTTCTCTAATTGCAAGGTTGCTGTAGCAGTTATTTTGGTATGGATAGATGCAACAATGATTGCAGAAGAAAGCTACTGTTTACTTTTAAATCTCAAGATTTAACCCCCAAGCACAATGAGCGCGAGAATAAGAATTAGAGTACTGTTACAGAATGCCAAAATTAGCCAACTTTGAATGCTATTTGTCCATCATTTTGGAAATGGTGAATTTCAAACAGTTTGCTTTGTTATATGTAGTCTGCATTTTCACATTGGAAAGTTGGGAAAGCCCGTAATTTGTCCAACAAATTACAATTCTCTAGTTTTGGGGGTCTCCCCCCCCCCCCCCCCCCCCCACCCGTCAATTTTGTCTGTTGCACTGCTCAAAAACAAGCTGTATGATTTCAACCAAATTTGGCATACTTATGTAATGTCATAAAATCTAGTGAAATGAGGTATCATTATGTCTGTGAAAACACTTATTTTCAAAATATTCTGCCACAACCGTTAAACTTTCACCATTTTTCAAATGTCTCAAAATTGTTACCAGTTACTTAGCTCAAATTTCCCACACATTTAGAGCATAACATGATATACCAAAATCACCACAAAAATATTTCAAACTTAACCCCTATTGGTCAAAAATGACATAAATATAGCTTTTTTCTTCAAAATTGACCAACTTCAAGAGCAAATTTCTCTAATTTCAAGGTTGATGTAACCATTATTTTGGTATGGATAGATGAAACAATGATTGCAGAAGAAAGTTACTGTTTACTTTTTAATCTCAGATTTAACCCTCATGCACAATGAGGGTGAGAATAAGAGTACCGTTTGAAAATGCCTACATTAGCCATCTTTGGTTGCTTTTTTCTATCATTTTGGAAAGGGTTAATTTCAAACACTTCGCAGGTCTGTATTCACAATTGGCTACCGAGGATATTTGCTGTTGTAAATTTGCTTGTAAAGTTTAACCCTATGCCCATTCTGGTTACATAAAAGTAGGTACCGTCCAAAAAACTCCCATTTTTCAGAATTTGGTAAGTTTAAAGAAAAATTTACTCAATTTCTGAATGATTGAGCACTGAATGTTTTCTATGGCTGCATGCAGCAGTCAATGTATGACAACTTTTGTTTTATATGTTGTTATTAAGAGTTTATCCCTTGGCAGGTTTAAGACTTCCCATAAGGGTACTGTCGTAATAATTGTTATTTCGCCAGCTTTTACATGCGATTTCTCAGCACTGGAGCCATATTTTCTCAACATGTTTTCCATAAGAAGACAGGACATTCATCCAAGAACAATTTTGCTGTGATATGTCTTTTTCAAACTTCTAACCCTCACCCAGTTCTCTGGCCTTGAATTGGAGTATCCTCAAATTGTATATATTCATTCTGCATGTCTCTTGTCAGAAACTCAAGCTGTGATTGATGACAGGTCTCTCGAAAGTGAAATGAAGTATCGTCATATTCGTAAAAATGCTTGTGTTTTCAAAATATTCTGCTAAACTCATCAAAATTTCGCCATTTTTCAAAAGTCTCAAAACTGTTTACACTTATTTAGCTCCAGTTTTCAAAACATTTAGAGTATAATATGATACATCAAAATCACCACACAAATATCTCAAAATAAACCCCGATGGCCTAAAATTACATGAATATAGCATTTTGTCTTCAAAATTGACCAACTTCAAGGGCTCATGCCAGTGTGAAAGAGTACAGTTGGTACAGTTGTTATACAGGCCTGCCTGCCTGCCTGCCTGCCTGCCGCTCGCTGAACATATCTTGTGTTTTAAATTTTTCTCTATGGCTTAACTCAACATAACTTGGCTTTGGCCACTTGAAGGATAGTACAGTTTGAAATATTGTGATTTTCAGTGAATTTTGCAGTTTTCTGCACTCATTTTTTCCAAAAACCAAAGGTGCATAGCTCAATATGCTTTCTATACAATACAGTCTGCCTTTTCACATTAAAACTTGGAAAAGCCCGTAATTTGTCAAACAAATTACAATTCTCTAGTTTTTTTTTATTTATTTTTTTCTGCCGTCAATTTTGTCTGTTGTTCTGCTCGAAAACAAGCTGTACGGTTTCAACCAAATTTGTTGGCATACTTATGTAATGACATAAAATCTAGTGAAATGAGGTATCGCCATATCTGTGAAAATGTATATTTTCAAAATATTCTGCCCAAACCTCTGATATTACACCATTTCTTAACATAGCTCAAAAACAAGCTGTACGATTTCAACCAGATTTGGTAAACATATTTATTGTCACAATATCTAGAGAAATGAGGTATCGTCATATTCGAGAGAACGCTTATTTTCAAAGTTTTCTGCCAAAACCATCAAAATTTCAACATTTCTCAAAAGTGTCGGAATTGTTTACAGTTATTTGGCTCTAAGAAGTTTCCAAACATTTAAAGCATAATATGGTACACTAAAATCTCCACAACAATATTTCACAATTAACCCCTATGGTACAAAAATGAAATGAATATAGCAGTTTTGTGTTCAAAATTGACCAGCTTCAAGGGCAAATTTCTCTATTTGTTAGGTTGTTGTAACAATTATTTTGGTATAGATAGATGCAACAATGATTGCGGAAGAAAGTTACTGTTTACTTTCTAATCTCAGATTTAACCCCCAAGTATAATGAGGCGAGAATAAAAGTGCTGTTTGAAGATGCCAAAAATAGCCAAATTTGGTTGCTTTTTTCTATTATTTTGGAAAGGGTTAATTTCAAACACTTTGCATGTCCGTATTCACAATGGACTACCGAGCATATTTGCTGTTGTAAGTTTGGTTGTAAAGTTTAACCCTATACCCATTCTGGTTGCATAAATGTAGGTACCGTCCATATAAACTCACATTTTTTTCAGAATTTGATAAATTTAAGTGACAATTTACTCCATTTCTAATTAATTGAGCTCTGAATGTTTCCTATGGCTACATGCAGCAGTCAACGTATGAAATATTTTGTTTTACATTTTATTATTAAAAGTTTAACCCTTGGCAGATTTGAGACTTCCCATAAGGGTACTACTAGGGGGAAATGGAGAGTTCCAGATGGGTTTTTTCCAGGAAAATGTTTACAATTCAAACATTTCTGGACCACTTTCGATGGAATTTCTCAAAAACGTCTAAAAAAATTCACCGGTTTGACAAATTCACTTTTTTTTAAAAAATTTGACACAAACCTCGATGAAAAATCCACTTTTTCACAGTGTAACATCGACTTCACAATCAAGGTGAATTTTTTCGAATTTTCCAGAAGCAGTTTTTACACGATTGAGACCAGAGACACGATTAGCACAGAGATTCACATTGGCAAAAATTCTGAGAAGACATGAGTAGTGTGTCTTTTTTTGCAGTCGCGAACTGGAAATAGACGCGATCGAACGTCGATTCCTATGGAAAAAAACCATCTGATTCAACCGGTGAATTCGAAACTGGCTTGGTAAAACTCGACCGTTTGAGATCAAGCGTCCGAGTCTGAAAAAAAATTAGATTAGCTTGACGAAGACCATCTGGTGGAGGATAGTGATTGAAAAAAAATGTATGTAATATATATATTATGATTAGTTATGAGACGAGTGATAAAAAATAAAAATTTGACTGTTTAAAAAAAAGTAAAATTGTAGGCACGACCATTACGTGCTTGTTTTTGTCATTAAAGAAAAAAACTGTAGAAAGTTATTTTATTTTTTTACATTATAAGAAAAAACAAAAACAAAAAAAATATTTTTACAATTAATAATTATTATCATTTAAAAAAAAAAACACAAAATTTAATATTTTTTATAAAAAAAATCCAACAAAATGACGATAAAAAAAAAATCAGTCATGAAATCGACAACACCTAAAAAATTGAAAAGGGTTGAAAGATATTCGAAGTTCGATAGTAGATTTATAGATTGCAATCGCATGATTCTATTGAATTGAAGGATGCAGAGACGAGTGGGTTGACAGAGGAATACGACAAATATGTCTTACCTTTGAAATTGAATGAGGTCGCCCTGGATTTAATGTATGGATGTCAAGATGATCTGTTAGACATCCTCTCGGAGAAGATAGAAAATTTCGACCCAAACGATTTATCACTGTTCTACAGGAGTAATATATATCCAAATATTTCCAAAGAACTAGATCACAAAATCCGCATTAAAATTGAAAAGGGTTGAAAGATATTCGAAGTTCGATAGTACATTTATAGATTGCAATCGCATGATTCTATTGAATTGAAGGATGCAGAGACAAGTGGGTTGACAGAGGAATACAACAAATATGTCTTACCTTTGAAATTGAATGAGGCCGCCCTGGATTTAATGTATGGATGTCAAGATGATCTGTTAGCCATCCTCTCGGAGAAGATAGAAAATTTCGACCCAAACGATTTATCACTGTTCTACGTGAGTAATATATATCCAAATATTTCCAAAGAACTAGATCACAGATTGGATCTATTCATTGGGGAAGAACGAACGTTCGATAGGTTGAATATCATTTTCCAATGGATTTATCAGCGAGGAGATGGTAGCTTTAAACTGAACATACTTGTCACGGATTTAAAATTATGAAAAAGAGAATTTGTCCATTACAGATAGATTTTTAAATCACGACTCGAAAAAAACCCATTCAAAGTGCATTTTCATTTCTTTTATCTCTTTCAGTTGAGGAATGTGTGTATGTTTTCACACTCGATTAATATTTCAATAAAGCCTGATTCTAGAGGTGTGAATCAAAATGATAATTGCTTTGAAGTGTACACTGTTATATATACCCACGCACATATCACTGTGTGAACATCCAGATATTTTTATTGTGCTGTTTTTATTTGAAAAATAGAACTGGTTTTCAAAACACCTGCATTCATTACTGAACAAAGTGAAAAATGTTAAGTCGATGGATTCTTATTTTAACCCTTTACCTAACGTAACGGCCAAAACCGGCCAGCGCTATTCTCAAAAATCGCCTATTAATTTTCATTATTTTTTCATTTTTTGTCTCAAAAACATAGGTTATGACCCCTCGTTGGAACGAGCTCGTCGAGCTCGTTCCAACGAGGGGTCATAACCTATGTATTTGAGACAAAAAATGAAAAAAATTAGTTATTCAAGAATTATTTTTGCAAGTGTCGTCTGCTTTTCATGTCAGGTAAAGGGTTAATATATACAATCTAGGGTGCGTGTGTTTCTCGATGCATGTGACTATTTACCTCTGATTGGAATGAATTGGGAAATCAAGGTAGTACTGGTTTTCTATGGTATACAATTTTTTTTTTTTTTTTGCTTAACCGATGGGACTCAGTCCTGAAATGGGTTTTGGGGGGTTATTTTTGGAGTAGGGGTATAAACGATTAGTTCGGATGCGATGTAACTAATTTTCTTAATTTATTTTGTGTGTTAAATGTTTTTTGTGTTAAAAAAATTGATTTTCATTAAAAAAAAAATGATTTTCATTAAAAGAAAAAAATATATATATATGTAAAGTTTAAAAATTCGCAAAAAAAAAAATTAACAAAAAACCCCCTAAAATATTATATATTAAATAAAAAGTTTAACACAAAAAATGACAAAAACGAAAATGTCTATCGTGGAAAAATTATATTCCTCTATCGTACCGGAGTTGAAAAAGTACTGTATAAATCGAGGAATTAAAAATTACAGCCATTACAAAACCAAAGGACCATTGATTGAAGCCATGCATGAGGAGACATGGATCTAACACTGGTGAAATTACAAGCCAAAATGCATCAGTCACTGAATTTGAAAGGTGTTAAATATATGAAAAAAGACGAATGCATCAGTCATTTACTCGACGAAAAGTGAGTAGTCAAAAGATCTACAGTAGTGACAAAAAAACTCGAATCGTGAAAAATGAGAAGGTGGCAACCACGAAACAATATCGACAAACGACTGTGGAAAGTAAGGAGAAGGCTCTTAAATGAAAAGTGGAGCGACAGGTTTCGAAAGAGGATAATAAAAAAATGAAAATTGATGCGGTTTGAGATGACGATTCATTACAAAAAAAACGACTGGTGAAGTCTTGAGAACAGTGAATGAAAACAAGGGGCTCGATGCGATAAAGGGAATCTTAACCAAAGCATTAGAGAAATCATTGACTCTGATAGAATGAGATGTCACCATTGAAGGATATTTTAAAACTTTCAACGCAATTGCCAGTCTCGCAAATCTCGATCCCGAATCATTCATGGGACGGACGAAGGGTGGAGTGTTGGATGTATTTCAAAAACATCTAGTTAAAGGTCTAAAAATAAAAATAACCATGCATTGTCTGATGAAAAGGGTCTGCGCAAACACGCGTGAGAGCATGTGCAAGATGCCTCTTTCCAATCTAAAAACGAGTCTATGTTTCGAGATGACGAATTAGCCAATGTTTACGAAGTGATGAAAGACAGGATGTTGGAATCTATGGCTCATCATGAAGACAAGGGAAGTGGTTGAACGTTCAAGAAGGTATTGAATCTCGAGATTCACGTGGACAGACACGATCCTTTGGAACTTCTTCGTACATAAAATTGCCTAAATTCGTATGTAATAAAAATGCCGTGATTAATGTGAAAAATAAAGATGATAGCGAGTGTTTCAAATGGGCGATCTCGTCGGTCTTATATCCCATAAAACAGAATACTGACATAGTTTCCAAGTACGTGAAGACTTGTAAAAATCTCTATTGGACGGAAGTTCCTTTCCCGACGCAGTTGGGAGACATCAAGTGTTTCGTAAAGCTTAATCCCACCGTGGTCATGAACGTCTTGACATACGAGGAAGACTGTGAAAAAGAAAGAGTCTATCCTCACAGACTGACTTCACACATAGAGAGAGAGAAAAGATGGTTAATTTGTTATTAATTTCCGAGAGTGACAATCAACATTATTGCTGGATTAAAAATATGAGTCATTTGCTGTTGAAGCAGAATACTAAACATAATGGTGAGAGATTTTTCTGTCTCAACTGCATGAATTCATTCCATTGTCAAGAATCGTTGACGCATCATCGGGAACATTGCAACGAAAAACCTAACACTTACATGAACTTTCGCAACTACAAAAGAAGATTAGAACCCTCATTCGTCGTGGAAGCATTAGAATCAAAAATTCAAGAATTATACGAAAAATTAAAAAAATCCAAAGACATGATCATCACACCAGAGCAACATCGAGAATACAAGGAAACCACTGAATGTCACACATGTAGACAATCATTCGATAATGAGTTTGACAGTAATGAAAAAGTTAGAGATCATGATCACTACACAGATCTGTTTCGTGGCACTGCTCACAAATGTAATTTAAGATTTTGAGATGCTCAATTCTATCCGGTGATATTTCACAATCTCTCGAGCTATGACATTCACCTGTTCATGAAAAATATGGGTGTCACCGAGGGGGAGTTGAGCTGCATCGTGCAAAGCGATGAAAAATACATTACCTTCACTAAATAGAAGGTTGATAAAAAGATAGTCGTCGATGGATCGACTGAGAAAAAAACTATTCCCATCCATAGAGAGATACGTTTCATTGATAGTTATAAATTCCTGTCTGCCAGTCTGGCAAAATTAGTCGACAGTTTGAATAGGGAGAAATTTAAAATCATGAGTAAACATTTTGATTGACGACAATTGGTGGATGTCATGTTGAGGAAAGACGTCTACCGAAAGAGCGGTCATCTTAGACATCAGCAAGCAGTTGATGTACGAGTTTCACTATGATTACGTCAAATCCAAATTCGATTCAAAAGCCAAACTATTGTTTGCTGACACGGGCAGTCTAGCTTATGAGATAGAGACTAGAGACATCTACGAGGACATAATAATGCCAGACGTGAACGAATGGTTTGACATGAGTACTTATCCCGATGATCACCCATCTATGATTCCAATGGGTGTCAATAAAAAGGTGTTGGGAAAATTCAAAGACGAAAGCAGTGGAAGACAGATCACTGAATTCATTTGTTTGAGATCCAAATTGTATGCTTATCTCCTCGATGGTGAAGAGATCAAGAGATGTAAAGGCGTTCAAGCATGTGTGATGAATAAAAACATCGCTTTCAACGAGTATAAAGAATGTCTTTTTGAAGGTTCAATGGTGTATAAAAAGATGACTGTGATTCAAAGCGAAAAGCATGATATTTACACCAAAGAAATAAATAGAATTGCATTGACGGCTGACGATGATAAGAGAATTATATGTGAGGATAAAATACACACTTTTGCACTCGGACATTATTCCACAATAATTCAACAAAATCGAGAGGATGAATTCAGTACGACTGAAGACATCGAAATGTTGTAAGTTTAAAAAAAACTCACGAGTTATAAATTTGAAAAAAAGAATAAAAAGATAATAAATAAAAAAAAAATAAAAATTTATGAATAAGAAAATAAAACACATATCCGTAGAAGGTGTCATCTTACCGAACAAACCCCTATCCAACATTCATCTGTCGAAGGTGGTGAAAGATTTAAAAATCAAACATTTTCGAGGTGTGTTTTCTAGAGATGCCATACCGAGGAGAAAAGATGATTCGGAATGTGGAATTTTAAATCTGGATGATATCGGAAGTGAGGGCATGAATTGGTGAGGGCATGCATTGGTTTTCGAATTGGGAGTGAGGGCATGCATTGGTTTTCGAATCAGAATAAAAATTATTATTTTGCTAGCTACGGAATCTTACCGATATAAATAAAAAACCTATTTAACATCAGTTATTTACAATACCGAATGAGTGCAAGCACTGGATCGAGTGTTTTGCGGTCACCTGTGTCTTTGAGTTCTCAAGAGATGATCGGAAGGAGATCACTTTCAGGATATTCTCAACCATTTACATTAAAGGAGGAGAAAGAAAAAAATGATATAGATAGATATATAAATAACAAATATAAAAAAAAATAAAAAATGAAGTTATAATTAAAATAAAAACAAAAAAAATTAAATAATAACAAAACATGCCAGTCGATAAATTTGGTTGTGCTGACAATAATGAAGGTCCCTCTAGAAAGAAAAGAAAAACATTCGAAGTTGTTGGTGGTGGTGATATTGCCAACTTGAATGAACGATACATTCGGAGATACGAACCTCGAGAAGAACCTTTAAGCTTAAACAATAATAAAATCTACAATCTTCCAGAACCGATCAATCTGTCAGATGTCGCGACTAAAAAATATGTCAATAGAGGAGACGAAAATTTCCAGCAGAACATGAGAGATAAGGACAGACGATCTCGACTTGAAATCTAAACAAGTGGTGAATCTAGCAGATCCTACAGATTCGACTGATGCCGCCACTAAAAGATATGCGGATGATGCTCACACGAGATTCAGTAAACATCTGAGAGATCGCTACGTTCTTAAAGTGATGCAGTCTGAATTGAATGCGAATTCTAACAAGATAACCAACGTGTCCATTCCCATGAATCCCAACGATGCGGCGACCAAACAATACGTAGACTTGGAACTGAGAAAGAATAATTTTCTCTTGAGACCCATCCCTATCGTCCGAAGCAGATTTCATGGTCAATCTCCAATCGAAGTGAATGGTGGATGATGGAACACTAGCTGTGTGTTGCACTGTCTCATTCTAAATCCTACCGGTAATTTACTCTTTGATTCTATGATCTTGTAGAGACGTACTCTCTCCATGACTGAGGGCAGCACATGCAGAACGAACCAAGATATCTTGTTCAGATGTATCTTACCCACATCGGTTGCGGCGAGTCTCATGATGGCTTCGTCATTTCCTTTTCGAATCAATGTCAGATTGTGTTTGAATCCATAGAGAATCTTATCGTAATCTTCGGTGAATCCGAATATGTGTTTTCAGAGGTATCCTGAACGAAAACGTTCCATTGGTATCGATGTCGTGATGACGTAGTCGAATCTCATGGTGCCACCGGCATTAGATGAACTCATGTCGCCGACGGTGTCTTTTCACCCACAATTGATTGAGTCCTTTAGATTTCGAAAAATTGTACGGATACATCAAAAGTCCATAGATCATGCTGGCCTGTCCGGGATGGAACACAGATTCTATCTCTTGTCCTGAGAGCATATATTTTATATTACTGAACATATGCATCATACCATTATTGGCTGGAGTGACTATGTCATCATCATCATAATCGCTTCTGTCTTTCTTGGTGAGACGTCCATGTATCACTTTGTAACTTTCGCTGGGGTGGACTAACAGCTCATGAGTCTCGACGTTGATTCTTATCTCTCCAGCATTGTTCAGACTGGTTCCAGTCACGGGTTCATACTCGTGAACTTCGTATTCTTGAATGCTTTCATCTCTCAATAGACCTTCGGTTATATCTAATATATTCGTCATGTTTTTTTGTTTGTTTTTTTTTTTTGGGGGGGGGGGGGGGGGCGGGGGGTTGTTAATTCGTTTGCTTTTTTATTATAAATTGTGGTTTTTTTTAATTTTTATTTTTATTTATTTTTTTGTTCCTTACTACATATGTGTAAAAAAAAAGTGAAGGGTGTTTTTTTTTTAATACGCTGTCTTCTGCAATTCTTGTTCATAAAATGTTCCAATGATTTATCTGCTGCCATCTTCGTCATCCTTTAACACTTCTATTTTGAAAGCCACAGGATCTGTGTGAAGAGTGACTTATAAGAAGTGATTCTCACTCGATCGCCGACTGCAAATTTCGGTGGTCTAGACACCTTCTTGATCTTAATCCTTTTAAGAAAGAGATTTGCGAAGATGCATCTTTCGTTTTGATGATCTTGATCGATCTGTGTCATGTGTTGTATTCCTTGACCAGTTTGTCCAAGACGTCTATATATTTCTTGGTTGAATTGGCCGTGAAATACTTGTACATGTTTTCCTTCATGGTTCTATTCCAATGTTCGATCACGTTAGCTTTCCCTTCGTTTTTGTCAGAATAGAGGTCGACCAATGGACGAATTTGAGTGTTGTAAAATTCCTTCCCCTTGTCCACCCACAATTTATCCAGTTTTCGAGAAGACGATGCGAATATACTCTTCAGAGCCTCGGCCATGCAAGCTCCCGATTTATTCTTCAAAGGTCTCATCCATCTGTTTTTCAAAAACACGTCAATGACCATCAGTAGGTATTTTACATCCTCATTCCGTCTCGAATCCAATTTCATGTCAAGTAGATCAGCCAACCGATCTGATCCAGACCATTCATGAACACCCTTCTCCTTCGAAATTTACATGTGACGGGCTTGTGTAGTTCATTCACCAATGCATTCGTTAATAATTTTTTCTGGACACTTTTTTTATCACCCCATCTGAATCGACGTTTGGTACCGATCACTTTACCAACCAGCGAACGTTCGATTCTATCTCTCCTAGTGGGATTCGGTATATTTTTCAGTGTCATCAACATGTTTTTATTGCAGATTGGATTATGAGTCTCGACGTTAGCGTAGCACAGATTGTGAGCGTAAGCGGCCAAATCCATGCTATTAATGGGTTTGCTCCAAGATTTAGGAGTCTGATCTCGATTCAATCTCTTATTTAATTTCATGAATTGACGTCCTGGCAGATGCATTTCAAAGGGTAGATTATTAATCATTTTATTCATCAGGCCAGCACCGGGTTTGACGAATTGCATCTTGGCAGAACCGCACACTTTACACGTTCTGCGAAGCATGGGACTGTTATTTTTTGTCAGTACTTTTTTAACGTTAACCGTATCTGTAACTCTCTTGCATTTGACACAATACATTTGGGGGTTTTTTTTTCGTATATAGTTACTTATTTATTTTTTCGCAGTTTTTTTTAAATTTGTATATATAATTTTTTTTTTCTTTTATATATATTTTTTTTTTTCAATTGATTGCCTCCAGAATCTTTTTGGGATCCAATAATTTATGAAACGATTGTCTCTCTTCTTTCCTACCTTTTTCCATGAGAGAATCCTTCAATTGTTCCTTCATGATCTGACGACTCTTGACTCTTATATTCACTTTCATGACTTCGTATTTTTGTTTTTTGTTCAATATGTCGAGGAATTCGTGGTCCAAAATCCTACCATCTTTCAATGCTAGGGGGATCTATCCAACACAGTGTCGATCTTTGCATCATCCAGAAAAGCTGACGTTTTCGTGCTTTCTAACCTTTACAGATAATTTCTTAGTGATTAAATTTCTGATCGTACTAATGAATTCGGCAGTCAAAGCCAGACCTTCTACAGCCAACAGATCGGAAGGGAAATGATGGCGGTCGACAATAGACTGATTCCGACAACATTCAAACCCATAGAGGCCACGATGAGAGTCAAATCCACACCATGCACAAATTTCTCTAATCTCGAATATTTCTTATTGAGCAAATGATGAGAATCTCTTTCTCGAATTCTATTGATTTGTTCGATTCGATACCTCTGTGCCACATCGTCACTTTCTCCTTGTTCTAGTGGTGGTGGTGGTACAAAAGGTGCCGTGGGCTCGACGTTCAACTTCCCTAAAGATGGATAGATTGTTTTACTTCGAGTTTCCATTTTCATTTTTTTTTTTTATTTATTTACTTATATCTATTTTTTTATGTATTTGTTTTTTATTTTATTTTCATCCGTTATTATTTGATGGAAAAAAAATTTAGTGGTCTCCAACTTTTCAACAATAATTCCAAAACGCATCCCCTGTCTTCGGTGGTGTGACATCGATGCGCTAACTTCAACTCTTCTGAATTAGTGGGTTTGGATTCTCCAATGCAAGACACGAATTGCTTCCAACATTTGATCACATTGTTGCGTCGGACGTAATCCAATGCGGGCATGAAATACGTGGTGACAATGTCTTCCCACATTCCATCATATGACACAAATGATTATCGTGGTTAAAATCTCTCTCCTCCCAACAGCCAAGGCATCTTTCGTGCATGACGTGAGGAAGTTGTTCATTCATGCAGATTGCGTAAGGTATGCACAGCACCCTTCGAAGAAACCAAGCTCTCGAATCTATGGAATCGTTTGTTTTACTCATAATTATTATATATATAAAAAAAAATAATTTTTTTTTACTTTCTTATTATTTTCTTTTTCTATTGTTTTTTTCGAATTATTTTTTAAATTTTTTTCTTTTTGTCTATTACGTGTTTTTATAACAACACATTCTATTCATCACATCATCAACTGAATGAACGAATACTTCTCATCTATTATGATCGTGCATATTATTATAGGAAAGAGATGCCATTTTTTTCGAAAGAAGGATTTTATGCTTTTCGTATTTCGATAAAACCATTTTTTTCATTATCATCATCATTAGAATGATATGGGTAATAATCCATAATAATTTTTAACCTTTTAGCAAATTCGATCCAAGATCTATTTGACCTGAACGAGTGTAATCTACGAATAAATTTGACACAGGTGCGAATGGATTTTTGAATATTTTCATCACCACCACCATGATCAAATACATTAACTATGTTTTTCATGCAAAAAATAATGTAAGGATGTTTCGCGTAATTGTAACGTTCTACAAGTTTCACTTCATATTTTAAACGATCTAGGGTATCTATAATCATGTGATAATTTTGGTAAGAGACATTTTTTTCATTCAAACACTACATCGTTTCGATATTTTCGAAATAGCTTCGATTTAGGAATATGAATAACAATATTAACAAAAACAACGTTCCATACACATTTAAATACGCGTTGTGTATGATTTGTTCCAATTAAATTCTTTCTAATCCATACTCGTGTAAATGTTTAGAAAAAGCTAAAAGTTTTTCATGAAACAAATGTTTTGTTAAGTTAGAAGATGTTTTTTTTCTCTCTTGTTGCTTCATTTTTTTTATAATTGTTATTTTTATAATAACATACCCAAAAGGGGTATATTCTTAAATGGCGAATTCGGACCCAACAACAAACCTTCACTGATTGGTTCCACATTCTCTCCAGTCTTCGGATAGAGACCATCTCCATGGAAAGCAACACCACTACCCTTTCTCACAGGTCCTAGATACAATACTTTACCTTCGATGTCTACGTGACACATGGCTCCTCCCTTCTTCAAAGACAGTCTGTTTTCCCTCTTCTTCAAAAACCGTCCTCTACCCATTAATTTGTTGACTTCCGAACTAGCGAGTCCCGAGAGAGCTCCCACGCCCAGAGCTGGCAACACTGTCTTAATGAGAATGGGTAATACTTTGGTGGAGAGTGCCGCCTATAGCGGTAAGAAACTGACTTTCATTCTCAGATTATATCTCATTTGAGTGGAACTCAATCTCACCGTTGTTCCTATTTGATTATGAATCGCTTTCTCCATCCTTTTGATTTGAGTTTTAGTCCAGGCGATCCAATCGCGACCGCCACTCTCCAGATCTTGAAGACTGAATTTAAATCTAACAGCCTCACCTCGATTTCTCAACGCTCTGCAAAGTTTACCTTTCTGTCTCTTTTGGATATGTTCACGTTTTTAATTATGTATTGACTCATTTTTTTTTGGATTAGATTATATATTTTTTTAAAAATTATTAATATTATAAGTTCTTTTTTTATTCCTTATATAAAACATAAAATGAAACCTAAAACTTCTTTAAATAAAAAAAAATATATATTTTTTTTTAAGATATTATTTTTCAAATTATTTGTTATTTCTTCTTTTTTATATCTCTCTGATGTGAAATTGTGTAGTCACTCTCTCTCTGTGAAGATCTAACAGATCGCCATTCTGATCCGTCAATGTGGTTTTGATGCTATACAACTTGTCCAGAATCACGGATAGATAGACGAGATTTCGAGGCTGCTCCACGATATTGTAACCCAGCAAAACGTCAGGAAAGAACTAGTATATCGTAGGCTGAGCGCTACCATTGACTTAACTTCGCGCAATCACATTGACATTCACTAAAATGCTATTGACTTTGAGAATGTTGACTATATTTCTGACTCGACGTGACATCGATACATCTTTCGATCGAATCCCAACATCTTTCTGATCGAATCTTCTGCACTAAAATCCACTCGAAAATTGTCTCCCAAGTCTAATATCATCTGTAGAGTACTCGTATTGGGAGTGAGTCTTATCATCGTGCTTCCGTGACTGTCGGTCTTCAGTCTCGACAGGATGTAGCGGTTCAGATCATCTATGTCGTAACTCCCTTTGGGAAATCGAATCTTCAACCAATCTACACCGTTGGAATACTTGAACGCATTATTCCTTTTAGTGACGTTTGAAACGGATAGTAAATCTCGAGATTAACCAACGCCATCTCGTATCTCTTTTCCTTCTTCATTTCGATGGAAGGTTCGAATTTCATAGTGAATCGAGTCATGTCATGATTCACTATGATTTGAAAAAACTGTTTCTCAGCTGTAGTCTCGACTATCTGTTCTAATAGATGTTCTGACATTATTATTTATTATTTATTATTTATATATTTTATGGTTTATCAATATTTTTTTTTTTTATTTTCTTCTCTATTATTATTGGAAATATAAAAAAAATCGTCAAATCCGCTTCGATATTTTCTGTTGTTAAATTCAATAGACAAATCGATCACCACGAAATTGTGAAGTCCTTTGTCCCACACCTTCTTACAGAATCTCCTGAATTCTTCCCCGCTCATGTCGTTGGCCACGTGATCTCCACAGATGTGATTGAGATTCTTGAGATCCTGATGAAAGAGACACAGAAAATTAGCATTCTCCCTTATCGTCTGTCGATTTGCATCAATTCTGTCTCTCCAACAGCAGATCGTCGAAGATCATGAGATTGTTATTCTCCAACTTCAACTGTCTGGGATCGGGAACATCGTCGGCCTTCTTGTAAAACAGACATTCCAGATTCGAACACTCGGCGTTTCTCTAAGTCAATTCTCTCACAACCTATTCCGATATATTTGAAGTCTCGTCTCCTTCGAATTCGTCTTGATTGTCGAAGATTCCCACCATGACGTCCTTGGATAATTTACGATTTATGCACTCTCGAAGCAATCTGTATTCCAGTTGAAAGAGTCTCTTGCCAAAAACGAATCATCTGCCGTAATCCAACCAGTTGGGTCGCAACAATAGATTCATTAAGAGATTGGTCTTTCCGCATTTCGATTCTCCCACTATCAGACCTCTTATGCTCTTGGGAAAGAACTCGTCATTCGACCTCTTAGTCATCACGTAATTCCAAGACATGTCTTTGATATCCATTTTTTTCCATTTTTTTTAACTATGTTTTTTCCTATTTTTTTCTTATTTTAATTTATTTTTATATATATATTATTTATAAAATGTTTTTTTTTATTTATAAATCACTTTCAATCCCGATCCTTTCGTCATGTGAGCTAAGTCTTGTATCGGTACGATGTCATAGAAGTCTCACCAACTTTTCGGTTCGCTTCTCGATCATTTGGAAGGTGGTGGTGGAGTTATCAATTTAATAATCAACGCATTGGCACCTCTCTTGCCAGCTTCCGAAGCTATTCTACTGCTCGCTTTGGTCGCAGCTTTCTTACCCGCATTGATCGCTGTCTTCTTTCCAATTTTGAGAGCACTCGGAGTGATGTTTCGCTGCATCGCCAGTGAATTTACAAGTTAAAAATTGCATCATCATATTCACGATGCCCGATCCACTGTAGACGTAAGATCTAGCATATCCCGTTATTTATCACTAACATTTTTTTTTTTAAATTCGTTTTTTTTTATTATTTTTTTGAATATATATATTTTTTTATTTACTTAATATTTTTTTTCTTTTCTCTTACTATTTTATTATTTCAAACGATTCATCAACTCTTTATAATCCTTCCAAGTCAAGACCTTCTGCCTCAACAATTAGTCGCACATGCTCACTATCTCATTATCCACTCCAGTGTTACCAGCCTCTCTGCTGGCCATCAACAACCTCAATCTCTCTGACAAGTCATAGGGATCGCATGGAAGAAATATTGTATCGGTCATTCCCTGAGCAGAGTATACAGTCCATCAGTCATTTTGTACCTGTTGGAACCGATGATTAAATAGTTGCCTTCGAGCAATACTTCCGTGTCACCCACAAAAGTTTTATTGTCATCTTGATGAAATCTATACATCGGATCTTTTACGGTTTCATTATGACTACTATCGTCAGATCTGATGCTACTTCGATCGGTCAAAGCATCGCTACTATCGATGCTACTTGGTTCGGTCTCGATTCCCGTCAGAGTAGCGTTGCTATCGATGTTACTTGGATCGGTCTCGATTTTCATTGGAGTATAATCGGACAAAGTTCTTGGCGCAAAACTATCGGAGAGCCAAGCCATCCTCTGAGAACCTTCTTTTATGGGTCTCAATTCCTCGACGATGTCTTTTCTGGCTCGTTCTTGAACCTCGGTGGCGGGTCTGAACAACTTGGTATTTCTCGTCTCAACACCGTCTCTCCCAATTGCCTGGCTCTATCCTGTGCCTGAATATTCTCCTTACTCCATATTAATTCGGGAACCTGCTCGTCCCTTCGTGTCAAATCTCTGATGTGTAGAAACATTGTTTTATTTATTTATTTGATTTTAATTTTTTTCTTCAATGAAAAACAGTTATTTTTTTTGTATTCTTATATTTTTTTTAATGTTGTTTTATATATATATATATTTTGTATTTTTTAAACAGTTACATTTTTTTTTTATCACTCGTCTCACAACTCATCAAAATATATATATTACATTCATTTTTTTCAATCGCGATCCTCCCCCAGATCATCGTCGAGCTAAATTTATTTTTAGACTCACACGCTCGATCTCAAATGGTCGAGTTTTACCCGGCCAATTTCGAATTCGCCGGTTGAATGAGATTGTTTTTTCCCATGGGAATCGACGTTCGATCGCATTTATTTCCAGTTCGCGACCGCGAAAATAGACACACTACTCAATGCCAATGGTAATCTCAGTGCTAATAGTGTCTCCGGTCACAATCGTGCAAACCTCTTTGATTTGAAAAAATTTACCTTGATTGCAAAGTCGATGTTACATTCTGAAAAAGTGAATTTTTCACCGAGGTTTGTGTAAAAAAAATTTTAAAAAGTGAATTTGTCAAACCCGTTTTCGAGAAATTCCGTCGAAAATGGTCCAGAAATGTTAGAATTTTGAACATTTTCCGGGAAAAAAAACCCATGGTTTTCTGGAAAAATTGAATTAGTTTTAGGAAAAACCCAACATTTTCCAAGAAAATCAATTTTTTTACCAGAAAAATTGAGGTTTTTCCAAAAATAACTCAATTTTTACAGACCACCAAAAAAGAGGTGGTCTGGAACTCTCCATTTCCCCCTACTGGTACTGTCGGAATAATTGTTATTTTCACCAACTTTTACATGCGATTTCTCAGCACTGAAGCCATATTTTCTCAAAACGTTCCCCGTGAAAAGATAGGGCATTCATCCAAGAAAAATTTTGCTGTTATATGTTTTATTCAATGTTTTAACCCTCATCCACTTGTCAGGCCCTGAATTGGAGTACCCTCCACTTACACATATTCATTAAAATACCAAGATTCAAGATACCTCCATGTCTCTTATCAGACACTCAGTCTGTGATTGATGTCCACACATTTAGAGCATAATATGATGCACTAAATTCATCACACATTTCCAAATGAACCCATATTGGCCAAAAATGATATGAATATAGCATTTAATCTTCAAGATTGACTAACTTCAAGGTTATTCTAACAATTATTTTGGTATTTGTAGATGCAACCGTCATTGCAGATGACAGTTACTGTTTACTTTCTAATCTCATCTTTAACCCTCAAGCACAATGAGTGCGAGCATAAGAATACCGTTTGAAAATGCCAAAATTAGCTAACTTTGCTTTTTCCTATCATTTTGGAAAGGGTTAATTTCAAACACTTTGTTTTGCTATATGAAGAGACGCTTAATGAACAAATCCGCTGCTGTGTAAGTTATGCCTTGGGGCTTAATCCAACACATTTGGCCACTTAAAGAATAGTACTGTCCGAAAAAATTTGATTTTCAGGGAGTTTTGCAAACATCTGTACTCATTTGCTCTAATCGCAAGGTTGTTGAAGCAATTATTTTGGTATGGATGGATGCAATAATGATTGCAGAAGAAGGTTACTGTTTACTTTTTACTCTCAAAATTTAACCCTCAAGCACAACGAGGGTGAGAATAAGAGTACCGTTATAAAATGCCAAAATTAGTCAACTTTGGATGCTTTTGTCTATCATTTTGGAGACGGTTAATTTCAAAAACTTTCCTTTGCTATATGTAGTCTGCATTTTCACATTGGAAAGTTGGGATAGCTCGTAATTTGTCCAACAAATTACAATTCTCTAGTTAATATATCAAATTTCTTGGCGCAAGAAATTTACTACGTTTAGAAGTGCATTTCTTTCACGGACTACAACACCCCTTGAATGCGTAAGTCTGTTTATGCAGAGGCAGATTCAGAGCGGCGCCTTCCTCCCCCATATTTACCAAATTTTTCAAAACTGAAAAAAAAAAATCAGTTGTCCATTTGCCCCAAAAATCAGTTAGATGTTCGACCCAAATGCCATCAAAATACTTAATTTGACAGCACATTCTAACAAATTTTCTGGGGGAGAACACCCTCACCCCACCCACCCCCTGCGCACACATGCCCCTGAAGTTGCTGGCGCCTTGACAACTCGCGTCTGATGACTTCGGCATGTGCACCCTATAATCGAAATATAATCCCACCACCCCAGCCCCCCACCCCGCCTAGTCTTGTACGTGAATGGAAAGTGTGAAAGTTAAGGCGTGAGCAAGATTAAAATTCCAATTCACGGCCTGAATAGATTTGAAATTTAAAATTACTCATCCCTTTGCTTCAGAGAATTCTTTTGCTTGGTTTATACCACAGAGTGGAATATGAAGTGGGATGAATATTGCCATCACTTGTAGGGAAAGACTTAAGAGTTAACACATGAGTGATGCACAATATTCCAGGGAGTGTTATACCACACTATTTCGGATCAGTTCCGACGATAAAAATTTATGACGTTTGAAAGGAATTTCTTGGTTACAGAATTCCCCGTATACATCAACAATTAGGTTGTTGTCGTTCAGATGCCACGTGCTGTACTAATTTAAATTCAACTTACATGTACGTAATTCAATGTAATATAGAGAAATTAATGTGAAAATACTGGGAAATAATTAAGAAACTGTTCAAGTTGTGCAAATATGCTAGTACGTTTTCGAAACGTGTTTGAAGTTGTTTCAGTCAGTGGATAAATAGTACAAATTAAGCGACAGTGACACCCTCACATTTCGAAACCGTCGGAGATTTCTGAACCAGCAATGAGCATTCTGCATAGTCAAGTAAGGCAAATTGTATATTGTTTTATTACTCTCCAGGCCATTCGAGTAGCATTCAACAGTTACTGTTACTGTGTTCGCGAGGCCGAATTTATTATCCCGGGGGCCTGAGGGCGCTCACCTGACATGGTAGTCTAAATATCAAACCAGGGACTTGACTTGAATAAGCTGCATATGCCCCCTCCTAAGAAAAGCATATACCAACTAGATGAAGCGATTGTGCCCACACAATACACATAATTTTCCTTCTATTTTCAGTTCCTGCACTTTTACGTCCCAAAATTGAGATAAACACATAAAAAACAGATTTTTATTATTTTTGTTCGGAAATTTTCGAAGTCCCAAACAAAATATTTTCAGACTAAAATTTTTTCTTCTTCTTCTTAAATTGACCAAACGCATAAAAACCAAAAAACTCATTTCCGGATTTTGATCCAAAATTTTCTAAGTCCCACCCAGAACCCAAATTTTCAGTGTAAAAAAAAAAATTGTCTTAAAATTGACCGAAACGCATAAAAAAAACCTAAAAACTTATTTCCGGATTTTGGTCCAAACTTTCTAAGTCCGCACCAGGACCCCAAATTTTCAGCCTAAATATGAGTAGGTGGTAAATGACAGTTCTAGACCATTTTTCAAAAAAATGGTACACGTACATGTACGTGTACCGCCATAAGGGTTCATTGTTAAATCATGTACAGAGTGCAAAAATGTTGTTTTTTTCATGGTGCTCTAGAACTCTCGGTTGTTTTTTGACTGTTCAGATCGCACTTTTAACCGTCCAAACAGCCTTTGGCGAGCGAGTGAAACTGGACACATCGCTCGGAAGTGCAAAAATGTCCGAAATTTGAAGAAAATGTAAATTTAAATTTTTTTGTCGACGTTCCCCTCGCGGATCAGACCTTCGATCTATCGTTGGTCAACGCAGGCAAAAAACGCTTCGAGAGTTCTAGACCAGCATCAAAAATGCGTTTTGAGAGGTCTGGACCACCTACGTTTGCGATCGTGTTTCAGACGGTCGAGGGTGCGATCCGATCGGCAAAAAACAATTGAGAGTTCTAGACCAGGAAAATCGATCTCAACACCTTTTCTCGACGTTTGCCAACGGTGAAAAGTGAGTGTAAAGTGTAGTTACGCATCGAGGATTTAAAAAAAAAAAATTCCAAACCGATTTGGGCTTCCGGTACATCACAAAATGCGGTTTGAGAGTTCTGGATCACCACCACGTTCGCGATCGCAGTTTCGGACGATCTAGGGTGTGATTCGATCGGCTAAACCGATTTGCCGATTCACCTCGCGAGTTTTGAGGTGAATCGTAATAGAATCGGTTTTGAGGAGTTATCAATTTTTGTACTTAGTGTAAATAAAATAGCTTTTTTTCATTCAATAGAGTCGACTATAAAATTGAGTTCCACTTAGATGGGTTTTAAGCGAGAAAATTTGTGTTTAACTAACATTATGAAATCTTTGCAAAATCCTTTGTTCTTGTATAAATGATAAGGTTTTCGCTCAATGGATGACATTGAAAAACTCGAGTTTGGAAAATTAGAACCGATGGAAATCGTCCGTTTACGTTTTGTCATAGCGAGATTTAAGGTAAATCGTAATAAAACAGTTTTGTAGAGTTTTTCAAATATTGCAATCGACATAAATAAAATTGTTTTTTTCATTCAAATAATAAAAATTCAACTATAAAGCGTTTCACTTAGATGGGTTTTCAGAGATAAAAATTGTGTTATAAATTGACACTATGAAATCTTTGCAAAATCCTTTTTCATGTTTTGTTCCGGTGTGAATGAAAGGTATTTCATTTTAATAATGGACAATAAAATCGCGTTTCCACTCAGTCAGGTTTTAAGAGGTAAATTGAATTTTAATCAACTTGTGATAATGTTTCGGAGATATGAATGAACCCTTTTAACGGATATAATTATTCTCAAACACGTTAAATCAGAAACCGGTTTCTTATGCGCTAAACTTTCAAACTTTTTCAAAGTCCTTCTGTTCGTCATGGAGTGAATAATCGGTGATGTGATCTTTAACACGTTCGAGGGCAAAAACGCATTTATCGAGGTTTCATTTTGTAAAATGTTTTTCCTCAACTGGTTTTAGTTATTATATAATTATTAAAGACAGAAGATTTTTATTTACTTAAAACATAAAACATAAAAATAATTATACATTTAATTTTGAGAATAATAAATAACTCACATTAGCATACTCTAAAGGAAATATTAATAATTTTAGAAAACGAAAAAAATGTTTTTACACATCACAGATTACAAGCGGAGAGATCAGCTTCTCAACGAATATCAACGACTCAAGAAAAGCATCCAATCCTCTGACAGAAGCAGGCGACTTGGAGAAATGGAATTAAGACGTGAAACCACAAAATTATTTAAACCTGTGATGGAGGTTCAGGAATGAAGTAAGAAAGAGATCATTGACGAATTGAAGCCCATAAAAGAAAGTTCTTTGAGAGTTTTACGAGGGGGTTTTCATTTCAAAGATCATCACCGGATTACGTTCCCATGAGGATCGAAACTGACGTGAGCGAAAGCGACGATGCCGCTTCGACTATCACCACTGATCGCGTCGCGTCATCCGAGAATGGTGGCAAGAGAGATCTGTTGTATGGAATTTATAAGGATTCTGGCGGTAGAACTTTCGAGGGCGACACCAAAGTGCAAGAGGATGATGATAATTTAATTGTCGGTTCAAATAGGTACGAATTAACTCCTGGACTGCGCAAATTGCTCCTTTTCGACAAGCCTGGAGATTACACGTATTGGGATTTCGACAATTACGGCGACATCCTGGTTCAGACCCACGCCATGAAGAAAAATAATGATGCCGGAGAAACGAGACCCAAAGCCAATAGAGGTTACAAGTGGACGAAGGTGGTGAAACCCATATGGGATATGAATAAGAAATTTGTCGAATCAATTACTGGTAAAGGAGTGAGAACCACTTTTCTTCTGAGCGATTCTGACGATCTGTCTCAGAGATTGAGATTGTTGATGGCAAGTCAACGCGCTAGTAATACTGGATTAGATAATGAGATAGTGAGCATATGCGACAAATTGTTGAGGCAGAAGGTTTTGAATAAGCACTATTATAAAAGACTGATGAACGAATTGAAGGATTGATATATATATATATAATAAGTAGAGAGAACAAACAAACAAAAAATAGCTAAAAAATAAAAACAGTAAATTTTACACTGGAAAATAATAAAAAGTATTTAAACAACAAACGATTTACCAGTGAAAAAAAACAAAATATATTATAAAATAAAATATGTTGGTGATAAAGAACAGGGGATACGTTAGAACTTACGTTCAAGGCGGTTCTGGAATCGTCGATTCTATAATGCGAGGGTTCACGAGCAGTGCAGGTAGAAAACTCGCATTGATCGCATTTGAGGTTGGTAAGAAGACGGCTTTGGATGCTGGTAAGAAAGCCGCTTCCGAAGCTAGTGGTAGGATAGCTTCTGTGGCTGGAAAGAGGGCAGCCAATGTGTTGATCGAGAAGTTGATCAGTCCGCCGGCGAAGCGAGCTACGTTAGAGCGATCGCCGAAAAGTTGGAAAGATTTTAAGGATGCTGTGGTACCCGTACAAGATTTAGCCAAAATGACGAGTGGATCTGGATTGAAGAGAACTCGCTACGGTGTAATATAAATAAATAATAATATTTTTAAAAACTGAGTTTGAAAAAACATAAAAAATTGTGTTTGAAAAATCTAAAATAACAAACAAACAAAAATAAACGAAGATGAACATTAAAGATATGTGTTGGAACGACACCGCGACCAAGAGGTCGAATAACGAGTTCTTTCCCAAGAGGCTTGATAGTGGGAAAATCGAATTGTTGAAAGACCAATCTGTTGATGAATCTGTTGTCGCAACCCGACTGGTTGGATTACGACAGATTATTCGTGTTTGGCAAGAGCTTGTTTTAACCCAAATACAGATTGCTTCGAGAGTGCATGGATCGTAGATTGCTCAATGACGTCATAGCCAGAATCTTTGACAGTAAGGAGGAATTCGACAAAAGTGAAGCTTCTCTTTCGACCATTCTGGATGGTGCGGCGATGGAACTGATGAAGAGAAATGCGTCTTCAAACATCGAGTGTCGATTTTATGAGAATGCTAGCGACGTTCCAGATCCTAGAGAATTGAAATCAGAAGATAAGAATCTCATGATTTTCGACGATCTGCTTTTGGAGAGACAGAACCGAAAAATATCGGAGCGGATTCGACAAGTTTTATGTTTCTGATGATAATAAAATAGAGAGCAAAAACAAAAAAAATTAGAAAATAATAAATCATCAAATAATTTAGTTTTGGAAAAATAAAATAAAAATTAAAAATATAATGTTCGAACAAGGAGAATTGTTAGAACGGATAGCCAAGAATACGGCTGCAAAACAATCAATTCAAATCGTGGTGAGTGGTGATTCAACTCGATTTGCGACGAAATTCGAACCTTCCATCGAATTGAATAGAGAGAAAAGATATGAGATGGCATTGGTGAATCTGAAGACTTATTATTCCTTTCCCAACGTCACCTAAAAGAACTCGTTCAAGTATTCCGATGGGGTGGATTGGTTGGAGATTCGAATTCCCAAAGGAAGTTACGACATAGACAGTTTGAACAATTACATTCAGACGCGAATGAAGATGGATGGAAAGGGAAGCAACAAGATCAGACTCGCTCCCAACCCTAATACCTTACAGACGATGTTGGATTTAGAAGATAATTTTCGAGTGGATTTCAACACGATCGATTCTATAGGCAAGATGCTGGGATTCGATCGAAAGATGTATCGAGGCCACGTGGCATCTGAAAATACGGTCGACATTCTCGCAGTCAATAGCATTTTGGTGAACGTGGATGTGATTGCTGGAAGCTACGTGAATGGTAGGGCTCAACTGACAATCTATTCCTTCTTTCCAAACGTGTCGCCAGGTTATAAAATCGTGGAACGACCTCGAAATTTAGTTTATCTACTCGTGATTTTATACACGTTGTATAGTCTCAAAACCACATTGACGGATTAAAATCGTGAACTGTTAGATCTTCGTGGAGAGAGGGTGACGATACGATTTCACATAAGAGAAATATAAAAAGCAAAAAAAAAAAATATTGTGTATATATATAAATAAGAAAATAAAATAAATGCAATATTAATTTACAAAAATTATTTAATATATATAATTATCATTCAAACCAAAAAAACAATTGAACAAAATATATTTAAAAAAAAGAATTATGACACAATACGTGGTTAAAAACGTGAACATATCCGCAGGACAGAGGAAGAAACTTAAGAGAGCGTTAACAACTCGAGGTGAGGCGGTGAGATTCAAATTCACTCACGAAGATCTGGAGATTGGCAGTCGGGATTCGATCGCCTGGACCAGAAGTCAAAGCAAAAGGATGGAGAAAGCGATTCGTGATGGAAGAGGGTTGACGGTGAGATTGAGTCCCGCTCAATTGAAATACAGTTTGAGAATGAAAGGCGTTTTCCTACTGCTATTGGCAAGAATCGCCGCAAAAGCATTACCCTTTGCCACAAAAACATTACCCTTTCTCGGAAAGACTCTCGGCGTGGGAGCTCTCTCGGGACTCGCGAGTTCGGCAGTTGAGAAATTAATGGATGGCGGCGGACTGTTTTTGAAGAAGGGAGGAGCCGTGTGTTGCGTCCACGTAGATGACAACGGTGAAGGATTGTATCTAGAACCCATTAGAGGTGGCAACTCTTTGAGTGGAAACGGTCTCTATCTGAAGAGTGGACAGAACATTGAACGACTCGGTAAGGGTTTATTGTTTGGTGAGAATTTGCCGTTTAAGAATATACTGATTTTGTGTATGTTATTATAATGTAAAAAATGGTATAATTATATAAATATAAAAATATAAATCATAGAAAGTATAAAAAATAATATAAAATGGATAAAAAGGTGGAAAAACAATTAGACGATAATGATGAATATCGCGAGATAGGGTGAGAGAAGATGTGGAAAAACGATTAGACGCTAATGATGAATATTGTGGGATAGTGTGGAAAAAAGATGTGGAAAAACAATTAGACGCTAATGATGGATATCTTAGGAAAGAACTGAAAAAAGAGTTAAAAAAAGATCGGGATAGATGGTTGAAATTTAAAAGAATGAGACGTTCTCCACCGCCACCACTACCGTCTGAAGAGAATGGTAATGATGTGAGTGTTACCAAGAGATGCACCACATTTGTTCATAATTATGATACAGATAAACAAATGTGTTCTTATAAAAACATAATATATCACAAAAAAAAGAAAAGAAGAATCGACGTCAAAATATGAGAAAAAAGGAAACGTTATTATAATATATATGGGCGATAGTGAAGAAGAAGAAGAATGAAACAAAAAAACAAACAAAAAAAAGTAATGAGATCTAGAGATGATCAACCTCTCTAGATCTCATTACTTTTTTTTTCCTTCTTCTTGACTAAAAATCAGTCTCTCTATTGTTTATATTTCCAAGTCCATTATTAGCATGTTGACGGTTGTGTCTTCTCCTTTTTCGAAAATGTGTTGAATGTTTATGTTTACTTTTTTGAGTTTTTTTTACATCGGCGAACGCGCTCTCACCACCCGATTTGTTCACGAGTTTGAGAGAGATTTTGGGATATATGTAACTCCTGTAGGGCAATGACAAATCGTCCTTGTCGAGTTCTCTATCTTTGGCAATGACGATTTTCTGTAGATCGCTTTGGTACTCATAAAACAAATCGAGCTTGGCTCATCCAATTTCAAAGGCATGCTATATTTGTCGTGTTTGTGCTCTAAGCCCTTCGTCTTGACCTCGTTCAATTCGATGGCATCATGTCATTGTAATCTATAGATTTTATAACCGAATTTCTTACACGTTTTGACTCGTTTCAGTTTCAATTCGAATCTTTTAGGTGTTGTTGTCATGATTGATTATTTGTTTTTTGTTTTATGAATTATTGCAAATAACATATATTTTTGAATTTTGTGTTTAAATAATAATTTGTTAAAAAAGTTGTTTTTTTTTTACTCTCTATATACATATAAAAAAGTTTTTAATTTTCTTTAATGTGAAAAAAAATTTTTGTAAAAGTTTTTTTCTCTTTATATATAAATAAAAAGTTTAAATTTAACGTCCTTTTTTTTCTCGTATTAATTCACTTTTTTTCACGTTAAGGAACATAAAAAAATTGATTAATTTCATCAAAAAAAAAAAAATTTTTGAAGGAATTAAAACATATATATATAAAAACTATTTTAAAACTTTTTAACAAATTATTATTTAATAGAAAATTCAAAAAAAAAAAATTCTTACAAATGAAGCAAACAAATAAAAAAAATGGAAAATTTAAATGAGAAAACCGTACCTCAATTAAACAAGATGTGTAGAATATTCCACATTTCAGAAATCATAGAACCAGATCAAAAAAAATTGAAGTCATACAGGAATATTGTTTGCGAAACAATGGAAAGAAAAAAATTGAAAGATCAGAAGTGGATAAACTTAAACACTAGAATTGTGAAAAAACAAGCCGATGACAGTAACTCTTAATGATGGAAAACGAAATGTGGAGCGTGATGAAATTAGAAATATCATGCGCGAGGAGATACGTAGTTTGCTTGATAAAAAGGCAAACGAAATGTTGATAGCAATGACGTCAAAAAATGCTTCGGTTGTGAAAAATGAGAAGAAGAAAAAGATAGTAAAAGGAATAAAAATGCCAATGTCGAAAAAAAACAAAAACGTTTCGGTTGTGAAAAATAAGAAGATGACTAAACAAAAAGCCGTTGAAGAACTTCAAGTTTCAAAAGAAAAAAAAAACTAAAACGAAAACGAGTGATGCAGTTCAGAATCTAGACAAACGAGATATATCGAACGAAATTCCACGAGCAATCGATGAAGGGAAAGGAGAAGAATATGTAGCATGAGTCATCACGGAAACATTCAATCGAATCCCGTAGAACGGGAGAGTGCGATCAAAGGCATTTTTATAAATTCATATAACTAAAAATGATTCATTGAAAGCATCTTCCTACGTGGAATTACCGTATTTCTTAGCTAAAAAAAAAGCTGTGATCAACATGAGAAATAAAGATGATCAGTGTTTTAAATGGGCAGTCACCTCCACTTTATACCCTGCCAAAATGCACTCCGATAGAGTTTCTTGTTACGAGGAGACTTCTAAAAATCTTGATTGGACTGGAGAGACTGTTCCAATGCAGTTAAAACACATCGAACGTTTCGAGGCTCAAAATCCCACCATAGCGGTGAACGTCTTGGGATACGATGATGAAAAGCGAACGATCTATCCTATAGAGACTTCGTATCTCGAAACAGAAAAGACGATTATTTTATTATTGATTTCGAATGGTCACAATCGTCATTATTGTTGGGTTAAACATCCAAGCCGATTACTGTCAAGCCAGAGAAGTAAACATAATGGTGAGATATATTTATGTTGCAACTGCATGAACGCGTTTCACAGTGAAAAATCGTTAGTGAAACATTAGGAATATTGCAACAAAAATCAAGGTGTCACCGTCGAAATGCCTAAACCCAACACCATCGTGAACTTTGAAAATCACAATAGAAGGTTAAAAGTACCATTCGTCGTGTACACCGATTTTGAATGCTTCACAGTGAAAATGAGTTCCTGCCAACCCGACCCTCTTCAAAGTTATGTCGAAAGATATCAAAAACACACGCCTTTGGGTTATTGCATTTATGTGAAATGTGCTTTTGACTCGCAACATGGCATGGGTCCCTTCACTTACACGAAATGGTGCAAAGACGATGACGTGGCTCAAAGGTTCGTGGAAGAGTTAGAATCGAAAATTCAAATTTTATATGACAAATTCCAAAATGATCATCACACAAGAGCATCAGGATGAAAATAACAGAGCCACCAAATGTCACATATGCAGACAATCGTTCAATGATAATTCAGAGGAAAATAAGAAGGTTAGAGACCACGGTCATTACACGGGTCTGTATTGCGGTCCGGCTCACAACAAGTGTAATTTAAAATATTGAGACGCCGATTTCTATCTGGTGATATTTCACAATCGCTCGGGTTACGACAGTCATCTGTTCATGAAAAATCTCGGCACCTCCGACGAAGAATTAAATTGCATCGCGAACAGCGAAGAAAGATACATTTCCATCACGAAATGGAAGCTCATGGAGAAGAAAAGAGTAATCAATGGAGAGATGTTGGAAGAAAAAACGAAATCCATTCATAGAGGCATACGTTTCATCGACAGTTTTAAATTCATGTCAACCGCTCTGGAAAAATTAGTTGATAACATGAGCAAGAATAAATTTAAAATCACAAGCGAACATTTTGGAGAACGAGTAGACGTCATGTTGAGGAAAGGAGTCTATCCTTATGATTACATGAACGATCTAAAGAGATTCGACGACACCGCACTACCTTCGAAAGAAGATTTTTATTCGAAATTATATGAATCTGACATTTCCGACGAGAATTACCAACATGCCAAAAACGTGTGGAAATCATTCGATATGAAAACCATGAGAGATTATCACAATCTCTATCTAAAGACGTTCTGCTCTTGGCAGACATGTTCGAAAATTTTCGAGACGTCTGTCATCGAAATTACGAACTGGATCCGGCTTGGTATTTCACCACACCTGGTCTGGCGTGGGACGCTCTGTTGAAGACCACCGAAGTCCAATTGGAATTACTATCCGACATGGACATATTGCTCATGTTCGAAGGGCTGCGAGAGGTGGCGTCTCGATGATCTCTCACAGATATTCTGAAGCTAACAATCCCTACATGAAAGAAGGTTTCAATTCAAAACGATCGAATAAATACAAACAGTATTGGGATGCTAATAATCTGTATGGTTGGGCTATGAGTCATCCTTTACCGATTGAAAATTTCAAATGGGTGACAGAACCGGAAGAGATGCAAAAATGGAGAGACTATCCTTGCATTTTAGAAGTTGATTTGAACTATCCGGAAGAATTACATGATCTACACAACGATTATCCACTGGCTCCCGAATGAATGGAATCGATCGAAGGAGACAAGGAAAAACTCATTCCCAATTTATTTAACAAACATAAGTACGTTGTCTACAGCGAGAATTTGAAACAATACGTCGATTACGGGATGAAATTAGTCGACATACATCGCGTCATTCGATTCGACGAAGAGCCTTGGATGAAAAAATACATCGATCTCAACACGAATCTCAGAATTCGAGCCAAGAACGATTTCGAAAAAGATTTCTTCAAACTCATGAACAACTGCGTGTACGGTAAATCAATGGAAAACATCAGGAAGAGAACTGAAGTTCGACTCGTCACATCTGAGAAAAGAGCTAAAACATTAGTGGCGAAACCCAATTACAAACACCGAACCATATTCGACGAAAATCTAGTGGCCATTCACATGCAAAAGATGCACCTGAAGTTCGACAAACCCTATTGTCTCAGACCAATCATCTTAGATATCAGCAAGCGATTGATGTACGAGTTTCACGATGATTACGTCAAATGGAAATTTGGTGAGAAAGCCAAACTACCGTTCACCGACACAGACAATTTCGTTTACGAGATAGAGACGAAAGACATCTACCGAGATATATCTCTGGATGTGGCTAGATGGTTCGACATGAGCAATTATCCCGTCGATCACCCGTCCAACATTCAACCGAACGACAACAAGAAGGTGCTGGGTAAATTTAAGGACGAGAGCGGTGGTAAACAAATTGTTGAATTCGTAGGTTTAAGACTGTATGCTTATCGTCTAGAAGGTGAAGAGATCAAGAAGTGCAAAGGGGTTAAAACGTGCATGCTGAAGAAAAACATCTCTTTTCAAGAGTATAAAGATTGTCTGTTAGGAAGTGGTCCAGTGTATAAGGCTATGAAATCGATTCGAAGCGAAAATCATGACTTATATACCGAAATAGTCAACAAGATTTCCCTGATGGCCGACGATGATAAGAGATTCGTGTTAGATGATAAAATAAGCACTTTGGCACTCGGACACTTTGGATATGATTAAGGATGATAGGATTCCAGAAAATCAAGAGAAATTAGATGGATTCAAGATTATGGAAGTCGATAGAGACATCGAGAGAGTTAGTTTAAAAAAGAAAAGAAAAAAAATATAAAAAAATAACGGCATTTTAGTGAATTATAATAAAATAAATAAATTTAAAAAAAAAAATATACACATTTATGAATAAGAAAATAGAGATATCCGTAGAAGGTGTCGTCTTACCTAATGAACCCCTATCCAACATCAATCTGACGAATGAGGCCAAGGATTTGAAAATCAATGATTTTCTAGGCAGGTTTTCCAGAGATGCCTTGCCAAAGAGAAGACCTCGACAATCGGAATGCGGAATTTTAAATCTAGATGATTTATCGGGTGAAGGCACTCACTGGATGGCGTGGTTCAAGAACGGGAAGAAGAATTATTATTTCAACAGCTATGGAATCTCGCCACCGAAAGAAATAAAGAACTATTTCGACGAATCGATGGTTCGTTACAACACGGAACGAGTGCAATCACCAGATCAAGTGTTTTGCGGTCACCTGTGTCTCTACATTCTCAAGTGATGGTCTGAAGGAGATCGGTTTCAAGACATTCTCAATGATTTACATTAGAGAGAGATTTTTTTATAGTATATATAAAGGTAAAAAAATTATTTAAAAAAATTTAATTGAATAAAAACGAAAAATAAAAAATAAGTGAAATAATTTATTTTTAATAAACTGCGTTTGAAATATATTTTTTAAAACAAGAAACCTCAAAACAACATGCCAGTCGATAAATTTGGTAGAAGTGATGATGAAAGTCGACCCAAAAAGAAGAGGAAGACACTCAAAGTTGGCGATGGTTACGATGTTGCCAACTTAGACAAATGTTACGTTCGGAGATACGAACCTCGAGAGGAACCTTTGAACATGAACAATAAGAAGCTCTACAATCTTCTCGAGCTGATAGATCTTGCAGATGCAGCGACTAAAAAATACGTCGAGAGGGGGAATGCGGATTTCAAACGAATCATGCTAGATAATTACGTGGATAAAGCCATGACTGACGATCTCGATCTGAAATCCAAACGTTTGGTGAACGTCGCGAATCCCATAGATTCCACCGATGCCATGACCAAGAAATACGCGGATGACTCTCACGCGCGATTCAGCGAACATCTGAGAAGTAGATACATTCAGAAAATGATGTAGTCGGAATTGAACGCCAATTCTAACAAGATAACGAACGTGGCCATTCCCATGAATCCCAAGGACGTGGCGACTAAACACTACGTAGATCTGGAACATAGAAAGTCTGACAGACGAGAAATGAATTGGATCTGAATGCGGGATTCATCAAGATATTGAATCTGTCGAAGGTCGACGACGTGGATGCGGACTTCACCGCAGTCAACAAGGGCTATGTGGATGCGATCTCAAGAATACGTAGAATCGCAAGTGGATGATCTCCACCTGAACAAACAATCTGGCGGAACCATGGAGGGTGGCATCAACATGAACGGTCACAATTTATTTGGTCTCGATCACGATCCTGAATTGGATTCCAGCGCGGTCAGCAGGAAGTACATGGATGACAACTAAGTCTGGAGAAAGGGCGACATCATGGAAGGTAAACTAGACATGGGCGGACACACACTCACTAATCTACTGGACCCCGTGAACATGACGGACCCCTGCACCCTGATTTGGTGGTGGAGAAAATCAAATACGCTAGGCAATTTATCACCATGTGGGCTGAGGAGAGCAATGTGTTAGAGGAGGGAAAAGCCGAATGGTCTTTTGGAAATCGAGGTAGCGGATTGCAACATGGTCAGGTGGGATATCCCATGCCGTTGGGAGGTGAAATCATTCGAATGAGTCTGACTTCCACGGATTTGAATAACAGAGCGGTCGTCAATCTCACGGTGAACGGAGTAGAGAGCGATAAGAGATACAGCGTCGAAAAGACTGAGAATCAACACTCAAATGTTAGCACGTTTGGCACACCTCTCAAAGTGAATGTCGGAGACAGGATTAATTTCATTACAAAAACCAATAATCCCAAAGCCGCCACTTCCGTGGTGAGCATACTGATCGAACTAGATCCTCTGAACAAACAGCGAACCCGTGGAAATAATTAATTAAAAAATAATAAGTGATTATTAAAAACAAAAAAAAACCAAAAAAAAGTGATGAGATTTAGAAAGATGTTCAATCTCTCTAGATCTCATTACTTTATTTTTTTTTTTTGTTTTGTTTTAATACGTTATTTCTCATAATCTTTCATCTCGTGAAATTGGATCACCTATCTCGAAACATGCATCAACATCAATTTTAGCATTTCGAAGAGCTTTTATAAATTCTCAAAAAGCAGTTGTTCCTCTATATGTCAACATGTCTAAAAGTTTTCTGGTCTTATCTTCTATCAAGATTTTACTTTCGATTTCTTGAGAAATATTTTTAATCAAAACACGTCTGTTTCTTCTTAAGTATTCTCTTTCTTTATCATTCATTTTATAATGATCTTTTTAAGTTTTATTTATATATTTTTTTCTTTCTTTCTTTTTTCTTCACACACACGTCTCTCATCGAATGATTGACATCTTATTTCCATCCGATTTGAATTGTAATTCTCTATCCGACAGGACCAGGGCGAAGGCTTCGGTTTTTCTCGGCATGTTCCTATTGAATTGCATCTTGATCTGAATGTCTAAGACTCTACTCTTGAGTTGTTCGCTCTGTTTACTGACGTTGGATACGAACATGGAATACATCAACTTGTATTCACCTAGAGATATATTAGGGTTGCTCATCAATTCGTCTAGACCGTGATACTTCTTTCTAAAATCTGCGGTGTCGCCGTACAGTCTGCAGAAATTGTTCTTGTCGAACGGCGCACAGTAATCGATTGCTGGATATCTCGTGGCATTCAGAAACACTTGCATGTTTCTCAAATTGCAGTGATCGAATAGCGATGCATTCTTTTCCTGAGACCCGTCCCTATCGGTCTGAAACGCGACCATGATGAAACGCGGTCTCTCGGAAGTGGATTTCACGGTCAATCTCCAATTGAAGTGATTCGTGGAGAGTGGAATGCTAGCCGTGTCGCACTGTCTCATTCTAAATCCCACGGGTAATTTACTCTTGGATTCTATGATCTTGTATAGACGCATTTTTTCCACGATCGAAGGCTGCATGTGCAGAACGAACCACGATAGCTTGTGTAGAGTTAACTTACCCGTATCGGTCGCGGGGAGTCTCACTATCGCGTTGTCATTTCCCTTTCAAATCAATGTCAGATTGTGTTTGAATCCATACATGATCTTGTTGTAATCATCCGCGAATCTGAAGATGTGTTTCAAAAGTATCCTGAATGAAAACGTTCCTTTGGGTTTGGACGTCTTGACGACGTAGTCGAATATTGCAGTGGCGCCGGCACTAGCAGAGCCAACGGTGTCTTTCATCCACAACTGATTAAGTCCTCTGGATTTCAAAAAATCATCGGCATTCATCAAGAGTCCGAACATCGTGGTGGCCTGACTGGGATGAAACACAGATTCTATCTCTTGTCAAGATAGCAAGTATTTTATATTACTGAATAGATGCATGATACCATTATTGGCTAGAGTAACCGTGTTGTCGTCGGCATAATCAGTCCCATCTTCCTTGGTGAGACGTCCCTGCACCACTATGTAACTCTCGCTAGGATGAACGAATAGATCTTGGGTTTTGACGTCGATTCTTATCTCTCCCACATTGTTCAAACTCGTTCCGGTTATCGGTTCGTATTCGTGAACCTCGTATAATACTTTCATCTTTCACTATGCTTTGTTTTTTGTTTATTAATTAGCTTGCTTTTTTATCTAAAAAAAGTTTTAATTATTTTTTATTATTATTATTTTTTCTCTCCTTTATATATATATATGTAAACAAGAAAATGTTAAAGAGAGTAAATAAAAAAAATTTGTTTTCTTTATTAAAACTTCATCTTCTGCAATTGTTGTTCGTAAAACTTTCCAATGATCTCTTCACCATCTAAAGCTTCGATTTCGTAAGTCACCGGATCGGTGTGGAATATTTTGATTATCAAAGATTTCCGAGGTCCATCGAGGAGTGTAACCCTTTTCGAAGTGCTTCTTATAAGCATTGATTCTAATTCGATCACCGACTGCAAATTTCGGCGTTCTGGACTTCTTCCTGATCTTAGATCTCTCATGATATAGATTCGCGTAGACCCGTTTTTCGTTTTGAGGATCGCTAGCTTCCACAGGAGTCATCTTGATCGATCTATGTCGCGTGTTGTTGTAATCTTTGACCAGACCGTTCAGAGCGTATATGTATTGCTTGGTCGAATTTGCCGTGAAGTATCTGTACATCTTTTCCTTCATCATTTGATTCCAACGTACCACGACGCTGGCTTTCTCTTCGTTTTCGATCAAGTAGAGGTCGACTAATCGATGAACATGCTTGTTGTAGAATTCCTTCCCCTTATCCACCCACAATTTATTCGGTTTTCAAGAAAACGAGTCGAACACGCTCTTCAGAGCCTCGGCGACGCAAGGACCTGATTAATTCTTCAAAGCTCTGATCCAACCGTATTTGGAAAACACGTCGATGACCGTCAATAGATATTTGACACCCTCGTTCCACCTCGAAAACGATAACATGTCGACCAAGTCGGCAGACCAAATGTCATCCAAACCCTTCACGAACACCTTCTCTTTCGAAATTTACGCACGGTAGGTTTGTGTAACTCCTCGGCAAATTCGCTCGTCAATAATCGTTTCTTTTTCTTTTCTGATGCGCCTTTTTTTTGAACGCCCCATCCGAATCGACGTTTCACACCGATCAGATTGCCGACCAGCGAACGTTCTATCTCCTCTCTCCTGGTCGGATTCAATATACCTCTCAATTTCGCCAACATGTTTTTATCGCAGATGTTGTTGCGAGTCTTGGTGTCGGGATGTCCAGCGTATCACAGATCGTGATCATACGCAGCCACGTCCACCCTATTCACGAGTTTGCTCCAAGATTTAGGAGTCAGATCGGCGTTGAGTCTCTTGTTCAATTTCGTTCTGGATCCTGTGAAACTGTGACCTGGCAGATACATTTCGAAAGGCAGATTATTGATCATTTTATTCACGATGCCTTTACCTTTGCTCGTGTTTTTTTTTTTTTTGACGTATTGAGTCTTGATCGAACCACACACGTTGCTAATTCCGTGAAGCATCTGTCTGTCGTTTTTAGTTCATACTTCTTGAGAATTACCCATCTCAGTAACTCTCTTACACTTTACGCAATACATTTTTTGAGACTTATTTAAATTAATTTCGTATTTATTTTTTATTTTATATATAAATTTAATTTTTTCTTTTTTTAAAAATTCGGTTCTTATTAAATATTTTTTTTTTCAATCGTTGCTCTTGAGTTCTATCAACTTACCGAATTCCTCCCTAGCCTCTTTCCTCCACCTTTCCACGAGAGAATCCTTCATCTCTTCCTTGATGATCTTTCGAGTCTTGATTCTCATGGCTTCTTTCATGGCATCGTATTTCGTTTTCTCGCTCAATATCATGAAGTATTCTCCATCCGATATCCTACCGTCTTTCAACGCCATCGAGATGATTTCGGATATCGTGTCGATCTTGCAGTTGGCCAAGACGTGAATCTTTTCGTGTTTCCTAGCCTTCAGATATAATTTCCTATTCAAAAAGTTTCCAACCGTGCTAAACAATCCGGCGGCGAGAGCCACTCCTTCTATGGTCAACACGGTCGACAACAATCTGATGCAGGCCGCGTGTAAACCCATGGAAATCGTGATGAGTGTCGTGTCGACTGCGTTGACGAATTTCACGAAGCGTCAATAATTCTTCTTGAGAGAACGACGAGAATCTCTCTCTCGAGTCAGATACAACTGGATTCTACTGATTTGATCGATGTGATACCTCTCTCCTCTTTCTTTTTCTTCTGCCGATGGTGCTGTTGGCAAAACGCCGTTCGGCTTCTCATCCTCGTCATCATCTAAGGTCGGATACAATTTATTTCTGGTTCTCATTTTTTATGTTTTTTTTCTTTCTAATATTAGATAAAAAATTTAAGTGTGTATTTATTTTTATTTTCTATTCTCCCTTATTTATATCAACAAGAAAACTTAGACGTATGCTTCCTTCAGCAATAATTTCATGACGCATCCCTTGTCTTCTAAAGTCAGACTTCTACATGCCAATTACATTTCTTCTGAATTGGTGGGCTTATCTCGCCCGCTACAGAAGACTAATCTCTTCCAAAACTTGATCACGTCGTCGATTCGAACGCATTCGAACGCTGGTTCGAAATACTTGACGACCATATCTTCCCTTTCCATCGTCAGACACGAATGATCCTCGTGATCGAAGTCTAGATGATCCCGACACCTGACGCATCGTTCTAACAAGAGGCGACCTAGTTCTTCGTTCATGCAGAATGCGTAGGCTCTTATCAGCATTTTTAAAAGAAACCTTGCTCTCAAAATCTGGGAATTGTTCATTATTTACGTATATTTTATTATCTATTTCGATTCGATATTTATTTTTTTTTAAATAAGTATTTATATATATTTTTTTTCTCTCCTATATATATCAATCACTTTTTTATTTCCTCTCCTCAAAACCGATTCTATTACGATTCACCTCAAAACTCGCGAGGTAAATCGGCAAATCGGTTTCGCCGATCGGATGGCACCCTAGACCGTCCGAAACACGATCGCGAACTCTCAAACCACCGCATTTTTTGATGTGCCGGAAGCCCAAATCGGTTTGGAAATTTTTTTTTAAAAAAATACTCGACGAGTAACTACACTTTACACTCACTTTTCACCATTGGCGAACGTCGAGAAAAGGTTTTGAGATCGATTTTCCTGGTCTAGAATTCTCAATCGTTTTTCACCGATCGGAACACACCCTCGACCGTCTGAAACGCGATCGCAAACGTTGGTGGTCCAGACCTCTCAAAACGCATTTTTGATGCTGGTCTGGAACTCTCAAAGCGTTTTTTGCCTGCATTCACCAACGATAGATCGAAGGTCTGATCCGCGATGGGAACGTCAACAAAAATTTTAAAATTTACATTTTCTTCAAATTTCGTACATTTTTGCACTTCCGAGCGATGTGTCGAGTTTCACTCGTTCGCCAGCGGCTGTTTGAACGGTTAAAAGTGCGATCAGAACGGTCAAAAAACAACCGAGAGTTCTAGACCACCATGAAAAAAACGACATTTTTTTGCACTCTGTACACGATTTAACACTGAACCCTTATGGCGGTACACGTGCATGTACGTGTACGTGTACTATTTTTTGGAAAATGGTCTAGAACTCTCATTTACCACCTACTAATACGAACGCAGGGATTTGGCTTGAAAAAGCTTGAAATTCACCTCCCTAAGCATGCTGCATACCAAATATCAAAAGATTCTTATTGGTAGATCTGAAGAAGATTTTTAAAGAATACTCCTCATACTGCACTAATTTAAACATTTGGGCTCCCATAGAGAGCCCAAATATGGACCCAGGGAACTGATTTCAATAAACTTGTGAAACAATCTTCCCAAGATGTTATACGTAAAATATGAAAGCTTTTGGAGCAGTGGTTTGGAAGCGAACGATTCTTTAATTTTTTCCCATTGCCCACAGTGTTAAAAAATGCTGACTCAGCATTTTTTAAAGTCCCGAAAAAGTACCTTATGACAAAACCGATGGCAATTTTTTTACCATTCCTTTCTGCTGGTCCCAAGGAAGCCTCACACCAATTAAAAATTCTCAGTGCCGTGCAGTTTTGGAGATATGGACGTTTTCGTTTTTTCTATTTTTAGCTCCTGAGGTTCCCACGGGGCTGCAGGAAAAATTTTTTGGGCATAAATCAAGTACTTATAATCCAATAATATCTCATATAAAATTTAGTTTAAACTGGCCTCTCGGTTCAGAAAATAGAAATTCTGGGCGGGGCAAAAATTCTTGCCCCTCCCAGAACAAAGGCAAATATTACCCGTCAAACTTCTCTTGAACAAACTTGAGTCTACATCTCAAATGGAAGCTGCATACCAAATATCAAGTCTCTGCTACGGATGGTAGAAGAAGATTTTTTAAAATTTTGTGCATTTTGCCCCCCCCCCCCCCCCCCCCCCCGCCTCTTTAATATGAGCAGAAACCCAATTTGAAGAAAAACCCAAATGCCTCTATATAACCGCTACTCATGTGAATTTTCATTGAACTGCAGTCAGTGGCTTGGGAGAAAATGACCCTAACACCACCTTCACGACGGACGACGGACGACAGACGATGGACGACGGACAAAAAGTGATCAGAAAAGCTCACCCTGACTTTCAGTCAGGTGAGCTAATTATCCATGTGAGATCATCAAAACTCAGATAGTGAGACAGGTGATGATAATTCATTTTAAAAAAAGAACCAAAAATATTTTAGCACATTGGCAGTATAATCAGATAAATGCAAAAAATGAACAAACTGAAAATATTTGTTTCAAAGATATTAATATCGCTTAGGTCTCAGTGGAATAGTGTGCAGGGAGAGTGATCGTCCGCTTTTGAAACATCTATTCTCCCCAGACAATGAACATTAACCTCTGTGTAAAGGCATAATGAGTCAAAGCAAGACTTCAGCCTCACGGGGCCCATTAAATGAAATCTTACTTGTGCATTTTATGCTTTTACGTAGAATTTAAGTTACAGTCTGGGTATTACATTATACCCAGCTTACCTCCCCTCAACATGTTATATAAATCAGTTATTGTTGCCATTACCCGAGTAACATTCTAAAGGTTATTTCAGAACATCTGTGAGGGGTAGGGGGGACGTTGGCTCAGTTGATAGAGGTGCAGGCTACAAGCCGAGTGGTCCTCGGCTCGAATCCCACCAGCGACAACCGCGTTGTGTCCTTGGGCAAGACACTTCACGCCATTGCCCACGCGGGGGCACGGTGACGTTGTGTACTAGGACGTACTGCACGTCGATGGTGCACCTGTCTTCAACCAATGCTAACCCTGCTTGTGTGGAGTTAATATATTTTGGAGGTGACAGCTGCTCGCCGTTGCTCGGTGGTTTTCTCCGGGTACTCCAGCTTCCTCCACCCGTAAAACTGTGTTGTGGTCATGAATAAATTCGACACACGCGCGAATGGATTTTTCAATATTTTTATCACCACCCCCATGATCGAATACATTAACTATGTTTTTCACGCAAAAAATAATGTAAGGATGTTTCGCGTAATTATAACGTTCTACAAGTTTCACTTTATATTTTAAACGATCTAGGGTATCTATAATCATGTGATAATTTTGGTAAGACACATTCTTTTCATTCAAACACTTCATCGTTTCGATATTTTCGAAATAGCTTCGATTTCAAAAATATGTGACCTTAAACATCAATAAATAACAGAACATCTGTGTAACAATAATGTTTTTCCAGATCAATAGTCTAGACTTTATCATTTATTTATAATAACCCAAGATTAAGTTTAGTACCTATGGCTACATAGTGCACCCCCCCCCCCCACCACCACCACCACCCCCGCACACACCCCCCACACCACGGAGGAATGAATTCAAGCTGAGACAATCATTTATTACTCTTCTGTCCACATAGAAAACTTTTACTGTCAGGTGAAATATATTGCAGTATTACATGACTTCATAATATGAAAATAGGTACAACCTACAAGCGAACGTAGTTTTGGGATAAAAATAGCCCCAATTGAAATTCAGGGGTGTTTTTTTTATTGTTTTGTTTGTTTTTGTTTTTTTTAATGTGTGTAGTAAAGTGTTAATCCATGGGGTTGGAAATAGATCAAGTATTGAAATAAGTTTTACTTTTTATTTTTATGGAGGTGGACAGTAGATGAGGGGGGTCGGGGTGGGTGGGTGGGTAGGGGGGATGGTGGTGATATATTTTGTTGTTAATAAGTCAGTTTACACTTTCGACCACGCACTTGGAATTGTGGGAAGCTTTGCGACAAACAAATACACGCGTTAATATGAAACAGTGACAGGAATATAAACAACGACGATATGAGTACACTTTTGGAGGTATTAAATAAAATAATTCGCAAAACTACTCAAACGGCCTTCATTTTCACAATACATCTTTCTTTCCTGTTTGAAATTAAAAATAATTTGCGAGTTTTTTGGACAAAAACGGTGTATATTTTTTATTTGTATCGAAATGTTCATTTTCTTATGTCACTTGGACATTTTCCTTCGATGTATTCAACTAGAAGTTTAATGTAGTCAACTATTTTAAATAAATCGCAAAAATAACCCAATTCCTTTTATTTCCACTCAGCATTTCGGTCTTCCATTCAAAGCCATTTACATATGCTCGCTCAAAATTCTGAATAAAATTTGTGACGGAACATACTCGGTTCCGTTTTTTCTCTGTCAAATTTTGAGAATTCTGTCTAGACCTGGCGAGCATATGAGAATAAATCTGTCCATGGCTTTGTTATATCTTTATTTATTTATTTGTTTGGTTCAAAAACATATGTTAAGATCCGTTACTGGAACAAGCTTATCCAGTGAGGTGCCATAACCTATGTTTTTGAAGCAAACAATGGAAATTTTTAGTTATGCAATCGCAGACTTGTTTGGGCAAATGCCCTCTCCTATTTAGTACTACAGTAATTATTTTGTTAATGGATTTCTTAATTGTAAGGCATTTTAATTATCCATGTGAATCATCAAAACTCAGCTTAAACATGAGACAGGTGATAATAATTCATTTTAAAAAAGAATCCAAAATATTTTAGCACATTGGCAAAAAATCAGATAAATGCCAAAAAAATGAACAAACTTCAAATATTTGATTCAAAGACATCAATATCTTTAAGGTTTCAGTGGAATACTGTGCAGGGAGAGTGATTGTCCGCTTCTGAAACATCTATTCTCCCCATAAAATGAATATTAACCTCTGTGTAAAGGCATAATGAGTCAAAGCAAGACTTCAGCCGATGGCCGGGTCTCACGGGACCCATTAAATGAAATCTTACTTGTGCATTTTATGCTTTTACACAGAATTTAAGTTACAGTTTGGGTAGTAAATTATACCCAGCGTAACCCCCACCCCCACCCCCTCACCATGTTATATAAATCAGTTATTGTTGCTGTTATCCAAGTATCATTCAAACAGTTATTTCAGAAGATCTGTGGGACGCGTTGGGTCAGTTGGTAGAGGTGCAGGCTGCAAGAGGAGAGGTCCTCGGTTCGAATCCAACCTGCGGCAACTGCGTTGTGTCCTTGGACAAGACACCACGTGGTGACACGGTGACGTTATGTACTAAGGCGTACTGCACGTCGATGGTGCACCTGTCTTCAACCACTGCTAACCCTGCTTGTGTGGAGTTAGTATGTTGGGGAGCTGACAGTTGCTCGGTGGTTCTCTCCGGGTACTCAGGCATCCTCCACCTGTGAAACTGTCGTGGTCATGAATAGCCATTGTGCAGAAATATGTGACCTTAAACACCAGTAAATAACAGAACATCTGTGTTACAATAATTTTTTTTTCCAGATTAATATTTTAGACTTTATCATTTATTTATTATAACCTAAGATAATACCCATGGCTACATAATGCTCCCCCCCACCCCTCCCCCACCACAGAAGAATGAATTCAAGCTCAACCAATCATTTATTACTCTTCTGTCTACATAGAAAACTTTTACTGTCAGGTGTTGGTGACTAGGCCCTATTGTACTAGAATTCCAGCAGTAGCAATCATTGACAGCTGACATCCTGGATTTCACACATCCTGGATAAATTCTGAGTGAATCTCTTATGCAGAGTAATATGGCTATTTATACTAACAAATATATGTAGCATTAAGTCTACTGCACAACAGAAGCTTCCCCTAAAAAAAACACTGAAGATGCTTAATGGTCATGAGAGTCAGCTCTCTGGGTTGATTCTCATTACCAACATGTACAAGCCAACTGTAAGCTGATTCAAATGAGCTTTATTGAATTAAACATGTAATTCTACTATTTGAAGTAAACTTATCTTATTTACATGTATATAGCAAGTGCATGGGAGGTAAGGGTGCAATTTTACTTCAAATTCAGAATGTTTTCTTATGATTACTCTACAACTTATTTCAGCTAGCACTCAAAAGTGAATGTAATGGTTAGTTACAGAACAGAGAAATAAGCTATATGACAAATGCAGTAGTAGTGCAGTGTTAATGTAAATTAGTGGAATGGTAATCACAAACCATACCATTTTCTACCCAAGCTGAATGATGTAACCTGACTAGCCATGGAATTGATACAATTTTCTGGAAAGCTCTCACAATAGGCTTGTCAAAGAATGCTATCAGAGTCTTGTTGACTAAATACTGCAAATTAATTCTGCTAGTACCAGTACTGTACCATGTAGCTATATATTTACAAGTCAGACTGGTGTTGTAAACTTGGTGGTCAGTAGTAGGAGATGTATGGATCGGGGCCCATTGGGGGACCTAGTGGGGAACCTAGGAAGTGACATCATGTCACGCGACCTGGTGGCGGCATGTTTGGTTGTCATGGTAACGCGCGTGAGCGGCCATCTTGTGAAGCCATCTCCATAGTGATACGTAGTGTGAGTGCACATGCGCAAGGCGTGTTGTTAGGGTGATACGCGTTTCCGTCGTCCATTTTGTATACTGGAGGCCGCCATCTTGGTTTCTATGGTAGCACGTGGTTGCTATGTTATCCAAAGGCTTATAATAAGACAGGGGTATGTTCGGATGGTGTGATCGATTGAACAGGAGTAATTTCCCGATTCGCAGAATTACCACAAACAACCCGACAAGTTTTACTATTTCCAATTCTTTTAGAATTCTCTGCTTCTATCTATATATGCAATAGTTTTCGCCTACCCGACCATGTTCCTTTCCCCAGGAGTATACTCCAGTAGCGTAGAAGAGCCCTTCAGTTGGAACAGTTCAGCTTATTATTACTATTTTTAGCGATTTATTATCTATCCTTGTCAGTTCTGACCCTATTCCGAGTACTCTTGTTTTTTCATTTATCTAGATCATTTATATATATTATAACTAACCAATCAGACTGCTTGAGTTCCCGTAATATCTATGCAGAGTAGTCTCCCCTTATTACAATGAAGTCCTCTCCGAGTCTCATCACCTCTATATCCAATGGCCACGTCCCATGGAATCCCTTTTGTGAAACGTCTCTGGTTATGGAATTTCTTTTTTGTCCTATGATGCCATGAGGGCCATGTAAAAGTCCTCAATGAGGGCTCAATTACTATGCCTCGTAGCCTCATTCTTTTTGAGGGCATGAGGGCCATGAAAAAGCCCTCAATGAGACCTCATTTACTATCCCTCATAGCCTCATTTCAGTATTTGAGGATACCTATGGCCTTATTGTATTATTTGAGGATACCTATCGAGGATAGTAGTAGATGTATGGATCGTGCCTCATTGGGGGGATCTCATGGGGGATCTCATATGTGACGTCATAGTCACGTGACCTGGTGACGTCATGTTGTGTTGTCATGGTAACCCGCGTGAGCGGCCATCTTGTGACGTCATCTCCATAGTGATATGTGGTCCTAATGCGCATGCGCAGCGCGTGTTGTTAGGGTGATACGTGTTTCCTTCGTCCATTTTGTATACTGGAGGAAGCCATCTTGGTTTCTATGGTAGCACGTGGTTGCTATGTGACCCAAAACCTTCTAACAAGACAGGGGTATGTTCGGAGGATGTGTTCCTTTGTAGAAGAGTAATTTCCCGATTCGTAGAATTACCACAAACAACCCGACAACTTGTATTATTTCGAACGACTCTTCGACTCATTTCAGTATTTGAGGATATCCACGGCCTGGTATTGTATTATTTGAGGATACCTATCGAGGATACCTTTTATAGGATACTTATCTGAGGATACTATTACCTGTATCACAAGGCATACCTATCCCAAATACCCCATATAAGCTAAAGAGCCGAGAGAATAATTGCTCCATGAGCAACTGCTCGAACAACTCGAAGCTCATCGAGCAAATGAGCTTTTCGAGTAATTGCTCGATCGAGTGACTCGACATACTGCTCTTAGCCTCATCTGGGTATTTTAGGATACCTGTTGGACTTTACATCCGGGTACTTCTGTTGGGAAAGGTATAAAAAGGGTGTTGGTACGAAAATAGATTCATTTGTGTCCTGACCGTCGTCGAGTGAAGACATGTTACCAGTTCGATGCAGATATTGTTCCAAGTTATTTTCAAGATCGGATCATGCTACAAGACACGAGAACACCCGTCATCGGCTCAACTACAGATATTGTACGAAGTTGTTCGCCCAACCATACAATAGAAAGAGGCATGAAGAACGTAACTGTCCAAGAAGAAAAGAAGAGGAGAGAGATACTGGAGATTTAATGACTGATCAAAATAAGAAACTTTTAGAAGTTTTACGGGATGCTGACAAAGAGGAAATCGATGCCGTTCTACGTGCTGCTGATGAAGATTTGATTACCTGTTTATGCAAATGCGCTACCAACATTCTCGAAGATAAGATACCACTGAACTTGTCTGAATTTGATGACCTGCGAAAATGCGAACATGTATTGAAGCTGCTAACAGATGGTGGAATTTCTCCAGATATAAAAAAGAAGTATATTACGAAAGAGTTGCTTTCTCTCGGCGCTTATCAACCCAGTCCTAGCTCTGAAAAAAGTATAAAAGGAGTGTTGATGTGAAAATAAACTCATTTGTTCTACGACCACGGAAGAGTGAAGACATGGCGATTCATAATTGCGAGTACTGTGGAAAAACATTTTCTCGAAAGTTTAACATGAAGAGGCACAAAGGAGAAGTTTGCCCAAACCGACAAACGGAAACATCGAGCAACACTACGAGACTAGAAAGAAATTTAGATACACTGCGAATCCTATCAGATACAGATCGATGTGAAGCCAAGACTATACTCAAGACGGCCAGTGATGATTTGATAGAATGTATATGTGATTGTGCCTCGAATATCTTGAAAGGGGCAGTACCTATAACCAAATCCGAGAGAGCTATGTTGATTCCATACAAACACCAGATAAGGAGAATTGCCGCACCAAAGACAGAACTATCTTATCGGAAAAGAAGACGGCTCATACAGAAAGGAGGATTTTTAGGAAAATTAATCAAACCCGTCATCAATGCTCTGTCCGATATCCTATAAAAGGGTCGTGCTCATAAGAAATTTGTTATTTGTAATCTGACCTTCGAAGAGAGCGGACACAATGCAATCCAGTTGTGCACCAAAACATTGGTCAATAGATTCGGACACCGATGAGTCGTCGGAACTATCAGAAGATATGGAATATGAAGAAGAAGAAGACGAAGAGGAAGAAGAAGACGAAGAGGAAGAAGAAGACGTTTCTGTGATGGAAACTATCGTCCAAAGTGCCTATGGCAAATACCAGGATGATTTTGACAACCTCATGAACAAATATATCGAGGATGGCATGGATAGAGATGATGCAGTTGAAACAGCAAAAAGAGCACTTCAAAAAAATGTCAGAGAAGCCATTAGTGAGAAATACATTAATACCCTTGTGCACATTTGAAATTTTTGCAACGACTCAATTCACAAGAAAATTCAAGAAACAGCCAAGCGTCTTCGTGAAGAAGAGGATTATGACTTTGAAGAATCCCAGAAATATGCTTTGGAAAAGCGAAGATTTCTGTTCGACAACCTTATGACAAACTACTCATTCAGAGTAGGTGATGATGATGAAGAAGAAGAAGAAACAGACGATTAAAAAAAGGTATAAAGGGAGTGTTGGTATGAAAATAAATTCATTTCCGTTTTGAACTCCGAAGAGTGAAGATGTCTGTGTCAACAACAGTGCTCAGATTCGAAGATGACTTACATGTACAGATCTTCAAGAATGATGCTGGATTAAAGCTGACTTCCCAAGAACTGGCTCAAGTGAATCGAGTGGTAAATGCAGCCAAGAGAAAAAATCTAGACATGGATGCTGGTGGAAAGAAACAAAGATTTGTGGATACTAACCGACCATTAACCAAAAGAATAAAGACAGAACTGACTTCCAATACAAACAAGAATGAAGTTACTACTAAAGACAAGAAAAAGATGCCAGCTCCCATAAAGAATGAAGTTACCACTAAGAATGAAGTTTCTACTGCGAAAGAAGTTACCACTACGAATGAAGTTTCCACTGAAGATTCAAAGAGGACCCAAACCAAGAAAGATGTTTCCACTCAAACCTCAAATGAGGTTTCTACAAAGAATGATGTTCAGAAGACTGAAGTTACTACAATGAAAAAGCTGGAGAAAGTGAAACCCAAAGATGACAGCCAGGAATTTAAAGCAGCCAACAAAACCAAGTTACCAAATGGGAGATTTATCAAGAACCTAGCCATGCAATGGGAAGAACCTCCAACCCACAAGAAGATGAAATGATTAGCCCATGCGAGAAGAATTACAAAGACAAATACCTTGAGAAATTGAATTGTATACTTGAATAAAAATGAAATGTTATATATATTGTTGTTTGTTTTTTTATACCTTTCCCAACAGAAGTACCCGGATGTAAAGTCCAACAGGTATCCTAAAATACCCAGATGAGGCTAAGAGCAGTATGTCGAGCCACTCGATCGCGCAATTACTCGAAAAGCTCATTTGCTCGATGGGCTTCGAGTCGTTCGAGCAATTGCTCATGGAGCAATTACTCTCTTGGCTCTTTGGCTTATTTGAGAAAAGAAGCCCTGCTTACAGAATCCCTTTTAGGCCCTAGAATCCTTTTTTCTGAAATGAGTCAAAGAGTCGTTCGAGGTGTCACTCGAACGAGCAGTTGCTCTTTGGCTCATTTGCTCGATGGAATTCGAGTCGTTCGAGCAATATGTGGAGTCACTCGACCGAGCAATTGCTCTAAGGCTCATTTGCTCGATGAGCTTCGAGTTGTTCGAGCAATTGCTCATGGAGCAATTATTCTCTCGGCTCTTTAGCTTATAATGGGTATTTGGGATAGGTATGCCTTGTGATACAGGTAATAGTATCCTCAGATAAGTATCCTATAAAAGGTATCCTCGAAAGGTATCCTCAAATAATACAATACCAGGCCGTAGATATCCTCAAATACTGAAATGAGTCGAAGAGTCGTTCGAGGAGTCACTCGAACGAGCAATTGCTCTATGGTTCATTTGCTCGATGGGATTCGAGTCGTTCGAGCAGTATGTGGAGTCACTCGGCCGAGCAATTGCTCTAAGGCTCATTTGCTCGATGGGATTCGAGTCGTTCGAGCAATTGTTTATGGAGCAATTACTCTCTTGGCTTATTGGTTTTGGGAATGTTTTTTGATATACATAAGGGAGATAACTCTGCATACTGATTATGGGAAATCGAGCAATCTGATTGGTTAGTTATAATCTATATAAAGGATCTAGATATAGGAAACTACAAGAGTACTTGGAATTGGGTCAGAACTAACAAGAACAGACCAGGGAGCTAAATATAGTAACAATAAGCAAAGCTGTTCCAACAGATAGGCTCTTCTACGCTACTGGAGTATACTCCGGAACAAAGGAACATGCCTCGATAGACGAAAAGTATTGTATATATAGATAGAAGCAGAGAAGTCTGAAAGAATTCGAATTAATACAAGTTGTCAGGTTGTTTGTGGTAATTCTACGAATCGGGAAACCACTCTTCTACAAAGGAACACATCCTCCGAACATACCCCTGTCTTGTTAGAAGGTTTTGGATCACATAGCAACCACGTGCTACCATATAAACCAAAATGGCGGCCTCCAGTATACAAAATGGACGACGGAAACACGTATCACCCTAACAACACGCGCTGCGCATGCGCACTAGGACCACGTATCACTATGGAGATGACGTCACAGGATGGCCGCTCACGCGGGTTACCATGACAACACAACATGACGTCACCAGGTCACGTGACTATGACATCACATATGAGATCCCCCATGAGATCCCCAATGAGGCACGATCCATACATCTCCTACTACTGAGGATACTTTCTGGAGAATCCCTTTTTAGTCGTATGAGGCCCTGAGGGCTATGAGAAAGCCCTCAATGAGGCCTCATTTATTATCCCTCATAGCCTCATTTTCTTTTGAGGGCATGAGGGCCATGAGAAAATCCCTCAATGAGGTATAATTTTCTAACCCTCTTAGCCTCATCTCGGTATTTAACAGCCATATCCCCAGGCACCCCAATTTCGGCAGCCTTTTTGGAAAACGTGGCCTTCGGCACCCCTTTTTGTCATATGAGGCCATGAGGGCTATGTGAAAAGCCCTCAATGAGGCCTCATTTACGATACCTCGTAGCCTCATTTTCTTTTGAGGGCATGAGAGCCATGACAAAATCCCTCAATGAGGTATAATTTACTATCCCTCTTAGCCTCATCTCGGTATTTAACAGCCATATCCCCAGGCACCCCAATATCGGCACCCCTTTTTGGAAAACATGTGGCCTTCGGCATCCCATCCATTTTTGTCGTATGAGGCCATGAGGGCTATGTGAAAAACCCTCAGTGAGGCCTCATTTACTGTACCTCATAGCCTCATTTTCTTTTGAGGGCATGAGGGTCATGAAATAATGCCTCAATGAGGTATAATTTACTATCCCTCTTAGCCTCATCTTGATATTTAACAGCTATATCCCATGGAATCCCATTTTGGGGGAAACACCTGTGGCTATGGAATCCCTTTTTTGAGGGCTATGTGAAAATCCCTCAATGAGGCCTTATTTACTATTCCTCATAGCCTCATTTTATTTTGATGGCATGAGGTCCATGAAAAAACCCTCAATGAGGCCTCATTTACTATCCCTCATAGCCTCATTTCAGTATTTGAGGATACCTATGGCCTGTATTGTACTATTTGAGGATACCTATCGAGGATACTTTCTGGAGAATCCCTTTTTAGTCACATGAGGCCATGAGGGCTATGAGAAAGCCCTCAATGAGGCCTCATTTATTATCCCTCATAGCCTCATTTTCTTTTGAGGATATGAAGGCCGTGAGAAAATCCCTCAATGAGGTATAATTTACTATCCCTCTTAGCCTCATCTCGATATTTAACAGCCATATACTATGGAATCTCATTTTTGGGGGAAAAACCTGTGGCTATGGAATCCCTTTTTTGTCGTATGAGGCCATGACGGCTTTGTGAAAAGCCCTCAATGAGGCCTTATTTTCTATTCCTCATAGCCTCATTTTCTTTTGAGGGCATGAGGGCCATTAAATAGTAAACGAGGCCTCATTGAGGGCTTTTCACATAGCCCTCATGGCCTCATATGACAAAAAAGGGATGCCGAAGGCCACATGTTTTCCAAAAAGGGGTGCCGAAATTAGGGTTCCTGGGGATATGGCTGTTAAATACCGAGATGAGGCTAAGAGGGATAGTAAATTATACCTCATTAAGGGATTTTCTCATGGCCCTCATACCCTCAAAAGAAAACGAGGCTATGCGGTATAGTAAATGAGGTCTCATTGAGGGCTTTTCACATAGCCCTCATATGACAAAAACGGGTGTCGAAGGCCACATGTTTTCCAAAAAGGGGTGCCGAAATTGGGGTGCCTGGGGATATGGCTGTTAAACACTAAGATGAGGCTAAGAGGGATAGTAAATTATACCTCATTGAGGGATTTTCTCATGCCCCCCCCCCCCCATGCCCTCAAAAAAAAATATGGATATGAGGGATAATAAATGAGGCCTCATTGACGGCTTTCTCACAGCCCTCATGGCCTCATATGACTAAAAAGGGATTCTCCAGAAAATTATAACCGTTGGGAACGACCGTCGATATCTGCTGTGAAGCAATGGTGAACAATTAAAGATGATAACAATTTAATAGCGAATCTGGTATTCCAAATATCTAACAGCAATCAACATTTAATAACCGGACTTGTTGGATATCCGAACAATTTTACAGCAATAGCTCATGGGATTTCCCAATAAAATGAAACAGAGTAACGTTTGGAAATCCAAACTATAACTGAATTCTTACTTGTGATCAAGGCTATATATACATGACGTTGTTATTTTTTTCTTTTTTTTTCTTTTTCTTTTTAAACTAAATCTCTCGATGTCTTTATCGACTTTCATAATCTTGAATTCGTCTAATTCCTCTTGATTTTCTAGAATCCTATCATCCTTAATCATATCCAAAGTCCAATGTCCGAGCGCCAAAGTGCTTATTTTATCGTCTAACACGAATCTCTTATTGTCGTCAGCCGTCAGCGAAATCTTGTTGACTATTTCGGTATACACGTCATGATTGTCGCTTCGAATCGATTTCATAGTCTTGTACACCGGTCCACTTCTGAACAGACAATCTTTATACTCTCAGAAAGAGATGTTTTTCTTCACCACGCTCGCTTTAACTCCTTTACACTTCTTGATCTCTTCACCCTCTAGGCGATAAGCGTACAGTTTGGGTCTCAAACCCACGAATTCGACGATTTGTTTACCACTGCTCTCGTCCTTAAATTTACCCAACACCTTCTTGTTGTCGTTCGATTGAATGTTGGATGGGTGATTGACAGGATAATTGCTTCTGTCGAACCATATGACCACGTCCGGAGATATATCTCGGTAGACGTCTTTCGTCTCTATCTCGTAAACCAAACTGTCTGTGTCGGTGAACAATAGTTTGGCTTTCTCGCCAAATTTCGATTTGACGTAATCGTAGTGAAACTCGTACATCAATCGCTTGCTGATATCTAAGATGATAGGTCCTAGATAATAGGGTTTGTCGAACTTCAGGTGCGTCTTTTGTATGTGAACGGCCACTAGATTTTCGCCGAATATGGTTCGGTGTCTGTAATTGGGTTTCGCCACTAATTTTTTAGCTATTTTCTCGGACGTGACGAGTCGAATGTCGGTTCTCTTCCTGATGTTTTCCATCGATTTACCGTACACGCAGTTGTTCATGAGTTTGAAGAAATCTTTTTCGAAATCGTTCTCAGCTCAAATTCTGAGATTCGTGTTGAGATCGATGTATTTTTTCATCCAAGGCTCTTCATCGAATCAAATGATGCGATGTATGTCGATTAATTCCATCCCGTGATCGATGTATTGTTTCAAATTCTCACTGTAGACGACGTACTTAAGTTTGTTAAATAAATTGGGAATGAGTTTTTCGTTGTCTCCTTCGACCGGTTCCATTCGTTCGGGAGCCAGCGGATAATCATTGTGCAGGTGGTGTAACTCTTCCGGATAGTTCAAATCGACTTCTAAAATGCAAGGATAGTCTCTCCATTTTTGCATCTCTTCCGGTTCCGTCAACAATTTGAAATTTCCAATCGGTAAAGGATGACTCATGGCCCAACCATACAGATTATTAGCGTCCCAATACTGTATGTATTTATTCGATCATTCCGAATCGAAACCTTCTTTCATGTAGGGATTGTTGGCTTCAGAATATCTGTGGGAGATCATCAAGATGCCACCTCTCGCGGCCTTTTCGAACATGAGCAACATGTCCACGTTGGATAATAATTCCAATTTGACTTTGGTGGTCTTCAACAGAGTGTCCCATGCCAGGCCGAGTGCGGTGAAATACCAAGCCGGATCCAGATCATAATTTCGACAACATATTTTCGAACATGTCTGCCATCAGCAGAACGTCAGTCTTCAGATAGAGATCGTGATAATCTCTCATGGTTTTCATATCGAACGATTTCCTCACGTTTTCAGCGTGTTTGTAATCCTCGTCAGAAATGTTGGATTCATATAATTTCAAATAAAAATCTTCTTTCGAAGGTAGCGTGGTGTCGTCAATTCTCTTTAGATCGTTCATGTAATCATAAGGATAGACTCCTTTCCTCAACATGATGTTTACTTGTTCTCTGAAATGTTCGTCATGATTTTAAATTTATCCTTGCTCATGTTATCGACTAATTTTTCCAGAGCGGTCGATATGAATTTAAAACTGTCGATGAAACGTATTGCTTTACGAATGGATTTCGTTTCTTCTTCCAACGTCTCTCCATTGATTACTCTTTTCTTCTTCACGATCTTCCGTTTTGTGAAGGAAATGTATCTTTCTTCGCTGTTCGTGATGCAATTTAATTCTTCGTGGGAGGTGCCGAGATTTTTCACGAACAGATGACTGTCGTAACCCGAGAGATTGTGAAATATCACCGGATAGAAAGCGGCGTCTTGATATTTTAAATTACACTTGCTGTGGGCCAGACAGTGATACAGACCTGTGTAATGATCGTGGTCTCTGACCTTCTTATTTTCCTGTGAATTCTCGTCGAATGATTGTCTGCATATGTGACATTCGATGGCTCTGTTATTTTCGTCCTGCTGCTCTCGCGTGATGATCATTTTCGCCGGAGTTTTGAATTTGTCGTATAAAATTTGAATTTTCAATTCTAACTCTTCCACGAACCTTTGAGGCACGTTGTCGTCGTCGCACCGTTTCGTGTAGGTGAAGGGACCCATGTCATGTTGCGAGTCGAAAGCACATTTCACATAAATGCAATAGCCGGAAGCCATGTGTTTTTGATATCTTTTAACGTAACTTCGAAGAGAGTCGGGTTGGCTGGAACTCATTTTTATGGTGAAGCATTCGAAATCAGCATACACGATGAATGGTACTTTTAACCTTCTATTGTGATCGTGAAAGTTCACGATGGTGTTGGGTTTGGGCATTTCGATGGCGATGCCTTGATTTTCATTGCAGTATTTCTGATGTTTCACTAACGATTTTTCGCTGTGAAACGTGTTCATGCAGTTGCAATATAAATATATCTTTTCTTTATGTTTACTACTCTGGCTCCATAGTAATCGGCTCGGATGTGTAACCCAACAATAATGACGATTGTCACCGTTCGAAATCAATAATAAAATAATCATCTTTTCTCTTCCGAGATATGAAGTCTGTCTGAGAGGATAGATCGTTTGTTTTTCCTTGTCGCATCCCAAGACGTTCACCGCTACGGTGGGATTTTGTGCCTGAAACGTTCGATGTCTTTTAATGGTGTTGGAAAAGTCACTCCAGTCCAATCGAGATTTTTACAAGACTCCTCGTAATGAGAAACTCTCTCAGGGTGGATTTTGATGGGGTATAAAGCGGAGGTGACTGCCCATTTAAAAGACTGATCATCTTTATTTCTCATGTTGACCACGGCTTGTTTTTAGCTAAGAAATACGGTAATTCCACGTAGGAAGATGCTTTCAATGAGTCGTTTTTGGTCACGTGAATTTCGAGATTCAACACCTCTTTGAATGTCCAATTACTACCTCTATGTTAATAATTTGCGAGAGACGTCAACATCTTGTCTTTCATCGCTTTGAAAACGTCCGATAAATCGGAACCTCGAAATACAGGTTGAATGCCAGATCTGAAATATGCATCTGCCACGATGATCTCGCCAGAGTTCACGTCAATTTTATTCATGGTGCAATGGAGTATCATCCTAATTTTTAGTCCCACGTCCATGTGTTCCCGAAACAAATCCAATACTTTTTTCTTCACCCGTTCTATAAACAATTTTGGATTGACTTTCTTTAATGATGGAACCACATCAAAAGTTTCAAAAATGCCTTTGATCGCACTCTCCCATTCGGCGGGATTCGATTGGAATGCTTTTATGATGACTCAACCTACATATTCTTCTCCTTTCCCTTCATCAATTGCTAATCGAATTTCATTCAATATATATTGTTCGTCTCGATTCTGAACCGCATCACTCATTTTCGTTTTTTTTTTTTTTGAAACTTGCAGTTCTTTGACAGCTTTTCGTTTGAACATCTTCTTATTTTTCACAACTGGAACATTTTTTTTTTTCGATGTCGGCATTTCGATTCCCTTTGCCACCTTTTTCTTCTCATTTTTCGCAACTGGAACGTTTTTTGATGTCGTTGCTATCGACATTTTGTTTGCCTTTTCTTCAAGGAAACTACGTAACTCCTCGTGTATGATCTCTCTAAGTTTTTCATGCTCCATGTTTCACTTTCTATCGTTAGGTGTTACTGCCATCGGCTTATTTTTTTCGCTATTCAAATCTGTTTAAGTCTGTTCACTTTCGATCTTTTGATTTTTTTCTTTCCATTGCCTCGCGAATGATACTCCTGTATGGCTTTAATTTTTTTTTTATTTGGTTCTATGATTTCTGAAATTTGGAATTTTTAATTCTTTACAAATCTCGTTTTACCGAGGTACAGTATACTTATCCAAATTTTCCATTTTTTTATTTGTTTGCTTTATTTGTGAGAATATATTTTGAATTTTTTTTTTGTGTAAATAATAATTTTTTGTAAAAAGTTTTTAAAATAGTCTTTATATATATGTTTTTAATTCCCTCGAAAAAATTTTTTTTTGTGAGATTAATGGATTTTTTTATTTTCCTTAACATGAGAAAAAAATTGAATTAATACGCCAAAAAAATAAAGGAAATTAAAATTTAAACTTTTATATATATATATAAAGAGAAAAAAAACTTTTACAAAAAAATTCACATTAAAGAAAATTAAATTTAAATACTTTCTGCATATATATAGAGAGAAAAAACTTTTTTACAAAAATTATTATTTAACACAAAATTCAAAAATATATATATTATTTGCAATAATTCATAAAACAAAAACAAAAATAATCGATCATGACAACAACACCTAAAAGATGCAAATTGAAAGTGAAATGAGTCGAAACGTGCAAGAAACTCGGTTGTAAAATTTACAGATTATGACACGATGCCATCGAATTGAACGAGGTCGAGACAAAAGACTTACAGCACAAATACAACAAATATAGCATGCTTTTGAAATTGGACAAAGCAACGCTTGATTTGTTTTACAAGTACAAAAGTGATCTGCAGAATATCATCGTCGCCAAAGACGGAGAATTCGACAAGAGCGATTTGTCGTTGCCCTACAGAAGTTACATATATCCAAAAATCTCTCTCAAACTCGTGAACAAATTGGGTGGTGAGAGCACGTTGACCGAAGTAAAAACAATTCGCAAAAGTAAAGATAAACATTCAACACATATGCGAAAAAGGAGAAGACACGACCGTCAACATGCTAATAACGGACTTGGAAATATTAAAAAAACAATAGAGAGACCGATTTAGTGAAGAAGAAGGGAAAAAAAGAAAAAAAGTAATGAGATCTAGAGATGTTCATTACTTTTTTTTTGTTTCCTCCTTCTTCTTCACTATCGCTCATATATATTATAATAACGTTTCCTTTTTTCTCCACTTTCATCATCGATTCTTCTTTCTTTTTTTTTTTGATGTATTACATTTTTTATAATAACACATTCAATTCCCATTATCATTGATGTTAACGAATGTGGTGCCTCTCTTGACAACAGTCACCCGCTGCCACCCATTAATTTCTGAACTGCCAAACTCGCAAGTCCCAAGAGAGCTCCCACGCCGAGAGTTTGCCCAACAGTGAGCAATACTTTTGCGAGCACTCCTGCCAATAGCAGTAGGAAACCGCCTTTCATTCCCATATTGTATCCCAATTGAGCGGGACTCAATTTCACCATCAACCCTCTTCCATCACGAATCGCTTTCACCATCCTTTTGATTTGAGTTCTAGTCCAGGCGATCCGATCGCGACCGCCACTCACCAGATCTTCATGAGTGAATTTGAATCTCACCAGCTCGCCTCGAGTTAACGCTCTCTCAAGTTTCTTCCTCTGTCCTTCAGATATGTTCACGTTTTTAACCACGTATGGAGTCATATTTCTTTTTCTTTTAAATATATTTTGTTCAATTGTTTTTTCTGTTTAATGATAATTATATATTAAATTCTTTGGGAATTCGAATCTCCAACCAATCCACTCCATCGGAATACTTGAACGAGTTATTCTTTTTGGTGACATTTGCAAAGGAATAATAAGTCTCCAGATTCACCAACGCCATCTCGTATCTTTTCTCCCTATTCAATTCGATGGAAGGTTCGAATCGAGTCATGAATCGAGTCGAATCACCACTCACCACGATTTGAATGGACTGTTTTGCAGCCGTGATCTCGGCTATCTGTTCTAACAATTCTCCTTGTTCGAACATTATTTTTATTTTTTTATTATTTTTAAAACTAAATTATTGATGATTTAATATTATTTTTCTAATTCTTTTGTTTTTGCTCTCTATTTTATTATCATCAGAAACCTAAAACTTGTCGAATCCACTCCGATATTTTCTGCGATTAAATTCACTAGTCAAATTGATCACGATGAAATTGTGAAGTCCTCCATCCCAAACCCTCTTGCAGAATCTCCTGAATTCTTCTCTGCTCATGTCATTTGCGACATGATCTCCGTAGATGTGATTGAGATTCTTGAGATCCTGGCAAAAGAGATACAGGAAATTAGCGTTCTCCCTTATCATCTGTCTGAGCAGTCGAAAATAATTCTGAGACAGGTAGAAACAGTCCACGTTGCTGTGACGACCCTAACGTAATACGATTCGCATCAGTTCTGTCTCTCCAAAAGCAGATCATCGAAAATCATGAGATTCTTATTTTCCGATTTCAATTCCCTGCGATCCGGAACGTCGCTGACGTTCTCGTAAAATTGACACTCGACGTTTGAAGACGCATTTCTCTTCATCAATTCCATCACCACATCGTCCAAAATGGTCAAAAAAGAAGCTTCGCTTTTGTTGAATTCCTCCCTACTGTCAAAAATTCTGGCTATGACGTTCTTGGGCAATCTACGATCCATGCACTCTCGAAGCAATCTGTATTTGGGTTGAATCAGACTCTTGCCAAACATGGACAATTCTGTCATAATCCAACCAGTCGTGTTGCAACAACAGATTCACCAACAGATTGGTCTTTCCACAATTCGATTTTCCCACTATCAAGCCTCTTATGCTCTTGTCTGCTCTTGGGAAAGAACTGATTATTCGACCGTTCCAAGACATATCTTTGATGTTCATTTTTTTATTTTTTTTAAGATTTTCAAACTCAATTTTTTTTATTTTTTTCAAACTCAGTTTCTAAATATTTATTATTATTTATTTATATTACACCATCGCGGGTTCTCGTCACTCCAGATCCATTCGTCATTTTGGCTAAATCTTGTATGGGTACCACAGCATCCTTAAAATCTTACCAACTTTTTGGCAATCGCTCCAACGTAGCTCGCTTCACCAGTGGACTGATCAACTTGTTGATAAATGCATCTGCCGCCCTCTTGCCAGCCACCAAAGTAATCCTACCACTAGCTTCGGAAGTGGCTTTCTTACCAGCATCCAAAGCCATCTTCTTACCGACCTCAAATGCAGTTGATGCGAGTTTTCTACCTGCATCGCTCGTGATCGCTTGCATTATAGAATCAACGATGCCAGAACCGTCTTGAACGTAAGTTCTGACATATCCCCTGTTGTTTATCACCAACATTTTTTTATTTTATAATATATTTTGTTTTTTCGCTCGTAAATCGTTTTTTTTTGTTTAAATACTTTTATTATTTTTAGTGTAGATTTACTTTTTTTATTTATCTATTTTTTGTTTTCTCTCTCTACTTATTATATCAATTCTTCAATTCGTTCATCAACCTTTTATAATCTCGTCTATCCAAGACTTTTTGCCTCAACAATTCGTCGCATATGCTCACTATATTACTATCCACTCCAGTACTACCGGCGCGCCAACTAGCCATCAACAATTTCAATCTCCCGAACAGAGCATCAGAATCGCACAGAAGAAAAGTGGTCATCACTCCCTTTTCCGTCACCGATTCGACGAATTTCTTATTCATATTCCATATTGGTTTCACCACTTTCGTCCAGTTGTGCACTTTGTTAGCCTTAGGTCTCGTCTCTCTGGCATCATTATTCCTCTTCATGGCGTGGGTCTGAACCAGAATGTCACCGTAATTGTCGAAATCCTGATCCTTGTAATCTCCAGGCTAGTCAAAAAGGAGCAATTTGCGCAGTCCATTGGTTATTTTATACTTATTCGAACCGACGATTAAATCATCATCATCCATTTCCACTTCAGTGTCACCCACGAATTTCCTACCGCTCGAATCCTCGCGAATTCCATACAACAGATCTCTCTTACCACCATCGTCGGATGATGCGACGCTACTAGTGGTAATAGTCGAAGCTGTATCGTCGCTCTCGCTCACATCGCTTTCGATTCTCATGGGAACGTAATCCGGGGAAGATCTTTGAACGGAAAACTGCCTTGTAAAACTATCAGGCAACGAACCCGTTCTCAAAGAACTCTCTTTTATAGGTCTCAGTTCTTCAACGATCTCCTTCTTGCTTCTTTCCTGAACCTCCGTCACGGGTTTGAATAGTTTGGTGGTCTCTCGTCTTAATTCCATCTCTCCTAATCGTCTGTTTCTGTCAGCTGATCGAATGCTCTTCTTGACACGTTCATATTTGTCAAGAAGTTTGTCTCTTCGCTTGGAATCTTTGATGTGTAGAAACATTGTTGTTGTCTCGATTATTAATATTTCTTTTTAGAGTGTGGTAACGTCGATTATTTTATTATTCTCAAAATTAAATGTAGTTATTTTTTATGTTTTTAAGTAAATAAAATTTTCTGTCTTTAATATATATAACTAAAACCAGTTGGGAAAAAACATTTACAAATGAAACCTCGATAAATGCGTTGCCCTCAAATGTATTAAATCGCATCAGCGGTTATTCTTACCATGGAGAAAACTTGAATAGTTAAAATCTCAAATAACATCGTTTTTCAAAACGCATTAAATCAGAAAGAAATTACTTAATCATTTGAAACCGGTTCATTTTCATTCATAAGATGGTTTAAATAGAATTTTGTGTCGCCAAAAAACAGAATACCGTCTGAAGTAACAACACAATTTCCGATTAAACATATCCTCACACTTCGAGTCATTCTCAAAATAAAACCATCGATAAATGCGTTACCCTCAAATGTGTTAAATCACATCAGTGGTTATTCTCTCACCATGGAGAAAACTCGAATAGTTAAAATCTCAAATAACATCCTTTTCAAAATGTGTAAGATCAGAAAGAAATTACTTAATCATTTAAAACCGATTCATTTTCATTCATAAGATGGTTTAAAACAGAATTCCATGTCATCAAAAAAGCATAATACTGATTGAAGTATCAACATAATTTTCTCGATTAACACGTCCTCAAAAGGATGCACTTTTTTGCGAATAGGAAATAGTGAAGAAGCATGTCTCATCAAAAGGTGTGTTGTTGATGTTTCTCGAAACGAGTCGCGAGTGAACATTATTGTAGTCTATTAAAAATTAAAACTCAATTTACATCTTTTAAAACCCATTTAAGTGGAACGCAATTTCGCCGTTTGACTTATTGAATGAAAAACCGTTCATTTCATCTATTAAAATCAAAACTCAATTTTTACATCTTTTAAAACCCTTTTAAGTGGAATGCAATTTCACCGTTTGATTTATTGAATGAAAAACCATTCATTTACACGTGCGTCAATTGAGTGCAAGATCGAAACTCCACAAAACTGATCTATTATGATTTACCTCAAAACTCGTAATGATTTATATTGTTCATCTGTTCCCTCCACTGGTTCCTTCGTGATCGATAATTTTTATACTTTGCTGTCGTGAGTTAGATAGTTCGATCGACCGTTGGCGAACGTTGGAGAAAAATTTTAATATCTGTCCACATATCCCCAATCGTTTTTGCCGACCGGATCGCACCCACCACCATCTGGAACGCGATTGCGAACGTGGTGTCCTCATATCCCCAAAACGCATTTTGATGCTGTCCTCGTATCACCAAAGCGTTTTTGCCGACGTTCGCCAACGATAGATCGAAAGGTCTAACCCACGATGGTGAACGTTGAGAAGAATTTTAGGTCGATTTCTTCGATTTTCGTAGATTTTTCCTTCTGCGCGAATTCTGTTTCAACCGTCTAGGACACGATGAGCTACTTGTGGGGATACGAGGACAAAATGTACAAAAATTGTTTTGTACATTTTAACACTGAATCCTGTGGGTACATGTACGTGAACATGTACATTTTTTCGAAAAAAAGTGACCTCGTATCCCCAAAATACACCTACTCAAGATCTAATTCACATTATAAATACACATCATGAGTTACTTCGAGTACACTTTTCTCACACACTAAAATACAACCTCGGAGCTGGCCCACTCGACTCTGTGAGCTATCTCTCTCTCCTTGCCAAACATCTCACCAGGTCATCACCGGCGGGTTCGGGCCCATCGAAAAATTCACCCCTCTCTATTCGAACTCTGTTTTTCCGTGGGAATCGACGTTGGATCGCTGGTCTTCCATCCGCACAGGTGGTGTCTTTTTGAGGGTATTCTGTCGAAAAATTCACCTAAAATGATGGGTCCGTGTTACCTCTGCGAAAAGGCGAGTGTTTTCCCGAGATGATCGTGTCAGATTCTTTCTAGCCCACCAAAAATGAATTTTTAAGAGAAGGAATTTTATAGAGTTTGTTAAAATTCCATCTCCAGCTCACGTTGATCGTTAGAGAATTGAACGTTAAACCCACGATGTCTCGTCTACCGCAAACACTGTAAAAACCAGGAAAAGTGACGATGTGTACTTTTTCATTTTGGTCATTGGTGTCATGTCTGTGTGTCATCCGTCCGTCAAGCTGTTTACGCTTTCATATCTAGAGAGCAACATCCCCCCCCCCCCAAGCTATGGTTATCACTGCTTATTGTTTTACATTTTGATTGTATTTAACAGTGCTATTGGCAGGACCTGGTTAGTCAATGTGGCTGGTGGTATAATAACAAAATATGCTCTCTGCAGTGGCTCACAGAAATGTGTGGGCTGATGTGGTGTGGTGTGGTGTGGTGTGGTTGTGAAAATCAGACAAAAACTGGCTGCAAAAGCTATTCGGCAATCAGAAAGGCCATGCTGTATTTTTTACTGGATGAAAATAGATAATTGTGGTTTTTGTTCATTCAACTCAGGATAGACTCCAGATTCTTTTGCCTGAGTGAAATCCAAGGGGAGATCACTCTTGTTTTCTCTTTAAGGTTCCGCTCCACAGTTTCGCACTATTGCACAGGGGTGAAATTCTAAACATAGGGCATATGTTGACACTAAGGTCATGTAAAATAGAGATATATTTTTAGTATCAGATATATGATTACATTAGGTTTTTTGTTGGACAAGAGAATTTGAAGTTTTGGTCCCAAAGTTGGAGTCTGATACATAGGGGTAAATTACCAGATGAATTATGGGAAACAGTGGCTTCGAAAAATTGGCTATTTTCTAAAATGTAATTTTGACACGGGTTTGTTACAAGACAGGAACTAAAAAATGAGACGGAAACATATAAAAAAAAAATGGCATTTTAGAAACAGGGGATGCTCTGTTCCAGGGGTGGGTAGGTGGGGTTGGTGGGAAAATTCTACTTTTGAGGCTGCTAGGTGGCTGAAAATGACTGGTTTCGGCATTTTTTCATGCAGTTTTTCAGGTTGAAGTCTGGCCGTTGACAATAAATTATTCCACCCACATTCAGATTGTTTATTTCTACTTAGTCAGATAGTGTTATATGTTTTTTGTGGATTTGGGAAATGTAATACATGTTATGAGTTAGATAACTAAGCTACAGAATATTTGCATTTGATGAGAGTGTATGGCATGTCATATTTGGAAATGCCTGGAAAACTGTGGAGCGGAACCTCAACTGCTAATTTCACGTAAAAGTTACGTTCCGTGGTAGGTGGAAGTGGGCCATCAGTATTACACTGTATTTTGGTTTTGACCGTTTCCCGAGAACTGAAAAACACAGTTTGTAAATGTGGAGTTAGATATAAATATAAAATCATTTTGATTTCCAAAAATTTCATTCAAATTAGCAATGTCAATATTGCCGTATTCATCGTGACCAGCCATTGTTTACAATCGATTTGGGTAAAACGATGAACGCAGACGATCACCCAGTGTGCGTAAAAATTGAAATGTCAAATAAATACAGTTGTGAAGAAAAAGAAAAATTGACCCACCACGGTCATTTAAATATTTTATAAATAATTTCATGGTGATAAATTAGTAATATAATTATTTTTTTTCAGATTTAGAACGTGCCAGTGTTCTAACTAATATTGATTTGACACCATGTTGCAACTCCGAAGACTGGTATTTTAGGGGCGTGGCTGGGGGCTGACCTAATTGTGTTTTTCGGTTCATTGAGTTATGAAAAGAAAAAACAGAATCGTGTGAGCCAATCGTTTTATCTGAAAACGCTTGAACCGAAAAAAGTTTGATTATTTGATGATTATTCCTATAGTAAGTGGTTGGCATCAAATATTATTGTATCCGTGGAAATATTGCCCATCCGTGGAAAGTAAGCAGTACACAGCAGCTGTACTGTATTTGTTTCAAGTATTTTATAATCTTTGATGTTTAATATATTTGTGACGGGCTGAGTCCAAAGTACTCAGTACTCGTAGTATTCAAGTACCACTTTTTTGACAAATTACTCAATACTCGCCCCAGCCCTGATTTGTGTATGTGTGTAGGGGAGGTTGGAGGATGAAAGATAGTTGCAAATTATTTAAAATGTCGAGCCGGGCAAATGAAAAGCAAAGAAACATTTCATCTGAAGGAGAGACAGACATGCAGTAAGACATCTTGGAAGCCTACATAAAAGTAATGACTAAATTACAATGAAAAATAAAGAGAGAAGAGCCAGGGCAATGTTATCAAACAGTAAACAAGAGGCCCCGGGGGGCCTGAGGGCATTCACCTGGCATGGTAGCCCAAATATCAACCCAGGGAATTTACTTCATAAGAAAAACTTATACGAAATATCGAAAGATTCTGACCAGTGGATCTCAAAAACAAAAGATTTTTAAAGAATATTCCTCATATTGAACTAAGTTATAATTTGGGCTACCACAGGAAGCCCAAATATGAACCCAGGGACTTGGCTTGAACAAACTTGAATCTCACCTCTCTAAGGATGCTGTTTACCAATATCAAAAGATTCTGACTACTGGATTTCAAAGAATATTCCTCTTATTAAACTAAGTTATAATTCGGGCTCCCATAGGGAGCCCAAATATGAACTCAGAGACTTGGCTTGAACAAACTTGAACACCCCACTAAGGATGCTGCATCCCAAATATCAGAAGATTCTGAAGGCTGGATCAGAAGAAGAAGATTTTTAAAAAATATTCGTCATATTGCACTAATCTAATCATAGAGAGCCCAAATATGGACCCAGGGATTTGATTTCAACAAACATGTGAATGAATCTTTCAAAGATGTTATATGCGAAATATGAAAGCCTTTGGAGCAGTGGTATAGGAGAAGAAGATTCTTTAATGTTTTTCCCATTACTCACAGTGTTAAAAAATGATGACTCAGCATTTGTTCAATATGTATTGTATTAGTGTTTAAGGTCACATATTTCTGCACAATGTCAAACCATGACCGTGACAGTTTTACGGGTGGAGGAAGCCGGAGTACCCGGAGAGAACCACCGAGCAACGGTGAGCAACTGTCAGCTCCCCAACATACCAAATCCACACAAGCAGGCCTTTTAGCAGGGTTAGCATTGGTTGAAGACAGGTGCACCATCGACGTGCAGTACGCCTTAGTACACAACGTCACCGTGCCCCCGCGTGGGCAATGGGGGTGAAGTGTCTTGCCCAACGATACAACGCGGTTGCCGCAGGTGGGATTCGAACCGAGGACCTCTCGGCTTGCAGTCTGCGCCTCTACCAACTGACCCACCGCGCCCCCAGCATTTGTTCAAAGCCCTGGGAAAGTACCAAATGATAAAACTGATGGCAATTTTTTTTGGACCATTCCTTTTTGTTATTCCTAAGGAAGCTTCACACAAAATAAAAATTCTCAGTGCCATGTAGTTTTGAAGATATAGGCGTTTGGAATTTTTTCTATATTTAGATCATGAGGTTCCCATAGGGCGACGGGAAAATTTTTTTGCATAAATTAGGTACTTATGACCCAATAAGCCCATCATATCAAATTTGCTTCAAATCGGCCTTTCAATTCGGAAAATGGAAATTTTGGTACAATTCGGGCTCCCACAGGAAGCCCAAATATGAACCCAGGGACTTGGCTTTAACTAACTTATATCCCACCTCCCTAAGAATTCTGTATATCAAATGTCAAAACATTCCGACTGGTGGATGTGAAGAAGAATATTTTTGAAGAATATTCCTCATATTGAACTAAGTTATAATTCTGGCTCCCACAGGGAGCCCAGATATGAACCCAGGGGCTTGGCTCGAACAAACTTGAATCTCACCCCCAACCCCCCCCCCCCCCCCCACCTCCACCCCCAAAGACGCTGCATATGGTACCAAATCTGCTGGATCTGAAGAAGATTTGTAAAGAAAATTCCTCATTTTGAACAAAGTTAGAATTTAGGCGCCCACAGTGAGCCCAAAGATGAACCCAGGGACTTGGCGTAAACAAACTTGAATCTACCACGTAAGGATGCTGCATACCAAATATCAAAACATTCTGTCTGCTGGATCTGAAGAAGATTTTTAAAGAAAATTCCCCATTTTGAACTAAGTTATAATTCGGGCTCCCACAGTAAGCCAGGCTTTCGCAAATATATTTTTTGCTGAACCCATTTATTTTTTTGCGGGACCCATTAATTAATCGACTAACCAATGATGAACGTCTTTATCGATAAAAAAGTAATTGATCGGTTAACCGTTACTTTTGAAGTACGGTATTATACGGGTTAACTAAGGAAAAACTTGCTCCAAAACAGGCAAACATTGTCACACTGGCCCACATCAATTATATGCGACAGAGTAACGCATGCCAGTTACGTGCTGACCGTGCTGACATACTTGTTCACTTACATGATCATTATACTGTATCAGTAGCTGGAAATGGTCATTCTCAACCCTTCACCAAATGCGGATAGCAGACGATACTTGCACAAGAAATTCTTGAATTACTAAAGATTTTCAATGTTTGTCTCAAAAACATAGCTTTTGACCCCCCACCCCCCACCCCACCCCCCTATTGAAACAAGCTCAGTGCTCGTCCCAATGAGGGGTCATAAGCTACGTCTTGAGACAAAAATTGAAAATATAATAAAATTTGAATGGATATTTTTGTATATGGCACTGGCTGGTTTTAGCCATTATGCTGAGTAAAATTTTAATTGTATAAATCATCAACGGTACGGCAATTATTCAGCTACCTATTAGAGCATGTGATTAATTGGTTAACCAAGGTTAATTCATGCGATTTATCAATCAAGAAAACCCATTAATCGTTTCAGCTCTGAAATGAATCTAATTTTATTAAATTTTATCTGATGAAAAAATGCTTATATTTTTAACAGTAAGTGGATCTTCTTAACAAGCATGTGCGAGAACGTCACAGGAACGAAACGACCATTCTCGCAATTTGCGAAACCCTGGTGAGCCCAAATATGGACTTGGCTTGAACAAACTTGAATCTAACCCCCCCCCCCCTCCCCCCCCCCCCCCCCCAAGGATGCTGCATATGGTACCAAATATCAAAACATTCCGACTGCTGGATCTGAAGAAGATTTTTAAAGAAAATTCCTCATTTTGAACTAAGTTATAGTTCGGGCTCCCACAGTGAGCCAGGGTTTCGCAAATATATATTTTTTGCGGGACCCATTTATTTTTTGCGGGACCCATTTCCAACATGTGTCTTAATCAAATGAATTATGCAAATCTATCTTCAAATACATAGATTGCTAGATTGTTAGATTGTTCAACCACCACATCAAAGGCTATTGCAGTAATCATGTTTATAGAAATTAATTAGAGCTGATACGGTTAACCGATTAATCGACTAACCAATGATCAACGTCTTGATCGATAAAAAAGTAATTGATCGGTTAACCGTTACTTTTGAAGTACGGTATTATATGGGTTAACCAAAGAACAAACTTGCCCCAAAACAGGCAAACATTGTCACACCGGCTCACATTAATTATATGAGACAGAGTAAAGCATGCCAGTTACGTGCTGACACACTTGTTCACTTGCATGATCATTGTACTACATCAGTAGCTGGAAATGGTCATTCTCAACCCTTCATCTAATGCGGGTAGCAGACGATACTTGCACAAGAAATTCTTAAATTACTAAAGATTTTCAATGTTTATCTAAAAATATTAGCTTATGAACACCCCCCCTCCCCCTTTGAAACAAGTTCAAAGAGCTCGTTCCAATGAGGGGTCATAAGCTATGTTTTGAGACAAAAATTGAAAATATAATAAAATTTGAATGTACATTTTTACGCTGAGTAAAGTTTTAATTATATAAATCATCAATGGGACGGCAATTATTCAGCTACCAATTAGGGCAAGTGATTAATCGGTTAACCAAGGTTAATCCATGCGATTAATCAATCTCGAAAACCCTTTATTCATTTCAGCTCTAAAATTAATCTGATTTTATTAAATTTTATCTGATGAAAAAATGCTTATATTTTTGCGGGAACGGTAAATGGATCTTCTTAACAAGCATTTGCGAGAACGTCACAGGAACGAAATGACCGTTCTCGCAATTTGCGAAACCTTGGTGAGCCCAAATATGGACTTGCCTTGCACAAACTTTAATCTCACCCGCCTAATGATGCTGCATACCAGATATCAAAAGATTCTGATTGGTGGGTCTGAAGAAGAAGATTTTTAAAGAATATTTCTCATACTGCACTAGTTTCAGCATTTGGACTCCCACAGAGAGTCCAAATATGGACCCATGTATGTGATTTCAATAAGCGTGTGAAAAAATCTTTCAAAGATGGTATATGTGAAATTTGATAGCTTTTGGAGTAGTGGATTGGGTGAAGAAGAGTCTTAAATGCTTTCCCCATTATCAACAGTGTTAAAAAATGTGACTCAGCATTTTTTCGAAGTCCCGAAAATGTACCCCATGATAGACCCGCCAGCAATTGTTTTTGGACCATTCCATCCTGTTGGTCTCAAGGAAGCTTCACACCAAATAAGAATTCTCAGTGCCGTGTAATTTTGGAGATATGGGCATTTTAAATTTTGTTCTATTTTAGCGCCTGCGGTTCCCATGAGGCGACAGGAAAATATTTTGGGGCATAAATTAAGTACTTATGACCCAATAAGTCCGCATCTTAAATTTGGTTCAAATCAGCCTCTTGGTTTGAAAAACAGAAATTTTGGGCGGGCGAAAATTCTTGACCCTCCCATAATAAAGGCAAATATAGCCACACAAACTTTTCTTCAACAATCTGAGTCTACACCTCAAAAGGAAGCTGCACACCACATATCAAGTCTCCGCTACTCCTGGTTCATGAGAAGAAGATTTTTTAAGATTTAGGCATATTTTTGGACGTGGCCCTACTGAGGGGCGGTGCAACTTGATTTGAACAAAATCAAAATGCGATGACATAACAAATAATCATCTCAAATTTCACTTAAATCGGTTCCGCAGTTTTGGAGGAGAAGACGCAAACATCATGTTCACGGACGGCGAGTGATCACTATAGCTCACCCTGGGTGAAAGTGGACCATGAGTGCTGCAGTTGGGCGAGAGACTTGGTTCAAGGAGGGTTAAAACCGAATAAATAAATAAACAAGAGGCCCCATTGTGCCTGAAGTGCTCACCTTGTACAGAACATGATTTTAACATAGTCCAGGAATGAATCTACATTAAGCAATCCATCTCCGTAGGATACACTGTCAATCCTTGAGCCCCCCCCCCCCCCCCCCCCCCCAGGAGTGACAAAAACAGTCCAAGCATCATGCCTTTTCTTCAGTTGATCATAATGTAAAATGTGGAGCTCCCCTCTGAAGCCCTTCGATACTACCAATGTAGCCTACTCTCAGTTACACACCTCTAGATTGTACTGAACAAAAAGTTTTAATTCTTCAGCTACATGGCCGATTCCGGCTCCCATAGGGACCCCAAATATTAACCCAGGCACTCGATTTGAACAAAGTTTAATCTGATCTCCTTAGAGAAGTTGTATACCAAATATGAACGCATTCTGACTGGTGGATCTGAAGAAGACAATTTTAAAGAAATGTCCTCATATTGCACTATGTTAAAATTTGGGCTACCATAGCGAGCCCAAATTTTAACCTACAGACCCGATTTGAAAAAAAACTTGAATCTCACCTCCCTAGAGCTGTTGTATACCAAATATGAAACCATTGTGACTGGCGGATTGCTTTAATAAATATTTTGGGAGCATTTTCCCCCACCCCCTCCCTATGGGGCTGGACATGTTGAGTTAAACAAAAATGCAATACCACTTTGGGACCATCACTCAAACAAACTTTCACTTGAATTGGCCCAGTAGTTTTGGGGCGAGAAGACCAAAACATGGTGCTGATGGACGACAGACAGATGGGCAGTGGATGGAGAGTGATTACACAAGCCCAGCTTGACTTTGTCGAGCTGAGCCCCCAAAAAATTAAATGGTTCATGTCCGATATTTTACCCATGTTATTAAAATTGATAAATTTGCCTTTCGAGTGCAACAAGGCTTATGCTATAGCATTGCAAAGCCTTCTTGCACTCAAGGGATGGTATACACCACCACCCATCATGCTATTCTGTAGATTATGAGGCCTAAAATAAACCAAGAATATGAACTTTTAATGGCAAAGAAATAATTACAAAAATAAAAAATAAAATAAAAAAACACCTGCCTGGATGCAATTTTACTAAAAATAGCCTGAGAAACAGATCTAGTTTGTGGGGCCCTATGCATGAAGATCATTACAGTGAATACATTGTCTTACACAAAAGAATACCACACAATCCAGTGTAGACTGATTTCAAGAAGTCCTCCATAGTGGAAGGGCAATTTTAACAAACATACAGGCCCAAATAAGCTTCATACACAGTGTAAAAATTCCACAAAATTAATAAACATTCATATATGTTTAATTAAAAGTCAGTTGTGTGGTTGTTCATAAACTTATATTACTTTGTTATCAGGTGATAAAAATATTAATATTTGTAAACATACCCACCCATTTAGATTAGTCCCTGCCCATAGCAGTGGCGCAGACATACAGTACAGTTGCCGTGGACTGATCATAATTCATGCATGGGCAGTGATGTCCACGCTTTTTCCAGGTAATAGAAAATCATCGTCAATAAAATTTTTATTAATGAAGCACCGGATTGTACCCTGTGCTTCATTAATTAAATTTTTGATGATTATTGCTGTAAACAGTGTTTGAAATCTAATATCATTGCATCCAGGGAAATATTGCCCACCCGCGGAAAGTGACCAGTCCATGATGGCCGCACTGTAGGCATGGGGGCTGGAGGGGGCACATGCCCTCCCCAATTTCATTCATGCCCCCACCCTCCCCTGTTAACCCATATAATGAACATGTGACAAGACATTTTAATATCTAGATATTTATGCTTGTTCGCAACTTATATATTATGGACACAAATGGAAACAGTGTCAAGGTAATCAAGCCTGGACTTTTAAAAAATCCAGGGGAGCTACTTTAGCTCCACTAAACCTGTGCCAGGAGAGCTAAGTTGTTATTAATAATGTATCTGGAGGTTTAAGGAGAGCTATTACAGCTCTCAAGGAGAGCAATTAAGGCTCTCCTTAAATTGATTTTGCAGGAGCCATAGAGGGCGGGAGCTACAGCTCTCCTCAAAGACCAGGCCTGAGTAATTGTGTTTTTCTGTCTTGAATTTCAAATTTTGTTGGGGAGGGGGCACCCGACACATCCACTGAGGGGCACGCCCCCTCTTGTCCTTGCCCCTATCTCACTGCTATGTGGCACAGGTGATGCCGTGTATCATATTCTTTATGCCCCGGCCCCACCCCCACTAGATATTACTCTTGCCCCTAACTTTGATATCCTGTCTAAGTACCTGTATCATGGTAAACTAACATCAAATTGTGTGCTTATGTCCAGTAGCCAACATTGGAATAGTATAATGTGCTTTGTCAAAAACTTGATCAAGTATTGATGATAAACGACAATTTTCATTACCAGTACCCGGTACCAGAAATAAAATAAGATTTGCAAATATCACCCTGCGTTTTTTTCAGCTATTAACTAACATAAATTTGTGCGCTTAATGAAAATTACTTTTTTACTACCTGTTAAAAATTACTGTTACTTCTTTTGCTATTTTAGAAAAAAAATCACTCCTTTTCTGGAGGGCATACAAAACACCGAGGCAGACTAAGGGATGCCAAGGTGAATGAAAACAGAAGTGAAAGGGGGTATGGGGTGGTGTGTTCTTTTTATTATTTACTTATTGGTGTTTAAGGTCACATATTTCTGCACAACAGCTAATCATGACCACGACAGTTTTACGGGTGGAGGAAGCCAGAGTATCCGGAAAGTACCACTGAGCAATGGTAAGCAACTGTCAACTCCCCAACATACTACACAAGCAGGCTTAGCCTTGTTCGAAGACAGGTGCACAAAAAACATGCAGTATGCCTTAGTACACAACATACCGTGCCCCCACAGGCGCAATGGGGGTGAAGTGTCTTGCCCAAGGACACAAAACTGTTGCCGCATGTGGTATTCGAACAGAGGACCTCTCGGTTTGCAGCCTGCACCTCTACTACTAAGCCACTGCACCCCTGGTGGTGTATTCTGAATATGTAAATAGATTTTAGCAGTGTGTGCATGGTTTTAATGCCATATTTGAGAATTATGGGTGCTGAAGTAATAGTGCCCTGAGAAATCTTCCCTTTAGTATTTAGTTGGTAGCTTGGTAATGGTATTTAAAGCGACTCCGCCTCAGTTAGCAACAGTGTGAATTATTAATCACATAGTGACTTCTTAATTAGTTTTCTTTGTGACTGTCGGCAATTGTCTTCTTTGTTATGACAGAAAGATTGTTATGGACCAATATCATGACATGGGAAACAGTATTTTTCGGAAGTGGTAATTTTTCAGTAGCCAACAATAAAAAAAATTGCTGTAAGACTAGAAACATGGTCAGCACTCATGGGTGACCAATGAAACCGACGATTAAAAGGATACTGACTTAATTTTTCTACAATTCTATAAAACGGCGGCAATTGTGAAAAAAAAATAAAGAAGGTGAAAACCTTGAAAAAAACAAAAGTGTCAACAAATCACCATAAATTAGTGCCGTTATCACAGGCGAAAGGGCTAAAAATTATACTGTATATATACAGTAGGTGCAGAGTGTATCATCACTAAATCACCTACAGAGTGGAGATTTCACCCAAACAACAATTCCAAATTTGTTACAAAGCATAACAAGCACAAGTTAAGCTCTGGACAGCCAATGGACCTCTGGGTTAAATCTGGAGGTCCATGGACTCCACTGGCTGAAACATTGCTTGTGTTTTTTGTCCACATGTACAGAATTTGAAAGTGATACTTTGGGTGATAATTCCATTCCACAGATGATTTTGTTGCAATCTTCTCCCCATGTACTGTACAGAAACCAAATAAAAGCTGTAATTTTGGATACGATACTTTTCACAGTTCTCCACAAAATCCTAATAACATAAAACCAACAATGGCAAAACAATAAACAAAAAAAAAAATAAATAAATAAATAAATGAAAATTACAAAAAAAAATTAGAGCTGATGGGATTTTATCAAATACTGCAGTGATGTGTTTTAAGATACCAAGTTACCACTTGAGTGCTTCATCCACGCACAGACATACCAAGGTACCCACCATATACCAAGGTGTAGTTTTTGGTAACAACTCAGTCTACAGGTATATATCTTGCATTTACTCGAATAAATCAAGTAATATCACGTATATTGCTTCGAGGAAATCAATTAAATGCCTGCAATTATATTTAAACCTTTTTAAACAACCCTGACTTACTTTTTTTCTTTTCACCTCAGCATCTCTCGGTATCACCCGGTTTTTAGTAGGACTCTTTTCTGGGGGTGGTTTGGTTTGGATCAAATTGCCATAGGCTGATTGGGGTTAAATTAGGAGCCGGTTTGGGTCAAATTGCTGGAGGAGAGTTTGGATGCAATTCTCACTGATGACAGTATGTTGTGGAACACATCGAACGTGGATTTATTTATTGGGATTTTAACAGCGCTTTTGACAGTTAGGGTCACCCCGTGTCTGAAGGTTTTTTGGGTGGAGGAAGTTGGAGTCCCAGGAGAGAACCACCGAGCAAATGCCAGGCTCCCAACATACGAACTCCATACGAGCAGGGTTAGCAATGGTTAAAGACAAGAGTACCATCAGCGTACTGTACACCTCAGCACACAATGCAACTGTGCTCGCACATGGACAATGGGGGTGAAGTATATTTCCCAAATTGTGGAAATATTTCTGGAGAGGTGTCCGGGGAAAGGAATAAAATACCCACTGAAGAGAAACGGCACAAGCAGATTGATAATTGTAATGCATTGTTACGGATGTTATATAAATGTACAAATTATACTCAAATGTCAAAAGTTGTGCTTCTGAATAGTAAACTGTAAAAATATAGACAAATACATAAGTGAAACAGGAATAAAACATAATATCACTGCAAGTTCCGTTTTTATTTAATCCATATTCCATACCTCATTGACATACCACCAAAACCCTCTCTATTTGTCTGATTTCACGTATCGGGCAATGCATTTTCGGTAAAAGTTTTCAATTTTGTAAAAATTATGAAAATTTTAATGAAAATTGTTTATTTCGTAAATTCTTTAGGGAAAAAAATACTAAAGTACTAAAGGAAACAATTACATTGCATTACAAAAATAAAATTTAAATTTACGGGCGAAACCACTCACCTCCGTCTGTGGGGCGATTGACCTGGGGCAAATGAGGATTGGGGCGAAACGACTCGAGGGGCGAACGGGAATTGGGGCGAAACGACCCGGGTGCAACTTATCAGCAAGGTTTCACCTATTTTCAAGCAAACTTTTCTTTACTATTTATTACACATTAAAATTAGGATAATATAAAAACTGTGTTTCGTTTTAATTCTTGAACTTTACTAGCTATGTGTCCATGCATATCTTTATGAAATCGCACCAATATAATCAACAAGATCGTCGGTTATATCTGCGGTATTTTGATGAAGTATTTTGATGAAGGTAAATCATGTAATCGCCGAATAGGACAAGGTACAACGAAATCAGGAGAGTTCACTCTGAAATAACAAGATTATTTGCTGAGTGTATTGAAAAATCTCTAAAGGACAGAATACGAGTGATGTGTGGACATGTAAATATCGCGCAAAGCCGAGATGCGAGTTGGGTTGCAACAGAAAATGAACGCATTTGACATTTTGTTTGATTGTTGATATCGGCCCAAAGATTCCTTGAGGGGGAGAAGCCGATTGCAATTGTGAACTGGAAGTCACGTGATGTTTTCCCTGAAATTTACTGTCCAATTCAAAATATCGCTTGACGGTATAAGAGAATTCTGTTCTGGGACGCATTTATCTCATCGGGTATTGCCTATAGCCCGCCGGGGTTCCTATAATGCCACACGTGGGAAGGCAGTTTGGATGTATTTTCTTTGTTTTACTGCTGGGGCATAACTCATTCGAAAGCCTTTCCCATAAACAACTTTTATCCCAAACTTCACTAAAATCTGATAAGTAATGTTCAAGTTATAATGCAAACAGAAATCAGAGTGCAGGTGGACATATATCTGGACGGACATATGGATAGACTTCAAATGCAAGAGATTGTACCAGAGGTGCTGACATACCAGTGTCAAGGATAAGGCTGTGTCAGATGACAGACAAAATCTCTGACCCAATGGGCCCTGCAACAAATCTCAGGGCAAAAAAAGTTTTTTGTGTGAAATCTTTGAAGTGTTCACAAACCAATTTTAGAACCCAAAACACCAGAGTAACTATACATGGTCAAGTAATATTAAGAACAGCATGCTCAGCATGGCATATGCACCCCACTCCCCCCCCCCCCCCCCCATCTCTGAAAATGCTAAGATGGACATATTTTCAACACTGGGCACACCCACGAGGGGTCTATCATCTTTGTTTTATAGCAGAGAGAAATCCAACCCAGCAAATATTGTGAGATCAATATACACTTGTTAACAATAGTTTGTGTCAATCAGATAATCTACAGGTAAGATGTGAAATTATTGTCTTTGTTTTGAAGCAACATTAATCCCCCCCCCCCCCCCCCCCCCCCGCAACCCAGTAGTAACTGTAAAGGCCAGAAACACAATGATTGGACCATCAAAGAGAACAAAGACATAATGCCACATGGGGAAGGTGATTTGAATGAATTTTCTTGGTTTTACTGCAGGGACGTGACTCATTTGAACGGCAACGCCTTTCCCATAAACAATCTTCATTCCAAATTTTATTGAAATCTGATAACCCAAACCTGAAATATGAGGCAAACAGACAAAAAATTGGTATTTTACGAGACAAACAGCAAATTTTCAAAGTTAAAAAGTGGAATAAGTCAGAAAAGTGAAAAGTAATAAATATGATTGATATCCGATAATCCAAACCCGATATACGAGGCGAACAGACAAAAAATAGGCTATATCTGTATATTCAAAGGGCCATAATGCACAGAAAAAATATTTTCAACAGCAAAATGGCTGTTACTAATTAAAGATCTTACATGTATGAGTGAATATGTGTATGAAATTTCAATGAAATCTGAACAGTAATGTTGAAGTTATAATGTGGGCTGACATCTGAGTGAGGATGGACTGACGTATGCACAGATGCATGGGCAGACACAGGCTCACGGATAGGCGCAATCCAGTATACCCAACTTTTTGAAAAAAGTGGGGGTATAATTAGCTATCTGAGGGCAAGTATGTCAGTACGGTACCAGTTTCCGAACTCCTTCAGGACATTGCTACAGTCTTACATACCAATTTTTGAACAAATCTATAGATATTTGTTCAGGTTGTCATGCTAATGAGCTAACAACAAGCAAAAATTAACTAATTGAGAGCCATAACTCCACTCAGTCTGGCTGAATTGTACCAATTTTCTAACTCCTTCAAGACATTATTATGAAAGTCTCTCATACCAAATATTGATCAAATCCTTTGATAAGTATGCAGGTCACCGTGCTAATGAGCTGAAAACAGGAAAACATTAACTAATTAAGGGCTATAACTCTGTTCAGTGTGGCCAAAGGGTACCAGTTTTTGAACCCATTCAAGACATTGTTAAGAAAGTCTCACATACAAAACGTTGACAAAATCCATTGATATTTGAAGTTATACTACCGAGCTGAAAACAGGAAAAAATCAACAAATTAAGGGTCATAACTCTACTCAGTATAGCCGAAATCAAACCTCTACTGCTATTTGTTCCACGTTATTGTGCAAACAATCTGGAAACAGGCAAAAATTAATGAATTAAGGGTCATAACTCATTATTGTTACATTTTCTGGAGTTTTCTAGCATGACGAAATTGATTTTCCTTGTCCATTAGGAGAAGACTCTTCCTGTAATTAACTGATAATAAATTGTATGGCTGTTCATAAATTTACATTATTTTGATACCAGGTCTCAAAAAATATTAACATTTGCGAACGCACTCACCCATTTACAACTAGTCCCTTATGATAGTAAACCAACAACTTCAAATTGTGTGCTTACATCCAGAAGCTAACATTGGAATAGTATAGTGTGCTTTTTCAGAAACTTGATCAAGTATGGATGTCAAACAACAATTTTCATTACTGGTAATAAAATAATATTTTCAAACATCACCCCTGTTTTTCAGTTATGAACTAACCAGGGTATTTTTTGGTTTCTAAAAATTTGATTTGCAGTTTCCATTTTGGTTTCAAAAAGTGATGATAAATAGTTAATATAAGGCCAATATGAAAGAAAAATGGTTAGCATTTGGACATTTTTCTATAGCATTTTGCGATGCGAATCCAGTCATCAATCACCCTGTTAAATATTATAAACATGAAATTCTGTGCTTCTTCATGGAAATTATTTTGTTGCTTCCTGTTAAAAATTCCTTTCAGGACATTATAACAAATATTTTTAAAAATGATAACATATAGCACACAATTATTTCAATTTTTTAATGTCTCTTCTTAGACCTTGATCATTTTTATTTCAGCATATTAAGTCTTCCCCAAATTGTTTTTAATATTTTATTTATTTAAAATAAACTGAAGTTGAAAATTAAAAAATAAATTAACAATTTGTGTTCTGTAACTTCTGTTACTTCTTTACTATTTTAGCAATAAGAAAAGGGCTTAGTAGTTAGAGGTGCAGGCTGCAAGCCAAAAGGTCCTCGATTGAATCCCACCTGCGGCAACCATTTTGTTTCCTTTGGCAAGACACTTCATTCCCGTTGCCCATGTGGCGGCATTGTGTACCAAGGCATACTGCATGTCAATCGTACACTTGTCTTCAACAAATGCTAACCCAGCTTGTGTGCTGTTTGTACATTAGGTGTTGGTCATTGCTCGATGGTTCTCTCTGGCTTCTCCCACCTGTAAGACTCTCCAACATGAGGTGGTGGCTGTCAAAGTGTCATTAAACCCCAATAAATAAACCAATAAGAATCATGCACTCCTATTCTGGAGGACGGTTTGGAGCAAACAGCCAGAGGATGGTTTGGGTTAGATTAGTATCCAGTTTGGGTCAAATTGTTGGAGGACAGTTTGGATGCAGTTCTCATGAAGTCCAGTCATTTTGGCCCCAAGTCATTTCGGCCCCAGTCATTACAGCCTCAAGTCAATTCAGCCCCAACATACCAAGTCATTTCGGCCTCTATAAATATTTTTAAATATCGTTTGTATTTTAACATTTTGCTATTTAATTGTTTTTCAACATTTATACTTCAAATAGATATTCAGGTGTACATATGGTATTCCTTCATGGCGAGTAGATTTTCTTTCATGATGAATAAATGAAAGAAAAGTTTCAGCACGCTGAAGGTGCACATGGTCGATGTGGGATTTGAAATCCCTTGCAACCTGAATAATTTTTCTTGCTTATGAATCCACGTGAGTCGGAAGCGAGGGTCAGTAATGTTATTTGGTTTGAGTTTTACCCAAGTCGTCCGCTGCAATTTTACCAAACTCGTCATCTGGGGGAAAGTATTGAAGTGTTGTATTTTTAATCATTTCTTATATATTTATTTATTTATATAATAATTTTATTGTATACTTTATTGTATATTATCTATTGTAATATATCTTAATGTACCTCATTGCATTAAAATTTCATATATTTATACGAAATTCTGAAAACAGAAATGTGGATTATGCGCGCATATATAATTATTTGTGTGCGTGTGTGTGTGTGTCTGTGTGTGTATGCACCTCTACATGCACACAAATTTATGCATGAATTTATCGAGGTTGCTGCCGCGCTCAGGGTTGGAGAAGAACCCCCTCCCCCATACATGTAAATTTTTGCATAAATACTCTTCTTTCCGACTTAGCAGAGTTTTGATCTATTCACTTGCCACTACTATCCACATATGTATGTAAATACATGCATGCACATGCAAACAAAAAGAACAACCATTATTAACTTTTCCGAATGTTCACGCTATCATCTATAAACACATAAACATGCATGTGTAACCAGTACTAGAGAAAAAGCCAACATTTTTCATGTTTATGTTTTATATTCAGTCAAACATAAACAATATTTTGCTCATATCGGTCTGCTCTATTGCAAATTATTGGTTTGTAGTAGAACAAGTTTTATGTGACTACCAAAAATGATCTCATGCCCAATCAGTTACATAGGACCACTCCTTTTTAGTTACATAGGACCACTCCTTTTCATTTACACAGGACGACTCCTTTTCATTTACTCCGTCTACCTCCACATATACACGAATTTATATATGAATTTATCGAGGTTGCTGTCATGCTCGGGGTCGGTGAAGACCCCCCCCCCCCCCCCCCATCCCATACTGGTGTATTTATGCATAATGCTTGACAAAGTTTTGATCTATTAATTCACTAGTTATGCACCCCCCCCCCCCCCACATTAATACCAATTCATTTGCGCAGAACAACAGTCAACATTTTCCATGTTTATGTTTCATATTCGGTCAAGCGCAAACCATATTTGGTTTATATAAGTTTGCATAATGCTTGGCAAAGTTTCGATGCACCCCCCACCCCCGCACATTTTTACCCATTTATTTACCCAAAACAAAAGTCAACATTTTCCATGTTTATGTTTCATATTCGGTCGGACGCAAACCATATTTGGTTTATATAAGTTTGCTGTATTGCAAATTATTGGAGAATGTCCATGGGCATTTTCCAATGGCTTGTAATGGATCGAGTTTTATGTAGCAAATTAGACCACGAAAAATCATCCAGCTCTCCATCAGTTACATAGGACCATTGTTCTCTTTCGATTTCGATAGGACCACAGTTTTTCCTTTACTACCTACACAAATACACGGATTTATATATGAACTTATCGAGGTTGATGTAATGCTCGGGGGTTGATTAGCTTCCCCCTCCCTCCCCACCATGCTTGTGTATTTTTGTATCCTTTTTCCCTTCGCCTCCCTTTGCGAACTTCTCTGTATATGTGCATGTAAGTGCATGTAAGTGCATGCATGTATAAGCATGTGCTTGCAATTAATGAGTGTGCAATAGATACCTAATCATTAACAACTTTTCCATATGTTAATGTCATCAGCTAAAAACAGATAAACATTTTATTACATATGAAACCTGTACCAGGACAAAAGACAACATTTTCCTTGCTCATGTTTCATGTTCAGTTAAACGCACAAAAAATACTTTGTTTATATAAGCTTGTTCTGTGGCAAATTATTGGAGAGTTCCAATCGGCAGTCTCCATTGGTTTGAAATAGAACAAGTTTTGAATAACAAATTAGGTCATGGCCGTTCTTTCGTCGATACATCAAATGTGCACGTGTGCATGCTCCGTGGAACGCAGCAAGTATTTTGTATATATAAGTCCGTTCATTGGCGGATTATTGGGGGTGCCTATGGCCAGTCTCCAATTGTTTGAGATACAATAATCTTTGAACAACAAATTAGGTATAATTCTCATTCTTTCCCGGATAAAGCAAATGTGCACGTATACGTTTGTTTATGCAAGTTTATTTTATTGCGACATGTTATATAGTGCCTATTCGAGATTGAACAATTCTTAAATATCAAATTAGATAATGTTTATTCTTTCCACAGCACATAAACTGCGCACGCATACGCGTTCTGTTAAACGCAAAAAATACGTTGTTTACATAAGTTTGCTCTGTTACAAATTGTTGGAGGGTGCCAGTGGGCAGTCTCCAATAGTCTGAGATAGAAAAGTCTTTGAATAACAAATTAGGTGAAGTTCATTCTTTCCCCAATATATCAAATGCGCACATGCACGTGTTCAGTTAAACGCAAAAGAAAATATTTTGTTTATATAAACTTGTTGTATTGCAGATTTTTGGAGGGTGAATGTGGGCGCTCTCCAGTGGTTTGTGGAAGAGCGGGTTTGGAATAACAAATTTAGACCACCAAAAATCTCGCCCTCAAGCAGTTAAAAAGGACCTCTGTTTTTTCATTCGATTTAAATAGGCCCACTGTTTCTCCTTCATTCCACCTCATCCACCCAATTATCTTAGATTGTACTTCGTATACACACAGCGTGCCCTACATTTCCACCCTTTAACACTGTACCCTCCAAAAATTATTTAGCCATCCGAATGCACTCTTACAGGCATGCACGTGAAAGCATCTGCACGAGTATGTGGGTAAAAGGATCAATGTGTATACCCCCTTTGCAATCCTGTATAGGCGAGTTGTCTTTGTGTGACATTGAAAGCATGCACAACACGCAAATTGGATAACTAATTTGATAGTGAGCTAACATATAATCGCGTGGGAACCATAGGGTTCTATCTTCCAGTGGAAACTGGAGTCTTGTGGTCCTTACGCGACGATGTGCACCCAACCCCAAACCCCCTCCACCCCTTCATCGCCCTCACCTCTCCGGCGACCATCGTCGACACATGTATTTGAAATTCTACGCATTTATGTATGCAAATGAAAGCACCTCAGCGAACATACGTGCATCTGCACGAGTATGTAGGTGAACGGATCTATGTGTATACCGCCTTATGTGTGACAAATGAAGTTGGAAATCTTCCCATATACGTGCACAAATGAAATGATTGGTATTTCAATCCCATATCCTTAAATATCACCTCCCTTGAATATGCAAACGATCGCTGTACACTTCGTGTTACAGTTTAAGGTGTGCTATCTGTATGTAAAATTCCACACATTCATGTAAGCAAATGAGCACATCCCTGTAAACATGCGTGCATCTGCACGAATATGTGGGTAAAAGGATCCATGTGTATACACCCTTATGCAACCAAGTAAAGGCGAGTTGTTTTTGTGTTACATTGAAAACGTGCGCAACACGCAAACTGGATAACTAATTTGAAAGTGGACCAACATATCGTCGCGTGGGAACCATAGGGTTCTATCTTCCAGCGGAAAGTAGAGTCTTTTGGTTCCCACGCGACAATGTGTTCCCACCCTTCACCTCCTCGACGACCATAGTCAACAGATACACTGCAAGTCTTCTATCACCCTGCCCATCACAGGATTGATATTGCGTGACTACCCATTAGATGAATCCACCTGGATTGAGGCCGGTGTGAGCGCAACATGCAAATTGGATAAACTAATTTGAAAGTGGACCAACATATCGTCGCATGGGAACCATAGGGTTCTATCTTCCAGCGGAAAGTAGAGTCTTTTGGTTCCCACACGACAATGTGTTCCCACCCTTCACCTCCTCGACGACCATAGTCAACAGATACACTGCAAGTCTTCTATCACCCTGTCCATCACGGGATTGATATTGTGTGACTACCCATTAGATGAATCCCCCGGATTGACGCCGATCCGCGGCGACTGTTTTGTGTGTATGAAAACGCGCACAACATGCAAATCTGGCACGCAAATTTGGTATCTAATTTGAAACCGAAAAGACATGTGTACCCCACCCCATCCCTTTCCTCCATCCGACGACCATAGTCAAAATGTACAATACATGCAATTTGACTACCTCGTCACATATTCAATATTGCATAGCTACCCACTAAATGAATCCACATCCTGGGTATGAGCCCGCGACTGCATGCCCGTTGATACTCAAGCATATATATGCCCTCAGGTATATGCTTCCAACCACCCTGTATTTGCTGGCAGGATGTACACTAAGTGCGTAGGTGTGTGCTTGCGTGCGTGCGTGCGTGATTACCCGCATTTGTGTGGGCACAAGTGAGCGTGTCTACACGAAGGAATTTGAGTATGGTGTCTTTTAACATCTGGTTTCTCTACTTGTCTTATACGTTGGACCATATCTTTTAAAGGGTGTTTCCGTCATTCTATGACTTCTTGTCCCCGGACATACTTCTTTGGCATCAGTGCGTTCTCGCAAGTGCTCGACTTCTTTTGTAAATTTTACTTGAGCGTGGACTATGGCTAATAATATTCCATTTGATGAGATTCAGAATTCTGACGCTTATGACTTCATATCCAAGTTCAACACTTCACTGGGTATAGATGGTAGTGACACTGACCCACCATACACTATTGACAATTCGAGCTGTAAGTATTATATACCAGAAAATTTTAGCAAGCAAATACCAGAAAAAACTAAGTCATTCTCACTTTTCAATTTGAACTGCCGAAGTTTGAATGCTAAATTTGAGAACATTCAAAATCTTTTATGTGACATGTACCCTAGGAAAAATATATTTGATGTTGTGGGACTTACTGAAATATTTGAAGTAAAAAAAGATATATGTTTTGAACTCGAAGGCTATCACCCTTTTATTAATCAAACACAGCCAACAGATGATGATGGCAGAGGGGCAGTTGGCTTATTTAATAATGACAACATTAGCTTCAAACAACGAAGTGATTTGTCAATCTTCATACCTCACGTATTTGAATCTCTTTTCATCGAAACAACCTCTAAAAAGAAATGCATTATTGGAATTATTTATAGACCCAACACTGCACCAAAAGCTGACCTTGACCTTTTCTTGTCCACAATGTCCGAACTATTGAATAAAATCAACCTGGAGAATAAAAAAAGCCTACCTTTTGGGCGATTTCAATATTGACCTACTCAACTTCGCCAGTCACAACAAAACTGAACTTTTTATCGACTCTATATTTAGCTCAGGCTTCTCGCCCCTCATCACTAAGCCGACGAGAGTTACCGAAACTTCTGCAACTCTTATTGATCATATCTTTAGAAATGATTCCACTACACACGCATCAGGGATTGTCATTTCGGATATCAGTGATCACTTTGCAACGTTCTGCATTGGTGACTTGGAAAAACAAAATGCACGCCCAACACAAAGTCATAACCGCTCCTTCAAGAAAGAAAACATTGACCACTTCAAGAGGCTCCTATTAGGCAGTGATTTTTCTGACGTTTTCGACACATCCGAGTCACCCTAGCATACGACTTGTTCATCGATACATTTTACAAAGCATTTAATGAAGCCTTCCCATTAGAAGTACCATCAGTACATTCTAAATATGTTAGACGCGAGCCCTGGATGACGGCCGGACTATTAGAGTCTTCCCTACACAAACAAAAGCTGTACAGGAAAAAATTGAAATCCCCGACAACCCAAAATATCGCGAACTACAAACAGTTCTGTCACATCTTCAATCGTGCCAAACGAGCAAGCAAGTCAGACTACTATCATAATATCTTGTTAGATAATAAACACGACCTCAAAAAGCGTGGTAAATATTACGTAAAGCCATTAATAAATTGGATCGAAAAACTGAGCCCCAAAAAACCTTTGTAGATAACAATATCACTTTAAACGACACAAACATATTGCTGACAAGTTCAATGCATTCTTTGCCAGTATTGGGAAATCAGTAGGTGACCAAGTGCCCGACACAAATATTCACTTTTCATATTATATGAAGCACAATAATGAAAACTCACTATTTGTAACGCCAACGAATACACAGGAGGTTATCTTTAGTATTTCCAAATTGTCTTCAAAACCAACGAGATCAAGATGAATTGTCTACAAAATTTTTGAAAGCCGTCGCTTGTGAGGTCGCCAGCCCATTAACACACATCATCAACACTTCATTTTCATCCGGTCATGGGCTACCCAAAATGAAAATAGCCAAAGTCATACCAGTCTTCAAGTCTGGTAACTCTTAAATGTTTAATAATTATCGCCCCATTAGTATTCTCCCGACGCTCTCAAAAATACTTGAAACGTTAATGTATAAAAGGCTAGTGTATTTCATAGACAAACATAAAATCTTATATAAGTACCAGGTTGGGTTCAGAACAAAACATTCAACTGTCCAGACTATATTGCACCTACTGAATAGCGTGGTAACGGAAAATGACAAACCAACAAAGAATTGCACTCTTCTATATTTCTAGACTTCTCCAAGACATTCGACACCATTGACCACTCGATCCTACTCCAGAAACTGGGATACTATGGTATTAGAGGTATTGCCCATCAGTGGTTTCAAAGTTATTTATCTGAATGAAGCCAATTTGTTTCATTCTTGAATACCATTTCAGAAACGTTACCAATAAATACAGGAGTGCCACAGGGGTCCATTCTTGGCCCACTTTTATTTCTACTGTACATCAACGATATTAACGAATCTACAAAACTCAGTTTACTTTCCTTTGCTGACGACACAACGGCCTATAGGTCAAGTAACAATCTTGACACCCTTACAGGAAGTATAAATTCCGAACTAGCCAAAATAAACCATTGGTGTTCTGCCAACAAACTAGCCATCAACCCTACTAAAACCAAATATACGCTACTTCATCCACAAAACGATTCGTATAAGGTGAACGATATTAAACTATTTCTAAACAATACAAATATTGAACCAGTTGGTAACGAGCAAGAACAAACAACTATAAAATTTCTTGGCGTACATGTGGATGAAAATATGAAATTTAAAGAGCATATATCTGTGGTGTGCTCAAGAATAGCAAGAGCATTTTTTGTACTAAATAGGGCAAAGAACTTTTTGCCCACGAAAGTAATGAAAACTTTATACTTCTCACTGATTCAGTGTCATCTTATATATGGTATCCAGATCTGGGGCCATTCGACCTACACCAGTAGAATTCTAAAACTACAAAAAAGAGTTGTCCGGGTCATGACAAAAAAATCTTATCTCTCCCACACAGATCACCTTTTCAGAGATTGTGGCATTCTGAAATTCAGTGATCTCTACAGCCTTCACGTCTCCCTTTTTATGCACGACTGGACGAACAAAAAACTCCCTATGTCATGCGATGATACCTTTCGAGGATATAGAAACCGGTATATTAGATACCCGCATACCAAGAACACAGTTCTCTGCTGTGCTGCCGTTACACTCCTTCCCAAGAACCTGGAACAGTATTGACCCAAAATCCAGCAATTAAACAGACACCGATTTAAAAAGTCCTTAATTGATAAAGCCTTGAATAATTATTCGCATCCTAACTCCAAATGTGACAACCCAACATGCCCCGACTGTGTCATCCGCCTGCTTTAATCTTCTGACATCTCATCCTCCTTCCCCCATCCCTTAATTCTCAAATATATTCTAGCCCCCCTGAATTATAAATAAAAGATCAGACAACCCCGTCTTGGGGAAAGCACTTCGATACACTGATGCCAAAGAAACTTGATATCGTTCTTTTTACGAGAATGGCCGGAAGACAGCCTTATAGGCTATGCCATTTCCATGCCGTATACTAGCTTACGTTCCTGTTTGTTGTAATGTTATTTTAATCAATGTACTAGTATACTGCAAAAAAAAGATCTATCTACCTATAATAATTATATTATTACAGCAAAATTTCTTAAAGTATATGTATGTTATATTAAGTTCCGCAACATAATCTTATAATTTTGCAATTATTCATTGAAGTGCGCCACCGGAGCTTTACAGTGAATAATCGCAAGATTATTAGCAAATGTGTTATAAGAATTAATTATATTATGAAACGCATCAAAATTTATGTTATATTAAGTTCTGCAACATAATCTTATAATTTTTCAGTTATTCGTCGAAACGCAGCACCGGCTCTCTACAATGAATAATCGCAAAATTATTAGCAAATGTATTATAAGAATTAATTATATTAAGAAACGCATCAAAATTTATGTTATATTAAGTTCTGCAACATAATCTTATAATTTTGCAATTATTCATGGAAGAGCGTCACCGGCACTTTACAATGAATAATCGCAAAATTATTAGCAAATGTACTACAGGAATTAATTACATCAAAACTTGTTATAATTATATTAAGAAATGCATCAAAACATGTAAAATTAAGTTCCGTAACATAATCTTATAATTTTGCAATTATTCATTGAAAAATATTTGCTATGCTATGCTGTTATTATCTTGTGAATCTTGTGTACTGAATAAATATCATTATTTCGTTTGATACCGTACTGAATAAATACCATTAATTTTTATTTTCCATGTTTTATGATATTCAAACCCTTGGCGGACGAATTGGGTAAAACTGCAAGCGGACGAATTGGGCGAAATTGCTAGCGGACGATTCGGTGCGCTGGCGGACGAAATGGGTAACATTGTAAGCGGACAACTCGGCCTGCGGACGAAACGTCCGTATACCCTTTTTTCAAGCAAACTTTTCCTCACTTTTACAACACCTTAACATTCGGATAATTCGAAAACTGCGTTTCTATTCGTTTTGATGCTTCAAGTGATACGTGTCAATGCATATCTGTACACAACTGCACCAACATAACAACAATTATCAGTTATATTATCGGTTATATGTGCGTTTTTTTATTTAGGTTATCGCTGGCAGACAAGTTGCAACGAAATCAGGATAATTCTATCTGAAATAACGAGATCATCAGCTGAACATATTGACAAACCTCCAGAAGGGCAGAATTCGAGTAATAATAATAACACTTCGACCGGCCGCTGATTTGTTGCGGTTCTCGGATGAGAAGGCCTTGATTACACCTGAAGTGTAGATATGTATATCGCGCAAAGCTTTGGGGCGAATTAGGCTGCAACAGTAAACGAACGAAAGAAAGTGACATTTTGATAGGGGTAGAGGGGTAGGCCAATTACAATTGAATGGGCAATTCGACACCGGAAGTTACGTGATTTTTTGACTGAAATTTACTGTCCAATTCACAAAATCTCATTGACGGCTCTCGAGAATTCTGTTCTGGAACACATTTACCTGACTGGGTATGTGGAACCCTTTGTGGGCCTACGGCCCGCTTGGGATTCCTATAAATAATTGGAGGTCCTATTGTCTATGGAGGGCTCATTCTGACGAGGAGTCATAAACTGTTTTAAAAAATTGCCCTGTTTTAAAAAACTTAACCTCTCCCCAATTTCCTCAATTTCTTCTGTCCACCCTGACTGGGTGGTTCAGCAATTTGAACAAAATGACTATCCCACTGCATACCACACCATGTTTAGTTCACCAAACTGGGGGAGGGAGTCTCTGAATGGGAGTGTGGCAAATAGTAACACGTAAAATCGCTGAACTATTCAAGAAAAGAAATGCATTTTTTTTTACTTTCAAAGCCATATAATAAGATTGTTCAACATAGCGTAACTTGTGGGAAGTGCCCATCCCATTCCTGTCATTGATTCATATCAAAAACATACGCAATTTTCAGACGATTTATTTGTGTCTTTTTATTTATGTTGTCATTAATTTATTCATCAGCATATTCAAACATTCTCTGCTTGGATTTAATTTTTATCAGACCTCATCCTAACTCTGGAGATTATTTCTCACGTTACCTTATTGTAACAAAGAGTCTTTGACTGAATATTTATATGAACGGTCGCGATGAAAGTTTAGGGTTTTATTTGAGTGACTGCTTGGGTTTGGGTTTTGTTTGTTTTAAAGGTAACAAATATCTTAGTGGGACATGGGGCGGGAAAAAACTGCTGACACAACGTCTCATTTTTTGTTAATGTCATTTTCCGGACCCACCCACCCACCTTTACCTGCAATCTTTTTCGGGTAAATAGTTGACACCTACCTCCCTCCCACATCAAAAGCTTATGTTTTTCAGCAAAATGAAATCTCAATGGTTTGCAAGTCAGTATAATAATACCATCAATGATCAATACCATCAATGCATGTTCAATACCTGCCACCAGCTATAACTCACACAATTAACTGGTAGAGTGCTGGAAGCCAAGACACATTGCTCTGTCACATTTGAGTGGATAGTGCCCAGAGGCACTATCCAGTGAAATGTGACTGAACAATATTTGATGAAAAAACTCTTGTGTCCTGTATGGTCAGGAACTTTTTTTAGCACTCTGCCAGTTAAAGTTGCCACCAGATCTGATAAGGTAATTCCAACAGCAGTAACAAATATATGAATAATGATATTTTTGTTATGATATTGAATCAGATTGATTGATATTTTACCAACAGCAAGCTGATGCGATAAGGTACCACAGATGATTTTATTGTTTCCTTTTCTTCCATTTTCATGGCAATCAATATACAATCAAAGTTTTATTTATTTCCTTATGGTTACAAAAGACTGAAGACATATAGCTGTCTTTATCAAAGATTTCCTATGCTGGACACTGTGATAGAATTCAAAGTGGTCAACTTGGGTTGCTGCCACAACTCTCAATTTAGCTCAAGACAGTTCGGGAACGCGTGAGAGTATCAGTTGTAACCTCATAAGAGCATACAAAGAGAATATCCATGGATATCTTTATTTGTCGGCAATCTCTGTGTATTACATGAGTTTGAATGTGGAAACTGGTTGCATAAATTATGTATTGCTTTCAGAGTAGACACAGTTTGGAAAAAATGCATGCATTTTTTTCCATTGTCCACATGACACCCACCTCTGTTTCCACATGAGTTCCAGTGACAATCACCCAAGTTTCCTGTCATTGGATGCATATATACTGCTCAGAATGCCTTATGGTTGGTATGCAAATAGATGCAATGCATGGTGAAGTTGTTTTGGGACAAAAATATACTATAAATATGGATATGGAAAAAATTTGCATGATTTCGACACCTGGATGTCACCCTAACCTCCCACCGCCTACACACACGTTGTGTCGCACCCCCCACCCCTGTGTGGGTACCGAAAAAATAAAGCAAATGTAATTTCCGTGCAGGTGTCAGTCATTGAGTGGGAGGGGGTCTACGTTTCCTGAAAACAGTAGTTGGGCATGTTGCTTGCAACACAACATGTGTGTGCATCAGTGCATGCATACATCATGTGTGTGGGTGCATGTGTGAGCTTGCGTGTGCATAATATTTGGTTAGTGGCTCAATATCCTAAGACCTATCTAATGAATCTCTGAGTGTAACAGAGTTCCACAAGCAAGAACTTGACTTGTGCTTTTAATAGCATGAAAATGACATTCTGCGGGTGAGTTAGTGAAAAACCACCCTCAACATACATGTTTGTGAGTGTGGGTGTATTTCAACAAAAACGCACTGCTCTCACACCACCCCCTATATTTAGATCTTCACGTGAAGTCAGGTAGAGAATCCACTGATCCAGTCACATTCCTCCCGTCTTTATACCTGTAATAACTTGATAATAATAAAAAAAATTCTAAACAGGCGTATTCTCTAAAATTTAAACTTGCCATATTATATTCTATTGAATTTGTTCAATCTGGAGGTAAGGGATCTGATCTTGGATCTTACGTCCCAACATCTGGCTCACTTGACTGTGGACTGTGATCAACATGCCATAATGCACAGTTGTCATAGTGTTCATTTATGTTAGTCAGGTGGTGCTCAGATGATCCAGTTCTGAGTTGTAGTTTCAACAAATACCCAAAGATTGATAATAGTGGGCCCTATCAAAACATTTCTTCTGACATTATGACATTATCACCTTACGTATGCCCCCTATAATTTGGTTATCCCTTTACCTAACCCGAAAAGCAGACGACACTTGCAAAAAAAATTCTTGAATAACTATTTTTTTCATTTTTTGTCTGAAAAACATAGGTTATGACCCCTCGTTGGGACGAGCTCGACGAGCTCGTTCCAACGAGGGGTCATAACCTATGTTTTTGAGACAAAAAATGAAAAAATAATGAAAATTAATTGGCGATTTTTGAGAATAGCGCTGGCCGGTTTTGGCCGTTACGTTGGGTAAAGGGTTATCTCACTTGCTCAAGCACCAGAAAGTTTGGAACCCAAGAAAAACGTTTTCAGTCCATGTCCAACTCTGTGATTATTTGATGGACTTGAGTTAAACAATTTTTTTGTTGGGCCCTCAAATTCAGGGTTGGGGCGAATACAATGCAAATGTATTGAATACAAAAACGTTGAATTTTTATGAATACGAATATCACTACACAAATTCCATGAGTATTTGAATATGAATACGAAAACTTTACAATGTATTCATGAATACACATATAAATACTTGAATAATTTTCAAATTATTTCCTCCAAATGGATGACAGGAAATTAAATTGACAAAAACGTAGAATATCTTGGAACAGTATCAATAAAATCATACAAATATCAATGCCTGTGGAACCAGCTCTTCAAGCTCGTTCCAATGACATCCATATACATGATGATAAAAAAATAAATAATTTTTGTTTTTCGGAACACTTTTCCTATAAACAGTTGACTAAGTTTACATTTAATCAATTATTCAATTTCTGTACTGCTGGAATTAAGTTGCAATTTAACCACAATAATATTTCAGCTTTCCCTAAAGCATGCATGTAGCCTGTGGTCCTTCATTGGGAGAGTGGTGGCTCAGTGGTTCCGGCATTGAACTTCAAACCGAAAGGCCCACGGTTCGATCCCCGCCAGGGGTGACTTGGTTGTGTCCTTAGACAAAGCACTTCATCTGGATTGCCCGCATGGATGCCCGGCGGCGCTGCGTACTAAGGCATAAGTACTGCACATCGATGGTGCACAGGTTTCAGTCTTCAACCATTGCTAACCCTGCTTCTGTGGAGTTAGTATGTTGGGGAGTCTGGCTGTTGCTCACTGTTACTCGGTGGTTCTTTCCAGATACTCTGGCTTCCTCCACTCGTACAACTGTCCGATACGAGATAACCCTGGCTGTCAAATAAATTGTCAAATCTCAATAAATAAATAAATAAATAAATAAATAAATAAATAAATAAATGTTCCTTCATTGCAAGAAGCTCATCAAGCTAATAATAATGTTTTTGGTTCTAAACAATGTATTGGGTAAATTAAGGGATGGCTGAGTTCACATTTAATCAATTATACAATTACTGCACTGTTGGAATTAAGTTGTAGTAATTTAATCACAATAATATTTTAGCTCTATTTGTCTATGCCATATTTCTACTGCTTTGGTAGTAGTATTGTAGAAAAATATGAGCTTAGTGTTAAATGGATATCGGAGTTTTTTAAAGATTAAGAATCTGTACAGAGGCCAGACTGATATCAAATTTCCATTGGTTTACCATGTAAGCATTTGATTTGGAACTATAACCACCTGTATGGTGGTTGAATGCCAATCACTTAATGCAAACTCTAACAGCCAATGTAGCATTTATCCCCCTCCATATCTTCCTGGGGAGGGGTTAACCTTCTTTATACTCCCATCACTTCAGCATGTCTCCGAAACCTAATTTTATAATCATTAATTCATTTCAATTGCTTACATTTTTACTTCTCTCAGACATTGTGAAGCTGAAAAAATAAAATGGCAAACATTGAAAAACTCTTCAGTGAGAGATAGAGAAGGGGCTACAAGATCCACAAATTTTTTTTTCTTCCTTTTCCCCTCCAAACATCTGTGTCTTGGTCGGTGGGATCAATCAATATATTTCCATCCACTTGAAAACATCCACAGTAAACAAGCACTGCACCAATTCCTGAGGTTCTGAGATAGAGTCCCCCCCCCCCCCCACCCCCACCCTCTAATCTACATTCGAACATGTACAGCTTGATATTTGTAAAAAAACCTGTCATTTCTTTGATGGTTAAACGCAAGCGGCAAAGTGCACGGTACTCTAAGGTCATGTACATGTGCATGTTCTCGGATATTTTAACATAAACACTGAAATAACTCGATTAAAATAATATTGCTCACAGTAGGTCGTTTTAACCCTTTACCTAACGTGAAAAGCAGACGACACTTGCAAAAATAATTCTTGAATAACTAATTTTTTTCATTTTTTGTCTCAAAAACATAGGTTATGACCCCTCGTTGGAACGAGCTCGACGAGCTCGTTCCAACGAGGGGTCATAACCTATGTTTTTGAGACAAAAAATGAAAAAAATAGTGAAAATTAATTGGCGATTTTTGAGAATAGCGCTGGCCGGTTTTGGCCGTTACGTTGGGTAAAGGGTTAATAAACATAAATGGCACATACAATTTCTCGTTTTATTATTTATTGATGTGGCTGTAATGCTAGGTTACAAAATAAATATCATGATTGACCTCAATCGAAGAATCTTCAAAGTGACCGGAATCTGTCCCCATGCGTATATTTATATGCGTGCGTTTGTTTACACTTTTCTGGAGGCTCCAGGTATCTCATTATGCATCGGTCATAGAGGATTGTTGATAAGGTGTGCAAGAAGCAGATCAGGTACCCATTATACACAAGGAAATCATTTATTTTAAGGTGCTATATAAGTAAAGAAAATTTATTTACCTTGAAATTCTTACCTCTGATATTCCATAAATTTAAATATACACAAATTATACGGCAAAATGGAGGTTGAGATATATGGAGCATGACCAAATATATGAAATCAACTTACAAAATTGACAATAGATACCAATGGTTCATGTAAATCTACTACAGTATTCATACCAGTACTGATGATAAAATATGGCAGGGTTTATGGGGTGCAACTCACATGTTGAATTCCCCACAATTATCGGTGCTTGAATCCCACAATTTTTCGACTGATACTTTGTTTTGTCAGCTGTCAGTTCCCATCAAGTTTATTTGCCTGAATGCTCGGAGTTTCGTGCTGCATTATTTCCATGCCATTATCATAGTACGAGTACTGTTTTTGTAGGAATTTTGTAGGCTTCTTCACAACTTTTTTCATTTGTTTAAAATGAGTTGCAACTCAAAGGTAGAAAACATCTAAGACTGAATCCACTAAATTTCTCTTAGTATATTTCAAAGTTAAACTGATACATCATAGTGTAAAATTGTAATAATCAACATGAATAACAATACAGTGGAGCCCACTTAGTTGGATATCTCTTAACTGAATAACCCTGTTAATTGAATATAATTTCCCAACACAAAACCATTTACCATGCCTCCAGTACAAATTTGTCCTGTTAATTGAATATAGGTTATAGAGTAAACTCTTGTTAATTGAATAAAAAAAATGTAACCTGTCAAAATATTACCCTGTCTCTTCCCAGTTTTCCTTTGTTTATAGACCTATTTGGTCTCAGTACATCCAACACAGGCATTTAGTCTATGATATCTTGTTTGACAGAGCTCATAGAGCTCTGTCAAACAAGATACAATAGAGTAAATGCTAAGTTTATCTCTAAAATACAGGAAAGTGATACATCTCCTGTTAATGGAATACCCCTGTTAACTGAATAGTTTTGATTGGCAAAGTGGCTCTTCAATTAACAGGGTTCTACTGTATAATCAATTAAATTGGATTTAGCAGAAAGCATAAATGCTTATGTAAGCTCACACCATACGGTAAATTGGAGATTAGTGAATATACATATTTCTCTTGTCGTGAGACTCCAGATATCTTTTTCCTTATTCAATTTATAAAAAGTTTATTTATGGGTGCATTCCACAGGTTGAATTCCACTCAAAATTCTGGTTGCTTGAATCCCCCATATACTCTTTTTTATTTTTTTCGAAATCATAACAACTGCACTCCAACAGGTTATAATTATCAGTTCACTGGAAGTTTATATGCTTCCATCTGATTAGGTATGGTTTACGGGTTGCAACCCATAGGTTGAATTCCCCACAAAATTCTGGTTACTCGAATCTCACAAGTTTTGAGCTTATACTTTTTTTCTTTTTTCGGTCAGAATTTTTACCTGAATTATTTTGTGTGACACAGGAGTCATAACATCGGAAGTACAACGGATTACAATTATCAATTCCCAGAATGTTCATATGCTTGCATCTCATTAGGTATGGTTTATGGGGTTCAACCCACAAGTTGAATTCCACACAAACTTCTGGTTGCTCGAATTTGACAAGTTTTGGCCTTATACTCATTTTGTTTTTTGGGTTCAGAATTTTAATCTGAATTGTTTTGTGTGTCATAGAAGTTATGACAACTCAACTCAACTGCAGCATCACTTTCCAGAAAGTTTATTGGCTTGCATCTGATGAGTTTATATTGTAACTTTTCTGCATCAGAGTACTTCATAATAGTACCATTTTTTATTTTTGTTGTAACAACAATATTATAAATAGTTAACTTCACTTGTTTTGTTCACTGTAACTGTAAACTCATAAGTTATATGTCAACATTGTCAAGATCAAAGCCCCTGTGGAATGTTTCTACGAGAGAAAAATGTCTGGTCGTGGTCATCAAACATTAAGCTTCACCCACCCACGCGGCTTTTTTTACAAACATATGTTGCTAATTAACTAAGCCGGTGTAAAAGGAATGGATGTCCGTAGGAACGTTCCATTCCTGTTACACCGGCATGACGGCTTATTGTGATTTCAAAACTTTAGTTGTTACAGAATGTATAAGTAGATATTTTCCGAATTCGTCCGTTTTGGGTAATTTCAGTCAGATATGGTTTAATGGTTATTAAAATAAAAATGTTACTTTTATGACATACTATTTAAAATATAACGACGATAATGATTTACCGATCATCTTTTTAATTGCCAAAAATCATAAACTCATCTTACACAGGCTTCGGAATAGTTAATTAGCATGTAGTGGGATTTCACTCCGATATTACTCATGCTGTCTCAGAAGTTTTTTCCACTCACATCGTTCTATTAATTAAAGTCAAGAAAATATGTCCTTGTCCTGAAATACTGAAAACGAAGTTTGCAAAATGTCACGCAAGTGCTTTGCAGACACGTTGGTTCGGTATGAGTTTATAACCAGCCCCACCAGGAAATTGCCAACTCCCCCCCAAATTCAACATTTTGGGACCGAAATTTTAATTGAAGCCAAAATAAATTATAGCAAAACATTTATCAGAATCATTCCGTTTACAGAATGATCAACTCCACATATATCGGAAGGTACATCCCCCGCAAGTACCATTTAGTTGCACGCCTTGAGTAAACATATACAAAAGTCCACCACACCCCACATGATAATGTCATGTAAACCCCTCATAATCATCTTCTGTAAACCCCACACATTATGGAGGAATGTGTACTCCACAAGTGAAAAAATGCACCCACAATTCAAAATACCCACAACTCCAATGAGTGAGACTACGACTCCCCTCCAGAGGAATACTGAAGGTATCACTGCAGTAAATATCTGAATTAGAGTTGCCCGCCTTGAAATAGTGCACTGGGAGGTGATGCAGTCTCTAAAAATAAGAAGTCTTTGGAAAATATATTGTTTCAATAAACATTTCTTTTTAGACAATCTAATGGCATCTTGCATTATTGTTGACTATTCCAAATAAATAAAGAGGGTGATTTGATGACTTTTGGACCTAAAAAATACAATTGACTTTTGGTGTGGTTTTGTGGGGAAATCCCGGAAAAATATGCGCACGTGACCAGTACTTCCCTTTCTGTCAGCTTTTCTCTCTTATTTTTTGCATGACCTCTTGTTTTCAGGTCAGAAAAAGTTGTCTGAAGGGCTGTACTTGACAAAGATATTTCAATGCCAAAATTAAAGTGATGCGATTATATTTTTTTTTCGCTTGAACGTTATAATGGTCGCCTATGGGAAAATATTTAGTTCTTTGATACCAAAAGGAAGTATGTTTTTTACAATTTTGGCTTCTAAACCTCATTTAATTATTATTTCACATTTCAGTGTTCATTGGGGGCCACACACCGTACAACACTGTTTGATTGTTTTGAAAAGTTATATCATTGACACAGTCAGCAAAAAGGCTATATAGTACCAAACTAAGGCTGTTAATACATGTACAAGCAAAGTCACATCTTGAGCAAGTGTAGTCTCCAGGAGCACACTATAACCTCTATTAACTGCCTACTAACAGCCAATTTTACCCTTTAAACATATTAATTTAAAGCATGGTTCCTCCTCATAGTAGTAGGAACAGGGGAGATTCCAATCTTTCAACCCTTCCCAAACCACAATTCAAACACACAACCTGAAAAACTATATTGTGCATCACTGGTATTAAGTTTTTCTCTATATTATGCTCTAAAAGATGTTAGAAAACAATTCCTTCATTGAAAGAGTATTTTGGAATAGAAATCTGGAGTGGGTGGGGGGGGGGGGGGGGGGTTGTACACTGGGAAGATCAACATAATAAAGTAGCAAATGTGAATGAATGGCATTTGTGCATTTATTTATTTATTGGTGTTTTAGGGTCACATACATATGCACAATGGCTAATCGTGACCGTGACAGTTTTACGGGTGGAAGAAGACGGAGTACCCGGAGAGATCCACCGAGCATCGACGAGCAACTGTCAGCTCCTCAACATTCTAACTCTGTTCAAGCTCGCTCAAGCAGGTTTACAGCGGTTGAAGACATGTGCACCATCAACGTGCAGTACGCCTTAGTACACGGCACAAAGTGCCTTGCCCAAGGACACAACGCGGGAACTCGAGACCTCTAGCATAGAAGTCCAACAGTCTACCTCTGAGCCACCGCGCTCCCTGGCATTTGTGCATAGCTACCAATGTAGTAGTCTAATACTAGTGCTGTCATGGTTGCTATGTTACAGCACAAAACTACAATGTCAGTTGCGCAATATTGTTCACTGTTGGAACCCAGTCCCCCCCCCCCCCCCCCCCCTCCTCTCTATACTGAACCTCTCAGCTGATGGGAAAGACTGTACAGTATGTTTTTGGAGACTGACTTTAATATCATACATTTTCATTTTCTTAAGATTTCGTCGTGTGAGAACCATAAGGTCGTATCTTCCACTGGAAGATAGAACCTTTTGGTTCTCATGCGACGATTTGCCTTGTGACTGCTGCTCTCATGGTTCACTGTGCTTTTTCTATTTGACAACCTTGTCCTTGCTCTTTTCGTTGTATTTATCATTGTATGTCTTCAGTACTCTCATGGAGACTTCCAAAATGTGCGACTGCAAGTCTATATGTCTGTCGGTCTCTATATCAGACAAAGTATTTTTTCTGCTTTTCATTTGCTTGGCTGAACTTTTTTCAATAATTGGCAATTGACTATATTTCAGCCTCACCTCCACCCCAAGACACACACACAAATATATTAAATATGAAAGACCACTCTATTATACAAGCAAATATCTGATTCATCGTCTTTGGAAACATATTTTCTACAATTTCACTCTTCTTGTGAGAATGGATGTCTGTGGAGCTTGAAACTAAATTAGTGGAAGTGCACTTATGGGTACTTGCAGAACAAGCGTTGCTCAATAGAATCCATAATTAATGGTTTTAGGCATTTAACTTTGTTATGAGATTTTGTTATGAGATACGACAATAGCAGTACTGGTCATACTGTTGGAAACAATCAGTGCTTTGTGTTTTGTCAGTGCCATACCAATGACTCTGGGCGCCTTAACTGAGAAAACTAAGGCTTTTTCTGAGAAAAAATACAGAATATTCATCAAACACAATGTGAAATGTCTGCAGAAGACATAACGTAATTTATAAACTATCACTAATGAGAAATTCAATATCACAAGAGGCTTGTTTTGTGTCAACATCAATTAATTTATGAATCCTATCATAAATTTTGATGAAAAGGGGCATACCGGGGGGGGGGGCACATTCAGGGCTATATTTTACCACATCAGCAGGAAGAAGAAACTTTGACATCAGTTATTGGAATAAAAAGGCACTGTCCTTTGATATTGGTGAAATTTATAGCTTGAGCCCCAATGTTTGAAACAAAAATTGCTATTCATATTGTTTTGAGGGGTTATAATATTATTTATCATGCCGTGTGGTTAATTGAGACAGATGTTTCCCAAAATATGATGTGCTTATGCAGATGTTACTTTTATTTTGGTATCAGGGTAGTTTTCAAAGAAATCTGTGAATTCTTATCCCCCTCAGCATAATTATTAGGTTACAGGCTTAAAAATCTTTTGTGGGCAATGCCAGTTTTTAAGCCCATTTGACAAAGTTTGGTCATATTTCTTTAAAAAGAATAAATTTCTCGTGTTTTTGACTCAACAGAAGCTAAACATTGAATTCTAATGCAGAAATGGGTCTTTATCTCATGAAAGTAGTAAAATGTAACTTTGATAGGGTTGGATATGATTATAGGTATCGCTGCAGTAAATATTTGAATTAGAGTTACCCGCCTTGAAATGTCGAAAGAGATGCCATCTCTAAAAATAAGCAGACTTGGGAAAATATATTCTTTCAATAAACATTTGAGACATTCTAATGACATCTTGCATTATTGTTGAATATTCCAGATAAATAAAGACGATGATTTGATGACTTTTGGACCTAAAAAATACAATTGACTTTTGGTGCGGTTTTGTTGGGAATTCCCTCAAAACTATATGCACATGGCCGGGACTTCCCTTTCTGACAGCTTTTCTCTCTTATTTGTTGCATGACCTGCTGTTTTCAGGTCAGCAAAAGTTGTCTGAAGGGCTATACTTCACAAATATATTTGAATGTCAAAATTAAAATGATGTGATCATATTTGTTTTCGCTTGAACGTTATAATGGTCGCCTATGGGAAAATATTTAGTCCTGAGATACTTGAAAGCGAAGTTTGCAATATGTCACACAGTTGCAATGCAGACATCTTGGTTTGGTATCAGTTTATAACACAGACCCACCAGGTAATTGCCTATTTTCCCAAATTCAATTTTTTTTGGACCCAAATTTTAACTCGAGCCAAAATAATTGATGTCAAAACATTTATCAGAATTATTCCATTTACAGAATGATCAACCCCACATATATCGGACGGGTGCTTCCTGCAAGTACTATGCAGTTGCACCCCTTGAATAAACATATATCCCCCACATGATAGTGCCTTGTAAACCCCACATAATAGTTCTATGTAAGCCCACACATTATGGACGAATGCGCACCCCAAAAGTATCAAGTACACCCCATAAGTGAAAATATGCACCCCACAATTCAAAATATGCACAGCTCCAATGAGTGAGTCTGGGACGTCCGTCCATCCGTCCGGTAAGAATTCTCGTTTACTGTCAATATCGATTTTGTCGATAATAGGAAGTTACAATTCTTTGGATCCTTTGCTAGCGCGGGTATAGCTGCATTCTAAAATTAGTTGGGTTAAAATCAACCCAAATCAAATGCGTTGAGTGAATATGAACCCAATAGGGTTCATATCCAAATCAACTGGTTAAGTGAATATGAACCCAACTGGGTTCATATTCACTCAACCCAGTTGATTTGGGGTCATTTGTAACTCCCCTGATTTTAGAGCGTGTACTAAATATTTGGTTAAGAGTTATCTGCCTTGAAATGTTCGTAGAATTAAGTACTTAGATGCAACTATCTGATGAATAATTAAATAATTGAGTATTCCGTGTGTTCTCTACTGGTCTCGTATATACTTGGTTAACTAGCATTCCCGTTTCTGGGGTCTGCCGGTGGCCGAGTGGTGTGCGTGGTTCAGTATAGTTTCGCTAGGCGGTTGGTGCCGAAGGAAACTATCTCGGCCTGGGTTCGAACCCCTGCCATGCTATTGTGAACAAAACCAGCATCCTTTCTTAGTTTTGTGGCATCCGAGAAATTTGAAAAAGACAAGTGTCGCTGATTTCTTCTGGGGTGCAGCTCGTAGAATTAAGTACTTAGATGTGATATTTGTGGTGACCTTCCTTTTTTTTCGTTTTGCTATGGCTTGTTCAGCTTTGGCTTCTTCCCTTTCTGAGGCGTTTTTGTAACTTTCATGCTAGAGCTTCGTTTTCTTCATATAATTGATACATTTCCATGTGCTTTTCACATCGCTGAAGTTTAAATTTAATTGGTTTCTGTATCTTTTTATGTGAATTATTTCTGCTCTGCAACTGCTTCAGATGTTCTGCTGCTTAGGAACATGTTTATTCCTATTTGTTCCACTTTCTGAATTTAACATGTAACATAATTTGGATACTACTCACCTTTGACAGTAGCGTTTTCATCCTATCATCTACATATCGTGATTCACTTTGGTAGCAAAACTACAGTTATCATATTGTTCGAATTTCAAATTATATATTCAAGTAAACATGAGTACTCTATCAAACTTTAGGTCTGCTCTTTTAAATTTAACGTGATTGTCGTGCAGCTATCTTATGTAAAATATGATATTAACAGAAAAGCAACGCAGGTCTGCTCCCAAACAACCTTTATGGTGTGGTTTCTTCGAATTCATCTTGTAGCAGATGGAATTCCTCCACAGGAAAGATAACGGAGAGAAATGTTGACTGCATTATATCTATATGTCGTCACTCGAGTGTATCAAGGGGCCATCTGCAATGCTGAAGCATTGCAGATGGCCCCTCGATGCACACAAGGGACAATTTGTAAATAAGCTGTGACATTTTGTATATATTTCTGTTTGTCGTTATCAGTATTTATTTTTATCATTTTACAAGTGCTATTTTCAATGTAAATTTTGTTTACGTTTTGTTCATATTTTGTACCTTTCTATTTTTGTGCTAACTTAATTTTATTATTGAGTAGATTTGCTATTTTCAATTTAAATATTTTGTAGCATATGTTCAGTTTGTTTATTGCCAAATAATTAAGTGATCTTTTCAGTAACATGACGTACTCAAGTATAATGTACTATAAGTCATAACCTTTGATCAAGCCGACAGAGAATTAATAAACAGTTCCCCATCGTCCCACAAAAGCTCCCTACTTAAATTAAGAATGTGGGTAAACGAGATGTCACCTGAGAACCAGTTTTCACTGGGCAATCACACTTTTTTACAGAGTTTCACAATAGTTTCTCCTCGGCCGTTGCTCACTGAATGGACAGCTCTGCGAGCTCTTCTTGGAAAGTTCCGAGCAAAGATGACATATTGTGACAAAAACCCCCGTAGACAACAACGATTAACTGCCTTGAGCATTGCTGTGAAGTTTGTCTTCAGTATATTGCACCTTGAGAGTCATATGTTAGAACGATATCGTCACTTTTGACTTGTTGTTGATAAAGGAATTTTAAATGAGTCTTCCAAATATGCACTCTTTGAAGCCAAGTTTTCTTGATACGACAAACATATAAATACCGGATGCACAATTTATGATTTTCCAGGAACAATCGACAATAACATCTATAGCGAACGGCATAGCATTTATTGAATTATTTAGCACGCGCGCTCTCGTATTACTCGGGAATATTCTTGACACGGTTAGTGCGGCATTCAATTCTCAGAAAGATTCAACTGACTTGGGAAACATAAAAATGAAACCGTATATATACTGAATCCACTAATATGTGGAATTCGTTACTACTTCTCGTTTGTTTTCATTTTCACTGTTACATTTTTTTACATAAACTGTTTCTAGATTGAACAAGCATAATAATCTGGCATAAGCATTTATGAATTTATGGCGTACTTCAGTAGTTTGCAATCATGTCTGCAATACATTCCGTCCAGAAATCCCATCGATATTTTTAGAAGAAAACGCGATATCACTTGGGTTGGTTCATTTTACCTAGACCCGGTACTCTCGTAAAAATGCAGGATTCATAAGACATACAGATAAAAACAATCTATTTGATGCAATAACTCAGCCCGTTCGCCACAAATTGGTGAGTTCTGTAACGTAACCTCCGTTGTCCCGGTTGGCGGTTTATATTTTGCAGGTTTATTTGCAATCCTGAATAAATGATTTCAATTTCCAACACATATTCACTTTTATATTTCTAAATAACGTTTATGAGAAATCATAGTCGATTTCAGGAATGAGACTTGGAACTCGACCGATTAATTAAAAAGCAAATGTAACCCTGGAGGAATTTTGACTGTGAAAATCCTTTCCTTGATTATGTTAATAAATTAAATCTTTGTGGACAATAGGTTGATAGATACTCCATTGGAAAAAGTGTCTGACACCATTACAAATTTTATCGTTTTCTAACTGGGAATCACTGTATTCAATGTTATCAGTATTCATGTTGTCGTGTTGTGACATCTCCAAACTTAGAACGAAAATTCTGGCGGCAAAGGCAACGAATACGATGACCCAAGATTTCAGATTACGTATTTTCGCATTGAAGTACCTTTCAAAAAACACTTTTATGATACATCCTCCTTCGATTATGCTAGATGAGATTTCTGCGTGTATATTTCCCCCCCCCCCCTGCCCCCCCCCCCCCCCCAATTCGCGATATGGCTGTAGCCTAAATGTAAGCATTCTGCTTTGTTTTTTGGTGTGGGAAGTAATTTTTCAAGTTTTTTTAGAATGAATGAACGAACGAACGATCGAACGAATGCATGAATGAATGAAACTTTATTTTTGCAACATACACAAATACCATATCAATTAACAAACCACAAGAACTGTGTACATTGCATGGACGTGGAAATGGCATAGCTGCAGAGGCTCTCTTCCTGCTATTCCCTCACACCAGACTTCTTAACGTCAAGGTCTTAGCCTTTGGTCTTTTCCTTGAGAGTTCTGCCTAAATAGAATAAATACAATCCCCATGCACGGACCTGAGACATTTCTTGCTAAAGTCACTTCAGTTTAACAGACAGAAAGTTTGAAAAATTTAATAATGCGTTTGGTAGATGAGATCCCTTTATTTAAAAAAAAACAATCAGGACAAGACGGATTGGCAAAGTAATGATGGAGGAATACGAATTTAGTTGTATTAATTATTGACTTTTTAAACATGGGCCTACTTTGTTGTTGTACTTCTGGGTTTAAATCGTTCCAAATTTTCTGAAAGAGAGAAGCGGGAGATCCGCGATGAAACGTGCCCTCGGTTTAAGTGTACGCACACTCCCAAATTGTCTGGTTTCCATTCCAGGAAGATTTATGTAACTTTCGAGAGTACTATCAAAAGTCGCAGGCAATTTATTATGCACCAGTCATGCATAAACAAAAGAACATGTAACCTATATAGGTCATCGAACTTCAGTATGCCACAATTTTAAATAAAGTTCGGTATGTGAGGTATATTTCAAATTTGTTACAACGGAAATAGCTTTCCTTTGCAGGATTATAATTCAACACCTGTGCACGGTACATGACCCCAAACAAGTATACCGTATAGCAAATGGTTGTGTCTATGTGTAAGTAATATAATGTCTTTAAGGCCTTAAAGGGAAAAAATTGTTTCGCCCTATTGAAGGCGAAAATTGCCCTCGCCATTTTAAACAAAACACAGAGGTATGTTCTGTAAATTTTAGATTTTCGTCCATGTGGACTCTAAGAAATTTAACTGATTTCTCTTCGTGTTGCTTACTAATTAATGCAATAGCTGTACTATTTAAAGTGACTATTCTACCAACGCCTCTATAGGAATCATTTTGTGGATGCAGCAGCATGCATTTTGTTTTATGAGCATGCATGAAAGTCCATTTGCATAACACCAATCACTTATCTAGTTCAGAGCTGTTCTCATCTATCATGTTATTGAAATTGTTACCACATGCAAAAACATTACTTCTTGTTCATTCGTAGGGCTTACAAAAATGAGCCCCTGTGGTTATTATTCTCAAATAATCCGAAAAATTAGGTTGAGTAGGGAGCACTTGATTGCTTGTGGACTTTCCAATGTCAGCAAAAAAAAAGGTACTGAATCCGTCAACGATTCTTTTCGTGTTCTGTTAATTCCGTATTTCCATCTACGAAGGTGGGTCGAAGTTGTCGGTTGTTATTTGGCATATCATTTGACATTTCCCATGTCTTTTTAATATTATATTTATTTTCTAGTAGTATCTTATCATAATAATCTGCTTTACAGATCCGTTTCAAGCCACTGAATTCATGGCAAACTTGTTTGTATTCTGTTATGTTTTGATTATTTTGGAATTTTAATTTTTTTGACATACAATTTAAGTTTCATTTTTGAGGATTGCAGTAGGTGAAACGTCATCCATGGTTGCGTTTTATATATTCGTTTCTTATAGGGCTTACTTTTCAGGGCAAAAGTTTCTTTAAAAGCTTGAGAGAATATGGCAAGGAATTTATTGTACGCTGAGTTTAGACACATGCCTGTCTGTGAACTAGGAGAAGTCACTTGCCGAAAAGATTCTTTTAAAGCGGGTGATATTCACGGTATTGATTGATCGTCTAAAATTAGATATTGAGACAATCGTTCGTTTGTCTAATTCAACTATGAAAAGAGGGTGCGGTGGCTCAATGGTAGACTGTTGGTTTCTATGCTAGAGGTCCGGAGTTCGACCCCCCCCCCCCCCTTCCGGGACGACCCACGTTATGTCCTTGGGCAAGGCACTTTATCCCGGTAGCCTACATGGGGGTACGATGACGCCGTGTACTAAGACGTACTGCACGTCGATGGTGCACATGTCTTCAACCGCTATAACCCTGCTTGAGCGGAGCTTGAAAAACAGTTAGAATGTTGAGGAGCTGACAGTTGCTCGTCGATGCTCGGTGTTTCTCTCCGGGTACTCCAGCTTCCTCCACCCGTAAAACTGTCACGGTCACGATTAGCCATTGTGCATTAGTATGTGACCTTAAACATCAATAAATAAATACATCTATGAAAAACGTAGCAAAATGGTCGCTGACGTCAGAAATTATAATTCCTGAAGTAAGATTATTGATAGTATTGTTGAAAATGTTGTTAATTAGGGTAGCAGAGAATTATGTAACCCTCGTGGGTTTTGTTATAGCGGGTAGAAATCCCGCACTGTATAGTGAATCTATAAACGTATTCGTTTTTCTACGATTGTTCAAGCTGAGCAAGTCTATGGTGAGATCATCCATGTGGTAAACCTTGTTATTTTTTGTTTGTTCAATAATTTCGCCAAATTTGAAAGAAAGCATGTCAGGGTCTGCTGACACCACCCATGCCGTCATCGTCTTAATGGCGAATGCGGGAAACCCAGAGGTGATATTCTTCAAGTTGATACTCTATACCGGGTTTAATATTAAATATTTTCGTTATGCCTGTTACGTCTACAAAGTTAGAATTTGTTTGTAGGTCAACCAGTAAATTATGAATATTTTCAAAGTTTGCATTCAGACTGCGGCAATTTAAGTTGAGTAGAGAGAGGACCTTCGTTTTGCTTGAGATTTGATCTTTAAAATGCTCGGGTGTAAAGTACTTACAACCAGGGTCAGAAATACTAAATGGGAGGGCCGAATCTTCTTCGTAGTGGAAATAACATTATTGAATTTTGCCATGATGTCAAAAGCATTATTGGGTTGGATCTCATCGAGTGGTATTGTATTAGCCATATTTACATGAAGTGGAGGAGACAAAACTAATGGTAGGGCATACTGTGATTACTATACTCTCCCAAAAATGAAAGTGTGCATGCTAAAAAATAACACTAAAAAAAGATATATATCATTTTCATTCATGGAAATTTTATTCAATCACAGATGAATCAATTTGTGACCAACACGAGAAATTTCATTACGCTACGACGAATACTCTTTGTGCCATGGAGAGTTAAAGACACTAAGGGTCAAGCACAAAAGTCACACTCTCAATATCTGGTATGACCTCCGTCTGCATCGACTACTGCTGTGCATCTACGCCTCATGGAAGCGAACAAGTGTTGTGGGATGTTGTTTCATATTCTGATAAGCTGTCTTTGGAGTTCCACAAGCGTTGACGGTGCACGGGGAAGCCGGCGTAGCTGACGTTTCATTTCGTCCCATACGTGCCCAATGGGTGAGATATCGGGCGAATTTGCGGGCCAGGGAAGAACATCCACTTGTTGTTGCTGCAGATACTGTTGAACAACACGAGCTGCGTGGGGTCGGGCGTTGTCCTGCTGTAGAATGACGCCGGGGCCGTGACGTTGCAGAAATGGGACAACAACAGGTGTAAGCACTTCATCACGATATCTGGCTGCATTGAGATTGCCATCAATAATGACCAGCTCAGTTCTGTTACGGGCAGTAATGCCACCCCACACCATGAGAGACCCTCCCCCATAACGGTTTCGCTCCACGACACATGGATCTGTGTAGCGTTCGTTTCGACGTCTGTACACTCTCTGGCGGCCATCTGATGATGAAAGATGGAAACGGCATTCATCTGTGAATAAAACACGTCGCCACCAGTGTAAGGGTTGCCTGAGATGTTGTCTACACCACTGCAGTCGAGCACGACGATGACGTAACGTCAAAATCGGACGAATTGCAGGTCTTCGTGGACGTAAGCCGTATTCTCTCAGCCGGTTGATTACTGTTTGAGGATGTATCCGTCTCAGGTTAGGGATGTTCCTGGCTGTCGTCGTTGCCGTTTGTTGCCGGTTCCGGAGATGGATGACACGGATATACCGATCTTGTGCAGGGGTGGTAACTCGGGGTCTCCCGGAGCGGGGTCGGTCTCGAACGTCATCATGTTGTGCATGTCGATGGACTAGCCTGTCTACAGTGTTACAGTGGCAGTTTAAATGCTGGGCAACATCTCTGTGTGTTCTGCCAGCTCTAATCATACCCAGGGCCAGGAGACGTTGATTCATTGTCAATCTTGGCATGCTAATGTGGAGTCGTTTTAACAGCAGCGCAAGTTTGAATGTGAACGATAGGAAGGCCTTACTTTAGTGTTTAAATACCCAAGGATTCACACTACTGCATGAATTTTCAGGCTCTCCACGTGCAAAACATGCCTTTTCACAAACGTGCAGCACGTCATTTAACGTTAATGCAATTTTAACGGGGAAAGCTGTTTTTGTGTTCAATATAACTTATTCTTGAACAGGTTAACACTCTTTACACCTACGAAATTATTGTTTTTGGAGTTTGATCAATTTCTGCAATGCACACTTTCTTTTTTGGGCGAGTATACAATTGGTTTCAATACTTGTGCATTGACTTTGCATTACGAGATAGTGAGACATGGTGTAGACAACATTAACTTTGATGTCAAGAAAAGATATAATGTATATACACATAACATAATATGAATATGAACAGCATTCGCAAAGTTTGGGGTTACTTCGAATGGCGATGTGCAACAAAATATTGTAAACAGTTACAACCTTAATAGATAACAATACCAGGCTTGTGGTGAATATTGCATAAGAACTAAGTACAGACAGAAAAGGGAGAGGCGAATGAGTAAACCCAATGCAGTAAAGTTTTTGTTCTCTGCGATGCTAGCTTCTACCTTAAGGTGCTGAGTAAGTAATGGGAAGGTGCGCTTAAGGATAGGCGACATACTGCGGCGGCTTATTAGGGCAACGTAATTTTTAGTTATAAAATTGCATTTTTTAAACTGGCTCTGCAAAATAGCTAAATTGTAGCTACAATTTACTAAATTGTACCTGCAATTTAGCTAAATTGTAGCTACAATTTACTAAATTGTAGCTACAATTTCGCATCTTCACTCTCATTGGTCAAGCTAAATTGCAGCTGCAATTTAACTCAATCAATCAAGGACACGGGGACGTTATTCTCAGGTCGATTCAATTGACTTGGAAAACCAAAAAATGGAATCGTATCTATATCTACTGGATTCACTAATATGCGAAATTCGTTTTTAAACGGGGATTCACCGTATTCACTGTTATCAGTATTCGTGTTGTGTTATGCCACCTCCAAACTAAGAAGTACTTTTTAAAACCTTTTTAGTTATGATACATCCAGGCACGATTATATTAGACGAGATGTTTGCGTGAATATTATTTTCCAATTCACGATATGCCTGTAGCCTACATTTAATACTACCTGTATAGGAACTATATAGGAGCCATATGGGAGCTAGGAGTCATGTAGGAGCTGGATCATAGGTGTCCTTAAATACCGAAATGAGGCTAAGAGGGATAGTAAATTAGACCTCAATGAGGGACTTTTTCATCGCCCTCATGGCCTCAAATGAAATGAGTCTAAGAGGGGTAGTAAATTAGTCGTCATTAAGGGTTTTTCTCATAGCCCTCATGGCCTCATACGACTAAAAAGGGGTGCCGAAGGAATGACGTTTACCAAAAAGGGGTACTGAAATTGGGGTGCCACGAGATATGCCTGTTAAATACCGAGATGAGGCTAAGAGGGATAGTAAATTAGACTGCATTGAGGGATTTTCTAATGGCCCTCATGGCCTCATACGACAAAAAAGGGATTCCCCAGAAACTATCCTCGATAGGTACCTCAAATAATGCAATACCAGCCCATAGGTATCCTCATATACCGAGATTAGGCTAAGAGGGATAGTAAATTAGCCCTCATTGAGGGATTTATTCATGGCCCTCATGGCCTCAAACGAAATGAGGTTAAGGGGATAATAAATTAGACCTCACTGAGGGATTTTCTAATGGACCTCATGACCTCATACTACAAAAAAAGGGATTCTCCAGAAGGTATCCTCGATAGGTATCCTCAAATAATACAATACCAGGTCATAGGTATCCTCAAATACCGAAATGAGGCTAAGAGTCGCATGTGCGAGTCACTCGGCCGAGTAAATACTCTGTGGCTTATTTGCTCGGTGGGATTCGAGTCGTTCGAGCAATTACTTATCAGTAACTTCTCGATAGATTCTTGACATTAGGAATGATATAGGCTTTTATGGAGGTTGTCTATCAGTTGTCTATAATCCAAAGGGTTCCCTCTGTCCTATAGCACTACGTCCTAAGCCGATAAAATGGGAATCCGTATCAAATAAAGTCGTTTTTTGGTGATTTTGGAGGGTTTGGGGGGTTTATTTGGATAATTCTACGAATAGGGAAATTATTCTTGTACATTGGAACATACCCTCCGAACATACTCTTGTCCTATAGGAAGCCTTTGGGTAACATAGCAACCATGTGCTACCATTAAAACCAAGATGGGCGACGGAAACACGTTTCACCCTAACAACACGTGCTGCGCATGCGCACTAATACCACGTATCACTATGGGGATGACGTCACGAGATGGCCGCTGATGCGTATTACCACGACAACCAAACATGGCGCCACTGGGTCACGTGACATGACGTCCTCGGCGGGGATAATAGGGACGGTCGGGTACATGCTATACTACTCGCACGAACAGCCCAGAAATACCCGGCGTACATGTGTTATAGGCTCCTTTTTTTAGTATTTTTAGATGAATAATTATAATTTTTTAAATGATTGAAGGAAAGTGCTATTTGTTTTGGGTTTGTTTAGTGGTCCAATGTAAGAGTTTTCATAAGCTGATAATCCCTGATCAGCCCATTTGCACAACGGCACACGCTGCTTGGTTAATCATATATTTTAAAAGGTGTTAATTATCTCTGTCTCGGATATAAGTGTTTACTAGTAACCGTTGTTACGAGTAACTGTTCTGTATATATTGTATTATTTTTCGGAATGCAGTAATCTGGATGCCGACTGTGAACGGACTACGGTAGGATTCCGCCATCCAGTGTATTGAAAGCTGACAAGCGTTTTGACTGAGCTAATTTTCCCAAAGATACGCTTAACGACACTTGGTGCAGAATCCGTGGCAGAGTGACTTTTTACGCTCACTCGCGATCTTGGAGAAAAGACACTTTTCTAAAGATAATCAACATGTAAAACTTAATTCCTCTATCATGGGGACTTCAGGTAGAAGCTTACGAAACCCGCCTGACATTAACTTGGAGGAAAGCATCGGATCATTTCAGAAAATTCAAATCAAACTCAAATTTGTGTAGAGACAGGAAACGTTTGGATGAATTCATTGAAAGGAAACAATTGGAAAATGCGACTTTTATTGACAGCAAAATTAAAAATTCGGAATTGTGTAATTTAGTTTCGAAAAAGGAGAAAACAACAGAACCTTTAATGTATCAAAAACTGATTGCGGCACATCGGTTCAACCTGAACACGCAAATACATCTGTTCAATGTGTGCCAAAGTTGGCAACTATTTCCACCCAAACCACCCCAGAAGAGTCCAAAATTGCATGTCTCGATAACAGCATAAAACATTGTACTGAGCCTAAAAGTGTGACGGAGAAGGTGGAAAGATATTGTAGTCAAGGAGCTCATTTTCAGGGGTGCGTTATTTAAGGAGTTGGTTCAACACCCCACACATAAAAAGTCTGACTGTTTTTATGGTTCCTTGGTCAATGTCCTTCATCGCCAGCTACACTGTAAAAATGTGAAGTTGTGCAAAACAAAATGGCGGCCATTCCCAATATGGCTGCCATATTTTATTAAATACTTTCATATCTGTCACAAAAATAGCTTGGTAAAATTTCCGGCAAGTATTAAACAATTTTTTTTTGGATTGGAAATTTAGTTGAATACATTAAAAGTTTAAGGCTTTGTTTCGCATGCAGTGGCGGGGATATCTTTCTTGGTATCGTGCACACAGTGAAAGGGATCTGCAACAAGTTCTCGACAGAGTGGCTGATGTGAAGCGTGCACTGTCTGAAGAAAACGAAATGTCCAGTTCAATGGATGCCTTAATCTGTGCAGTCAGTCCAGTCCGAGAAAGGTTTATTGACTACAGCAAGGAAGGACGGAAGGCCTCTAAAGTGTTTGCTTTATGGGACATGTACATGGAAATAGTCAGTTTACTTTTGCGTTTCATCAGAGCCGAGCGGTCAGGAGACTGACTACTTCATCTGTCAGCGACAGCAGCAATGGTTCCATTCTTTTATGCAATGGACAGAGTTAATTATTCTAGATGGCTACCAATTTACCTGTCTGATATGAACATTTTGTCCCAAACACACCCTGCAGTGCATGCCCAGTTTATCAGCAACCATGCTGTTTGTCGGTCTCCTCAGCCCTTTGCACAAGTCTGGACTGATATGGCCATTGAACAATCGATCAACTTAGACAATAAAAGTAAAGGTGACATTATTGGTATAAGACAGCACCCTCAGTCCTAGGAAAAGTGTTTTTTAACGGCTCAGGAGCGCGCGGCAGTGACTACCGCTATGAAGGAAATGTGTGGAATAGACATATCTGAAACTGCAACGCATAAAGACTGCTGCCCGAAGCGCATAACCCGGGATGAAGAAGACATCCGAAAAATGCTTTCAGTCTTTGACAACAGCTTGCTACTACATCCATTCCAATTGGGACCCGTCGAAGAGGAGGGACAACCTTCAGAGGTTACTAATCTTTCTACAGGTGTGATTGCTCCACAGAATGTTTCTTCCAGACTTTTGGAGGCAAAACATCTAGGGGAACAGAAAACGATGGATGTGACATCAAAACGACTGACCACAAATAAGAAATCGTTTTGGGACCCTATACCCCAAATGAAAATACTGACATTTGCAAGCATGGCAAAGAAAAGGACAGTAAAAACAGCTGAAGACAAGGTCACCAAATATCAGCTGACCGGGACCTTTTTGGGCGTCTTGTAATTGCCGCAAAATCTAGAGAAATTGACCAGAAAGAAGTCCTCAGCTACGAACTGTCTGCAGTACCAAGCGCATTAGCTCATAATGATGGCACTCTGAGAAAAAGTGACAAAAGTACTCTAATGAAGTTGCTGGAAGAGGATGTGAGTGTTATTCCGAAGCTTCCAGCTGGTGACAAACTCAGCGCACCGTCAACTGCACTCATGGTTGATGGAATGGCGCCCATTCAAACACTGCGCACCTATGGGAAGACATCCTTTGGAGAACTGAGTGAGGCATACTTTGATCATATAGTGTCTTCATTTGGACAAAATGGGTGCAAGCGAATAGATGTTGTGTTTGACATTTACAGAGAGGTGTCAATCAAATCGTGCGAGCGGCAGAGAAGAGGTGCATCCGACTGTTTGAAAATAATCATTCACGGTCCGACTACGCCACTCCCCGACAATGGCAGAGATATATTTCAAATGTCAATAACAAGAAAAAAATGTGCAATTTTCTGGTACAGACCTGGTGTGAAATGGGCAGCAAAAGCTTGACAAATGACTACCAGCTCGTTATTGTTTGAGGCTTTCACGACAATGAGAAAGCCGTTCTCATAAAGGCGGGGATAATTGAAGATATTACTTCGCTGAGGTGTGGTCATGAGGAAGCAGACACTAGGCCCCTTCGGTACTCCAAACATGCTGCCTCGGACATCTCCCGCATTGTGGTGCAATCGCCAGACACATATGCCATGGTTTTGTGTGTGTACCATTTTGAGTCTCTTGGGTGTAACCAGCTTTGGTTCAAAACTGGGTTCAAGATAGGTTAAGGTTTAATCCCTTTGACAGCATTGTAACAGTACTCGGGGGGGGGGGGGGGCAGTTATGTCATTCACTCCTCTGACTGCATGCTCTCACCGGTTGTGATTCAACCTCAGCCTTTTTGGTATCGGTAAGAAGAAAGCTTGGAATGCTCTCAGGAAGGACGGTACACAGCCACTTCTACATGAGCTGGGAAAAGATCAACAGGTGTCTGATAAGTTACTTGCCTCATGTGAACAGTTTGTGCGCAAGTTGTATGTATCAGCTGGAAACAGGAGTCTTTCTGTTAATACTCTCAGACACTTCCTGTTTTGCCAAAAAACGACAAACAAATGAGATTCTTCCTCCAGCAAATGACAGCCTGCGATTGCATGTGAACAGGGTCAACTTTCAGACAATGGTGTGTATCAGGAGTCTTCAGCCAAATCAAGACCTGCCCCGCCCTTCCATGTGCGGTTGGGAGATAGCTGATGGTCAGCTGCAGTCAGTGCTGATGAATAAACCAATGACTTCAACTGGCCTGGTTGAGATGACATCTTGTAGATGCAAGAAGCGTGTCTGTGCCACAGCACCATGCATTTGCCGACAAAATGAACTTGCATTCACCGAGCTGTGTATGTGCATGGCAAGCGAATCCTGTCTGAATCCCCGAAATATTCCGATAGACATTTGTTTTGAAGAGGAATGTTTGGAATAGGTCCTGAGGGTATATATTCATGAGTTGGGGTTAAGGTTAGGGTTACCCTAACCATAATCCTAACCCGTGTGTTGTCTCAAGCACATCATATCACATGTTGACACAACGTCGCCCCAGAACCATTCTGTCCTGAGTGCTTTCTAGATTAGAAAGCTTTTAGGACAGAATGGTTATAAAGCGACGACAAACGTCACCCCAGAACCATTCTATCCTAAGTGCATTCTATATTACAATGAACTTAGGACAGAATGGTTCTAAGTCGACGACAATTCACTAGTCAAAATTCCGATATGTGTTTGCATTGAAGTTGTTCCGTACACAAATTTATCGGAATCGTTTAGGCCCCTACAATTACATTTTACGAACTTGTCACAAATAAATTTTGAGTTTTGCTAAATATAACCCTGAAAATGATGTGAATTGTGCTTTCAGTGATTGTGTTTAACATTTGAAATAATATTTCATTGATATCAAAATTAGTTTCACAGAAAGATAACTTACCGAAAACATTCTCATTTTATTTCATTAGTATTTCATATGTTTTAGTGTCACCTGACGTCTTAAATCAGCATGAAAATTCATTTCAAATATTTGGTATAACATTTAAATACAATGCCAGTACAAATAGCCAATAAAAGTTCCAATTTCATTCTGTATTTTCATTTAGCGTGTTGTTTGTATTTCTTTCAGTTGTTGTAAAGTAGAAAATGGCGGCCATCTTGAAAATGGTGGCCATATTGTTTTGCACCAACTGACATCTCTACCGTGTGCCTGGGTATCTTATTTAGGGTCATAGTAAATAATTGCAGGTGACAAACATTTTATGTAGAGGGTGTTGAACGAACACTTTTTTTACATTCCTGGCTCCTTGACTATTGCATGACTGTCGATTTTGGACTTGAATATTTAATAAAATGGAGAGACCTTCCACCAAGCAAAAATTCCTGGGTCCATGATAAAGATTTGGATGACGCGGCACGTCAGTATATTAAAGAAAATAATCATAGAATACCTGGTCCAAGTTCAATGCCCAAATCGCTGAAAAAGCTTGACAATAATGATCATGGTGTTAAATTCCTTTCAGCAAACAAGGTAAACCAACAAAGAGAAAATTATGATCGTGCCGGAGCCTGGCAACAAAAGGTAGAAAGTTATAAACGACAACGGTCTCGGCAGCAAAATCGAAACTTCCGTGTAGACTACACACAGGACACTAGTCAAATTCAAAATATTGTGTATGGATACCGAGAACGAGGAGAACTTTGGGTTTGTGCTGATTATTATGATGGTTCCCGGGATCAAAAAGTGTCTTTAGAGTTAGTGCCACAAGAAATTGTGGACAAACATGAGATTTTCTTTCTCGGACATTGAACAATATTCCAGCTCCGCAAGTACTTCTCAGTATCGAATAAATTTCGTTTTACCAAACTTTTTATTTTAGCAATTTCGAGTTTCGGGCTGAGAAGGACTTGACCGTGTCAACTTATTCAAAGAGCGGACGCTGGTTTATAAAGTTCTCTTTGGGGGACCAAAGATTTTCCGGGCAGGGTGTGCTATTTTATAGGCGCCTTTTTTAGTTTTTTTAGATGAATAATTATAATTTTTTAAATGATTGAAGGAAACATAAGTGCTAATTGTTTTGAGTTTGTTTAGTGGTCCAATATCAGAGTTTACATAAGCTCATAATCCCTGATCAGCCCATTTGCATAACGGCACCCGCTTTTTGGTTAATCATGTATTTTAAAAGGGGTTAATTATTGTCTCGGATATAAGTGTTTACTAGTAACCGTTGTTACGAGTAACTGTTCTGTATATATTGTATTATTTTTCGGAATACAGTAGTCTGGATGCCGACTGTGAACGGACTACGGCAGGATTCCGCCATCCAGTGTAAATAAATTTTGAAAGCTGACAAGCGTTTTTACTGAGCTAATTTTCCCAAAGATACGCTTTACGACACATATAAGAGGATATCTCAGTTGTAAAGTCAAATAATGATTTAGTCACATTCTTGTCATGTTGGTAATGCAGATAGAACCCAGAATACCGGGCACCTATGACATGTTGATTCACATTACCAGAAATACACAAAGTGATTCAGAAATTGAAATATAACCCTCCACCAAGGATTTCTGTTCGTTGGTGCTGCAATTATATACATTAGAAAGCTAAGAAATAACTTTTTCTGGTGCAGTTTAAAAACAGTTGTTGTGAAGCTAATTTCCCCAGAAGATACTGTGCGAGTTCTTCAGAGCCAGTGCGCACACAATTGTGAGAGGTATGTTTTTCAGTCTTTAAATGTCTTCAGCGACGTAGACGACAGAGTAAGGAGTGCAGAATTGTGATGTGTCTTGTAGTGGCTGCAAATAAGGTAAGTCGGTTTCTGTGGTGATGTGGTCAATATTCATTGTTCTGACTAATGCTGCAAAGTCCGCAGTGCTGGATGTGATCAGTGGTGAAAGTCCGAAGAATATTTGATGAAAATGATTGGGAAATCGACTTTTGAGGTTGACATTTCCAGCAAAAGAATAGAAATAGACTGGATGATTGCGGTGTAGATCAAATTTCAACATGCGCTCACTCACAGTCATCCCACGCCCGAGTGTCTCCACGGCAATGCACAATAACTGGCAGATTATGGACTTCTGCAATTCTTAATTGCTTCCGGAAAGAAGGCTGCTGGAGTTTGATTTCACTTTTTTCAGGATCAATGCTGTAATCTAGGCCACATTCACCAATTGCAATAAACTCACCCTGGTCCAAATCACGCAGAAATGTCTCCAAAAGTTTGTGGTAACCCTGGGATGTAATTCTATCGAAGATACTACATTTTTGTCGAGACTTCGGCCACATTTGTTCCAGTGTCGAGGCCAGCAAAAACTGACGGCAGCTAATTCTAGGTCATAATCAAAAGCTTGTGAAAGTTGACTGACCGATGAAATGTTTTGCCTCACCATCAACATGTCCAAATGAAGATGACCATCCACCAATGGGTGAGCATGTGCAAAATATGGGACATTAGCCAGATCCCATTCCTTTTCCTTCACCTCGAGTCTTACCTCCATAGGCAGTTCGCTTAGCATGGAAACTGCCGCTCACCTGTTGAACAGAGACAATGATATCTTATCAAGTCCAAAAACCATGGCAAACTCTTCAATGGCTGTTCTAACTAAAATTAAGTTCAGTTCCTTTTCTACTGAGGTTTCCATACCATCAACAGGTTTTGGAGTTTTTGAAATCATGTTGCGCATTTCAAAGTATCATCCCAGAATTAGCTTACACCACATAAAGATCCGATAATCGGTAAACGTACCACAAGAAGGATCAAGTTTTTCTTGTACTCTTTCCACATGTTCCTGGAGAAGATTTAACTGTGTAAACTGTTTCTTGCAAGTCCAGCATGCAGTATGAGATGGAAAGAACCATGGCAAATGAACAGAAATCACATGTCGTTTCAGGTGAATGAATTTATGAAGGCACAATGGACATCGTACTGATTTGGATTAACTTGATGAATTATGTTTCACTTAGGCAAATGAAGTTATGAAGGCACAATGGACATAGTACTGATTTGGATTAACTTGATAAATTAAGTTTCACTTAGGCACTATCGGGTAATTCCACCTCTTTGTCATCTGATATGTCATCATAGTCAGGGATGAAGAATGCCTCATCTGTAGATAAATGTGGCAGATTAACGTGAATCAACTTGTTCTCCTTGTCATCATTCGAAATGCCTTCATACAAAGAACTGGGTGACGCGTCATCCACATCAACAAAATTCTTAGACAATATGCTGTCAGAATACGTACTTAGTGACTTATCATCAGTATCTACTAACATAAAATAACTGGTTATTTACATGAATAAAAACTCACAGGTAAGTGCAAAACTTAATGCAAATTATAGTCGGCAAGATACTGAGGACTCTTAAGAGCCCTCTTGCTTACATGTCTACAATCTTTTGGCTCGTATATACTTGACTCGATTTCCGGAGATACCGGGAGTGGATCAATTGATGGGGTAACTTTACTTTCTTTTCGTTCATGTTTTCGTTGATCACCTAACTCCGTTAATGCCGGGGTCAGCATATCTTGACTGAATTTAGTATTAGATAGTAAACGATCTTGAGTTGGAGTATCAACAGGAGATTGTACATCAGCAGTCAATGCAATGCCAGGTGGCGGCTTGGAGATGAGCTCCGGGAAGACTGGGGCTTGATTTTTACTGTTCTGAGTAGGTAGTGTTTTATCACCTTTGTTGGGTTCTTGTGGTGCACTCCTTGGGTTTCGCAAGTTATCCAGGTCAATTGGCTCTTCTGGCATGCCACCTGTTGCACTCTGCTCCAGACAGTCTCAAGAGATATCAAGATCACCAGTACGTTCATATGGTTGAACTGTGTCTGAAATAAGGTCAAATAACATGCACATGTACCTGATTGGTTGAGTTAAATCGCTGCTGCAATTTATCTTGACCAAAAAGAGTGGAGATGCTGAATTGTAGCTACAGTTTAGTAAATTGTAGCTGCAGTTTAGCTAAATTCTATTCAATTCAATTCACTTTATTTACAGAATACAAATACAGTACGTTTTGAGAGAAAAATAATGTTACAAGATTTGATAAATGAGTAGATGTATACGTAGGGATTGACATAGTCTTGCGGCTGTCTTCCTGTCATCCCCTCGAAAAAGAAAATTAAAAAAACATGATATATAAAACAAAATTGAGCAAAAATTAAATGCCAAATACGGTGAATGACAATTTTCTTAGAAGAAATGTGGATCTGGACAGTAGGTGGTTAATGTGAATAGTTCAGCACAGTGTTGGTTTATTTTGACATTTTAACTCCGCTGTTAGATTAGTTGTTATTCTGACCTTGTGATCAACTTTGTTTCCAAAGTGAAAAAAAAATTACGATATTCCTCCATTTTAGTAGTTCGGATTATTAGGAAATGTACAGTTGCAAAAACCATAGACCTTTGGGGACGGGAAAAGTAAAAATCCCATAGACGAACTATGTGAGCAGTCGGTACATCTCAGATATAAGCAATTTATGTTGTCACTATGGGCGTGTAGGATCTGATTGGTCAGTGATTTTTAGATGACACGCGGGGGAGGAATTTTAATCTTGAATCTAAGTCATGCCATAATTTCGGGAAAGAAAAATAGGGAAGAGCGGCTGAGAACTGAGTGTGGGTTTGTGTGTGGTTAGATTCCCACGCTGTCTAGTATTTATGCCTAATGCGTTTTTGTACACTTGGAATGTATTATTAAAACTGACAGGGAGAGTTTTTTTAGTCCAATCGCAGATGAATAGAAGTGAATGTAATTTGTAAAGATCAGTGAATTTAAGAATTTTCAAATGTTTAAAAAGAGGGTCGGTATGAGAGTTAAACTTTTTATTTGCTATGATATGCACTGCTTTTTTCTGCCAATTCAGAATTTGTTTGTAGCTACAGTTTAGTAAATTCTAGCTACCATTTAGCTAAATTGTAGGTGCAAGTTAGTAAATGCATGTACAATTTAATAACCTGCAGCTGTAATTTAATAACTAAAAATTACGTGGCGCTAATAAGCCGCTGTAACATGCTACCCTCTGTGGCGTCAAATATCCAAAATATGTTATAATGTTTAATTTTTTGATGTTCAAAACTGCGAAGCATTCTTCATAATATCAGACTGGCAGCAAGAAACGTGGCAAAGTATTATTTTGTTTAGATCTCTTGCGACACCGAAAACAGCCGAACACCCACCCCATTCCAACACCTAAACATTACCTTAACCGGAGCAGATTGTGGCAAGCTCTTCCAGTTGTTATCAGAGGCTTCAGAACCAGTGGGCACAGGGGACACGTGCCCTTCCTGTTTTTTTCAGACATGTTGCGTGGTTACACAATGAGTTAAAATGGGCGCACGCAAACGTGCTAAATATACAGGCATTCCTGGAGTATTATTTGCAAATCCAAACAACAATTGGCCAATGTATCCTTGTCCGTTTCTTCTAGCCTTAGGGTTGGAAGATGCTTGAAGTAGAAGAAATGGACATGATAGTGACCACTCCGCTGCGTGTTCATCTAAACGAGACACTATAGTGTGTCACATACATTTACCGATATATGATTGTAACTTTTCCTCTCATTGGGCTGAACCTTGGTTGCCTTGAAAATGTGTATCCCTTCCACTTTTATCAAGCTTCCGCCGCCTTTCGTTATAGAATCTGAGTTGTCCTAGTAGTGTGTTAGTTCGTGTTTCACACACGCTGTTTGGCTTCGCAAACTGCAATGCAATTATTAACAAGTCAAGCACTAGAGTTTACTTTAACTTTAATTCCATTTTTACCTTGTCACGTCAACCCAGATTTATTTTCAGAGAAATCTGATCAAATAATCGCCGGTAATATCAGATGATTACTTATAGAGCACCGAGTTATTTTTTCCTTCTGTTTCTTTATTATTTTTATTTTATTATTATCATACTTTTACTTAACGCGATACACATTATTCGGCCATGCATTCTCTTTCTCATCTCTGTTATATGACCAATGCATGTAGGCACACATGAGTGGAAGAAAAGTGGATGGCTTGCTAATATATTTCATGCTTACATTACATATTTCCCTTCCCAAATCCTGTGTTTCATCTGATCACACACATTTCGCACACATTCTCATTCATAAAAAAGAAAACAGAGATGACTGTCGCCAGACGGAACACAGCCAACACCTGCAAATGAAGTTTGGGACACTTACGAGCATCTTTCGCACCATTTACTGTAGTAATGAAAGGGTAATAAACAGAGGTTTCAGCTGCCTTTTATGCCCAAATTCCGGCTTATATATTATGTGCCAAACTTAGTGCTTGTTCATCAGATGCTAATGCCAAGCGCGGCGTCAGGGTGGGACAGGGTCATGTTGGGGCTATATCCCCTTCCACCATCATGGTAACTGATTCTCGATATCCTGTCAGGGAGCACAAGATCCCCACCCCACTTGACAGGGAAATTCAGGCGCCACCACTGGCTAACACAAATGTCACGAAGCAATTGTGGAAGTGTTTCGTCAATTGCACTGAACTACAGCTATAATAAGGTCAAGCAGTTGTAGTGACGTCCAATACGTATGAATTTGATTTAAACCGCGAACCTCGACTGAGACCACCCACCCACACCTGCAACAAGACAGACGTGTGTCACCGAGCGAAGTACAGTTCTACAACATTGTGGAATCGAGTTGATATAAAATGATGAACAATGAAGTCTATTTCTAGGAATCAATCTTGAGGACAATTTTGGCAGCTGTTATTGGAATGAAGATCTTAACCCTCCTCAAATTGTAACCCCCCCTCCCCCCCCCCCCCCCCCCCACGCACACCGTCCAATAAGCTTGAAATTTTTTTAAAAGAATTTTCGAGAACCACCACTGACAATATGGTTCTGGGGCATTTCCTCTCAAAACCTTCTCGCAACGGACGTTTTGTCCCAGTTCGTACAAAAAATGTTTTTTTTTTGTTTTTTTTTTTTGGGGGGGGGGGGGTGTAGGGGGAACAGGAGCGGAGGGAAGGGTGTCCTTTAAAGTGTTTTTGAATGAAGATATTAACCCCATAGTTTGAAACCCTGTCCAATAGACTTGAATTATTTAAAATAATTTCTTTTGAACCACCAGTTACAATGCTTTGTCATGTGGTATCCATCTTCTTGTTTGCACAAACGTTTTCTTGTTTACATCTCCAAAACGCTCCTTGTGACAAGCTGACAGTTCTGATGTATATCTGGCTTCAATATCCAAATGGTACTAGTAGATATATAGAATATACCCAAAGTAGCTTGGCGTACCAAATATTCACCACGAGCTGTGAACAGCTGGTACACCAAGCTACTTTTGGTATATTTTATTTGTACCATGATCGTCAGATTAATAAAGAGTTTAAATCTTAAATAATCGATATTCATACGTGCGATTCTGTTTTTGTTTACATGAGCACATGCGGGCGGTACTTCCGCTGGCTATTTTATCGCCGAAACGAAATAGAAAACGAAACGCGCAAATTATGAGACCTTTTTCATTTTAATAACATAATAACACACTATTTCGAGTTATGGATGCTTTATTAACATGACATGAGACAACGTATGTTTGTTAATTTTGGCATCTTATGAGGTAAACGTATTTAAAAACGTAATAAATAATTGCCAGTTTCATTTCACTGTTATCGAAGCGACGAGTGATAAATTTCAACAAGTTTGCATTCAAGGCGAGGTCAACAAAGGTCAGCTAGGATGTAGTTCCATTGTGGGTGTAAATTTTATCTGTTGAAATCCCATTGCTGGAGTGTTCATCACGGTTGGTGTGTAAAGCTAAAATTTATGTCATTGGCTTTTTATGTAAAGTAGAAGAGGTAATCATGGTATAAATGCATGTTTCGTCACTCTTTAAGTGGAGTAGGAACATGAGCAGGAGTATTTTTTTCAATTTGAACTAAATACGGCTGTCAAGTGTATTCACATAGGTAATGACTTTCTAATACCTCGTAATGAGTATTGTTTAAACAAGTGCATGCAAAACCACAACTAATTATTTCCTCCCGATGTTCCACACCCCGCCCCCACCCCCACGTCAGTCCTCACAGACTTTGGAATAGATCTCCAGATATTCAATTCACCAGATATTCAGTTCAGCATATTTTCTACAGGATTTGTTTGAGGGAAAAAGAAAATGTCTTCATCATTGGAATGTAATCATTGCGAACATCTTTTGCTTCTTTTGTTGCTGTTGTTCCGTTTTCTGTCACGAGCTGGTACGCTACAATGTTCACTCTGAAAGGCTGTTCTAATTCCGGTAAATATGTCTGAAGTACACCATTAAACTTTTTAAGCTTTGGGTTTATTAGAATATATTTTGAAGTATATGTCCGCTTTTCTCTCGAGGTCGTGATTGATTGATCTATTCCATAAAATAAGACACCCAAACATGCAGACATTGTCAAAATAATGAGTGTTTTTCCGTTCAGATTTTGGCAGCATAAAGATGACGGGATTGTCCAAAATGTACCTGGGTATGATGGGGTGGTCGGTGAGTATAGTTACATAGAAAGTAACGCTCGTGATTCTGCACAGCACCAGTAGTATATTATGTACCCGGAGGATCCCTATCACCACCAATAGCCTAGTAGTACAATACCAGAGGTATCCTCAAATGGTATCTTATAAAGAGTTTCCTCAAATGGTATCCTGAAAAAAGGTATCCTCAAATGATATATTGTCATGTTATAGGTATCCTCGAATAAGGAGATGAGATTAAGAAGGGTGGTAAATTAGACCTCATTGATGGATTTTCTCATGGCCCTCATGACCCCATATGACAAAAGAGGGACTCTCCAAAAGATATCTTCAAAAGGTATCCTCACATAGTACGTCGCCATGTCATTGGTATCCTCAAATGCCGAGATGAGGTTAAGAGGGATCGTAAATTAGACCTCATTGAGGCATTTTTTCATGAATAGTACGTCGCGGGTCATTGGTATCCTCAAATACTGAAATAAGGATTAGAGTCCTACGTGGAGTCACTCGATCGAGCAATTGCACAATAGCTCATTTGCTGCCTATCAACCTAACAACACATGCTACGCATGCGCACTAACACCGCGTATCACTATGGTAATGTCGTCACAACATGGCCACTCAAGCGGGTTGCCATGGCGCCACTGGGTCACATGACATGACGTCACTTCCGAGGCCCACTACCGAGGTTCCCTGATAGGGGTCGTCCGAGAACATGATATACTACTTCTAACACCCACTTCCTTGTTGGCCGGCGCTTCTAAGTCTCTTTTAAAACAGGTTCTACCCCATTAACCCTAATGAATCTCTCAAAGTCTTTCCGGTCGCTGATCGAATGGGTTTGGTCCAGAAGCCGGGTGTTATGCGACGATGAATGAAAATAACGCAAGTCATCTGTTTCCCCGCGCTTGAGAAAGAATCCGATAGTATTATTTTGAATGTAGTCTGCTGACCTACGAAAATCGAATCCATTAACTCTTCACTTAATCCTATACCTAACATGAAAAGCAGACGACACTTGCAAACAAAATTATTGAATAACTATTTTTTTCATTTTTTTTTTTTTTGGCTTCGAAAACATAGCTTATGACCCCACTGTTGAACGGGCTCGGCGAACTCGTTCCAATGAGGGGTCATAAGCTATGGTTTTGAGGCAAAAATGAAAAATTAATGAAACTTTAATGGCTATGTTTGTGAATAGCGCTAACCGGTTTTGCCGTTACGTTAGGTAAAGTGTTAAGATGAGACGTCAGCTGCCCCCGATAGTTGAATAAATCTTGAGTGGGGCGGCTGGAAATATGACGTGTACGGATTCCCCTCCCTAATGATTCTCAAGCATTTCCTGCAAGGCCAAAGGTTCTCCTCCCTCGAGTAAATCCGCTTGCGAAACAACTGGGTGGATATCGTAAATCTTAGTGGCTTCCCTTCGCTGTTTCGCCGGTTTCTGAGCAGAGACTGCTACAGGGTTACTCTTAGTAGCTCGATGAGCTTTAACGGTGTGTCGATTCAAGTGAGGGGACTGTTGGAACGTTTTCCCACAGGTTGAGCATGTGTAGGAGGACTGGCAAGTCTTGCTGCGATGCGTTAAACCCTCCTCGTGGTTGTATGTCTTGAAGCAATTCAATACTGGATCTGCTTTCTCCTCTCATCAATGGAGTGGCAACCGAAAAGCAAAAACAATAAAATCCAAACAACCAAAAAATATTTTAAATAGAGAAAAAAATATTTAACCCTTTTGAACTCTTGTGGTATCTTCCATGCCAGTTCAATGGCAGCAATTAGAAGAGTCCATATTCATTATTTAGGGTAGACCAATCAATATTTTCAACGTGCAGCCCTGAGGCTGCACGTTGAAAATATTGATTGGTCTACTCAACACATTTAGTGAACAGCCATCCTATATAATGACGTTATGAAGTATCATGTTCCTGGTCTGAAAAGCGGCCGCTAGGGATCAAAGGGTTATGAATTAAAAGACGTACGCATGCACTACGTAAAGAGGGACAAAACATGCATATCTACTACCAACGGTTGCATGTACAGTGTGTTTGTTTTCCCCAGGCATTATTTGCTGCAACACTGCTGTTCTTTATTCTCTTTCTATGATTTGTGGATAAGTACTTTGTTTCCAGTAAATGTTCAGACTGTATTGAATTCCTTTCATTCTTGTAAAATTTCGCAGCTGCTTTCTAACCAAGAATTTCATGCCTTTTCATTGCCGATACATCCTTTCATATCCAATATTGCTGTTCACTCTTGGCTTTCAGGGCAACAAGGCTGTTTATTGATGTATTTTCCTCTTCTGGAACATAATTTATTCTTGTTACAAACTGAAACCACTTGTGTTTTGGTAGTAACACTTTCTGCGTGAACATAAGTACGCTGAGTAGCCGATTGAAATGGAGTTTTCTCCACGAATGAATGAATACCTTTTCTAGTTTGTGAAAGCCCCACTTGAAGTGTTCTGTTTGTACATGTAGATCTGCGAACCTCTTTTGGGCTGGAAATTTCCTGGAGAATCGAGTAGAAACATAGGGGATGGGTGTTACACTTTGTTCGCTCCCGACAAACATTCCCTTTCCCCATTAGGGTCCAAAGAAAGGTATCCATCACATTCTGGATTAAGTTGCATGTGTCCATCGTAAAACTGTATTCCACATAGTGGTCATTTTACCCAATGTACCAGTCTGTAACTATCTTAGGCTTGAAGTTTAGAGAAAATTGTTCAGAAATGAATAAATGATAGAATAATGAAATCAAATTAAATGGATCTTTTATTGCCAATTTTCTCTAAGTTTTTATCTATATGCTAAATAACGAGCAGGCAGGCCTGCTGGTATCGGTCGGGTTGGCGGTGGGCGAGCAAGCAGACGAGTGGCGGATTCGTACCTCGGGCGGGCAGATGGATGGATGATTAATCTCCATTTTTTATCTGTTTTCTCATTGCTGATGTCGAGCTCGGATTTTAGCCTTGGCAATAGGTGAAAAAGTTTGAAGAACTTCCCAGCTCTTCTTTCGCTGCTGTCACTGGAAGAGGACTTGAAATAATCATATCATGTTTTTCCGTGTGTTGGTCTTACATATTTTACTATATTTTTAGTTTCTGCACAGTGAGACTGGGAAATATTGCAAGGCACATGATTTTTCAGGAATGTAAATGTTTTCAGATGTGTTCTACGATTAAATTTTGATTTTCTTGAACTCATTTTCAGAACGAGTCGAAAAAAAAACTGCGGAATAAATTATAAAAATCAAGTAGTCTTTCCAAGAATTATTTCACTCAAGAATTGTTTCACATATAGTTGTGTTTGCAGTAGAATTTGGCTTCTTAAACACAGCATGTGATTTTCTGTGAAGCATCTTCACCAGCCCATCGGACTTTCAGGCTATGTTTGGACTTGAAACCCGCCAGCTGAATCAGATTGCAAGACACTATCTGTTCCGAGTATCAATAAAAACACTTCCGCGTTTCAATGATTCAATGCGCTGTTTTCTTTCCCATCGGTGTATAACTTTTTATTATACGCCAAATGATAGATTATCGAAGAAACTGTGGAAAGATAGAAATCGTATCCCACACTGTAAAGATATAGACATTTTCACTTACACGGTATCAATCAAAATGGTGGCGTTCAAAGCATCACTTCAAGGTGAATTCGAGTCAAATTATCACTGAAAACGATCAATTTGTTCTAAAAACTTATAATCAAAAGTAAATCTAGCGTTTTTGAGCGGATACCTATCATTTCTAGCAATAATTCAACACGCATTCACATTGAATTGATGCATGAAACCCGCTAGTCCAAACATGGCCTGAAAGTCGGTAATATAAGTTTTTGGTTTGGTACGTCCTTTCCAAAAACTTATATTACGGATTTCAGGCCATGTTTGGACTTGAAACCCGCCAGCTGAATCAGATTGTAAGACACTATCTGTTCCGAGTATCAATCAAAACACTTCCGCGTTTCAATGATTCAATGCGCTGTTTACTTTCATGCATCAATTCAAGGTTGAAACGAGTGGAATTTTCAAATTCTTATAAAAAGTGTATAAAAAAGAAAATCTAGTGTTTTTGATTGGATACCGAAAATTATCGCATTTGTGGTTGAGATAATTGGTTAATTTCGCTCGCGCAAGCGCTCGCGAAAAACAAACATTTGTCTCGGTCACTCATGAGATAATTTTCGGTATCCTCTCAAAAACACTAGATATCCTCTATCTCTTTTAGTAAATATACAACTATACATGAATTATGATCTTTGGAAGGCTTTTAGTTGAAAATTGCACTTTTAAACAGTTGTTTATGAATATCTTTTGTAAATGTTCTCTTTCTGGCATAAATTTACAGCTATTTAACACACAAATCGCCAACTCTTTCTGAAAATGCGTTCTTCTATGCACATTTTTGTATTTTCCGAATAAGCTGGTTTGATTTCCGTAAAAAAACAGCAATCTGTGAACTGCTCTGTCAAATAGTATGGCAGCATGAAGCAGTATAAGTAATGAAGGTGTTATTCTGAAATTTCGAGATTTTTCGGCCTTTTTTCTCGCTTTGACAACTTTTTCAAGAAAGCTATATTTTTCATCTCATTGCATGAATAGAAGCCCAACTTTGAATTCTAGTGTAGATATGGTTTTTTTATCAAATAAAATGGGCAAAATATAATTTGGGCATGGCTGTGGGGGATTATAGGTTTTTCTGTATTAAATATTTGGTTGAGAGTTTTCTGCCTTGAAATGTTGCTCTCGAATATGATGCAATATTCGAAAACAATGCTCCTAAGTAACTTATTGGCTGAGAAAACTGTAAAAACATTTTATTAGGTTTTTACATCTGGGCTAAATACTCCAAAAGAAAAAGGAGATGGTTGAAGTAGAAGAAACGGACAAGACAGTGACCACATAGCGGCATATTCATCTTAACGGGAGAGGCAGGCTGATATCGGTTGGGCTGGTGGGAGGGCGAGCAAGCGGGCGGGCGGGTGGTGGTGGATTCGTACCTCGGGTGGGCAGATGGATGGGGTCTGAGTATTTTCTAGATCTAAAAATGCAGTTTATGATTTGTGTATTTTTGTTGGAAATTCCCAGATGGACAGTACTTCATTTTACTGTTAAAAGTCTTCTCGGAATTGTTTCATATCCCCCCTCACGACTTCCGCCCCCCCCCCCCCCCCCCATTAACTAGACAGAGAAAGTTGTTTGGAGGTCTGCACTTTATGCAGATGTTTGAATATCTAATAAAAACTAATGCGATCATATTTCTATTCACATAATTGTTATAATGGTCGCCTATGGAAAATTATTCAGCAGGCCAACTGTGTTACTCAACTTCTGAGCATTGTTTGCAGTTGATATTTAAAATCGGATATTTATTGCTGCAAACAATAGCACGTAAATATCAAAACTATAAAATTAGGTATTTTCCGCTAGAATTCCAGCTAGCCTACTGTGATATCAGTGGAGATGTGGTCAATGGAATCGGCGGCGAGTTGTGTACTGTCGATATCCTACCACAATGGTTCCTCTGGTAAAGTCGACATCGTCCGAACTCAACAGCATGACTGGAAGCAGTTGTGTTATCTCATTTCAAATTTATTCATGTACTGTCTTGACAAAGCAAAATCAAGAAGAAACCAAAAGAAATACAATTCTACGCACGATTCCATCTCACTTGCACAGCAGGAGAATTTAATCATTTTTGTAAAGAATTTATATTATTGCATGCTTGTGCTTATATTTTCATAAAATACACGCTTTTTCTGCAAACACCAAAGCAAACAATAATTTTTTTTATATTGTCCTTGAACAATACGGATCACGTGCAGAGACTATCTATTTCGTTTTTTATGTTTTGGTTATTTATTACAGAAAATACGGAACAGCAGACGCGTTCAAACTGCCATTTTTTACTTTTACCGCACGGGGTCGATTTCGGCGGAGGGATAATATTGAACAAGAAGCCGAAGGCTTCGAGTTCAATATTATCCCTCCGTCAAAATCGATTAATAATTTTTTTAGTAAACTGTAGCCTTCCGCTTCTCGTTCAATATTATCCCTCCGCCCAAATCGATCTCAAGCGGTAAAAAATGACAGTTCGAACGCGAATGCCGTTCTGTCTATTTTCCACCGAATTTTACACTTTCTCCCATGTCTTTTTTTATCTGCATGACAGTTGCTCGCCGTTGCTCGGTGGTTCTCTCCGGGTTCTCCGGCTTCCTCCGTTTGTAAAACTGTCCGACACGAGGTGACCCTGACGGTCGGAAGTATTGTTAAACCCCAATAAATAAATAATTAAATATATTTTATATGCAATAAATGATTCTACTCTTCCAACAAAGAATTATATTCCAATTTTTATTTCTAATGATGGGGGCGCGGTGGCTCAGTAGGTAGAGGTACAGGCTGCAAGCCGAGAGGTCCTCGGTTCGAATCCCACCTGCGGTACTCGCGTTGTGTCCTTGGGCAAGGCACTTCACCCCCATTGCCCACGTGGGGGCACGGTGACGCTGTGTACTAAGGCGTACTGCACGTCGATGGTGCACCTGTCTTCAACCAATGCTTACCCTGCTTGTGTGGAGTTTTTTTTTTATGTTGGGGAGCTGACAGTTGCTCACCGTTGCTCGGTGGTTCTCTCCGGGTACTCCGGCTTCCTCCACCCGTAAAACTGTCGTGGTCATGATTAGCCATTGTGCAGAAATATGTGACCCTAAACACCAATAAATAAATAAATAAATATATTTCTAATGATTGGCCAAATGGGGGTAGAATCTAGAATGATAAGAGGAGCGGTGGCTCAGTAGGTAGAGGTGCGGCTGCAAGCCGTGAGGTCCTCGGTTCGAATCCACCTGCGGCAAGCGCCTTGTGTCCTTGGGCAAGACACTTCACCCCAATTGCCCAGGTGGGGCGCGGTGACGTTGTGTACTACGGCGTACAGCCCTTCGATGGTGCACGTTTTCAATCAATGCTAACCCTGATTGTGTGGAATTAGTATGTTGGGGAGCTGACAGTTGCTCGCCGTTGTTCGATGACTCTCTCAGGGTACTCCGGCTTCCTCCACCCGTAAAACTGTCGTGGTCATGATTAGCCATTGTGCAGAAATATATGACCTTAAACACCATTAAAAAAATAAATAAATAAATCTGGATTGAAAATACTGAGTCAGGAAATTCAGTCCAGTTTCTAGAAGAATTGACGTTGTCAGAGTATGAGGTTTGCGGTTCGGAGTTTATGTTCAACAAAGACGCGGAGAGTCGGGGTTGAATATCAACTCCGAGTCGCAAACATCAGACCATGTTACTGTCCATTCATCACAACAACTCATATATTTAAAAAAAAACATATGCACCGTCCCAAACCAACATCGTGAAATGAACAGGGTAACTCTTAACAATGAAAAACTCAGTAAACAAACCTCTCATACATTCTAAAATCAGTTGGGTTAAAAATCAACCCAAATCATCTGGGTTGAGTGAATATTAACCCAATTGGGTTCATATTCACTCAACCCAGTTGATTTGGGTTGATTTTTAACCCAACTGATTTTAGAGGGTATACCACGCGATGTCAGTGGACAAACAATCAATAAATAATAAAGGTCGAAGTCACTCCCTCTTTCTTGAAATCGTAAACTGATTTGTGATAAGCCTATTTCGAAACTGCCATCTTGCAAGGTCACAGTTCGCAAGGTGCTAACATTTCAAGAAAGCACCTTGTACGTAATGGGAGAAGATAGCGAATGAAGCGCTTCGGATCCCATTGCGTTTATTAGTGTGAATTGTTTATATTTATTTATTTATTGGTGTTTAAGGTCACACACTTATGCACAATGGCTAATCATGACCGTGACAGTTTTACGGGTGGAGGAAGCCGGAGTACCCGGAGAGAACCACCGAGCAACGACGAGCAGCTGCCAGCTCCCCAACATCGTAACTCCGCACTGCAGCACAGGCAGGGTTAGATTGGTTGAAGACATGCGCACCATCGACGTGCAGTACGCCTTGGTACACGGCGTCATCGTGCCACCAGGTGGACAGTCGGGGTTAAGTGCCTTGCCCAAGGACACAACGCGGGAGTCCGAATCGATCGCTCAAACGGTCACCCATCCGAGGACTAACCGGGCTCGACGTTGCTTAACTTCGGTGATCTGACGAGAACCGGTTACCGCAACGCCACTGCGCCCCCATTAGTGCGAATTAAAAAATCATTTAGCCAGTCTAGCAGTATTTACAGATATTCATACAGGAATCAGAACATTTTTATAAGATACCAGAAATGGAATATATGTGATCAGCATTCAAAGGGTTTGATACACGAATCAGAAATGGACATTTTTGGCTCTGCCCACTAATTTGAGTGATGAAATACATTCATAAACTTTAGAAATGCATTAAGGTGTAATAAAATGCATTTCCCAATCTTTCTGAATCATGCCCTCATATTAAGATCTTCAGCGGGTTAAAAAATTCCCTTTAAATACTCCATTTTAATCCTTTAAATGGGGGCGCAGTGGCTCAGTTGGCAGAGGTGCAGGCTGCAAGGCGTGAGGTCCTCACTCTGTCCTTGGGCAAGACACTTCACCCCATAGCCCACGTGGGTGCATGGTGGCGCTGTGTACTAAAGCGTACTACACATCGATGGTGCACTCGTCTTCAACCAATGCTAACCCTGCTTGTGTGGAGTTAGTATGTGGGGGATCTGACAGTTGCTCGTTGTTGCCCGGTGGTTCTTCCCGGGCACTCCGATTTCCTCCACCTGAAAAACTGTCGTGGTCATGATTAGCCACTGTGCAGAAATATGTGACATTAAACACCAATTAATAAATAATCCTCTAAAAAATGAGCTCAATCCAATAAAGGGCCATAAGCTATGTTTTTCAAGCAAAAATGAAAAGGTAATTAAAACTGAATAGACGTATCTGTGAATAATGTTGACCGGTTTTCGCCGTTATGTTGGCTAAAGGGTTAAGAATCCCTTACTTTGGAAGGCGCACTGAAAGGGTGTCCCATTCCACATAGAATTAAATGTTAAGAAAATAAAGCGAAAAACATTAAGTTTCTCAGCTGACAGGACCTGCTTTTGCACTCCGGAAGGATGGAACGGCACAAATCAGAGACATTCTCTTGATGGCACTTTGGCATCAAAGGTTTATGCACTCTCGGTGAGACCGAGCCGAGCGCAGTGGAGGACTATATAACCCTTCTAACAAATGAATTTAAACAGTCATATCACTAACACAGTTAACAGTACAGTCGACCATGTCAGTATTGCATTGTTAACGGCACCCTGACAGTTTTGTGATAGGTTTCAACAATTATTCAGTGCAGTTTTATGGAAAGGGTTAACTTTATTCTGCCTGAAATAAAATATGTGCAGTCCACATTGAAGTCTTGAGAGGGTTAAAGGCATTGAACTGAATAAAATGGGTTTCAACAAATTTTACAATTATTCAGTGCAGTTTTATGGAAAGGGCTAACTTTATACTGCCTGAAATAAAATATGTGCAATCCACATTGAAGTCTTGAGAGGATTAAAAGCATTGAACTGAATAATTTATAATCTATTTCCTTGCAAGACAAAGGATTTCTCTCAACTTAGTTCCAGGAACTTACATCTCATTATCATAACAAGGTTAGTAGATTACATTTCATTTTTTGACAGCTGACTCCAGTGGTGTTTACATTATCTCCATTGTGAATAACATAGCATCGTATTGCTTGGGGAGAATTTACTGTATCAGGAAATTTGAGGCTGTGAAAGCCCTGTGGCCGACTGGGCCATACTCAGTGACTCTAGCGACCTGAAAAACATAGGTGGCCGAGAAATTTTGACTCTCCACCAGTATGCCAAAAATCAGCGAGATAGGACGATTCGTTTTCGAGTTATCGTGAGGACAAGGAAGTGTACAGAAGACAGGACAATAAAAAAAGAAAAAGAAGAAAAAGAAACTAGAGAAACAGAATTTACTGCCAGCAGTAAATTCAAGTCTGTGTGACAAGGGTTAAAGTATCAGGAATAAACTTTAAAGAAGGAGAATTCATGGAGGCTTATTTTTCGGGAGTAAAATATTTTTGAACAAATCAGAAATGGGTTTTCGTTAGCAGTATTTACAGATATTCATACAGGAATCAGAACATTTTTATAAGAAATCAGAAATGGCATATATGTGACCAGCATTCAAAGGGTTTGATACACGAATCAGAAATGGACATTTTTGGCTCTGCCTACTAATTTGAGTGATGAAATACATTCATAAACTTTAGAAATGCATTAAGGTGTAATAAAATGCATTTCCCAGTCTTTCTGAATAATGCCCCCATATTAAGATCTTCAGGGGGTTAAAATATTCCCTTTAAATACTCCATTTTAATCCTTTAAGTGGGGGCGCAGTGGCTCAGTTGACAGAGGTTCAGGCTGCAAGGCGTGAGGTCCTCACTCTGTCCTTGGGAAAGACATTTCACCCCCATAGCCCACGTGGGTGCATGGTGGCGCTGTATACTAAAGCGTACTGCACATCGATGGTGCACCCGTCTTCAACCAATGCTAACCCTGCTTTTGTGGAGTTAGTATGTGGGGGATCTGACAGTTGCTCGTTGTTGCCCGGTGGTTCTTCCCGGCTACTCCGATTTCCTCCACCTGAAAAACTGTCGTGGTCATGATTTGCCACTGTGCAGAAATATGTGACATTAAACCCCAATGAATAAATAATCCTCTAAAAAATGAGCTCAATCCAATAAAGGGTCATAAGCTATTTTTTCAAGCAAAAATGAAAAGGTAATTAAAATTGAATAGACGTTTCTGTGAATAATGTTGACAGGTTTTCGCCGTTATGCTGGCTAAAGGGTTAAGAATCCCTTACTTTGGAAGGCACACTGAAAGGGTGTCCCATTCCACATAGAATTAAATGTTAAGAAAATAAAGCGAAAAACATTAAGTTTCTCAACTGACAGTACCTGCTTTTGTACTCTGGAGTGATGGAACGGCACAAATCAGAGACATTCTCTTAATGACACTTTGGCACCAAAGGTTTCTGCACTCTCGGTGAGCCCGAGCCGTGCGCAGTGAAAGACTATAGAACTCCTCTAACAAATGAGTTTTAAACAGTCATAGCACTAACACAGTTAACAGTACAGTCGACCATGTCAGTATTGCATTGTTACCGGCACCCTGACAGTTTTGTGTTAGGTTTCAACAATTATTCAGTGCAGTTTTATGGAAAGGGTTAACTTTATTCTGCCTGAAATAAAATATGTGCAATCCACATTGAAGTCTTGAGAGGGTTAAAAGCATTGAACTGAATAAGATAGGTTTCAACAAATTTTACAATTATTCAGTGCAGTTTTATGGAAAGGGTTAACTTTATTCTACCTGAAATAAAATATGTGAAATCCACATTGAAGTCTTGAGAGGGTTAAAAGCATTGAACTGAATAAAATAGGTTTCAACAAATTTTACAATTATTCAGTGCAGTTTTATGGAAAGGGTTAACTTTATTCTGCCTGAAATAAAATATGTGCAATCCACATTGAAGTCTTGAGAGGGTTAAAAGCATTGAACTGAATAAGATAGGTTTCAACAAATTTTACAATTATTCAATGCAGTTTTATGGAAAGGGTTAACTTTATTCTGCCTGAAACAAAATATATGCAATCCACATTGAAACTTGAGAGGGTTAAAAGCATTGAACTGAATAATTTATAATCTATTTCCTTGCAAGGCAAAGGGTTTCTCTCAACTTAATTCCAGGAACTTACATACCATTATCATAACAAGGTTAGTAGATTACATTTCATTTTTTGACAGCTGGCCCCACTGCTGTTTACATTATCCCCAGTGTGAATAACATAGCATCGTATTGCTTGGGGAGAATTTACTGTATCAGGAAATTTGAGGCTGTGAAAGCCCTGTGGCCGACTGGGCTATACTCAGTGGCTCTAGCGACCTGAAAAGCATAGGTGGCCGAGAACTTTTGACTGTCCACCAGTATGCCAAAAAATCAGCGATATAGGACTATTCGTTTTCGAGTTATCGTGAGGACAAGAAAGTGCACAGAAGACAGGAGAATAAGAAAAAGAAAAAGAAGAAGTAGAAAAAGAAAAAGAAAAAGAAACCGTACAAAAACAATAGTCTGTGTGATTCACACAGAGTAAAAAGAAAGAAAAAGAAACCGTACAAAAACAATAGTCTGTGTGTTTCACACAGACTACTAAATATACGTCGATAAACTGATACTTTCCACGCGTAAGATAAGATTGGGGTCCTTAAACCGTTTCTTCAGAATGATCCAGTACCGTACATTTTTTCCAGTTTGTAGAAAAAACGATACCGTTAATTACAAGAAAATACTAAACTGACCGCCTCGCCTGAACTTACCCAAGATATCATGTAACAATTCCATGTCAGTGAATTAATTAAAATAATCTTTCAACTTAACGTGCCATATCAGCTGCAGTAAGGATGAAGAACAAGACATGTCTGATGTATTTTGATACTTGAGCCGCACCGCTACCTTGTGATAGGAGGTTGTGGATAACCAGTACACCTTGTCATCGTGGGGGCTGTGGTTGTGGTTTGTTTTGCTACAATGCCCTGCAAAAAAATGTATTATTTATGACCCCTCATTGGAATGACCTTATTGAACTCGTTCCACTGTGGGGCATGAGCTATTATTTGGAAGAAGAGAAAACAATATATTTAGGATTGTTCAGAAATATAATTGGTACTGTCGTCTGGCAGCAGGTATGGGATTAATACACCTGCAAAACCTAGACTTTCTAAAAAATCTGCAATTTGTGTCTTAAAAAATAACTTATGTCCCCTCATTGGGATGAGCCTATCAAATGAGAGGGTCATAGGTTGTGACATGAAAAAACTAATAAGATTTGAACAGTATCTTTTGTGAACAGCATTATTAATATAACTGTTGCATGTAATTTTGCAATGGTTAAGACATAGACTAAACAATTAACAGTAATGTTACAGTATATTCGAAAATACTAGCCATTTTGTGGATTTTCTGAAAGTGTTCTCGAGATTGGAAAAGCCTCCCTGGCCCATGCCCACCCCTTTAGCGCTCCTGTTAAACCTGCTTCAAATTACTGAAAAGGGGTACATCATTAAAACACATTCAATTTGCTAGGTTTTTCGAGAGTAATACGTTTGAAGTATAACAAAACCCCTAATGTGAAATTTTAGGCAATGGACCACTAGCTCTTGAACTTGGGTCTCCAAGAGCACATTTTCTGAGAAGTTGAATCGCCACTGTACTAGCAGAAATTAGTTGTTTAATAACACAGTGAATCTTACTCTTTCATTTTCCTTTTTTGCTAATTCCAACTCTTTGACATCATTTCTTGATAAGCTTTCAGGAAATGACGAAGAGTGTTGGAATTATCAACAGATGGGAAATAAGGTGGGTTTTTTGTTTGGTTGCAGTATTGTGATAAAAAAATTGCTCTTTTTCTCGATTTGATCAGAATCTGGCAGCTGCTCACCACAACCACTGGGTCTAGATGTTTAGATGTTACATGTATAAACAAAAAAAAAACACCACCACCTCCCCCCCCCCCCAAAAAAAAAAAAAACAATCAAAAAACAAACAAAAATCCCTGAAAACTAAAGGCCAAATCAGTGTAAAGGAATTTAACTACAGAACGTGGAGAGTGGATTGTAACTAAATCACCCGCGGGTGGAGTTGTCCCCCAAGCTATACCTTTCAAATTTTGTACATATCGACAAAAAACACAAGCAGTGTTTCAGCCAATGGACCTCCGGGTTTAACCCGGAGGTCCACTGGCTGAAACTTTGCTTGTACTGGTTATGCTTTGCAACAAATTTGCAATTATTGCTTGGGAGGAATCTCCATTCTGCGGGTGATATAGTGATAATACACTCTTCACGTACTGTAGTATTACAAATTCAACAGGTGGAATTCTTCAGTCTTTCAACAGGTGGAATTCTGGAATTGTATTGGGGTGATACAGTACAAGTCAAAATGCATGTAAGTTGGAAGATAACCCCTATAAACTATGTAGATTTTCTTTTTTATCCAGAGAGAACCACAGAGCATCTGTCAGACTCTCCAACTTACTAACTCTTCACAAGCAGAGTCTTCAGCGGTTGAAGGCAAGTGTGCCATCGGTGTGCAGTATGTCTTAGTGCACTGGGCCATCGTGCTCCCGCATAGGCCATCGAGATTAAGTGTTTGTCCCAAGAACACAACGCAGTTTCCTCTGGTCAGTTTCAAACCGTCGACCTCTCAGTATGAAGTCTATTGCTCTAACCTCAGGTTCATTGTGCTCCCGATCACTTCTGTTAACCGTTATGATCTTGGTGTGCATGTTTCGTTTCCAATTGTTTTGCCAAAAATGACTTACTTTCTCATTGTAACAATTTCAGTTTAGGTCGGTGTTTGTGTATTTCGTAAGAGTTTATATTTTGCTAAGTTTCTTGGGATCACATGGCCCCCATGAGCTTTATATTGCATTTTTGTTTTGTTTAGGATTATCTCAATAATACTGAACCGTAGAATTTTTTAAGTGTAACTCTTCGTGATTTTAAGTTGTAATACGTTTGACTTAGGTCAGCATTGATGCTTTAAGTTCTCCTATTGCAGGGCAGTAGTTAAAGTTTGCAGATATTGTTTTGCGCAGCGATGACTTCTTTTAACCTTTATAGAATGGGTTTGGATGGGCTTTTTGGATTTTTTTTCGTTTGGGTATATTAGGTAAAAGTTTAGGTTAGGCTCAGGTTCTTTGAATCGTATAGCCCCATGGCTATTATGTTGCGTACATGTCTTGTTTAGAACTGTTACAGCAGTATTTAACCTTTTACCCAACGCAGACGATATCAAACTGTATTATTTTAAGTATCATTTTTTTAAACTTTTCAAAAAATTTCAACAAAACCATATCATGTGACCCCTCATTGGAACGAGCTCTTTCCAATGAGGGTCACGTGATATGATTTTGTTGAATTTTTTTGAAAAAATAAGTATTTTGGGGTAAAAGTTTAGGCTAGGCACAGTGTCTTTGACTCATATTGCCCCATAGCCATTATGGTGCATACATGTATTTAACCCTTCACTCCACACAGACGATATCAAAAATGTATTGTTTTAAGTATCATTTTTTTAAAAGTTTCCAAAACATTCAACAAAACCATATCATGGGACCCCTCATTGGAACGAGCTCGACGAGCTCGTTCCAATGAGGGTCATGTGATATGGTTTTGTTGAAATATTTTGAAAAAATAATATATTTTCAGCTGCTGCATTTGCATATTACACGGGCGGATGTGGCCGATTCGTTGGGTAAAGGGTTAACCCTTTTGCTCTGTACTTTTTCATGAAATATTTAATAGACATTTTTAGGGTTAATCTTAGTAAGTTCCAATGGAAAGAATTTTGGATTTAAATGGAGTTCAGTCTATTTCTTGGAATCACATGATCCGATGATTTTTATATTACAATTGTGTCTTGTTCAAGACCATCACAACAGCTTTTAATCCTCATGCCGTGTATATTTCCATGGACTATTTATGGAAAATTATAGAAACTTCAAATTGAAAGAATTTTGGTTCACGTTAGTTTCTTTCAATCACATGACAACATGACTTTATGTTGCATTTATGTCTTGTGTTTTTTTTATTTTTCCACCTCCTCGCAAAAAAAATTAGCCAGGTGCAATTTTTTAAAAAAAATGTTTCTTTTTCGCAAGTGATATGGAAATTGCTTGATATAGTTATAATGGAGTTTGTTTAACTATCTGTATCAAAGCGGAATGTAGGTGGGCGGTAGGGGAAGGGACAGGGCGTCAGCATCTCTCTTGATTTCTCTCGACCAGTGTCTTCTTTATATCAGTGCATGCACCCAGGGGCGTCGCTAAGGGAAGCTGTTTTTAGGAGGGTTCTGAACATTTCGTCAGGAGTGAAGTCGGAGATATCACTCGCTCTTGCTAGTCATGTACTTTCTCAAAAGACTAGATATCATGCTTGGATTTGCATCAAATGCCCAGTCGTTCATACAAATGGAGGCATGTAGTGCCCGAGTCAGTCTGTTGTGGACACGTCATGGCCATTTTAATAATTTTGAAATTTCTAAGAAGTTTTCTAACAATAATCCCGACTGAGGAATATTCCAACTACAGCATCAGCATGCCTTCAGTGAAGGCATGCCTTGATGATTTAGCTGGAATATTAAACAGTGGGGACTTGAGGCATCACCTTCGAGACAAATCATTAAATAATAAAATTCTACTGTTGATTTCTTGTAAATGCCCACGACGTATTAAGTTTTTCCCCTTTTAAAATGCAAAAATGTTAAATATTGTTTTCAATGGTTTTTTTTTTTCGTGTTAAAATTAATAACTTTAGTCACGTGTTTCTTAAATTTATAATCGTATATCAGCGTATATGGGCTTTTTTAAATGGGATATTTATTGTCCGTCACGTTTTTCTCTAGAAAAACTTTAAACATTGAAATTTATAAGCCATCAACCTTACACCAGGATGAGATGGACTCGTTATATGTCGTAGATCTACGCCCTCAGGCTACTCCGGTGGTTTAGCGGTTCGCTATATGATGAAAATTGGAGAGAAAAAATGCATGTCCCAATTTCCTACTTTCAGGACAAAGGTCAACCCCATTATCACATATTTCACAAAGTTTCGATTGTTCCCGACTGTTTTGGATGAAGTATATTCCTTATATTGCAGCAAGTTGGACTCAGGGACTCGATCTGAACAAACTTGAATCTGCTCAGGCATTCCATCCCCCCCCCCCCATCCCTTCCCCCTCGAGATGTTGTGTACCAAATATGAAAGCATTCTGACTAGTGGACCTGAACACGAAGATTTTTAAAGACATTTCCTCATATTGCGTAAAGTTAAAATATGGGCCCCCATAGGGAAGCCAAATATTAACCCACAGACTCGATTCGAACAAACTTGAATCTGACCCCACAGAGTTGTTGTACTAGTATATCAAATATAATGAATTCTGACCAACCAGTGTATCCCCCCCTGCCCCCCCCCCCCCCCCCCCCCACCGAGATGTCTTGTACCAAATATGAAAGCATTCTGACTAGTGGATCTGAAGCAGATTTTTAAAAGAAATATCCTCATCAGGCTTGCCATTTTGAGGCTGGCGATTGCCCCCGGCAGTCGCCCGCCTGAGTTCAAAATTCCACGGACGGTAAACGTCCGCCTAACCCCGATTTCTGCGGCTCATTAATTCAGTCGAAGGCACCTCAAAATCGGCTGTCTCAAACGGCAATTTTCGCTGATTGAAGGAGGTAACAAAGCGCAATTTGTGAAGTTTGTAGTGTGTCGTTGACGAAGTCACCCAGAGACAGTAAGTAAGTAACTTTCCAAATACGAGCGAGAGGTCTGCCAATTCTAAAGCAAAGCTGTGATCAGTTATTACATTGTACATCAGACTGTGACAGCTCTCATGTCACGCGCACTTGCTAATACGGGACGTACCATCCCCAAGCCAGTTCGACTCCTGATGATTCGCATGGGATGTTTCGTCCCAAAATCAAAGCCGGGACGATTCGCCCCCCCCCCCCGCCCCCCCCCCCCAAAAAAAAAAATCTGATTGATTCGCCCCAAGTTATCGGCGTCTGGAAGTGAGTACAGAGCACTGGCTTATGCAGTCATCATGCAATGTATAGATACGGGCTTGGTTTTTTGGATGCAGGATAACTATAACACTCGCTGTTAGTGAGTGACATGGGTAACCTGGTCTCTTGCATTCAAATATTCAAGTTTGCATCTATACATTGCGTGATGACGTACATCATAATTACACAAACCATGTGCCTTAAAATGATATTATTTGTCTACCCAATAAAGAAATTTCCTCATATTGCACAAAGTTAAAATACGGGCTCCCAAATATTGACTCAGAGACTCGATTTGAACAAACTTGAATCTGACCCCTTATTGATGGTTCTGGAGAAGACGATTTTTTTAATTTGGAAAACAATTTAAACAACTTTCTGAGTTACAGAGCTATTCCCCGTGTGATGCCACGTGGCAATTTTATTTGGACAAAATTGAATTGACATATAAGGAACGTGCACATCGAATTTGGTTTAATTGGCCATTTATGAAGAGAAGGAGATAATGTGAAGTTCATGCCAGATGGGACAGATGGACGGCAGACAGAAAGTGATCACTTAAGCTCCCCCTGACTAAAAAACTTTGTTGAGAGAGAGGGGGAGAGAGGAAGGAGGGAAGTATCGTGGGAGGGAGGTGTACTGTACAGTGCACTCCAAAACGCAGGTTGCACTTTTAATATGTACAGTGTGTATTGATTTATTTGGAGTATCACCACCACTAGACCTGGGTACAAAGGAGCAAAATTTTGGAAGCCCTAGACCAAAAGGGATAGGCTACTGCTCAGGACTTTGAGGTATACATATTGGGACTGGCATGTTTATCAAAGTGAGTGGATGAGTTTGAACTGGGTAACGCTATGAACCTTTCAAAAGTTAGTAACTGTCATGTTTAGGTAATCTGATGTGCAGCAACTTTGAGATTTCATGTAGAATTGTGTTCTAAACTCAGTATTTTCTGACATCCATGTACAGTACGTGGAGAGTGGATTGTAACTAAATCACCGCGGAGTGGAGTTATCACCCAAGTTGTAACTTTAAAATTCTGTACATATCGACAAAAAACCAAAGCAATGTTTCAGCCAATGGACCTCCGGGTTTAACCCGGGGGTCCATTGGCTGAAACTTTGCTTGTGCAGGTTATGCTTTGCAACAAATTTCTAATTATTGCTTGGGTGGAATCCCCCCTCTGCGGGTGATTTAGTGATAATACACTCTCCATGTACTGTACATCTACTCTGACATTGATGACACGCTTGTACCAACCACTTTTGTAATACAACCGCTTTTGCAATAAAATTTATTACAAAAGTGATTAACGCGTATCAACCACTTTTGTAATAAAACCACTTTTGTAATAAACTAACCATTATTGTAATAAACTCATATCGGTGATAAATCACGGACGTCCATTTTATAGTCGGACATTGGGGTGGGTGAGGGGCTAGTTTACGTAAACATGTTTGTGTGTCGCTCAGTGGAATAACGTGTCCATTCATCTATTGAAACTTGGAAGTGACTGAAGAAAGTACGCAAGCACTTTTACAATAAACTTTATTACAAAAGTGGTTATCGCGTACCAACCACTTTTATAATAAAACCACTTTTGTAATAAACGAACCATTATTGTAATAAACTCATTTTGGTGATAAATAACATACGTCCATTTTATAGTTGGACATTGGGGTGGGGTTAGGGACAAGTTTACCTAAACATGTTTGTGTGTCGTTCAATGGAATAACGTGTGACTGAAGAAAGTAAGTAACCACTTTTGCAATAAACTTTATTACAAAAGTGGTTATCGCGTACCAACCACTTTTGTACTAAACTAACCATTATTGTAACACACCTATTTTTGTGATGAATCACGGACGTTCATTTTATAGTTGGACATTGGGGTGGGTTGAGAGCTAGTTTACCTAAACATGTTTGTGTGTCGTTCAGTGGAATAAAGTGTTCATTCACCAGTTGAAACGTGGCAGTGTCTGGAGAAAGTACGCAACCACTTTTGCAATAAACTTTATTACAAAAGTGGTTATCGCGTACCAACCACTTTTGTAATAAAACCACTTTTGTAATAAACTAACCATTATTGTAATACACCTATTTTTGTGATGAAGCACGGACGTCTATTTTATAGCCGGACGGTGTGTTTGTTTGGAGAGAGGGTAGCACAAAGTAGCGTCAAAGCTAATCCCAAATTTGGTGGGCGCTAAAATCTTACTGCATACAGACGGATGGGGAAAGCTGGGTATGACATCTATCGTTTTTGATATGTCTCCCCGAATTCTTTCTACGGGCGCAGTTTGTCTTAAACCCCGTAGTTCCTATCGAGCTTGTTGTCCCTTTAAAAGATCGGGTTGAATTCTTCCGCACACTGTTCACCCTAAATGAGGCGGACATCCCCTATTTTTTTAATTTTGTTTTTGTTTTTTACTTTTCAAGAAGTCATGTAGTTACTAGGTGACGGAATCTCTTGTTATATGACTGGGGGTTTCATTATAGGTCGTATCACCACAAACAACCTGACTGTGTACATTGAATCATCCCGAACAGCCCGACAATGTCTATAAACTATCAATGGACGGATTTGTTTTCTGACATGATGGACGGCGGTGGCAAAGAGGACCAAGGACGAGGGACCCCAGGGGACCAGGGGAGCAGGGAGGGGTCCAGGGGGTCGATGGCTCCCCTCCCTCCACATTCCCTCTCTGTTTATTTTTCACACAAAATAACAATATATCACATTCATTTAAATTTCTTTTATTGAACAACTATGGTACATAAATCGTCATATATTCATACACTACTTTTCTACATTTACAACATTCTTTACACAAACACAAATGATGACAGGGTCGCGAAACGACATTGGCTTTATTCTGGTTCGAATTCTGTCGGAATCCTGGTTATCCATCCTTAGGCGAGCGCCACATTTTTAAAAGGCGGGTCTTTGGTGCCCCATTTGTTATATGAATCAAGGAAGGCTATGAAAACGAGCTCAATGAGTGAATCTCCATACGTCACATAGCATCATTTAAAAAATCTCTACCCTGCTGTAGTCGCAATATAAAAAAATATTAAGGATACTAGACCCACTGAGGGGGGGCGCGGTGGCGTTGACAAAACCGGTTCACCGAAGTTAAGCAACATCGAGCTCGGTTGGTCTTTGGATGGGTGACCATTTACAGATTAATTCGGACTCCAGCGCTGTGTCCATGAGCAAGACACTTCATCCTGATTGCCCACGTGGGGGCTCGATGACGCCGTGTGCTGAGACGTTCTGCACGCCGAGATGCACATGTCTTCAACCAATCTAATCCTGTCTGTGCTGTGTAGTGCGTAGTACTCTACGTGGTGCATAGTATGGTCTGGGGTTATGACGTTGGAGAGCTGGCAAGTGCTCGTCGTTGCTCGGTGGTTCTCTCCGGGTACTCCGGCTTCCTCCACCAATAAACCTGTCACCAACGCAATATGATCTTCGCTGTTAAAGTGTCGTAAAACATCAATAAATAAATAAATAAATAACTAGATCCACTGAATACCCTTTTTCTTCGTATGGAATAATGAATGCTGTGAAAATGAGCACATTGCGCGCAAAATCATATGTCTCAAAACGAAGATTATGAAAATGAGTCCAATACGTGTAAAATCATACGTACCATAGCCTCATTTCGATATATTTGGATCCACCGAGTCACTAACTAGGACTCATTAAATGGATTCTAAGGGAAAATCATTTTACATACAGGCACTTTCTGCTTTCAATGGAGATAACTCTTGTTATTTTTTTTAAACAACAAACAGAGAGGGTAAATGGAAGGAGAGGAGCCTCTGCCGCTTCTAGCGCCGCTAGGCCCCCGGTTTCTGCTACCCGACCGCCCCTGCTCCTTGCCGCCCCTACCCCAAGAGCCTCTGGTTCCCTGCCGCCTCTGCCGACTCACTCCCAGAGCTCCTGGTCCCCTTTTCCTCTGCCGCCACCGTCAATCGTGTCTGGAAGACGCGATATTCCCTGAATAGTTTTTAGACATTGTCAAGCTGTTTTGGGTAATTCTATACCTAATATCGGTTGTTTGGGGTAATTCCATGTTTTTTCAAAACACACTCCGTACAAACATTGGATCCGGAACATGTCCACGTCACAGCTGCAACATTAACATGGTTACCAGAGTAAAATTCACTAAAATACACGAGAGTCGGGCTCATTTGTGTAATTCCATACTATTGGAACATACTCCCCTCGAATCAAACATACCCTCAAAACATACACCATATTTTATGCCAAGAGGTAAGGTTTCATCACCAGGCAACCACGTGACACTTGAGATACCAAGATGGCGCCCCTATACACAAAATGGACGACCAAAACACGTGTCCCCATATACACCCAAGCTGCGCACGCGCATTCGAACCTCGTATCGCTATGGCAATGACGTCACAACATAACCACGCACATTGGTTACATGTCAACACAACATGGGTGTCCGCAGTCACGTGACATGACGTCACTTCCGAGATCCATCTGAATTGCAAGAGTCTTGTAATAAATTTATTGCATTTGCAGTTAAGTTTTCCATGCAAGGCAACAGCTGATGTATCAGGTTTATTGGATTATAGGTTAGGTTTGTCATCCAACGCAACCGATAATGCAATAAATTTATTGCATAATAGGTTGTATTACATTACCGATTGTGACAATGCTTATCGAGTGGATTATGTGGGTAATTGAGAAGCGCGCAGCTCACGGTACATGGTAAAATAGACTGCAGTATTGGTGGGTCAGAAGGGGTATGTCTACCACAGCATATATCTGGCGGTGTAATTCCTATTACAAAAAAAAAAAATAATAAAAAATAAAAAGGAAACACAAGTTACACAAGTTATCAAAATCTGTTTAATAGGTCACTCGAAAAAGACAGGACGTTTACATCAGTTGGACAAAACTTCAGTGTATAGCTGACTGGCTTGCTCGACTAAACATTCCATGTCAGCAGGATTGGCACATAAGGAGCTTTGTGTTTCCAAATGCGGTAACGAAAGCGTTAATAATATAAACCTAAAATGGAATAAACATCTTTTTAAAATCTAGTCACGGGTTTTGATGCGCTGATCCACTTTGCATTCGGGGGTCAATGTCCTATATAAAGCAACATTTTCAATTGGTTGGTAGCACATGGAGGGGTCGCGTCAGATTGACCATGAGTGGTCACTGTTACTATTCTGCATTAAGCATAGGTTATTTCTTTTCAAGAACGATGAATGCTCAGACACGATTATTGCTACGGATAAGTTAACCGTTGTGCAGTCCGTCCATGCGGCACAAGATCAGGGGCATGCGTAACTGGTTTCGTTTTATGTGGAAGGACTAGATCAGAGTAAATAAATTTCTTTTGACTACTATACATTTGTCAACTGTTATATTGCTAACTGAAACACTCATCCTTCCGGTATGGCACTATACCAATCGGCCCGTAGTCAGTTGTTACATTGCCAAATTAGGTTCATGAATGTTCAGACTCAGATGTTTGATAAGATTACGTGTGCGACTGCACGTAATTTATTACTCCGTTTCAGAGCGAGCAATCGGGCCAGTGAAGAATCCTTTTCATGGATGCAAAGGGATGAAAGTTGAATCCAGTTTATCACCAGCGTCCAAGTAGCGCCATTCTTTCGTGTACCAAAAAGCAAAAGGGCATGGTTTACTTGTCTTGTGGCACACGGAGAGACAAGACTAGAGGGATAAAGTGCAGGTGAGTTTACTACTGAATACTCGATATTTGTTATATTTGTTATGTTCATTCAAAAAAAAAAAAAAAAAGGCAAAAGTTTAGATTCAGGTGTCAGAAGTGATATGATGTGAGCCCTTTTTCATGGTTGCAGAGTCAGACCTGCTATCACATCCCTAAGAGCAGCCGAGTAGACCAGCCAAAGGCGCCCTCTTGCAATTCAGATGGATCTAAGAAGTGACGTCATGCACTACACAGCACAGACAGGATTAGATTGGTTGAAGACGTGTGCACCTCGGCGTGCAGAACGTATCAGCACACGGCGTCATCGTGCCCCCACGTGAACAATCAGGATGAAGTGTCTTGCCCAAGGACACAGCGCGGGAGTCCGACGAGTCCTACGAGAACCGGTTTTGCCAACGCTACCGCGGCCCCTCAGTGGGTCTAGTATCCTTAATATTTGTTTATATTGCGACTACAGCAGGTTAAATGAGGGTATGTGACATGTGAAGATTCACTGATTGGGCTCGTTTTCATAGCTTTCCTTGTTTCATATAACAAATGAGGCACCAAGGACCCGCCTTTTAAAAATGTGGCGCTCGCCTAAGGATGGAAAACCAGGATTCCGACAGAAATCGAACCAGAAAAAGCCAATGTCGTTTCGCGACCCTGTCATTATTTGTGTTTGTGTAAAGAATGTTGTAAATGTAGAAAAGTAGTGTATGAATATATGACGATTTATGTACCATACTTGTTCAATAAAAGAAATTTAAATGAATGTGATGTGATATATATTGTTATTTTTTGTAAAAATATAAACAGAGAGGGAATGTGGAGGGAGGAGAGCCATCGACCCCCTGGACCCCTACCTCACTCCCCTGGCCCCATGGGGCCCTCGTCCCTGGTCCCCTTTGCCGCCGCCGTCCATCATGCCAGGAGGACGCGATATTTTCAGAAAACAAATCCATCCATTGATAGTTTATAGACATTGTCGGGCTATTCGGGGTGATTCGATGCACACAGTCAGGTTGTTTGTGGTGATACGACCTATAATGATACCCCCAGTCATATACCAAGAGATTCCGTCACCTAGTAACTACATGACACCTTGAAAAGTAAAAAAAATAAAAAAATAAAAAATAGGGGATGTCCGCCTCAGTTGGGGTTAACAGGGTGCGGAAGAATTCAACCCGACCTATAAATGGGACAACAAGCTCGATAGGAACTACGGGGTTTAAAAAAACTGCGCCCGTAGGGGGAATTCTGGGACATATCAAAAACGATAGACGTCAAACCCGGATTTCCCCATCCATCCGTGTGCAGTAAGATTTTAGCGCCCACCATATTTGGGAATAGCTTTGACGCTACTTTGTGCTACCCCCTCTCCAAACAAACACGACGTCCGGCTATAAAATGGACGTCCGTGATTCATCACAAAAATAGGTGTATTACAATAATGGTTAGTTTATTACAAAAGTGGTTTTATTACAAAAGTGGTTGGTACGCGATAACCACTTTTGTAATAAAGTTTATTGCAAAAGTGGTTACGTACTTTCTCCAGACACTGCCACGTTTCAACTGGTGAATGAACACTTTATTCCATTGAACGACACACAAACATGTTTAGGTAAACTAGCTCTCAACCGACCCCAATGTCCAACTATAAAATGAACATCCGTGATTCATCACAAAAATAGGTGTGTTACAATAATGGTTAGTTTAGTACAAAAGTGGTTGGTATGCGACAACCACTTTTGTAATAAAGTTTATTGCAAAAGTGTTTACTTACTTTCTTCAGTCGTTTCCAAGTTTCAACAGGTGAATGGAATGGACACGTTATTCCATTGAACGACACACAAACATGTTTTGGTAAACTTGTCCCTAACCCCACCCCAATGTCCAACGATAAAATGGACGTCTGTGATTTATCACCAAAATGAGTTTATTACAATAATGGTTAGTTTATTACAAAAGTGGTTATATTACAAAAGTGGTTGGTACGCGATAACCACTTTTGTAATAAAGTTTATTGTAAAAGTGCTTGCGTACTTTCTCCAGTCACTACCAAGTTTCAATAGGTGAATGGACACGTTATTCCATTGAACGACACACAAACATGTTTAGGTAAACTAGCCCCTCACCCCACCCCAATGTCCGACTATAAAATGGTCGTCTGTGATTTATCACCGAAATGAGTTTATTACAATAATGGTTAGTTTATTACAAAAGTGGTTTTATTACAAAAGTGGTTGGTACGCGTTAGCCACTTTTGTAATAAATTTTATTGCAAAAGTGGTTGTATTACAAGAGCGGTTGGTACACACGCTACAGTATCGCTACCTTTTGCTTTAGGATTGCGTTATTTGATGTGAGGGTAAAATATGAAGACTATCGCCTGCCTGGTTTTCCAAACATAGCACGTGGGAAGATACATTTTATGGCAATCGTGGTCGCTGACCTTGGATATACCATAACGAAGTCTGTCATCTGCTTTCTGTGTTTTCCTGACGCTGCAAGCGTAATAAATTACAGTACGGAACAAAGTACGTACTTTATAACGCTTGAAGGCCGTCTTTTGAACTTATAAAATTACGCTAGAAGCACCAGTAATCAAACAGATCGGGTGCTATGGTGGGCATAAAACATTTATCCTACGAGGGAGTGCCTCTGCTGTTACCGAAAGAGTAAACAGCAGAAAACAATTGGGTTTTCTTGGATGAATAAGCAACTGTAACTGGTAAATTCCATTCAATCAATAATATTGCTGAAAGCACGATGTCTTCTCAGAGAAGAAGTTGATTTTCCAATATTTCTCAACATTACTCGCTGGGCTGGTGAGCACATTTCCAGCTAACCCCTATTTTACCATGTTACCATGACTATAGTTTTTGTGGATTGTTATTAAGCAGTATTGTTCAGGTTAACCTGTGGAGGACAACATACACATTTTTATTCACCTCAAAGCAGGTTTAGGGGAATCACCATAACAAACCTCCAAATGTCCCTCTGCTATTGCCCCCAATGTTACCTTGTAAACAGCAACAATAGTAAACATAGTGAACACAAAAAAACACATTATAAGTTATTGTGATGAATTGACGGCAACATGGTCTGAGATTTGGGACTCGGGGCTTATGTTCTACCAAGACGCCTATATATTCCACTAAGACCCTACCCAGAGCCCAAAACTCGCATCGTGGAATGAAGAAGTCAACTTTTAATGACAACATTTTTAGTAAATAAACCACTCGCCTACTCCACGACGTCGCTGGGCTAATAATAGTCAATAAATCATATGAAGGTCGATGCCACTCCATCTTAGTTCAAATTGTAAACTCATTTATAATTTCAATAACACTTCATTCGGAACACCGTCTGCTGCACGACTGAAAAATCTACAAACATGAAGTGGTTTTTAAGTCACTCCATTGATGGAATAATTGCGATATGGGCAACCTCATTTAAAATATTTCGCGTGGTGACGTCAGACGGTAACATATCGTACTGGAGACGTAAGCACAAAAAAAACAATCAGAGGACGGGGATTTTCGTCTCATTAGAAGATGTCCTTATCCATATCGGTGTAATGACTATCTTTATGGCATCTCGATCTAATTATTTGCTTGTAAATCAAACGGCGTCTGTTCTATTGCTCTGCATTCTGTTTTATCGATGGTAACAGGGGGAACCATTTTAACTTTCGAATGGCAATTCATAACAGATGTTTTGGGGTTTTTTGGGGGTGTGGGGGGTACGGATTGCTGAAAAATTTAGATTCCAAAGCTACAAGAAGCACCCTGATTCGATGGTATACGCGACATTATGCATGCATAACTTCAAATCGCTTAGAAAGTTTAATCCTTTAAACACTGGCACTGGTGGTATCTTCCATGTCAGTTCAATAAAAGAAACTGGAAGAGTCCATATTTATTATTTGGCGTAGGCCAATTAATATTTTCAACGTGCAGCCTTGGGGCTGCACATTGAAAATATTAATTGGTCTACCCCCACACCTTAACTTAGCAGTCATCCTGCTTAATGGAAGTACGCAGTATCATGTTCCTAGAACGGAAAGGCGGAAACTTTTATTGCACACGTGTGGGATACAGATTTTGGCACTTTTTTAATGTAAGAATGGAACCAGTCATATTTCTGGGGATACAGTACATGGGCCCGTTTCGATGCGATGGGTCGTTTATTTTGATGTTGTAAAGTGGATGTTCGCAGTCTATAGTATCTGCGTTTTTATTGTTTCTGAAGAAACTCATGTCCGACCATCAAAAGAAATTTTCTAATTTATTTTCTTAACGTGAACAATACTGACTGACTATTGATTAAATAACCCGATGGGTTAAAGTATGACATGAAAATGACTGACATACAGTTCAAACTAAAGAACAATGTAAACAGAATATGAAAGCGTCTATGAGTGACGTCATTTCGAATGAATGACGTTGCGCGAGCAAGTTTCTAGGTCACCAAATCGAAATCCAAAACAAATTGCCTGTCGATATTTTCTTGAATTCGTATGGATTCTGTACCCCTGTTAAAGGCTTTTACACGAAATTTAATACATTTTGAGCAGGAATGGTGAACAATACGATAATTTCTCTTGGACAATAAGGATATAAATTTAATTTACGTGGGATGAATTGACAATGGCTACTGTAATCTTGACTAAAATCTTAACCTGTCTGTCATTGTCAACCAGTCGAGTAACAACAGTCGCAGGGAATTTGGAAGTCAGAAAAACATGTGAGTTTTTTTTTATAATTTCTCATTGATGGATTTTCCGAATTTACACCTATTGATTTTTGTGAATGTGTGGTAACTTTTTTGGTGGGGATCACATCAACCGTTCAGCATTCGCGCTGTAAAATTGAGGCACAAAAAGACTGTGAACTGTATTTCAGATGAACGGTGTTTCATCGATCGAAGTGGTGACGCATTACAATTTGCAAGTTGAAACTCTGAATGAAAGTTCAATCAGCGTACGAAATAACAATAAGACTGGTCTCCTGCTTGTGAAGAATAATTTGGATTTTTGTCTTATTTTATTTCCTTTAATTCTCAGAAGGATAGGTTAATTCTCACTTAGTATTACTGTAAAAGGCCTGTTTTAGAAATTTGCGAAGGTGTGTAATAAATGCAGAACTGCACAAGCGTTTGAATGGGTTCGCCTCTCGTGGTATTATTGCGCCCAACCAAACTCGTGCGATAAACATTAACCCATTCAAACGCTTGTGCGGTTCTGTCTATGTATTACTGGTAACAGAGATCACCTATCCTTTTATTTTCGGTAAAAGGCTGGAAATACCCCAGTGCTCTGTCCATCGAAAAATGTATCCACACGAATTGCTAGTCTTCTCTACTATTTTTCGCAAAAAAAACATTGAGTATCAATTTTTCTTTGTGTCTTGGGGAATAGGTTTCGTTTGAGAGAGAAGCTCAACCAGAACCAGAATGTACAAACTGTTACCGACAACGTTTTCTGTCGATAATTTCAGTTGGAGTCTCTCAACTCTGTCCACTTTACTCCCACTTTCCTCACCGCAACACTGTTGAATCTCACCTGTCGAAAGGGAAATGCGAAAACATGAAAACCCAGATGCTATTTTCGTTTGTTTTCCTTGATGCGGCATTGATTCCCAGTATTTTATTTAATAGATATGATTTTCTTTCCCATAATTGTCTATTACCAGACTCGTCCGGTATTAATTCAAGTTTCGCTGATATTACGTCGATTTCGGTCGATATGAACCAAGCCAGTGTTGCTCCCCTTGATGTATCGTTACGAAACGTAGCTAGATTGTTTACATTGAAATCGTTAACCGTTACTCGTCGAACGAAATCAGGAAAACTAGTCTTACCAGGAATAATGGCGTGGTTGTAAGCGGAGTTTCTGATTGTGAGGAATTGGATGGAGGGGGAGAAGAAAGGCAAGAGTTGTAAAGAATTCAACACAAACTTAAAGTGATTCGTTGAAATAGGAGAAGAGATAATTCAGCTATCCGAACGTCACGGCAAGCCGAGACTTTAGAATAGCTGAACTAGGAGAATTTGAATTCTCAAACTTTGTGGAAAGAATGAGAAACAATAACACTGTCAGAAAACAGTAAAAAGATCTTAGAAAATTTGTAATTATTTGTTTTGGTTTAATAAATAAAGAGGTTATTACTTGGTTAGTTTCATATCGACCGGGATATCAGCCTTCTGTAACTTCACATGAACCGTCGACCTTCGTTCTCGGGCCGATACGAAGTTACCTCGGGCGGATTTTTGGGTCGATATGACCGCTAATTATTTGGGAATAATATCACCGGATAAAAGCCTGTGACATTTTTTCCTGAAATGCACTTAGAGGTTTCTGAACAGTTTTTCCTGCAGGTGTAACTCGATACTTTAATCAGATATTCAAATTAGGCACTCCACCATGCAGGTACAACAGATTAAGTGATTAACGAATTCAATCTAAATTTCAATTTGCTTACAATAACAATAACTTATTATTCGTTTGAAGTTTCTTCCAGTTTGTTGTATATTTTAATAGTTGTTGATAGTAAACACAATGTATCTAAATAGAGGATATCTAGTGTTTTTGAGTGGATACAGAAAATTATCTCATGAGTGACCGATATAAATGTTTATTTTTCGCGAGCGCTTGTGCGAGCGAAAATTACCATTTGTCTCGGTCACAAGTGAGATAATTTTCGGTATCCACTCAGAAGCGCTAGATTTTCTTTTTATTGTACGCTTTTTTATAAGAAATTGATAATTAAACCTTGAATTGATGCATGAAAGTAAACAGCGCATTGAATCATTGAAACGCGGAAGTGATTTGATCGATATTCGGAACAGATTGCGTCTTGCAATCTGATTCAGCTGGCGGGTTTCTAGTCCAGACATGGCGTGAAAGTCCGTAATACAAGTTTTTGGTTTGGTACGTCCTTTCAAAGGACGTACCAAACCAAAACCTTATATTACGGACTTTCAGGCCACGTTTGGAATATCGGGTTTCATGCATCAATTCAAGGTGAATACGTGTTGAATTATTGCTGGAAATGATCGGTATCCACTCGAAAACACTAGATTTACTTTAAGTTTTTAGAACAAATTGATCATTTCTAGTGATAATTTGACTCGTATTCACCTTGAGGTGATGCTTTTGAAAGCCGCCATTTTGATTGATACCGTGAAAGTGAAAATTTCTATATCTTCACAGTGGGGGATACGATTTCTATCTTTCCGCAATTTCTTCGATAATCTATCGTTTAGCGTATAATAAACCAAGTTATTAATGTAAAATGGGAATCTAATATTGTGAGAATAAATTGTGTTTTAAATGTAACAAAAGACTTAGTCGGAGTTCAGTTTCAATCCCCTAAAAATGTTTCAGTGACCGATAACCCGGTGCCAATACTATAAAACTTTTACAATTGTATTTTCTAGAATTGTATTTTCTATTTATGACTTTAAATGGGTTAAAATGAACCGTTAGCATTTTCAAAGATCTGGCAGTTTGCCAATTGGCAACTTGCCATATCTTTTAAAATGCTGATGATTAATTTTAGTCAGTTATATTAAAAGGTAAAAAATACAATTCTTGAAAAATACAATTGTAAATTTTTTATAGTATTGACCCCTGATCACAATATCGACCCACTACTCTACATGTGTCACGATGAAATCGCGATTTGAGGCCAATACTATAAAACTTTTACTATAGTATTTTCCCGAATTGTCATTTTTACTACAAATGAATATTAATGCCGGAAATGAATCATTAGCATTTCAAAAGATATGGCAATTTTCCAACTGGCAAATTGCCAGATCTTTGAAAATGCTGATGGTTTATTTCAATTAGTTATTTCCATAAATAGAAAATACAATTCTGAAAAATACAACTGTAAACGTTTTATAGTATTGGCCCTTGGTCGTGGTGATCACGGAACAGTTCATGGCGTTCCGTGGTATTGGTTTACAAGGATCTCTATGGAGTATTCATGGTTGTATCCTTGGCACAGGTGGATTGGAACTCCTAAGTACTAAGGCTAAAATTTTGTTTGTAATAATAAATATTAATCCTATATCAATATCAATGGGAATCACGTGATTGCTTGTTTTTGTGAAAAAACGCATAATGAAAATATCTGATCATGTTTGGTCTTATTGGATAATTTTAAGGTTTCAGATGGAGTGGCGTACGCCTGGTTCGCCGACGTCTGAATCAACCACTGTCACACTGCTGACCAATTTAACCTTTTGAACCCTAGCGGCCGTTTTTCCGGCCAGCCACATGATACATCATAACGTCATTAAATAAGATGGTTGTTCAGTAAATGTGTGTGGTAGATCAATTAATATTTTCAACGTGCAGCCTCCAGGCTGCACGTTGAAAATATTAATAGGTCTACCCCAAATAATGAATATGGACTCTTCGAATTGCTGCCATTGAACTGGCATGGAAGATACCACTAAAGTTCAAAGGGTTAATGCAAGGCATCGGCCATTCGATTGAAACAGGACCTCTGAAATGGAGGATAAAATTTAAGAAAGAAGTTTCAAGTGGCGTCAGGCTATGTTCAAACTGAACGAATATCCCACTAAAACAGAAACAAGAAGAAGGCCCACACATGCCTGTCATTGCATTATTGTATCTGAATGTATCCCCCCATTCCACGTAGTGCATCCATTCGATAAGATTATGTTAGAGGCTCTACCCCCCCGCCCCAGCCCCCCTCTCACCCCCCCCCCCCCCCCCCCCCACACACACACACTCAGGAAAGGTCTTCGGGTGAACGGTATGAACTATGTATGATTGTTCACTGGAGCTATGCTTTTAGGACAATATTCGCAATTTTTTTGTTATTCAAGACAATTTATGCAAGTGTTTTGTTCAAGTCGAGTTCGTTAAAGCGAAAACTGTAATAAACGTATATATTGTCTTTGAATTTCCAATCGATCAGAGTTGGTAACCAGAACTCAGGACATCGACTCTCCACTCCTCCCAAAGAGAAATGCTTCTACGCGGCAAAGAGGCATCAGTATTGCAAATTGGCGAGGACAGATTGGAACGGAATTTTTCAACCGGAATTATCTTCGGATATATGCTTGTGGACGTGGATGAATTGTGTCGTGGGCTGGGAATAATAATCAACAAACCATGTTAAGACAAAGAACCACGTTAACGTTTTACTTTTTTTTTTCGTTTATACGTAAGTTGAACATTTATCTTTCAAAACGGTTCCGTACCATTTTATCGTACAATTTCTTTTTTATTTGAAAATATCTCTTTCCCCAGTATAGATATATTTTGAGTAACTCTGAGTTTATGCAACAATATACATGCATATATAATTACAGTCAATGCAAAAGCAAGTCATTAAGAAACATTTTCATGAGTATTGTTTCGAGACGACATAGACAGATTAGCCATCTTCCTGCCGAGTCGATAATAATATGACAGCGTTACAGGAAATTTTACCCTGCGTAAATTTCAGCGCCCATATCTTATTTTAGGCTAACGAAAATCAATCTTTTGATTTTCAGGCAACGGCGCATTCTTTTTTTCGGCCCGCGTTCGTCATATTTATTTCGGAGGCAAAATTCAAAATGTATAAAACTATCATAGTTTGTGATTTTAGCGGTATCACATCGCGATTTGCAATGTAATGTGTCGTGTACATTGATACATTATTGTTATTCTCTTCGCGAAATGCGACACGATTCTCATATGTATACACAAAATAAATACTTATTCAACTGGTTGAGAGATAGATTAGTTTTGGTGGTCTGAATTTATTCATCAAAAAATTGTTTTATTACAAATTATTGAATAGAACAAATTTGTATATACAAACTATTATTTACGTTTGACTGAACACGAAACATGGGTAACGAAAATGTTGGCTTTTGCACTGGTACCCTCATTTTTTTGGAAGACCAAATTGTGGCTCCATTTTAGTTGTTCTCTGTTGATGTGGGGTTGTATGGTCAATGTTACAAACAAACAAACTATCAGTGAAATCAACATGGAAACTCTAATATTTAAGTTTAGGCTCTCACAACCGGATTTTAGGCATCGGCGACCATTCCATCAGGAATAAAAAATAAAAATAAAAACCGCCCTCCCTCATTCGTTTAAAAAACAAATTGTCTGAGAATCAGTTAGTTAATTTAGTTTGACCTTACTGGGAAATTATTTTGATTATCGGGTGGAGAATATTATCCATTGAGTAGTATTATTATGACAGTGCTAAAATAAATGTTACCCTTCTTAAATTTTATCCTCACAGATCGTGGAGGAAGTCATGCAGAAAATGTCCGTATACTGAGGCGGGGATGGATGAGTCTCCCTCCTGAGGCATGAAAAAATGTGTAAACAATGGTGTGTGCAGATTGTTTACCGGAATGTTTTAGAATGTCATCAGTGCAAAAGAATGCTTATAAATCACTTTTGTGGTCTACAATTAATCTGGAAACACCACCAATACTAGTTGGAGGGGGGGGGGGGACACATCTCAGGCCAATTTTAGTGATATGGAATATTAAGCGACCACCGGATTTACTAAGAAGCTTGAACCTTCTCAAAGCAGATTCAGACATGGTTCGGATATGTCCAGAGGCGGCGTATCCAGGGGACACCTGCCCCTCCACTTTTTTCACGGACATGTTGCGTGGTTACACAATGAGTTAAAATGAGCGCATGCAAACGTGCTGTAATATTATTTGCAAATCCAAACAACATTTGGCCAATGAATCCCACCTTCGGTCGCTTCGGCCCGTTTCTTCTTCTTCGACCATCTTCCAATCCGAGGGCTAGCCTTCGGGTTGGAAGATGGCCGAAGTAGAAGAAATAGACATGGCAGTGACCACTCCGCGGCATACTCATCGAAACGAGACACGATCTTGTGTCAAGGTACATTTACCTATATACGATTGTAACGTTTCCTCCCATTAGGCTGAACCATGGTAGTCTTGAAAATGTGTGCCCGTCCACTTTTATCAAGCTTCTGCCGCCTTTGTATATAGCATAATGAACAAAACACTTAGATTAAAGATTCACATTTTGACGAACTAATAAAGAACTCATAACTATTTGTTTATTTATTTATTAAAGTTTATTATTATTATTAAAGTTTAACGACACTTTAACAGAGTCAGCATTGATTGAAAACATGGGCACCATCGGCGTGCAGTACCCCTTAGTACACAATGCCACAGTGCCCCACGTGGGCAATAGGTGTGAAGTGTCTTGCCCAAGGACACAAGGCGGTTGCCGCAGGTGGGATTCGAACCGAGGACCTCTCGGCTTGCAGCCTGCACCTCTACCTACTGAGCCACCGCGCCTCTTATTATTCTAGATTCTACCCCATTTGGCCAATCATTAGAAATAAAAATTGGAATATAATTCTTTGTTGGAAGAGTAGAATTTATTTATTTTGTTAAGGTTTAACGACACCTTGACAGCCAAGGTCATATCGTGTTGGTGACAGTTTTACAGATTGAGGAAGCCGGAGTACCCAGAGAGAACCACCGAGCAACGACGAGCAGCTGCCAGCTCCCCAACATCGTAACTCCGTAACTGCAGCAAAGGCAGGGTTAGATTGGTTGAGACATATGCACCATCGACGTGCAATACGCCTTAGTACACGGCGTCATGACGTCCCCATGTGGACAATCGGTGTTAAGTGCCTTGCCCAAGGACACAACGCAGGAGTCCGAACCAATCGCTTGGACGGTCACTGTCGCTCAGACGGTCACCCATCCAAGGACTAACCGGGCTCGACGTTGCTTAACTTCGGTGATCTGACGAGAACCGGTTACCACCACGCCCCCACAGAACTCATAACAAAAACAAATAACTCTATACGGGAGGTAAACAATGCTGTTGGTGTAATGTGATGTGAAAATTGTAATTCATACTGTATACATAAAATATGCTTTTTTCTGTTCAAATTGTGAAATATTGAATTCTCTCCAGCAGATACTTTTATTCTCTTAACCCTTTACCCAACGCACACGATATCACTTATTATTTTCATTATTGTTTTTTAACACATTTAAAAAAATGTCAACAGAACCATATCATGTGCCCCCCTCATTGGTTTGATTGATTGTTTATTTCACAGTATGCATATATACAGCATATATACAGAGATAGGTAAACAGTAATAGTACAACAATAACATATATGCATGCTGTGGTAGAGCGGGTGGGGGGAGGGGCGGCGGCGGCTCAGTGGTAGACGGTTGGACTTCTATACTAGAGGTCCCTGTTTCGTCGATGCTCGGTGGTTCTCTCAGGGTACTCCGACTTCCTCCACCCGTAAAACTGTCACGGTCACGATTAGCCATTGTGCATAAGTATGTGACCTTCAACACTAAAAAATAAATAATAAATAAATAATAATGCTGCGGGGTATAACGTGGCAAGATTGACTGTCTTCCCATCATCCCCGGCTTATATCATTTTGCCACATTGTTCCGGGCTTGCAATTGTGTGTGATTATTTACTACCTTATGTAGGTAGTATAATAAATGGATAGCTTTCCATTATCTTCCCGTGGAGCTCTGCTCTGCTCTACCAAGAAGCAGGGCAACACGTCCAAATAAGCAATTTGGCGTAGCGAACGCTAAGCTGCATAGAAAGAACAAAACTTTACGGGTTAGGTTGGTACGTGATTTGAAAGAGTATAAGATGACTTGATCGAGTATAAAGTTTAATCGAGTTTACGACTTGATGGCTGTCGTATGGATAAATCTGTCACCCTTCCAATCTTTGGCTGATGTGTGTTGAAATATTTATACCAAATTGTTACACATCAGTCAATTTCAAGCTTAAAAGAGTGAATGAATCAGAGTGATGTATGTCATCATATTAATATATTTAGTAATATATTTACCAAGTTGTCACATATCAGTCAATTTCAAGCTTAATAGAATGAACAAATACTGTTGTTTGCTGTGTGCAATTGCCTTCTTCAAAACGGGGAACCATTTATTTGAGAGCCACCCGGAAGCAACATCAGAATTATGTGCCGTTCGTAAAGCTGTATTCAGACAACGGGCAATTCCTTCGCGATCCTTTGCGATTGGATCGCGAAGCAATTGCAGACAATTTTCTGTCCCATTCCTTGATCTGGATTTACTCTTTGCGAGTAATTTGCTATTGTCTTAACTGCTTGGCAACGGATGAGCCATCGCAAACAGGTTTTGGCCGGAACTGGGTCAAATAACAGGCGGCCTGCAAATCCAGTGTGATCAGTTGTAATCTGGCATTTGAAGAGAGCATCACCTGCTGTAATCATGGCAAGACTGCACCAAGAAGAAACAAACGCCACCACCACCCAAGAAGCCAACTCGAGTCGTCAGGGAGAGGGCAAAGAAGACAACACAAGAGCCTGGGCCTGCTGCTGCTGCTGCTACCTCTACTGCCATCCGTGTTGAGACAGTATCAACCGCCACCACCTTCGACACACAAGCAGAGGTCCACCCACCACAAGAAAGGGCCAGCTGACAGTAGGGGGGGGGGGGCAGGTATGCCGCCTGCTTCCCGAAAGCGCCGAAGTGAGCCACCAGGTACACCACCATCACCACCACATCCTATTGACAGTGACAGCGATATTGCCGAGACAACGCCTGAGAAGCTTCCCGGAAAGACAGCGGCTACCACCAGCACTCCAGCAAAGAGTACTCCTGCCAAGAAGACTCCAAGCAAGCGGGAGTACAAACCTAGGGTGCTTGTGGGTGATGAGATTAGTGAGGAAGATGCCGAGGCACTGAGACACCTGATCCGGGATGCAGAGTTTCTGTATATAAAGGAGCGGTCTGACTTCAAGAACGCCAATAAGAAAAAACATTTCTGGGCAGAGCAGGATGAGACGTACTTCGATGGGCAGAAAGGACACGCTGAGAAGTGTTACTGGTCTCAGCGGACTCAATACCGGAAGGCGTTGAATGAACAGGCCGACCAAAAGAAGAGTTGTAGTGGGGCGGTTATGCTGACTGACCATCGAGCGAAGCTGATCAAAGACTGGCCTTCCTTGAGGCCGAGTGAGACCACACACAGCCAATGTTGACCTTGTGGCAGCAAGGTGGAGAGCAGTTGCAGACGATGACGACTCGGAGGCGGAGAACTTCACATGGGCTACATCCACACAGACGCAGTCAGTGAAGGCACTTTCCATCCAACAAAAACTGGTACAGCGGTCATTGCTTGCAGGGGTATCAGCAGCACAGCCAGAGCCCAGGGACGACGTCAAGATCCACACCGATTTCCTCGCAATGTAGATGAAGAAGATGACCCTGACCTGAGAGACGCCTTCATTGAAGAGTCAACGATCCTGGCTTTCCAATATGTGAAGCGCAGCAAGCAACAACAGCAGCCCCCGATGATGAGCTTTACATCTCAAGCTCAGCAGTACCGCCAGCCTCCGCCTCCGATGCAGCCTCCGATGCAGCCTCCGATGTACCAGCGTCCACAACAGCAGCGCTTCACTCAGATGCAGGTAGACTTCGAGCGGCGACAACACGTTTACCAGCTCGTGAATGCACAGTCTGCAGTCGTCCTTGGCCACCTGTAACCGACCGGTCCTTTTCACGGCCTCGAAACACTTCTAAATGGGGAAATTCTGTTGCTTTTTTACGTTACCTTGTGTAAAACAAAAACAATATAAAAAAAAAAATAAAAAAAAAAGATAAAATAAAATAAAACAAAATAAAAATATAAAAGTTCCCTCTAAAGGCCCAAATACATGTCTTACTTTTTAAAGTAAATAGTTCCTTTTTTATACAGAGCCCACTCCTTGTAATCTATAAATAAACTCTCTTCTAATTCAAATAAAATTAAGTAAAACTTCTTTCTCCTCTAAAGCATTTCTCTGTTAATTTTCCATTTTTTTTCTAAAGAGCCCAAGGAGATAGCAAGGAGTGGGCTCTTTATCAAGAAAGAGAAAATTAACAGAAATGCTTTAGAGAAGAAAGAAGTTTTACTTTATTTTATTTGGAGAAGAGAGATTCATTATAGATTACAAGGATTGGGCTCTCACAGTTTTATTTGTTATTTTATTTTATTTGTTGTTTCATTATTTTGGCATTTTTTTTTTTTTTTTTTTTTTGAGGGGGGGGGGGGTATTCCTTCGTCATATTTATTTTATTATTTTATTTTTATTTATAATTTTTTTTCATTTATTTTTTTAAATACGCAAAAAGCTAACACAGAATTCCTCTTTGTAAATGATTTGGTGGCCCTGAAAAGAACCGGTGTTTTTTGGAATGCCAGTGCTCTTGTTGTTCAGTGGACTCGTCCAATTTCACTACTCAGGTAGTCGGTCAGGTATGTGCGAACCCACTTTGCTTCTTTGCCGGTGTTACCACCTCTGTTCGGACCATCAAGTCCATCAAGCTGCCTGTTCCACTCTCGCCACTCCCCGTCTATCACAGTTCCATTGGCATTTTCCTGGTCAGCTCCTTCAAGCGGACCTGGATATCTCATACGAAGTAGATTGTGGAGCATCGTGCAGCACATCACAACCGCCTCGAGACTCCCCTGCTTGCGTTGAACTAGAGGGCTGAAGAGGCACTACTGGAACCTGGCTGATAGTATGCCAAATCCGTTTTTGGCGATGCATCTTGCCCGGGAGATCCTGTAGTTGAATATGCGTTCCTTTCGTGTGAATACTCACCTTGAGTATGGCTTCATCAACCATCGCCACAGGGAAAAGGCATCGTCACCCACTATGAAGTAGGGTATCTTCTTTCCATCTGTGCTGCCCGGCAGAGGGTAGTCGACAGGGAGTCCCAGCTGGCCGCTCTCCAGTAGGTCTTTCAGCTGCGATGCGTTGAACAGTTGCCCATCGGAGCAGGCACCATTCGCCCCAACCTCTACGTAGATAAATTTGTAGTCGTGGTCCACCAGTGCAAAGAGTATGATGCTGAAGAACCCCTTGTAGTTGAAGTACAGGGATCCGGACTTCATCGGGCATACGATGCGTATGTGCTTGCCATCAAGTGCACCGAAGGCATGGGGCAGGTTCCAACGGTGCAGGAACCCATCGGCGACCTTCTGCCACTGCTCCGGCGTGACGCAGGGAGGCGTGACTTCTTGCCGCAGCTCTTGGATGATTGCCTCACAGACCTCTGGCACGAACAAGCAGATGGTGTTGGTGGCTACTCGGAACGAATAGCGGGTGTCTCTGTAGCTGTTGCCTGTGGCCAAGTACCGTGAGGTCACAACCAGCTTCAAAGCAGGATCAAGAACCTTTCTCCAATTGGTGCCGTACTTCTCGATTCTGGGTCCTACGCGTGTGACCAGCTCTTCAAACAGTGCATTGTCCATACGAAGAAAGTTTCTGATGCTGTCTGGGTCCTCTCGGTTCAGTTCGTGAAGCAGATGCTCATATTGACTATGGATCGGTCTGCGGATAAGCCACTCCCTTCCCCACATCTCTCTGATTTTTTTCCTTCTGTATCTTCTCTTTCTCTTCTGTGCCATCTCTGCCTCCTCCAACATCAATTTCCTTTTTCGGATTTGGGTGAGGTAAAGTTGTAGTAACAGTATCTTCTTCCTGTTGTAAGGCATCTTGGCTTGAATGACACGGTTGTCAGTCTATGGTCCCACTCCTTTTATACCTGCAAAATTGGAGGGAAAGACGATGATTGGCCAAAATTGGATGCAAAGACTTCGCTGCTTCAGGTTTTATTTCAGAAGTCACACAAACTCGGACAGTATCGCCCGATAGAAAATGACAAGAATCGTTCTAATATTATAATAGATCACGTAGACTTTCCAGTGAAAGATCGAAAAATACACCAACATGTATCTCATGGAATTTCCTTGCGCGTTGGTGTACCAGAATTTTTTTAAGTTGGAGTTCTTGATGTTAACATGTCGACTGCAAAATCTTTCAAAAACAATTTATTTTCAGATCTCTCTGCGTACGTGCCGGGAATTTTATCCAGTTAATCTTTCTCTCGTTATTCTCCTGATTTTTCATTTTGTGCCGAAAACCGATAATCTCAACGAGAAACGATGTCGCCAACCAGTCGTTGTAGGGATACTCACTTTCACCCAATAACATCGTGCGCAGGAATAACAGCTCCGCCCTTTCTTCAAATGGCTTTGAAAGCCGCCATTTTGATTGATAACGTGAAAGTGAAAAATTCTGTATCTTCACAGTGGGGGATACGATTTCTACCTTTCCACAATTTCTTCGATAATCTATCGTTAAGCGTATAATAAACCAAGTTATTAATGTAAAATGGGAATCTAATATTGTGAGAATAAATTTTGTTTTAAATGTAACAAAAGACTTAGTCGTAGTTCAAAGTTTCAATCCCCTTAGAAGATGTTTCAGTGACCGACAACCCGGTGCCAATACTACAAAAAATTTACAATTGTATTTTCCAGAATTGTATTTTCTAATTATGACTTTAAATGGGTTAAAATGAACCGTTAGCATTTTCAAAGATCTGGCAATTTGCCAATTGGCAACTTGACATATCTTTTAAAATGCTGATGATTAATTTTAGTCAGTTATATTAAAAGGTATAAAATACAATTCTTGAAAATACAATTGTAAATTTTTTATGGTATTGACCCCTGATGACAATATCGACCCACTACTCTACATGTGTCACGATGAAATCGCGATTTGAGGCCAATACTATAAAACTTTTACTATAGTATTTTCCCGAATTGTCATTTTTACTACAAATGAATATTAATGCAGGAAATGAATCATTAGCATTTCAAAAGATATGGCAATTTTCCAACTGGCGAATTGCCAGATCTTTGAAAATGCTGATGGTTTATTTCAATTAGTTATTTCCATAAATAGAAAATACAATTCTGAAAAATACAACTGTAAAAGTTTTATAGTATTGGCCCCTGGTCGTTGTGATCACGGAACAGTTCATGGCGTTCCGTGGTATTGGTTTACAAGGATCTCTATGGAGTATTCATGGTTGTATCCTTGGCACAGGTGGATTGGAACTCATAAGTACTAAGGTTAAAATTTTGTTTGTAATAATAAATATTAATGCTATATCAATATCAATGGGAATCAAGTGATTGCTTGTTTTTGTGAAAAAACGCACAATGAAAATATCTGATCATGTTTGGTCTTATTGGATAATTTTAAGGTTTCAGATGGAGGGTCGTACGCCTGGTTCGCCGCCGTCTGAATCAACCACTGTCATACTGCTGACCAATTTAACCTTTTGAACCCTAGCGACCGTTTTTCCGACCAGCCACATGATACATCATAACGTCATTAAATAGGATGGTTGTTCAGTAAATGTGTGTGGTAGATCAATTAATATTTTCAACGTGCAGCCTCGAGGCTGCACGTTGAAAATGTTAATAGGTCTACCCCAAATAATGAATATGGACTCTTCTAATTGCTACCATTGAACTGACATGGAAGATACCACTAAAGTTCAAAGGGTTAATGCAAGGCATCGGCCATTCGATTGAAACAGGTCCTCTGAAATGGAGAATAAAATTTAAGAAAGAAGTTTCAAGTGGCGTCAGGCTATGTTCAAAGTGAACGAATATCCCACTAAAACAGAAACAAGAAGAAGGCCCACACATGCCTGTCATTGCCTTATTGTATCTGAATGTATCCCCCCATTCCACGTAGTGCATCCATTCGATAGGATTATTTTAGAGGCTCTAGCCCCCCGCACCCACCCCCCCCCCCCTCCCACACACACACACACAGGAAAGGTCTTCGTGTAAGGGGTATGAACTATGTATGATTGTTCATTGGAACGAGCAAGTCGAGGTTGTTCCAATCTGGCATAAGCTATGCTTTTAGGACAACATACGCAAATGCTTTGTTATTCAAGACAATTTTTGCAAGTGTTTTGTCCAAGTCGATTTCGTTAAAGCGAAAACTGTAATAAACGTATATATTGTCTTTGAATTTCCAATCGATCAGTGTTGGTAACCAGAACTCAGGACATCGATTCTCCTCTCCTTCCAAAGAGAAATGCTTCTACGCGGCAAAGAGGCATCAGTATTGCAAATTGGCGAGGACAGATTGGAACGGAATTTTTCAACCGGAATTATCTTCGGATATATGCTTGTGGACGTGGATGAATTGTGTCGTGGGCTGGGAATAATAATCAACAAACCATGTTAAGACAAAGAACCACGTTAACGTTTTTCTTTTTTGTTTCGTTTATACGTAAGTTGAACATTTATCTTTCAAAACGGTTCCGTACCATTTTATCGTACAGTTTCTTTTTTATTTGAAAATATCTCTTTCCCCAGTATAGATATATTTTGAGTAACTCTGAGTTTATGCAACAATATACATGCATATATAATTACAGTCAATGCAAAAGCAAGTCATTTAGAAACATTTTCATGAGTATTGTTTCGAGACGACATAGATAGATTAGCCGCCTTCCTGCCGAGTCGATAATAATATGACACTCAGACAGCGTTACAGGAAATTTTACCCTACGTAAATTTCAGCGCCCATATCTTATTTTAGGCTAAAGAAAATCAATCTTTTGATTTTCAGGCAACGACGCATTCTTTTTTTCGGCCCGCGTTCGTCATAATTATTTCGGAGGCAAAATTCAAAATGTATAAAACTATCATAGTTTGTGATTTTAGCGGTATCACATCGCGATTTGCAATGTAATATGTCGTGTACATTGATACATTATTGTTATTCTCTTCGCGAAATGCGACACGATTCTCATATGTATGCACAAAATAAATACTTATTCAACTGGTTGAGAGAGAGATTAGTTTTGGTGGTCTGAATGTGTTCATCAAAAATTGTTTTAGTACAAATTATTGAATAGAACAAATTTGTATATACAAACTATTATTTACGTTTGACTGAACACAAAACATGGGTAAGGAAAATGTTGGCTTTTGCACTGGTACCCTCATTTTTTGGAAGACCAAATTGTGGCTTCTAGCACTCAACCTTCAAAAACTCCTTATTATTTTTATCTCCATTTTAGTTGTTCTATACTGATTTGGGGTTGTATGATCAATGTTACAAAAAAAACTATCAGTGAAATCAACATGGAAACTCTAGTATTTAAGTTTAGGCTCTCACAACCAGATTTTTGGCATCGGCGACCATTCCATCAGGAATAAAAAATAAAAATAAAAACCGCCCTCCCTCATTCGTTTTAAAAAAATTGCCTGAGAATCAATTATTTAATTTAGTTTGGCCTTACTGGGAAATTATTTTGATTATCGGGTAGAGAATATTATCCATTGAATAGTAATATTATGACAGTGCTAAAATAAATGTTACCCTTCTTAAATTTAAAGATCGTGGAGGAAGTCATGCAGAAAATGTGTACTGAGGCGGGGATGGATGAGTCTCCTGAGGCATGAAAAAATGTGGAATCAAGGGTGTGTGCAGATTGTTTACCGGAATGTTTTAGAATGTCATCAGTGCAAAAGAATGCTTATAAATAACTTTTGTGGTCTACAATTAATCTGGAAACACCACAATAATAGTTGGAGGGTGGGTGGGGGAGGGGGGGTAGAGCACATCTCAGGCCAATTTTAGTGATATGGAATATTAAGCGACCACCGGATTCACTAAGAAGCTTGAACCTTCTCAAAGCAGATTCAGACATGGTTCGGATATGTCCAGAGGCGGCGTATCCAGAGGACAAAGGGGACACCTGCCCCGCCACTTTTTTTCACGGGCATGTTGCGAGGTTACACAATGAGTTAAGATGAGCGCATGCAAACGTGCTAATATACAGGCATTCCTGCAATATTATTTGCAAATCCAAACAACATTTGGCCAATGAATCCCACCTTCGGTCGCTTCGGTCCGTTTCTTCAACACTGCAAAAAATCTAGGTTCTCTTCAGAACCAAAACTGGTTCTAATCTTGTCCCTGAGATGGAACCAGTTTAGTTTAAACAGGATTTATTTAAAATCAAATAAATTTACCAAGATTAGCTTTCAATTTTAACAGAATAATACATGAACTGAAGTAGATTCAGCAGTAAACTTGGAGCTTGTTCAACGCAGTCGCCAAGCATTTTGAAACAAAGCGAAAATAAATACCTGGTATAGAGAACCAAAACTGGTTCGATATGCCAACTGTTCATATCTCCTTTTCTTAATAATGATTTCAGACAACCTCGTATAAGCTCTAAACTAAGGGCTGAAACCCCCTCAATTTATGTTTAATTCTGTTAATATTGAATGTTAATCTTTATAAATTTATTTGATTTGAAATAAATACTGTTTAAACAGAACTGGTTCCATCTCAGGGAAAGATTAGAACCAATTTTGGTTCTAAAGAGAACCAATATTTTTTGCAGTGTACTTCGACCATCTTCCAATCCGAAGGCTAGCCTTCGGGTTGGAAGATGACGAAGTAGAAGAAATAGACATGGCAGTGACCACTCCGCGGCATACTCGTCGAAACGAGACACGATAGTGTGTCAAGGTAGATTTACCTATATACGATTGTAACGTTTCCTCCCATTGGGCTGAACAATGGTAGTCTTGAAAATGTGCGCCCCTCCACTTTTATCAAGCTTCTGCCGCCTTTGGATATAGCATAATGAACAAAACACTTAGATTAAAGATATATTTTGACGAACTAATAAAGAACTCATAACTATTTATTTATTTATTTATTTATTTATTTATTTATTTATTCATTTATTTATTTATTTATTTATTTATTTATTTATTTATTTATTTATTTATTTATTAAAGTTTAACGACACATTAACAAGGTCAGCATTGATTGAAAACATGCGCACCATCGACGTGCAGTACCCCTTAGTACACAACGCCACCGTGCCCCACGTGGGCAATAGGGGTGAAGTGTCTTGCCCAAGGACCTCTCGGCTTGCAGCCTGCACCTCTATGTACTGAGCCACCGCGCCTCTTTTCATTCTAGCGTCTACCCCCATTTGGCCAATCATTAGAAATAAAAATTGGAATATAATTCTTTGTTGGAAGAGTAGAATTTATTTATTTTATTGAGGTTTAACGACACTTTAGCAGCCAAGGTCATATTGGTGACAGTTTTACAGATGGGGGAAGCCGGAGTACCCAGAGAGAACTACCGAGCAACGACTAGCAGCTCCTCAGTATCGTAACTCCGCACTGCAGCACATGCAGGGTTAGATTGGTTGAGACATGCGCACCATCTACGTGCAGTGCGCCTCAGTACATGGCGTCATGATGACCCCATGTGGACAATCGGGGTTAAGTGCCTTGCCCAAGGACACAACGCAGGAGTCCGAATCAATCACTCAGACGGTCACCCATCCAAGGACTAACCGGGCTCGACGTTGCTTAACTTCGGTGATCTGACGGGAACCGGTTACCACAACGCCACCACGCCCCCGCAGAACTCGTAACAAAAACAAATAACTCTATACGGGAGGTAAACAATGCTGCTGGTGTAATGTTATGTGAAAATTGTAATCCATGTAGATAAAATATGCTTTTTTCTGTTCAAATTGTGAAATACTGAATTCTCTCCAGCAAAAATTTTTATTCTCTTAACCCTCTACCCAAGCACACGATATCAAAACTTATTATTATAATTATTGTTTTTTAAAATATTTAAAAAAAATGGCAATAGAACTATCATGTGACCCCCTCATTGGTTTGATTGATTGTTTGATTGTTTATTTCACAGTATACATATATACAGCATATATACAAAGATAGGTAAACAGTAATAGTACAACGATAACATATATGCATGCTGTGGGAGGTGGGGGAGGGGGGGGGGTGCGCGGCTGCTCAGTGGTAGCCTGTTGGACTTCTATTCTAGAGGTCCCGGGTTCGTCGATGTTCGGTGGTTCTCTCCGGGTACTCCGGCTTCCTCCACCCGTAAAACTGTCACGGTCACGATTAGCCATTTTGCATAAGTATGTGACCTTCAACACCAAAAACTAAATAATAAATAATAAATAAATAATAATGCTGCGGGGTGTAACGTAGCAAGATAGACTGTCTTCCTATTATCCCCGGCTTATATGATATTGCCACATTGTTCCGGGCTGGCAATTGTGTGTGATTATTTACTACCTTATGTAGGTAGTATAATAAATGGATAGCTTTCCATTATCATCCCGCGGAGCTCTTTCTTTGCTCTACCAGAAGCACGGCAACAGGTCCAAGTAGGCAAATTGGTGTAGTCAACGCTAAGCTCCATAAAAAAAACTTTACGAGTTAGGTTGGTACATGATTTGAATGAGTATAAGACGACTTGATCGAGTATAAAATTTAGTCGAGTTTACGACTTGATGGCTGTCGTATGGATAAATCTGTCTCCCTTCCAATCTTTGGCTGATGTATGTTGAAATATATATACCAAATTGTCACACATCAGTCAATTACAAGCTTAATAGAGTGAATGAATCAGAGTGATGTATGCCATCATAGTAATATATTTACCAAGCTGTCACATATCAGTCAATCTCAAGCTTAATAGAATGAAAAAATACTGTTGTTTGCTGTGTGCAATAACCTTCTTCAAAACGGGGAACCATTTATTTGAGAGCCATCCGGAAGCAACATCAGAATTTTGTGCCGTTCGTAAAGGACAGAAGTCGGAAGGTTAGCGTTTGATGAATTGTTTATGAGTGCGAACTTGTCTCAAAGGAAATGCTTCATTAAAAGCATTCATATATATATACTATTCAAAAACGTAGTGGATATCCAAACTGAAATTTTTTTTTCAGAAAATGATATTGGATTCGCGTGATTGGACACATCAATAGGTTACCAAGTTGAGTGTGGATCATGAATGTTACCGGCCCACGAAACGCACTAAATTTTGCAAAACAATGTTCGGGGGTGCAGGAGGGGGGGGGGGGTAGCCCAAACTAAGACCTCGGGTCATTGCACCTCTCCTCCCACTTCTGCAAAGGGAAGTAAGATACGACAACCACAACCGGAAGTTCATAGTTAGGACTAGGGGAGGGTCTCGAAACCCCATGCAACGCCTTCAAAATATCATCTTTGCCTTCCCTCCAAAACTGGCCAGGGCACCCCCTATTATTGAATCCTGGCTACGCACCTGTTCGCAACACTGAGTTAGCAACCAGTCTTCGGTTAAATATAATGTGACCCGTTTTGGTGACTCAGAGACTTCGAATGGCCCAACATGAAACGGGCAAATATGAATCATAAGCATTTCACCGCGCCAAAGTAGACGGGATCAACTACGACAAAATTAACCCAAGACGAACGGGTACTAGACATAATCGGGCTGTTATCCCCAACCCTCCAGCCAGTCGAAGTATCTGATTCAGCGGGTCATTCGCGCCTACGCAAACATACCCACGCCCCAGATCACGTCGCCAGTTCTTTGGAAGGAAACGGCAACCACTATAGCCATTTATTATGCCACACGTCTGTGACATCGGCCGTGATTGGTTAATTTGACACCTTCTAAAAGTCATAGTACTGGAGTTTTTAGACAAAACACGGGTACTATCGGAACGTTCTTTCCTGGAAACATGAGAACAGAGAAAATGTAAGCTTCTTTTCCATTGATCAGCGTCGATTACTCACGCTCTGATTGGAATTTCTCAACACCAAACCCTGGCGCCGTGTCTGTTTAACTTTTTTCGTTACCGATAGACACAAACTTACCAACAAATATGTCATCTGCAGTGGGTATGTTTTCAGTTTTAACTGCAAACAATGAATTCAAAAGAATCAGAAATATTAAAAACTCACGTGTTGTTCACCACTTTACTTTAGTGAATCATGAATGTGACTTCAGTCAATTATATTTCCACAAGTTTAGTTTTATTCCTCGACCTCACTGAGTTTCCGCCTCAAGTTTAAAATAAATTACTTCACTCCGCTTAATTCTGACAACTGTCGTCGTCCAAGAAACACGAATTTATATTCCATTATACCACGTATCACACAAGCATTAATAATGAATTTTAACATGAACAGCATGATGCAGTTGTAAACACTGACGTTTGGTGATATACAAACTCCCAAAGCGACGGCACTTGTAATAAGTCATTTTAGAATTTGGTGATCTGGAAACTCCTAAAGAGACGTCGTTCGTTCGAAATGACGTCACTAAAAGCTTGTTTCTAGATTCGACTGCACTGTTACCGGTACAAGATTGATGGCATGTTGCAGTTAACGCTTAACAATGAAAGATATTTTTTGTTCGGCATAATAAAATAATTAGAACGTTTCTTTTCATGTTCTGTCGGTCGTTAGTACCTGAGTTTGTGTGATTTCTAAAAGGAAACCTTCAGCAGCTTCAGGTTTTATTTCAGAAATCACACAAACTCGGATGCTATCGCCCGATAGAACATGACAAGAAACGTTCTAATGTTATAATAGATCACGTAGACTTTCCAGTGAAAGATCGAAAAATACACCAACATGTATCTCATTGAATTTTCTTGCGCGTGGGTGTACCAGAATTTTTTTAAGTTGCAGTTCTGGTGCCTTGATGTTAATATGTCGACTGCAAAATCTTTCAAAAACAATTTATTTTCAGAAGATCTCTCTGCGTACGTGCCGGGAATTTTATCCAGTTAATCTTTCTCTCGTTATTCTCCTGATTTTTCAATTTGTGTCGAAAACCGCTAATCTCAACGAGAAACGATGTCGCCAACCAGTCGTTGCAGGGATACTCACTTTCACCCAATAGCATCGTGCGTAGGAATAACAGCTCCACTCTTTCTTCGAATACACCCATTAAGCACTCTGCCATGTAACTCAGAATCACGCCATATCCCGGTGCTTTGGTGGAACAAAAAATACACATACGTCTTGGGCACAAATCAAGGACATATTGAGGCTGAGTACATGATTGCGATTTACGTAACTGCCATCATGGTATGTAGGCAATGACAGCATTGTGGGATCCATCAAGTCTCGAAACGCACAGATTATCACAGAGTTCTCGGAATATGAAAGCAATGTCTTTGTAAATGCCAGACCAATGTACAGTTTCGTTTTCAAGGCTGACGTGTCTTTTAAGTGTGTCCTTTCAACGCAATGACACTCCTGCGTCACGTGATAAAACCTGTTGGTTCCTCGAAATGTTGGTTCTTCGCTTTCGGTGGAATTCAGGTCTGGCATTCTTAATAGTGCAGAAGGCTACAAATAGCTTCCCTCGCATGGCCTAGGCCTCTTCAAGCTTACAAAAGCAAAAAGTGGCAAAATGAAGTTTTACTATTAATGAATTATGCTTAGTGGGCTTTGTACATTTTATTTGGTGCTGCTAACACGGTTGTCTCTGTGAGACGGCTACACTGCCCCTCCCACACCTTCGGGCCTCGACAGGGCCCGGGGTGTGGGAAGGGCAGTGTGGCCATCTTACGAAGACTACTAGCAAAGCATAGATCTGAAAAGATGTGGGTTTTAGGAACAAGCTGCTGTGGTAATCATTATTTTCTCAGGCCAAGAGGGCTAGTGTTCGCTCTCCTGAAAATGCCAGGCCCGTGGAAGCGGTTTGTTTAAATCAGGAGTAGTACCCAGACGCATATATTTCTCATATACTCTATAATATTAAACAGCATCTTGTGGTTTTAGGAGTCAATTTTTGACAGGATTTCCCTATATACTCTATACAAAACAGACCGCCATCTTTGTTTCTGAGGAGTAATTTTTTTGCAAGATCTCCTAATATACTTTATGTAAATGAGCCATCTTGGTTTTTATAGGAGGATTTTTGACAGGCTTTCCCACCACTCTCTATATAAATCTGCCATCTTGTTTTTAGGAGGGACTATTCCTTATAGATTGTTTTATGGAGCGATTTTTTTTCGTGCGGATTTTATATATACATTTTAAAATGTTTTATGCACTGATACTTATTCTGTATATATTTCGAACACCACTTTCTGTTTTTATTGCACCGAAGATCATTCCATGCTCTGTGGGTCAAGTAGAGACATTAAATTATTTACATACAGTGCTAGCTTGTATACTGTATTTGGTGGTGATAGCGGGCAATGATGGCGGCTCCTTCCACCAAACCGTGAAAATCCTACTTCATCTCGGTTTTAATATGCATGTAGTATGACTTTTGTTTAAAAAATAACGAGTTGCTCTCAAAATATTCAAATGTCTTTCGGAGCTGATGCCAAAGGTTAGACATAGGTTAGCCGGAAGAAAACAGAGCCGACTTGCATACCATATCTGAGTTTGAACACGCGCATTGGGCGATCAGTCATTTGCGCCAGTAGGGGTCATCAGTAGTATAGTGGGAGCTTTTCGTCCCTAATTACCCGGATTTTTTTTTTCTTTTTTTTTGGGGGGGGGGGGGGGGGGACCGCAAGTGTTAAACTGCCATAGGAACGGGACTTTTGATGGAGCAACTTTTTTCTGTGCCAAACTTCGGCTCTATCTACTTGCGTCTGACAAATGACATACGTACTGCATACATAGTACGTTATGGTAATTATAGTGATGTTTGTACAATCATGGTTTGGGATATATAGTGTGGGTATGTGATGGGAGATTGATGGGAAAGTTCAGTTTTCTTGAACGTTTTCCACACGAAACGGTTGACGTTGCTAATGACGTAGTGACATCATGACGCACACGCGACGTCATGGAAACGTTGACCGCTGTTAGTAGTATGTCATGTTCCCCTACACCTCCAGGTTGGGGACCTCGGTGGGGACCTCGGAAGTGACGTCATGTCACATGACCTAGTGGCGCCATGTTGTGGTGTCATGGTAACCCGCGTGAGCGGCCATCTTGTGACGCCATCCCCATAGTGATACGTGGTGTGACTGCGCATGCGCAGCACGTGTTAGGGTGATACGTGTTTCCGTCGTCCATTTTGTATACTGGAGGCCGCCATCTTGGTTTCTATGGTAGCACGTGATTGCTATGTTTCCTAAGGCCTACAATAGGACAGGGGTATGTCCGGAGGGTATGTTCGATTGAATCGGAGTATTTTCTGGAACGACTTCCCTGGATAATTACCACAAACAACCCGACACAACTTGTATTATTTCGAATTCTACCAGAATTCTCTGCTTCTATCTATATATGCAATAGTTATCGTTTATCTGGCCATGTTCCTTTATTCTAGAGTATACTCCAGTACCGTAGAAGAGCCTATCAACTGGAACAGTTTACCTTATTATTGCTATATTTAGCAATTTCTGGTCTATTCTTGTTAGTTCTGACCCTATTCTAAGTACTCTTGTTGTTTCATTTATCTAGATTATAACTAACAAATCAGATTGCTTGATTTCCCAAAATCTGTATGCAGGGTTATCTCCCTTGTGTATAACAAAAGACTATATCCAATCGCCATATCCCATGGAATCTCATAATTTTGCAAAACACCTGTGGCTATGGAATCCATTTTTTGTCGTATGAGGCCATGAGGGCTACGTAAAAGCCCTCAATGAGTCCTCATTTATTATCCCTCATACCCTCATTGAATTTTGAGGTTATGAGGACCTTGAAAAATCCCTCAATGAGGTATAATTTACTACGGCTCTTATCCTCATTTCAGTATTTAACAGGTATATCCTATGGAATCCCATTTTGGAAAACGCCTGTGACTGTGGAATCCTTTTTTGTCGTATGAGGCCATGAGGGCTATGTAAAAGCCCTCAATGAGTCCTCATTTACTATCCCTCATAACCTAAGGCGTTGTGATGTCCCACAATTGGTATAGGTAGTGTGGAATGCTGGGACAAGCGTTATTGTGGGTGGGGTGATGCACAGTTGGCTAGTGCGGCAGTATAGGATGTGAATTCTGTACCCATATTGGTATACTGTTAACCCTTGTACTATCAACCCACTTTAGGCATCATCATAGTTGGCATGAGTTCTGTAATGCAAGATCATGAAGCGCTATGTTTGGTTGAATGGTACAGTAGTATAGGATGAACTATATGTACCCCATAGGTCAACTGTTAGCCCTTAATACCACTATCAATCCAACACGTAACGCAGAGCCATAGCTGGTATAGGCAGTGCATAATACTAGGCCATGCAGTGTTATGGGGTATGCATGGTCGTCGAGTGCGATAACATAGGGTGTAATAAATCCAGTTGTCCTATTAGTTTTGCGGTGTGGTGGGGTATGTTTTGTTGTCTAGTACGGTAGTATACAGTGTAGGATATTTACCCCTGATGGTCTACTCTTATCCCTTAGCATAACAAAACCACCCAATGGTTTGTACTATTCCATGGGTAGGTCTGTGTTTGTTTGGTTTCTAGTGCAGTAGTAGAGTATGGGTGGTCTTTTGGACATTCTAGGACTGGGCCTAGGGTAGACGTCGTGATCGGAGATAGTTAACAAGCCTGTAGTAATGCTACAATTCAGTAGTAATCGCGACTGTAATTGTTAGTAATGCTACAAGTCAGCAGTAATCGTGAATGTACTGGTGCAGTAATGCTACAAGCCAGTAGTAATCGTGACTGTAATATGAACTGTAATGGCGTAGTGATGCTACAAGTCTGCCGTCATCGTGACTGTAATTGTATAGTAATGCTACAAGTCAGTAGTAACCATGACTGCAAGGTTGTAAGGGTGGTAGAAGGGTGGTAGAATTCTATAGTATTGGATGACTACTGTAGAACTTGATCATAGGATAGATGATAATGACTACGAATAAGTCAGCAGTAGTGTTCTTAGACTTATGAAGATGTAGTGTGGTCTAGAAACGAAACGCCGAACAGGTGCTAGGAGCCATAACTATCCTCAAATAGCTATCATTCAATGGAATCCTTCCGGAATCCCACAAAGAGAATCCCCTTTTGGGAAACATCTGTGGTTATGGAATCACTTTTTCCGAGATGAGGATAAGAGTCGTTCGAGCTGATTTGCCTGATAAGATTCGAGTGGTTCAAGCAATCGGAGATAGTTAGCAATCCTGTAGTAATGCTACAGGTCAGTAGTAATCGTACAATGCTGTAAGTGGTAGAAAATTATAGTATTGGGTAACTGCACAATGGACGGCTGAAACACGTGTTCCCCTAACAGCATGCTTTACGCATGCGCACTGATACCGCGTATCTCCGCGGGGATGGCGTCACAATATGGCCGTTCACGTGAACCACCATGCCAACTACATATGTCGTAACTAGGTCTTGTGACTATGATGACACTTACTAGGTCACCTCCTGTGTCCACCATTTGGTATTCCCAATACGGCCCGACCCAACTATTGACATTCCAACTCGATTTAACCTATAAGGCCCTTTGGTGACAAGAGGCAGTTCGACTGGTTCCTTGTACGGTTTTTCGTACATCACCTTACAACAGTGCTAAGTCGGTCTAACAATACATCCACATCCTTTGTTGACTCCATAATAGTCTAAAAATGTGCTCTCATAAAATCCATTGTGATATCAGTTTTCAATATTTTCAACATGCAGACGTGAGACGTGGCTGCACATTAAAAATCTTTATTGATCTACCACAAAAAATCACCGAGCAACTATCTACTTGATGAATTCAGATCGTATCACCATCCTGGACCAGAAAAGCGGCCTTTATAGGGTTCAAAGTGTTAAAGTGGGTTTTGATTTTTACCGTTTTTTCGTGGGTGCCACCATCATACGAATGGCCATTCGAAACTTTTGTTTACCTAGGTTACTATTATTACTGATATTTGATTGGATTTCTAATTTAACGTGTGACTATTGATTTTGTTTTAGAAAATATATTAATTAAATATTGATTATTCGTATCTGTTGATCCTCCGAGCTGTGATGTCCTTTCTGCAGTCTTATTTAGTTATTCAACTAACAAAGCTGAAGTGACTTATTGTAATCATTATTCTTCCGTTAAACCCCCTTCTCCCGACTGAATGATGACACAAAAGAGCACAACACACTAGTAAAGTGCCGTAGCACACATCTCAGTTGGGTGTTGAATTATTATTGTAAATATTCTACCTTGATCTATACACCTCAAAAAGGGCATGACATTTACTGTCAACCCATTGTTACCTCGCGTTTAACCCTTTACTTAACGCAGACGATATCAAAATTTATTATTTTAAATATATTTTTTTAATTTTTTTCAAAAAATTTCAACAAAACCATATCATGTGACCCCTCGTAGGAACGAGCACGACGAGCTCGTTCCATCGAGGGGTCACATGATATGGTTTTGTTGAAATTTTTTTAAAAATAATATTTTTTCAACTGCTGAATTTGCATATCACGCGGGCGGATGCGGGCGATTCGTTGCGTAAACGGTTAAATCATGAAAACAGGAATGTGAGTCGTATGGCAACGCCACAAATATTTTCAAAACTAAAAGTTTTCGACAGTCCGACTGAGTTGTGCTGAATGAACTGAAGCGAGACTATTATTTTCTCCCACCATCAAGGTACGGAGACATATATAAAGTCGTGTGAGACATCTGGGAGAGATATGCCTGTCTCTCCCCACACACGTGACAGCTATCTCACCCCCACCCTCGTGACCAACCTATATTGGCTTATTAGCATATTTAATGAGCTCAGGACTATTCAATGATCGCACGTTCTTCTGAAAACAAACAACATGTTGCCACGTTTCGGAAATATTAGCAGACGGACGTTTGTCGAAGAAAATAGATATAAAAAGACAGACCGCTAAACCAAAAGACACTTGACACTTTTATATGAATTTTTGGATGAACACCATTTTGAGTGCAGCGAGTTGCACGAAATTCCCGTCGAAAAATTATGCGAATACATTGCAGAATTCATACTATGACGTCATCGGAATATGGCAATGTTCATTTCTCTACAAATCTTTAACCCCTGTCTTGCCGGCGTTGGGATTTAATTTTGTGGTATATACCTGTGGTAAATGCAGAACTTTTGTGCTCTCTTTCGGAAAAACAAATCAGTTTTTTTCAGAAATGGACAAAAAAATTGTTCGATTAGATGCTCGTGCCCCTGAATTACTTTTGATGACGTCTGACTGTTTTGGCGGGGGGAGAAAAATTATCCCTGAAAGGGCGGGTGTGAGATGGGAAAATCTCACCCTCGGTCCAAACATCTTGCCCTCGGGTGAAATTTCCCCATCTCACACCCTCACCCACAAGGGATAATAATATTCTCCCCCACTAAGGTACTGAGACATATATAAAGTCGTGTGAGACATCTGGGAGAGATATGCCTGTCTCACCCCACCCACGTGACATCTATCTTACCCCACCCACGTGGCCAACCTATATTGGCTTATTAGCATATTTAATGAGCGCAGGACTATTCAATCATCGCACGTTCTTCTGTTAACAAACATCATGGTGTCACCGTTACTGTCACGTTTCGGAAATAGTAGCAGACGAAGAAAATAGAAATAAAAACACAGACCGCAAAACCCAAAGACATTTGACATTACGATGACGTCAGTTGGGCACGTGCATCAATCGATCGATGGACGCTGAAGTGATAGGATCTAAGTTAAGAAATTAAACAAAGAGCATACAATATACTGTTATTATTAACATCATGTGCAACAAACAACAATGCTTTGAACACCAACGAAACATAAGATACGTTCACGTGGGTCATGCGAGATAGATATCTCACATGAGACACACATATCTTGCATAGGAAGTGGGGGAGAAAAGCAAAATCTCATTCAACCCGCCACCTACGGGAGAAAACGAACAGAATAGGAGAAAGGAATTTCCAAGTATTTTTCCAAGCTCAAACCAAGGAATTAACATTTCTCCCATTAACCCCTTTCTTTCTTTCCTGGCTGAATGAGCACAACACACGAGTAAAGTGTCATAGCACACATCACAGTCGGGTGCTGAATACAAAGAAAGTTTTACGGGGATAATTATTATCCTCGATGAATATCTGGGTGGGATGGGGAAATCTCACCGAGGTGCAAAATGTTTGAGCGGGACACGAGGTTTGCCGAGTGTCTGGCTCAAATATCTTGCCCCGAGGGTGAGATTTACCCGTCCCACCCAGATACCCATCCAGGATGATTTTTCTCCCGCCATTTTAGGGTTGTGACGCCATTAACAAGAAAATACCATATTGTCCAGGAAAAAGTAATTTATTCATTCGTTCATTCTAGGAGAAAACTAATAAGATATTCGGAAACCTTGACGAGAGGTATGGATGGGATGGTATATACCAAAGGCATATACTTCAAAACACGCAGACTTGCACCTCACGTTGAGGGTTAATGAACTGAAGCGACCTCAAATGAAATTGACATTTCTGCACACGTCATTTCCAGACATGCACTTCTGTTTGACAGGGTGTAATGATATTAGATGTATATTTATCTCCGATAAACTGATAGAGTAGAGCAATTTGAGGTGTGCTGACGTTTTTCTCAGAGTGTTGGACATATGCAGACGTGAGTTGCAATGATTAAATAATACCGGCGCTAATTAAATATGCAAATAGGTTGGTCAAGTGGGTGGGGTGAATAGTTGACACGTGGATGGGGTGAGACAGGCCAATCTCTTCCAGATGTCTCACACGGCTGTATTTATGCCTGAGTACCTTAGTTGTGGAAGAAAATTAAGGATGGTGCGAAACCCAAACATGACATGAAATGTGTAAATTCTTCGATACGGATAAACGCTCAAACAAAGAGTCACGCACATAATCATCCTTAGCAGTCTTTCAACGCCAACAACAGTGGCGCTTACATAGCTTATCCGGGATGCCTAAATTGACATAGACCTTTGCTCCGCGTGCACAGAAATTGTAAAGTCAGTGTTTGGACATATTAGGCACAAAGAGTATTAAAAACTTCACGCGCGCGTGTGTAACATTAAAGCACGTCGCAGGGGCGTAAAATAAAACCAAACCAAGCCCTTTCTTTGTCACACCCCTGAAACTGTATTCGCTCGAGAACTCGCTTATCCCAGTCTCTTTTAAATAACGTTCAGTCGCTGCAACCGGGCAAAATAGAGAGAAGCAGTTCGTGCAATAATTACGCAATCCCCCATCGCGATATATATCCGTCTTACTCTGTGGAATAGAGATCGTCACATGACTTGGAAATGTGATAAATGGTTTCTGGTTTCTGCGGATGATTATAAAGTTCGAAGCTCTGAGAAAATCAGACAACAACAACAGACACATGCACAGGCTCCGGTAACTACAAAGTTACATGCCTCTGAAGTTGGCCACAGACGCGATGTAAAAACCCCACGTTAATGTGTTCTTTTTTCTGTATGGGTTTAGCAAGATGCCTTCGAGCGCCTTCCAACACTCTTTTAACAAGCATATTATATGTGGAGGAGGGTACCGCACTGATGGAATGGGCCCATTCGATTCTGTGATACGGGAGTGAAACTAGGGAAGCCGAAATCGATTATTGAACTATAGTTCAATCATCGATTTCGGCTTCCCAAGTTTCGCTCGCGTATTCACACGCAAGATAAATTGCAATATGAAGACTCTTAGCTGGTAAAACTCAATTACATAAACACCATTGTGTAGCGCCCAGTGCATCAATTTAAAAAAAAATCCAGCATAATACGTCCGAGCTGTAGAACTGTTCAAGACAACCTTATAGGAGGGTTGGTAGTAATTTAGTCTGGCTGGTACATAAGCCCATTAGGATCAACATGTGTAGCGGGGGATTGTGCATTGCGAATATTCTCAATGCAATGCAAATATTCGCATTCAACATTGCGAATATTCGCATTTAACATTGCGAATATTCGCATCGTACATTGCGAATATTCGCATTCAACTTTGTGAATATTCGCATGCAACATTGCGAATATTCGCATTCACATTGCGAATATTCGCATTCAACATTGCGAATATTCGCATTCAATTGCGAATATGCTCATTGCATTGCAAATATTCGCAATGTTGAATGCGAATATTCACAATGCATTGAGAATATTTGCATTTGAATGGGAATATTCCCATTGTAGAATGCGAATATTCGCAATGCATTGCACATGACTTAAATATTAAACATGGGCTTCGGTAGTACGTAGCCCCAATGGGCTTCCGTAGGCTGAAGAGTGAATCCGATAAGTCATTTATTTCAGTGGCATGAATCTGAAAAAGAGATTATAAGAAAACAAAAACTGCAAATCGTCATCATAAGACTGATACAAATAAAGCCATTGTGGTAATAACTACACTACAGCTTTTCAAGACTTCGTATCCTGCGGTAAAGAAATTGGTAAAACAAACAATTGGGAAAAATCAGGAGGACCCACACGCTGATCCCCACGGACATAATCCAGCCGCTGTCTGGCCGAAAGAAAATACAAGTAATGGAACTATATTTTCTATGTTAAAAAATACGCGAGGCCACACGCTGCCGGCTGGCATCACCAATACCCGTTGCCGAATAGGACCTGTATGGCCATTAATTTCTGACTAATCAGTCAATAACCAGTCTTGTATAAAATGGGAAAATACAACGGACCCAAAGCTGCACTAAACACAAGGACGCGGTAGATAAGAAGAGAAACGGAGTGCTCCGACGCTACTCTCAAACTACAAGAAAACCGCAAAGCGGTCAGGGTAGAGGATCCTAATAACATGTTATGTGTCTCTAAAGTCAATCAAAGTGCGATCATTTTAAAAAGACGTACCAATCACGGCATCTCTGTTTCGACGCGGAGTGTAGAAACGCTTTTCTTGTGGTAAATAAAGCCATTGCCTTACAGCAGAAATAAAAACCCCACCAAAAAGATCCCAAAACTAGACGAGAGTCACGAGAGAACAAATAAGTTGCCAAATGCCCTACACCGCCGCATGTGTGCAATGACCTAAGATAATGGACGAACAGGGGGACAAACCACCCTGGATCCTGACCCGAAAAAGCGCCAGTGCCACTACTCAACACGTTTCAAAAACGGGAATAGAAACGCTGAGTTTTCGTGTTATGGTCACTGTCACGATCCAAATTATCGAACACTCCTTGGATATTCCCTCGTCATCAAAACCTAGAATTCTGCATGCAAGTCTATATTGTTTGCTGAATAAATCCCCAAAATATCTAAATCTATGTGATGTAACGGAATCTTCATACTTCCTTTGCTGACAATATGGACAACATTTTGGTTATCGGTGAAATATTTAAGGCAGTGATCTTTCACGAAAGCCAAAAGAGAAAGGAGAACGCGTTTCATGGCTTCCAACCCCCTCCATGTAGAACTGTAACCCTGCTACGAGACAGTCTACATACTGTACATGACGCTATTAGGCGTTTCAGGGATGTATCTCCTAAACCCAGACCCACTTGCGTCTGCGTAACCAATCTTTTGAACAGTATAACCTAGCTTAAAGCATCGCCCGTTCAGACCACGGAGGCGCTTCTCCAAAACATAACTTGTTTAAAACTATCGTCGCAAAGGTCTCTATTCCATGAAGTTGCACCACTTACATCCATGCTAATACATTTGGTGATAATGCGAGCGATATTTCCGAGAAGACACAGAAATAATTTGACCAAGAAGAGAAGCGACCATCCTGACGGGAACACACGATTTTCCAGCAAGATCTTGAAACATTACACTGATGGATTGATGTAATTTGTTTTGGTTGGAGTATTTTGAATAATCGGAATTAGTATCGTTCATTAACCATGTAACGGTCATGGTTGGCGCCCACATGCATTTTTCATCTTTAACGACAAAACCACAAGAAAATTATTCACGTTGGACCTCCTGAGCCATATTTGCAATTTGTTAGAGGCAGTGCCTGAGCCATCGTCTAAGTACATTACAAGCTTCTTGCCTTCGGGGCGCCATTTCTTTATTAAGGTCAGCATGACCTTCGTGAAAATGTAGCATTCTGAACTCAAGCCGAAAGGTATAACGAGGAATTTGAAAAAAATCTCTTGTTTCCAAATACCCCTCCCCCCCCCCCCCCAAAAAAAAACCCCCAAAAAACGAGATGGCCAGGATGTTAGTAGGTAATAAAGGCGGATATACTATCACTTGTACATGTACGTGTACAAAATACGCACACGATGCGTTCACCAACGTGGAATTCAGTGTTAAATCACACGCTTGTTCACAAAAACTGTACATGATTTTGAATCCGCTTATGTACAGTCGTGACACAGTCGTGACTCCTAGATCGCGCTTTTAGCGTTCAAATGCTCGTGGTGAACGCATCGTGTGCATGTGTTGTACATCTTCAGTTGTATCGTGTACGTGATTTTTGGTCTACGTTCGCATCGCAGATCAGACCCATCGATCCATCGTCGGCGAACGCGAGTGAAGGCAAAAGATTCTGGCTCATCATCAAAAAACAGTTTTGGAGGTTCTAAATCAGTGATTCTGAACCCGCAATTGCTTTGGTACAGATGATTTAGAATCCGCAATTGTTTTGAGGCGGTCACGTTTTTGATTGATATAAATATAGAGGAGAAAAAAAATATAAATAAATAGTTATTTAGAAAAATAAATATATCAAATCGAATAGATAATAAAAAAAAAAAATACATAAATCATTAGCGATTCTCAGATGATTAGAGCGAGGTTTCTTTTAAACATGCTGATGAGAGCATACGCAATCTGCGTGAACGAACAACTACGTCCCATCTTGTTAGAACGATGCGTCGGATGTCGGGATCATCTAGACTTCGATCAAGAGGATCATTCGTGTCTGACGATGGAAACGGAAGATATGGTCATCATGTATTTCGAACCGGCGTTCGAACGCGTTAAATTCGATGATGTGATCACGTTTTGGAAGAGATTAGTCTTCTGTAAGAATCGAGACAGGCCCACAGATTCGGAAGAACTGAAATTGGCGCGTAGAAGTTTGACTTTAGAAGACAAGGGATGCATCAAGAAATTATTGCTGAACGAAGCATATGTCTAAGTTTTGTTTTTCGTTGATATAAAAAATAAGGGAGAGTAGAAAATAAAAAAAAAATAAATACACACATAAATTTTTTATCTAATATTAGAAAGAAAAAACACAAAAAAAAGAGAACCAGAAATAAATTGTATCCGACGTTAGTGGACGACGAGGACGAGAAGCCGAACGGTGTTTTGCCGACGGCGCCGTCGCTAGAAGAAAGAGAAAGAGGAGAGAGGTATCGCATCGATCAAATCAATAGAATCCAAGAGTATCTGACTCGAGAGAGAGATTCTCGTCGTTCCCTCAAGAAGAAGTATTCGCGTTTCGTGAAATTCGTCAACGGGATCGACACGACACTCATCACGATTTCCATGGGTTTACACGCGGCCGGCATCGGATTGTTGTCGACCACGGTCGCCATTCCGATCGTGTTGACCATGGAAGGAGTGGCCCTCGCCACCGGATTGTTCAGCACGGTCGGAAACTTTTTGAGTAGGAAATTATATCTGAAGGCTAGGAAACACGACAAGATTTGCGTCTTGGCCGACTCCAAGATAGACACGATATCCGAAATGATCTCTATGGCGTTGAAAGACGGTAGGATATCGGACGGAGAATACTTCGCGATATTGAGCGAGAAAACGAAATACGATGCCATGAAAGAAGCCGTGAGAATCAAGACTCGTCAGATCATCAAGGAAGAGTTGAAGGATTCTCTCGTGGAAAAGGGTAGGAAAGAGGCCAGGGAGGAATTCAGTAAGATGATAGAACTCAAGGGCAGCAATTGAAAAAAAAATATATATATATATATATATATATATAATAAGAACAGAATTTAAAAAAAAAAAAATATAAAATAAAAAAAAACGAAATTAATTTAAATAACTCTTCAAAAAAAAAATGTATTGCGTAAAGTGTAAGAGAGTTACCGAGACGAGTAATTCTAGAGAAGTGCGAACTAAAAACGACAGACGGATGCTTTGTGGAATTTGCGACGTGTGTGGTTCTATAAAGACTAGATTCGTCAAACAAAAGAACGCGAGCAAAGGTAAAGGCATCGTGAATAAAATGATCAACAATCTACCTTTTGAAATGCATCTACCCGGTCACAGTTTCATGGGACCAGGAACGAAATTGAACAAGAGACTCAACGCCGATCTGACTCCCAAATCTTGGAGCAAACCCGTGAATAGGGTGGACGTGGCCGCGTACGATCACAATCTGTGCTACGCCGGACATTCCGACACCAAGACTCGCAACGACGTCTGCGACAAAAACATGTTGGCGAGATTGAGAGGCATATCGAATCCGACCAGGAGAGAGAAGATGGAACGTTCGCTGGTCGGCAATCTGATCGGTGCGAAACGTCGATTCGGATGAGGCGTTCAAAAAAAAAAAGCGCATCTGAAAAAGAAAAGAAGAAGAAACGGTTATTGACGAGCGAATTGGCCGAGGAGTTACACAAACCCATAGTGAGTACATTTCGAAAGAGAAGGGTGTTCGTGAAGGGTCTGGACGACATTTGGTCCGCCGACTTGGTCGACATGAGATCGTTTTCGAGGTGGAACGAGGGTGTCAAATATCTATTGACGGTCATCGACGTGTTTTCCAAATACGGTTGGATCAGAGCTTTGAAGAATAAATCGGGACCTTGCGTCGCCGAGGCTCTGAAGAGCGTGTTCGACTCGTCTTCTCGAAAACCGAGTAAATTGTGGGTGGACAAGGGAAAGGAATTCTACAACAAGGACGTTCGTCGATTGGTAGACCTCTACTCGATCGAAAATGAAGAGAAAGCCAGTGTGGTGGAACGTTGGAATCGAACGATGAAGGAGAAGATGCACAGATACTTCACGGCGAATTCGACCAAGAAATACTTATACGCTCTGAACGGTCTGGTGAAAGATTACAACGAAACGCGACACAGATCGATCAAGATGACTCCCGCGGAAGCTAGCGATCCTCGAAACGAAAAACGGGTCTACGCGAATCTATATCCCGAGAGATCTAAGATCGGGAAGAAGTCTAGAACGCCGAAATTTGCGGTCGGCGATCGAGTGAGAATCTACGCTTATAAGAAGCACTTCAAAAAGGGTTATACTCCTCGATGGACCTCGGAAATCTTCGTGATCATCAAAATATTTCACACCGATCTGGTGACTTACGAAATCGAAGCTTTGGATGGAGAAGAGATCATCGGAAAGTTTTACAAACAACAATTACAGAAGACGAAGTTTTGATGAAGAACACAAAAAAAAAAATTTTTTATTTACTCTCTTTGATATTTTCTTTGTTTACACACATATATATAAGAGAGAAAAAAAATAATAATAAAAAATAATTAAAAACTATTTTTTTAGATAAAGAAAAGCAAGTGAATTAATAAACAAAAAAAAAACTAAAAATCCTTTAAAATGACAAATATACTAGATATAACACAAAGCATAGTGAAAGATGTAAGTATTCAAGAATATGAGGTTCATGAATACGAACCGGTAACCGGGATGAGTTTGAACAATGCGGGAGAGAGAAGAATCAACGTCGAAACTCAAGATCTATTTGTACATCCTAGCGAGAGTTACATAGTGGTGCAGGGACGTCTCACCAAGGAAGATGGGAGCGACTACGCCGACGACGACACGGTCACTCTAGCCAATAATGGCATCATGCATCTATTCAGTAACATAAAATACATGCTATCCGGACAAGAGATAGAATCTGTTTTTCATCCCAGTCAGGCCACCACGATGTTCCGACTCTTGACGTATCCTGATGCTTTTTCGAAATCCAGAGGACTTAATCAGTTGTGGGTGAAAGACACCGTAGGCCCTGCTAGCGCAGGCGCCGCCGCGATATTCAACTATGTCGTCAAGACGTCCAGACCTAAAGGAACGTTTTCGTTCAGGATACCTTTGAAACACATCTTCGGATTTGCAGACGATTACAACAAGATCATGTATGGATTCAAACACAATCTGACGTTGATTCGAAAAGGAAATGACGACGTAATAGTGAGACTCACCGCGACCGATGCGGGTAAGATAACTCTACACAAGATATCGTGGTTCGTTCCGCACGTGGAGCCTATGACGGATGAGAAAACGCATCTCTAGAAGATCATACAATCCAAGAGTAAATTACCCGTGGGATTTAGAATGAGACAGTGCGACACGGCTAGCATTCCTCCCTCCACGAATCACTTCGATTGGAGATTGATGGTGTAATCCGTTTCCGAGAGACCGCGTTTCATCGTGGTCGCGTTTCAGACCGATAGGGACGGGTCTCAGGAAAAGAATCACTGCAATTTGAGAAACATGCAAGTGTTTCTGAACGCCACGAGATATCCGGCAATCGTTTACAACGCGTCGTTCGACAAGAACGATTTCTGCAGGCTGTACAGCGACGCCGCCGATTTTAGAAAGAAGTATCACGGTCTAGACGAATTGATGAGCAATCCCAACATATCTCCCAGCGAATACAAGTCGATGTATCCCATGTTCGTGTTCGACGTCAGTAAACAGAGTGAACGACTCAAGAGTAGCGTGTTAGACATTCAGATCAAGATGCAATTCGATAGGAACGTGCCGAGAAAAACCAAAGCCTTCGCCCTGGTCCTGTCGGACAGAGAATTACAATTCGAATCGGACGGAAATAAGATGTCGATCATTTGATGAGAGACGAGTGTGTGAAAAAAAAATAAATAAAAAAGATAAAAAAATGAAAAGTAATGTGTGATTATTAAAAACAAAACAAAAAAAAAATAAATAAAGTAATGTGATATAGAGAGATTGAACATCTCTCTATATCTCATTACTTTTTTTTTGTTTTTAATAATCACACATTATTTTTTTTTTTTTAATTCATTATTTTCCACGCGTTCACTGTTTGTTCAAAGGATCCAGTTCGATCAGTAGACTCACCACGGAAGTGGCGGCTTCGGGATTATTGGTTTTCGTGACGAAATTAATCCTGTCTCCGGCGTTCACTTTGAGAGGCGTGCCGAATGTGCTAACATTCGCGTGTTGATTCTCGGTCTTTTCGACGCTGTATCTCTTATCACTCTCCACACCATTCACCATGAGATTGATGACCGCTCTGTTATTCAAATCCGAGGAAGCCAGACTCATTCGAAGGATTTCACCTCCCAGCGGCATGGCATATCCCACCTGACCGTGTTTCGATCTGCTACCTCCATTTCCGAAAGACCACTCGGCTTTTCCCTCCTCTAAGGCATCGGACTCTTCGGCCCACACGGTGATCAATTGTCTGGCATATTTGACTTTCTCCACCACCGAAATCAGGGTGCAGGCATCCTTCATGTGCACGGGTTCCGGTAGATTCGTGAGCGCATGTCCGCCTATGTCTAGTTTACCTTCCATGATGTCGCCCTTTTTCCAGACCGAGTTGTCGTCCACGTACTTCCTGCTTACCGTGCTGGAATCGAATTTGGGATCGTGATCGAGACCGAATAAATTGTGACCGTTCATGTTGATGCCACCCTCCATGGTTCCGCCAGATTTTTTGTTCAGGTAGAGATAGTCCACTTGCGATTCTAGGTATTCTTGCGATTGTAACACGGAAGAATCCATGTAGCCCTTGTTGACCGCGGTTGAGTCCGCATCCGTGTTGTCAATCTTCGACAGATTCAATATCTTGTGGAATCCCGCATTCAGATCCGATTTCATTTCACGTCTGTCAGACTTTCTCTGTTCCAGATCTACATAGTGTTTGGTCGCCACGTCCTTGGGATTTGTGGGAGCGGCCACATTCGTTATCTTGTAAGAATTGGCGTTCAATTCCGAGTGCATCGTTTTCGTGACGTATCTATTTCTCAGGTGTTCACTGAATCTCACATGAGAGTCGTCTGCGTATCTCTTGGTCGTGGCATCGGTGGGATCTACGGGATTCGCGACGTTCACCAAACGTTTGGATTTCAGATCGAGATCGTCAGTCATGGTTTTATCCAAGTAATTATCCAGCAGGATTCATTCGAAATCGGCGTTCCCCCTGTCAACGTATTTTTTAGTCGCAGCATCTGCGAGATCTATTGGCTCGGGAAGATTGTAGAGCTTTTTATCGTTCATGTTCAAAGGTTCTTCTCGAGGTTTGTATCTCCGAACGTAACGCTCGTCCAAGTTGGCAACGTCGTAACTATCGTCGACTTCAAACATCTTCCTTTTCTTTCTTGGGTTGACTTTTTCGTCGTCACTTCTACCAAATTTATCGACTGTCATGTTGTTGTGGGATTTTTTTTTTTGTTGTTGTTTAGAAAAAAAATGTGTTCAAAACGCAGTTTATTAAAAAATGAACTATGTCATTTTATTTTTCGTTTTTTTATTCGATTAAAATTTTTTTTAAAATAATTTTTTATCTTTATATATATACTATAAAAAAAAAAAATCTCTCTCTAATGTAAGTCATTGAGAATGTCTTGAAATTCATCTCCTTCAGACCATCTCTTGAGAACGTAGAGACACAGGTGACCGCAAAACACTTGATCTGGTGATTGCACTTGATCCGTGTTGTAAAGAACCATCGATTTGTTGAAATAATTCTTTATTTCTTTCGGCGGCGAGATTCCGTAGCTGTCGAAATAATAATTCTTCTTCCCGTTCTTGAACCACGCCACCCAGTGAGTGCCTTCACCCGATGAATCGTCTAGATTTAAAATTCCGCATTCCGATTGTCGAGGTCTTCTCTTCGGCAAGGCATCTCTGGAAAACACTCCTAGAAAATCTTCGATTTTCAAATCTTTTGCCGCATTCAACAGATCGATGTTGGATAGGGGTTCGTTGGGTAAGACGACACCTTCTACGGATATCTTTATTTTCTTATTCATAAATAAGTATATTTTTTTTTTATTTATTTTATTATAATTCACTAAAAGTGACGTTATTTTTTTTCTATTTTTTTTCTTTTTCTTTTTAAACTAACTCTATCGACTTCCACAATCTTGAATCCCGTCAAATTCCTTGACTTCTATAATCTTGGATTCATCTAATTCTTCTTGATTTTCTGGAATCCTACTAACTTTCTCGATGTCACTATCGATTTCCATAATTTTATGTTCATCTAATTCCTCTTGATTTTCTGGAATCCTATCATCCACAATCGTATCTGGAATCTTATCATCCACAAGCGCATCTGGAATCCAATCATCCCCATTCATATCGTCTAAAATTAGATGCAAACTCCAATGACCGAGTGCCAAAGTGCTTATTTTATCATCTAACATGAATCTCTTGTCGTCGTCGGCCGTCAGCGAAATCTTGTTGACTATTTCGGTATACAAGTCGTGATTTTCGCTTCGAATCGATTTCATAGTCTTATACACCGGACCACTTCCTAACAGACAATCTTTATACTCTTGGAAAGAGATGTTTTTCTTCACCACGCATGCTTTAACTCCTTTGCACTTCTTGATCTCTTCATCATCTTCTAGACGATAAGCATACAGTTTGGGTCTCAAGCCCACGAATTCGACGATCTGTTTACCGCCGCTCTCGTCCTTAGATCACGGGATAATTGCTCGTGTCGAACCACTCGGTCACATCCGGAGATATGTCTCGGTAGACGTCTTTCGTCTCTATCTCATAAACTAAACTGTCCATGTCGGTGAACAGTAGTTTGGCTTTGTCACCAAATTTTCGTTTGACGTAATCGTAGTGAAACTCGTACATCAATCACTTGCTGACATCTAAGATGATCGGTCCGAGATAATACAGTTTGTCGAACTTCAGGTGCGTCTTTTGCATATGAACGGCCACTAGATTTTCGCCGAATATGGTTCGGTGTTTGTAATTGGGTTTCGCCACTAATTTTTTAGCTCTTTTCTCAGACGTGACGAGTCGAACGTCGGTTCTCTTCCTGATGTTTTCCATCGATTTGCCGTACACGCAGTTGTTTATGAGTTTGAAGAAATCTTTTTCAAAATTGTTCTCGGCTCGAGTTCTGAGATTCGTGTTGAGATCGATGTATTTTTTCATCCAAGGCTCTTCGTCGAATCGAATGATGCGATGTATGTCGACTTATTTCATCCCGTAATCGACGTACTGTTTCAAATTCTCGCTGTAGACGATGTAGTTACGTTTGTTAAATAAATTGGGAATGAGTTTTTCCTCATCTCCTTCATTCGGTTCCATTCGTTCGGGAGCCAGCGGATAATCGTTGTGTGGATCGTGTAATTCTTCCGGATAGTTCAAATCGACTTCTAAAATGCAAGGATAGTCTCTCCATTTTTGCATCTCTTCCGGTTCCTTCACCCATTCGAAATTTCCAATCGGTAAAGGATGACTCATAGCCCAACCGTACAGATTATTGGCGTCCCAATACTGTATGTATTTAGTCGACTGTTTCGAATCGAAACATTCTTTCATGTAGGGATTGTTAGCCTCAGAATGTCTGTGAGAGATCATCGAGACGCCACCTCTCGCAGCCATTTCGAACATGAGCAACATGTCCACGTCAGATAATAATTCCAATTGAACTTCGGTGGTCTTCAACAGAGCGTCCCATGCCAGACCGGGTGGGGTGAAATACCAAGCGGGATCCAGATCGTAATTTCGACAACAGACGTCTCGAAAATTTTCGAACACGTCTGCCAAGAGCAGACTGTCGGTCTTCAGATAGAGATCGTGATAATCTCTCATGGTTTTCATATCGAATGATTTCCACACGTTTTTGGCGTGTTCGTAATTCTCGTCGGAAATGTCGGATTCGTATAATTTCGAATAAAAATCATCTTTCGAAGGTAGTGCGGTGTCTTCGAATCTCTTTAGATCATTCATGTAATCGTAAGGATAGACTCCTTTCCTCAACATGACATCTACTCGTTCTCCAAAATGTTCGTTCGTGATTTTAAATTTATCCTTGCTCATGTTATCAACTAATTTTTCCAGAGCGGTCGACATGAATTTAAAAGTGTCGATGAAACGTATGCATCTACGAATGGATTTCGTTTTTTCTTTCAACGTATTTCCGTCGATTACTCCTTTCCTCTCCATGAGCTTCCATTTCGTGAAGGAAATGTATCTTTCTTTGCCGAGATTTTTCATGAACAGATGACTGTCGTAACCCGAGAGATTGTGAAACATCACCGGATAGAAAGCGGCATCTCGATATTTTAAATTACACTTGCTGTGAGCCAGACCGCGATACAGACCCGTGTAATGATCGTGGTCTCTGACCTTCTTATTTTCCTCCGAATTCTCGTCGAACGATTGTCTGCATATGTGACATTCGGTGGCTCTGTTATTTTCGTCCTGCTGCTCTCGCGTGATGATCATTTTCGCCGGAGTTTTGAATTTGTCGTATAACATTTGAATTTTCGATTCTAACCTTTGAGCCACGTCGTCGTCTTCGCGCTGTTTCGTGTAGGTGAAGGGACCCATGTCGTGTTGCGAGTCGAAAGCGCATTTCACGTAAATGCAATAGCCTGAAGGTATGTGTTTTTGATATCTTTCGATGTAACTTTGAAGAACGTTGGGTTGACAGGAACTCATTTTCGCGGTGAAACATTCGAAATCGGCGTACACGACGAATGGTACTTTTAACCTTCTGTTGTGATTTTCAAACTTCACGATGGTGTTGGGTTTGAGCATTTCGACGGCAACACCTTGATTTTCGTTGCAATATTCCTGATGTTTCGCTAATGATTTTTCGCTCTTAAACATGTTCATGCAGTTGCAACATAAAGATATCTTTCCTTTATGTTTATTATTTTGTCTCGACAGTAATCGGCTCGGATGTTTAACCCAACAATAATGACGATTGTCACCATTCAAAATTGATAATAAAATAATCGTCTTTTCTCTTCCACGATACGAAGTCCATCTGAGAGGATAGATCTTTTGATTTTCGTCATCCTATCCTAGGACGTTCACCACTACGGTGGGATTTTGAACCTCGAAACGTTCGATGTGTTTTAACTCTGTTGGAAAAGTCACTCCGGTCCAATCGAGATTTTTAGAAGTTTCCTCGTAATTAGAAACTCTATCGGAGTTTATTTCGACAGGGTATAAAGCGGAGGTGACTGCCCATTTAAAACACTGATCATCTTTATTTCTCACGTTGACCATGGCGTGTTTCTTAGTCAAGAAATACGGTAATTCCAAGTAGGAAGATCCTTTCAACGGTTCGTTTTTAGTCATGTGAATTTCGAGTTTCAACACTTCACCAAACGTCCAATTACTACCTTCATTTTGATAATTCGCGAGAGACATCAACATCTTGTCTTTCATCTTTTCGAAAACGTCCGATAGATCTGAACCTCGAAATATGGATTCGACGTTAGATCTGAAATATGCATTTTTCACGATGCTCTCGCCGGACTTCACGTCGATTTTATTCATTATGCAATGGAGTATCATCTTAATTTTTATTCCCAAGTTCGTGTATTCGCGAAACAAATCCAATACTTTTTTCTTCACCCGTTCCATGAACAATTTCGGATCGACTTTCTTCGACGAGGGAAACACGTCGAAAGTTTTAAAAATGTCTTTGATCGCCCTCTCCCGTTCTACGGGTTTCGATTGGAATAGTTCCGCAACGAGTCATGTTACATATTCTTCTCCTTTCTCTTCATTGATTGCTCGTTGAATTTCGCTCGATATATCTCGTTTGTCTTGAATCTGAAGTGAATCACTCGTTTTCGTTTTAGTTTTTCTTTTCTTTTCTTTGGAAACTTGATGTTTTTCAATGGCTTTTCGTTTAGTCGTCTTCTTATTTTTCACAACCGGTGCATCTTTTGACGTCGTTGCTATCGACATTTCGTTTGCCTTTCTAGCCTTTCGCAAATATTCTTGTATGACTTCAATTTTTTTTGATTTAGTTCTATGCTTTCTGAAATCTGAAATTTGTAATAGATTACAAATCTCGTTTAACTGAGGTATGGTTTTCTCATTTAAATTTACCATTGTTTTATCTGTTTGCTTCATTTGTAAGAATTTTTTTTTTTTGAATTTTGTATTAAATAATTTGTTAAAAAAGTTTTGATTTTTTACTCTATATATATGATAGAAAAAAAAAAAGTTAAGTTTTAAAATTCAATTTTTTTTAATACAAAATTTAAAATAAACATTATTTGTAAGAATTCATAAAAAAACCAAATAATCGATCATGACAACAACACCTAAAAGATGCGGATTGAAATTGAAACGAGACGAAAAGTATGAGAAATCCAGTTTTAATATCTATACATTACAACCACACGATCCCATCGAATTGAATGAGGTCGAGATGGTGGTCTTAGAGTGCTACTACCACAAATATCGAATGTGTTTGAAAGTGGATGAAGCCGCGCTCGATTTGTTTTATGAGTACCAAAGCGAACTGTTGATTAATATCATCGTCGCCGAAGACAGAGAATTCGACAGGGGTGATTTATTGTTGTCCTATGGAAGTTACATATATCCAATAATCTCACCCGAACTCGTGAAGAAATCGGGTGGTGAGAGTGCATTCGCCTATGAAAAAAAACTCAAAAGAGTAAAGATGAACATTCACAACATTTTCGTATGTGGAAAAATGATGAATGTCAACTTGCTAATAACGGACTTGGAAATATAAACAATAGAGAGATTGAAATTAAAAAAATTTAAACTTTTTATATACATATAAAGAGAAAAAAAACTTTTACTAAAAAAATTTTTACATTAAAGAAAATTAAAAATTAAAAAAACAACTTTTTTATATATATAAAAAGCAAAAAAAAAAAATAACAAACTTTTTTTTTAACAAATTATTATTTAAATACAAAATTTAAAATATACATTATTGCAAGAATTCGTAAAAAAAAAAAAAAAAAAAATAATCGATCATGAAGACAACAACACCTAAAAGATGCGAATTGAAATTGAAACGAGTCGAAACGTATAAGAAATTCGGTCATAAAATCTATAGATTACAACGACACGATCCCATCGAATTGAACGATGTCAAGACGAAGGGCTTAGAGCACAAATACGAGAAATATAAGATGCCTCTGAAATTGAATGAAGCCGCGCTCGATTTGATTTACGAGTACCAAAGCGATCTGCAGAACATCATCATCGCCGAAGATAGAGAATTCGACAAGGACGATTTGTCATTGCCCTATGGAAATTACATATTTCCAAACATCTCATTCGAACTCGTGAAGAAATTGAGTGGTGAGAGCGAGTTGACCGATGTAAAAAAACTCAAAAGAGTAAAGATAAACATTCAACACGTTTTCAAAAAAGGAGTAGACACGAGCGTCAACATGCTAATAACGGACTTGGAAATATAAACAATAGAGCGATTGATTTTTAGCGAAGAAAAAATGAAAAAAAAAAAAAAAGTAATGAGATCTCATTTACTTTTTTTTTTTTTTTTAGTTTTCCTTCTTCATTATCATCATGATATATTATAATAACGTTTCCTTTTCTCTCAAATTTCTGCATCGATTCTTCTTCTTTTTCTTTTTTTCTTTTTCTCTGTGATGTGATATGTTCATGGTAACATTTTTGTTTATCCGAATCATAATTATGAACGAATGTTGTGCATCTCTTGGTAACACTCGCTTCAGAAGGTAGTGGTGACCGTGGAAAGCATCGTCTCATTCCCAACCATATATCCCGCACTTTATCTATCTCTTTCCTTAGATATCCATCATTAGCGTCTAACCATTTTTTTATTTCTTCGCTCTCTGGCTCGCGATGTTCGTCATTATCGTCAAATTCATCCAGGTGATAAATTTGTTTCTCCACCTTTTCACCCATTTTAAATATATTATTTTATACTTTCTATGATTTTATATAGTTTATATAATTTTATATTTATAATAACATATCCAAAATCAGTATGTTCTTAAATGGCGAATTCTCACCAAGCAACAAACCCTTGCCGAATCGCTTGACGTTCCGTCCACTCTTCAGAAAGAGACCGTTTCCTCCCAGAGAGTTGCCACCTCTAACGGGTTCTAGATACAATCCTTTACCGCTGTCGTCTACGTGAACGCGACACACGGCTCCTCCCTTCTTCAAAGGGAGCTCCCACGCCGAGAGTCTTTCCGAGAAAGGGTAGCACCTTTGCGGCGAAGGGTAATGCTTTTGTGGCGATTCCTGCCAATAGCGGTAGGAAACCGCCTTTCATTCTCAAATTGTATCTCAATTGAGCGGGACTCAATCTCACCGCCAACCCTCTTCCATCGCGAATCACTTTCTCCATCCTTTTGATTTGACTTCTGGTCCAGGCAATCGAATCCTGTCCGCCTCTCGTCAGATCTTCGTGAGTGAATTTGAATCTCACCGCCTCACCTCGAGTTGTTAAAGCTCTCTTAAGTTTCTTCCTCTGTCCTGCGGATATGTTCACGTTTTTAACCACGTATTGTGTCATAATTCTGTTTTGTTTGGTTTTTTTAAATATATTTTACTTCAATTGTTTCTTGTTTAATAATTATATTAAAATAATTTTGTAAAAATTAATATTACCGTTTATTTTATTTTTGTTATCTATATATATATAATATTTTTTTTTTTTTTTTGCTTTTTATATTTCTCTTATGTGAAATCGTATCGTCACTCTCTCTCCGCAAAGATCTAACAGTTCACCATTTTGATCCATCAACGTGGTTTTGAGACTATACAACGTGTCTAAAATCACTGGTAGATAAACTAAATTTCGAGGTCGCTCCACGATCTTATAACCCGGCGACACATTTGGAAAGAAGGAATAGATCGTCGGCTGAGCGCTACCATTCACGTAGCTTCCGGCAATCACGTCCACGTTCACCAGAATGCTATTGACAGCGAGAATGTCGACCATATTTTCAGATGCTGCGTGGCCTCGATACATCTTTCGATCGGATCCCAACATCTTGCCTATAGAATCGTCCGTGTTGAAATCCACACGAAGATTATCTTCCAAATCCAACATCGTCTGTAAGGTATTAGGATTGAGAGCGAGTCTGATCTTGTTGCTTCCCTTTCCATCCGTCTTCATTCGCATCTGAATGTAATGGTTCAAATCGTCTATGTCGTAACTCCCTTTGGGAATTCGAATCTCCAACCAATCCACTCCGTCGGAATACTTGAACGAGTTATTCTTTTCGGTGACGTTGGGAAAGGAATAATAAGTCTCCAGATTCACCAACGCCATCTCATAACTTTTCTCTCTGTTCAATTCGATGGAAGGTTCGAATTTCGTAGCGAACCAAGTCGAATCGCCACTCACCACGATTTGAATGGATTGTTTCGCAGCCGTATTCTTGGCTATCCGTTCTAACAATTTTCCATGTTCGAACATTATATCTTAATTTTATTTTTTTTTTTTTATTCAAAACTAATTATTTGAAGATTTATTTTCTTTCTAATTTTTTTTATTTTCACGCTCTATCTTATTATTATCACCATCGGGAACATAAAACTTGTCGAATCTGCACCGATATTTTCCACGAATAAATTCGCTCGTCAAATCGATCACGACGAAATTGTAAAGTCCACCATCCCAAACCCTCTTGCAGAATCTCCTGAATTCGACAGCGCTCATGTCGTTTGCGACGTGATCACCGTAGATGTGATTGAGATTCTTGAGATCTTGGCGAAAGAGACACAGAAAATTAGCGTTCTTCCTTATCGTCTGTCTAGGCAATCGAAAATAATTCTGTGACAGGTAGAAACAGTCCACGTTGCTGTGTCGACCACTAATGTAATACGATTCGCATCGGTTCTGTCTCTCCAAAAGCAGATCGTCGAAAATCATGAGATTCTTATCTTCCGATTTCAATTCCCTAGGATCCGGAACGTCGCTAGCGTTCTCGTAAAATCGACACTCGACGTTCGAAGATGCATTTCTCTTCGTCAGCTCCGTCGCCGCGCCGTCCAAAATGGTCGAGAGCGGAGCTCCACACTTGTCGAATTCCTCCCTGCTGTAGAAGATTCTGGCTATGACGTCCTTGGGCAATCTGCGATCCTTGCACTCTCGAAGCAATCTGTATTCGGGTTGAAACAAGCTCTTGCCAAACACGAACAATCTGTCGTAATCCAACCAGTCGGGTCGGGACAACAGATTCATCAACAGATTGGTCTTTCCACAATTCGATTTTCCCACTATCAAACCTCTTATGCTCTTGGGAAAGTACTCGTTATTCGACCTCTTGGTCGCGGCGTCGTTCCAAGACATATCTTTAATGTTCATCTTTTGTTTTATTTTTTTTTTTTTTTTGTCTGTTATTTTAGATTCTTTTCAAACACAAATTTTTTATGTTTTTTTCAAACTCTGTTTTTAATGTTGTTATTATTATTATTTTGTTTATATCGCACCGTCGCGAGTTCTCTTCAATCCGGATCCACTCGTCATTTTGGCTAAATCTTGTATGGGCACCACGACATCCTCAAAATCTTTCCAACTTTTCGACGTTCGCTCTAACGTAGCTCGCTTCGCCGGCAGACTGATCAACTTGTCGATCAACACGTCGGCTGCCCTCTTGCCAGCCACAGAAGCTATCCTACCACTGGCTTCGGAAGCGGCTTTCTTACCCGCATCCAAAGCCGTCTTCTTACCGACCTCAAACGCGGTCGATACGAGTTTTCTACCAGCATTGCTCGTGAACGCTCGCATTATAGAATCGACGATGCCAGAACCGCCTTGAACGTAAGTCCTGACGTATCCCCTGTTCTTTATCACCAACATATTTTATTTTTATGATATATTTTGTGGGTTTTTTTTCACTGGTAAATCGTTTTGTCGTTTTTAAATACTTTTATTATTCTAGTGTAAGAATTTACTGTTTTATTTTTGTTTGTTTGTTTGTTTCTCTCTCTCTACTTATTATTATATTCACATCAATCCTTCAATTCGTTCATCAGCCTTTTATACTGGTTTTTATTCAAAACCTTCTGTCTCAACAATTCGTCAGATATGGCAACTATCTGATTATCTAATCCCGTGTTACCAGCCCGTCTGCTCCCCATCAACAAACTCAATCTCTGAGACAGAGCGTCGGAATCGCTCGGAAGAAAAGTAGTGGTTTTCACCCCTTTGCCGGTCATCGATTCGACGAACTTCTTGTTCGCATTCCATATGGGCTTCACTATTTTCGTCCACTTGTAACCTCTGTTGGCTTTGGGTCTCGTTTTTCTGGCATCGTTATTTCTATTCATGGCGTGGGTCTGGACTAGAATGTTGCCGTAATTGTGGAAATCCTGTTCCGTGTAATCTCCGGGCTTATCGAAAAGGAGCAATCTCTGCAGACCATCGGTTACTTTATACTTATTCGAACCCACGATCAATTCATCATCATCCATTTCCACTTCAGTGTCGCCCACGAATTTCCTACCGCTCGAATCCTCGCGAATTCCATACAACAGATCTCTCTTACCGCCACCATCATCATCGGACGATGCGATGCTATCAGTGGTGATAGTCGAAGCCGTATCATCACTCTCACTCACGTCGGTTTCGATTCTCGTGGGAACGTAATCCGGTGTAGATTGAACGGAATACCGATTTCCAAAACTAGAAGGCAACGAACCCATTCTCAAAGAACTCTCCTCTATGGGTCTCAATTCTTCGACTATCTCCTTCCTGCTTCGCTCTTGACCCTCCGTCACGGGTTTAAATATTTTTGTGGCTTCGCGTGTGAGTTCCATCTCACCAAGACATCTGCTCCTATCAGCAGCCTGAATCGCCTTCTTAGCACTTAAATACTCGGCTAAAATTCGATCTCGGCGTCTAGGATCCATCTGGAAAAACATCTTTTGTTTTAATTGTTTTTATTTATTTTTCAAAATTAAATGTTTAATTATATTTTTTTTATATTTTATGTTTCAAGTATTAAAATCTCTTTCCGTCTTAATATAATATCTGAAAAATATTCACATCTCAAACTCGCTGTGTTAATTGAAGTTAAAAAAAAAATACGTTTTAAACAGTACATGACAAACCGGTTTCTGATGTAACGCATTTTGACAGTAGTGTTTAAATTTTTGTCAAAAGATTTTCATTCATTCACACATCAATTCATCGAGTGTCGAATTAAGAGAAAATCCTTTTTTGATGACTGTTAGACAGTTTCAACACACAATGGAAAACTGATTTTAACAAATCTCATTCTCCGATTGCTATCGTGAATATATTAAAAATTTTACCACTCGAAACCTAACTGAGCGGAAAATGCGTTTTAAACATTCCGATAAGTGTTTCTTGACTTTATTCAAGGAACGCTTAACAGTCAACCTCATTTCTCATAGTGGAGGAATTCTCAAAAAAAAAACCCAAAACTCAATTTTTATCCATCCCATCAACAGAAAACATCAATGTCTATAATACAGACTATATATTCACAATCGACTCTTTTTGAACAAAACACCTCAATTACGATAACGTGTGTTAGTTGCTTACTTCAGGAAGACGTGACTGGGTTTGCAAATTTCCAACACACAGACACTCTTCGTTCAGATCGAGTTTTATTACGAGAATCGAGCGATCCGATCGCTCGATCAGCTGAGTGGTTTTTTTTGAGAATTTTCTCATAGTGGAGGAATTCTCAAAAAAAAAAACCCCAAAACTCAATTTTTATCCATCCCATCAACAGAAAACATCAATGTCTATAATACAGACTATATATTCACAATCGACTCTTTTTGAACAAAAAAACCCCACCACCGCCTCAAAACAATTGCGGATTCTAAATCATCTGTACCAAAGCAATTGCGGGTTCAGAATCACTGATTTAGAACCTGCAAAACTGTTTTTTGATGATGAGCCAGAATCTTTTGCCTTCGCTCGCGTTCGCCGACGATGGATCGATGGGTCTGATCTGCGATGCGAACGTAGACCAAAAATCACGTACACGATACAACTGAAGATGTACAACACACGCACACGATGCGTTCACCACGAGCATTTGAACGCTAAAAGCGCGATCTGGGAGTCACGACTGTGTCACGACTGTACATAAGCGGATTCAAAATCATGTACAGTTTTTGTGAGCAAGCGTGTGATTTAACACTGAATTCCACGTTGGTGAACGCATCGTGTGCGTATTTTGTACATGTACATGTACAAGTGATAGTATATCCGCCTTTATTACCTACTGATGTTCACTAAAAATATCAATGTGATGATAGGCAGAATGAAAGTTAAATTTGAAGAAATAGGAGCCCCGCTCTAGAAAAAGGCTGTTCTTACATCTTCCAGTTCCAATGAGCTCCTTGTACCAGTAGGCTCATAGAACACATTGGAGCTCAGGGGACGACTTGACACTCTGTTTGGCTAGATGTTTATTTACGGCCCTGTTTGGCCAAATGTTTATTTACGGTCCAGAGGTCGAGAATCAATCTCTTCTTACCATTATTTTGACAGGAAACGGTCAAAAGGTTAACTACGATGGGCGGTTTCTCACATTCCTCTATTAAGGGGACGTCCAACCGAACATTGGTCAAATTTCAGGTACTTTTCTCCAGAGTCCAAAAAAGGCCAGAAAGAAATAACCCCAATAAATTATATATCAATTTTGTGGAATGAAACATGGATCAAACAGAAACTAATATTTTTCTTGTAACTGTTACCATGTGGTACAAAGCACTGGATGAACGTCTGCTATGGTATTTAGTAAGAGACCAGATTTTGTACAATAAAATACCTCAACACACTGAACAGTACACATAGATTTTTACAACATTTTGGTGCCAATAGCGATCAAAATCGACGTGGATCCATCTTACACACAATTGCGGTTGTGCAATAAAAAAATTTTAAGTTGATGGCGGTACTAAATTTCACTATATTTGGCGAACAGAAGCAGTTTCTAATACTTTGGTCTTTTTCGAGTAGCAGACTTCAGGCTTGGCAATTTCAGGAGAGCGATTTTTTAGCTCTCCTTACTGCCCTCCTGAAAGAATTAAGGAGAGCGAAAAATTGCCCTCCTAAATACTTTGGTCTGGGATGATTGAGATTACATGTATTATGGTCACATTAAATTTTTGTTGTAAAGCAAAAATGTAATTTAACTTCGAGGTCACATAACATCACGTAATTTCATTTTGAAAGTGGTTTAGTGGTAAAAGGTAATGGCTGCAACCATACCCAAACACAGTTGCAATCATTTGAAGTAAAATGGGTCACAGCAATATTTTTTTTCTGTCAGTTTCAAGTTCAACAACTGACATCACAGTTTGAGGGGTAATTATTCAAGGAATATTGACACTATAATACACTGCCACTACTACTATCCTGTCACTTAAAGCACTTGCACCAGGATGTGGCTGTAGATTCAAGCAGACCTGTTGTCCAAGAAAGTCATACGCCTACCAATACCACCTTCAACCCCCCTTGGAGGGTTGAAGGTGGTAGTGGTAGGCGTATGACTTTCTTGGACAACAGGTCTGGGTACACACACAGGTCTTATCAAGTGTGTGTTCGGTTGTTGAGTGAGACATCTAGATGTCTAAGAGATTTCGCTTTACCTTAGTAAAGTTAATAAAATCACTGATGTAGTCTGTTGGTTTCAGTTTCAATGAGTTTGTTCAACTGGATACTTAAAATGCTGTGTAAAGTTAATTGCTCTCCTAAGCTGATTGAGGAGAGCGATTTTTTGCCCTCCTGCATTTTTCAGAATGCCAGGCCTGAGACTTCATCAAACCTTCTTTATGTCACAAATATATAGTTTGACTACAATTAACTTATTTTTTCGTAAATATACTTTTGTGAGTACTGCAATGTATGTAGATATGAATATATTTTTGTTTTCAAACATAATTGTCCAGTTTTATGTTTTGCTCATCGACAGCAACCAGATAATAGTAAATCGAATCGGTGTCGTTAATCCCTTGCTCAAACTTGCGTAACTTTCTACAGTCTCGGGATTCAACATTATATCTCGCTATTAATACATTGTCAGTTGAATATATTCCTGTAAATGTATCGTGTTATATATATCACATCGGCTCGCAGATTCGAAAACAACAATCAATTGTTTGCAGATTTAAGATCTTTGGAAATTAAATCGTTTCCCAACTTGGCCCAAGTATCACGCGATAAAAACAGTCATGTCCTCCTAACACAATATATATTTCATGATTGTTCGTTTTCCTCTGAGAGTTTTCAACATGGAGGTAATGATATGATGAATGTGCTTTCTCCGGGTGTGGAGTCTTTTATTTACGACTGATACATTAGAAGTACCGATCTATCCCTTGTTATTCTTGTCGGAATCAATTCCAAATATTAGTTTTCTCAAGATCTATGTTTCATTCCAATAAAATTGAAATATAATTCCTTTCTGGCCTTTTTGGACTCTGGAAAAAAATAACTGAAATTTGACTGAAGTTAGGTTGGACGTCCCCTGAAATCTTCACTGAGTAAATCCAAAATTGCCTCATGTACGAAGCTTTTATCTCGGAGAGCTGGGGCGTTATTGGGCATATATCGTGGAGTAGGTTCTATAAGAAACGGTATTTTATAACCTCAGCTGATAACGCTAATTATGAAATCATATGCCCCAATGTCAGTCCAAAACTGCAAGGCGGTTTTCAGTCTGCTTTGCACAAACATTGGAGACTGACCTTGCTTATTTGCATAACAAGCATAGTTTGCAGACTTAGAGTCTTACTGTTCATCCAAACTCAGGCTACAGTCATCATCAATTAAACAATATTTATCTTTTAAAGGGACGTCCAACCTAACTATGGTTAAATTTCAGGAAATATTCTCCTAAGTCCAAAATGACTCTAAAGAAATAACCCCAGTAAATTATGTATATATAGTAAAAGTAAAATAGTTTAAATGACGGGGAAAAACGTAACAAAATATTTTTATTTGACCGGTTTCATTGTTCAATGCATGTTGTCAAAGATTGTTTTGTTATCTTTGCCGGGTATAGTTATATCCTAGTTGTGTGTACATAAATTGCTTGTCTTGACAACACATTTGACAAACAGAAGTTGTCGTAATAGTTTCAATGTTGTTGGGGATATATCCAGTTTAACTTGATTACATTGTTTGGAATACAATCAGGGTGAATGACTAATATCCTTAGAAAAACGGATTATTGTGAATAGGGTAGATACTTATAGATAAGTGAATGCAATTATTGGACTCTATTTAATTTTTTTGGTTTGTGTTTGTTAATAAAATAACATTCTTTGGCTCTTCTTTTCTGTTGATTTTCAGGACCACCCATTTTGTAGAAAGGGAAAACCCTAAGTTTTGATTTTCCCCCTTTGTTGAAATGACCGGATACGTACAGTGGTGCTGTACCCGGGTTGTTCGTGTGTGTTCTATGGAGGTTTACTCTGGACCGAAACTCAGGTTTACCCAATTTAATCTTCCTTACAACCCGCGCATTGTATAACATATATTACATTTTTTGAATTGCATGTCATGTCAGTATTGAGTTTGAATGTAGTCTGGGTACTTTGGGTACTTTTAAATGTTATGGCATCGTCACTAACGACACAGTCACATAATAAACAGTTTGGGCGGTTACAAGTGCTTACTTTAGATGCTCTTTTTAACCCAAACTTCGCCTTTGTCAAAATTCTTTTTAAATTAGAAGGTTATCGTTTACTGTTAATTACTTTGTTTTCTTCAGAATGCCATTTAATTTTCCATCTTGCTTTAGTAAATTAAGATTATGCTGTATAAACGGGGACATGTGGAAGTTGTTAGGGTTGTGAGTAGTGACAAATGTTAGTGTATTCGGATTTGTTGCCCTAAATTTAGGAGTTTTTAGTGTTACTATGTCGACAGACTGTGCCTTTTTATACCGTGTGTTATTAATTTTTGGGGATAATCTCTTTTTCTTAATGCTTCATATATATTCCCACGTGACTGTATTGGGGGTTTTCTATTCAACCACCTTGCAGAGTTTAGAAGACTGTGACCGTTTCTGTAGTACTCAGATTATATTTTGTCCAAGGTCACGATTTGCCTTATATGGTTACAATCCGTCATGCGACTGATTTACCCAAATGTTTTCAAATGGAAGTTTAATTTTGGTGTATTTTTCTTTGGGGTGTTTGAAACACATAGGAGACGAAATGGTAAAATGTGTTTTCTCCAAGTCTTGAGTTCGAAGTCATTTATTTGGAACCTTGTCTTTAGAATTACCGATATATTCGTGATTTTAGCAATTCGTTACTTATGCCATTAGAAACTTGTCTCGTCAAAATCGTGAAAAAATGTCTTCGTAAAAAAGTGAATATATTCCATTTCATTGTACTCTAGACATTATTTTGATTTATCATATGACACGTGCGTTCTGTTCGCTTCAAAACATTCAATATTTTGATTTCATATTGATCAGTGATAAATAAAGCCATCGATCGATTTCACTGGTCAATTTGGAAACTACACAATTTGATTCGCTGAAGAAAATAGAACAATATTCGTACGCACATGATTATAAATAGAACTATTTCAAAACAATAACAAAGCCACGATGTCCGATTTTACGCTGCATTCAAAAGTTCAAATCGACAACGCAGGGACAGCAACCATAATTCGAAAAGTATCGGCAACAACGGGAGATCAGTATGAAGTCGAAATCGATGGAACTGACTTTTGTACGGTCTTATCAGCGGCCCGATTAAAATTACTTTCTACACCACAGTCAAATCCAAATGATGTCCACGGTGATTCACGGCAGACGACAGTTTCTGATTTCGATGCGGATATTGAAAATTTCATTGTGCGACAAAGCAACAAAAACGCTCTGTCAAAAACTTATGACTTAAAAATTCTCAGGGCGTTTCTTCGTTCTCATGGAGAAAACAGAGACATTCAAAATATACCACCCTCGGAGCTTTGTCCCATTCTCTGCAAGTTTTTTTATTGAACTGAAAAAACCTGACGGTACAAATTACGAACCTTCTTCATTGAGATGCTTCATGAGTAGTTTCGATCCCCAACTAAGAAGGTTTAACTACACCCACACCCTAGTTGGAAGTCCACTGTTTGTCAAAATGAGGGACGTGGTTAATGCAAAACGAAAACTTTTGAAGAGGGGTGGCAAGGGTAATAAGCCTCGGAAAAATGATGCAGTTTCAGAAGATGAAATTGAGAAGTTGTGGCAGTCAGGCCAGTTTGGAACCATTTCGCCTGAAGCTGTAATAAACTCTCTTTGGTTTAATAACTCGGCTCATCTCGATTTGAGAGGGTGCGATGAACACAGGAACATGCGCTGGGGTGACATTAAACTATGTAAAGATAGCGCAGGTCAGGAATTTCTAGAATTTACTGAAAGACGAACTAAAACGCGTCAAGGTGAGAATCCAAGGGACGTGAGACCTGTGAAACCAAAAATGTGGTCCACTCCCGAAACGCCAGACAGGTGCCCAATTGAAATTTACAAATTTTATGCCTCAAAGAGGCCTGCTAATTTCTTTAAAGAAATGGATCCATTTTACCTGGCCACACATACCCGACAAGCTTTCATGAAACTGGTAGATCAGTGGTTCAAACGTCAACCAATTGGTGTGAATAAACTTACCTCTCTTATGCCTCGAATGGCTGTAAACGCTGGAATATCCAAAAATGGAAAGCGACTGTCTAACCACAGTGCTAGAAAATACCTGGTGCCTCACACACAAGTCATGCAAATCAGTAGGCACCGTAACATACAGTCGATTAACAATTATAGTCACATAAATCAGCAACAACATAAAAACATTTCGAACATCCTTGCCTGTAGAAACACTGATGACATCGTGCATGTTGCACCATCAAGAGAACGGAGTCCTCTTTGCAATTTGCAAACATCAACAGAAGAAAATCACAGTAAAGTTCTGCATATTTTTGGCGGTGTACAAACGCTGTTTGGCGGAATCATTAACGGTGGAAATATCAAAATAAACGTTTATGGGAAGAATGTCAGCCCTCAGCAACCACCGAAGCGTAGAAGAATAATATATTCTGACTCTGCTCTCAGTGAGAAACATTAAACTTTGGTGAATTCTGTGATATTTTGATGTTGAATTCTAAAATTAAAATGCATGACTGAACAAATAACTTCCCTTGTTTCGAACTTGACCTGGTTTCAAAGGCGGTCTCCCTAAACAGCTGAATCACCTTAAACTATGGGAATCACCCGAAATACCCCAATGGGAATCTCTTCTTATAAAATTCAGACGAAGTCTTTATGAAATAGTTTAAGTCAATTTTTATAACTTCGCCCCTGGGTTCACCAATCCTTTTTTACGGGTTTATTAACATCTAACATTAACTTGATTAAGAGCTTTTAAATAGAAACTGCAATACACAGCATCAGCATAGTCATCGTTTGACATGTATGTGGTTTTGTGCTCCACGTTAATATTTTCTCTTCAAAATGTTATGGTCGCGACCTCCATTCCGATATCGCAGCCTCATATCATAATATTATAAATGTTAAGGGTATTTTCAAAATTTCCGGGGGTTTTAGTGTTTAGGGAGACCCTTCAAATGTCCTGCGTCTGTGACGTTGTGCGAGGTGGGAGAATTTGCGGTGCGTTCTTTATTAAGGGTGGCTTATATTGTATTAAAAAGTCACATTAAGTTCCAATACCACACATATCGTAATTTTCTTTTTATTTTGGACATTATTGGAGTACGCTTTTATTGACGGTGCTTATAGAAAACAAATCCAGGCAAAAATAAAGAACTATATTTTTCCTGCGGTGAATTTACAGTACGATGAGCGATGCGTCTCAGTCACAACGCTTTTCGAAGTTGAAATTCCTTTGATTTAACCATTTGTTGCAGAATCATTCGTGTTATTTGTGCATGTGTGAGTCATATGATAAATAGAATATGAAATGAGTGTTTTTTCTCATATAATATTTATGAAACTCGTCCGCATTTTCCGTTTGCGCTCGCCAGAGGCTCACCCAAACGGAAAATTCTTAGACTCGTTTCATAAATATTATATGAGAAAAACACTCATTCCATATCCTCTATATATGATATGACTTCGTTTAATTCTTTTGTCAGTAATTTGGGCACGGGTAAAAATTAGAAAAAATTTTCCAAAGTTTTGTTCGACGACTCCTTAACAAAATCAGCCTAGTTTCGATTGTGTTGCTGTCTTGTTGAATGGTCAGTGGTGTCTATAAAATTTGGAAGCTCCACGTGTGAAACAGGAACCGTTGTTGTAGATTGGTCTTGTTTACAGACCCCATTGTCTAAACACTGTTGTTGGTAATCCGCTTGGCGGGTACTGGAAGGACTGAGGTTCACGAAATGAATGGTCGACAGGAACAGGGTAACGTCACATGAGTGCTCGAATGTCCTATGTCCCCTAGGGGACGTAGGACATTCTAGAACTCAGGCGACGATAAGCCAAAGAGGAATGAACACTGTCAGCATAAGGATATTTGGATTTAAAATCTTTCTTCATCTGTCTCTCTTTCCGTTTCTAAGTGGCTCTATTTCCGGGTCGACACAGTAGGCTAAAGAAGAATGAAGTTGTTTGTTTTAGAATATTTGGATTTAAAAAAGTCTTTCTTTTTCTGCCTCCCTTTCCGCTTCCAATAGGCCCTGTTCTCGGCTCAAATAATTTTTGCATCATCATCGGAGTAACTAGCCACTGGTTGAGACTTGTAATGCTGACAGGTGGCGCAACCCTTCTCAGAGGAAACTGCGGTTCGGATGTTACGTTTCTTATTTTTCTCCTGTATATTTTCTCCCAGATCCTTGGAATATGAGTATTTCTCTCTACCGAAGGCCCACAAAACTTGGGAAACGTCCTCCAAAATGTCAAAATTAAATGTGTATTGTCTTTTGTTACCCTCAAATTCCCACGAGTACTGGACCTCTTCTCGTATACTTTTCACCTCGGCGGTGGGAGTTACTCCAATGGATGTAACTCCGGAGTTAAACTGTCAAACTTTTCGGCCACTTTCACCTCGATGGATCGTTCAATGTTGTCGCTCTTTTTCTTGAACCTTTACTCAACGTAACGGCCCAAACCAGCCAGCGCTATTCACAAAAATCACCATTTAATATTCAATATTTTTACATTTTTCGTCTCAAAAACATAGCTAGTAACTCCTGTTTGGAGCGAGCTCGTAGAACAGGAGAAAATAATTCCCCTCAAATTCGCCAAGCTCAAACGAAGGAAATAACATTTCTTTTTGAAGTAAGCCACAATTTAGAGAATTTTCTCTTCTCGGATTCTGATGCAATTTAGCACACTAAAAATAATACTTTGTTTCAAGTTCTTACAGCTGCTTTTGATATTTGATTTGATGCTTTTATCCGGAACAGCGCCCAATTTGGGCGTTTATCTTAAACATTTAATATCAACTTCTTAATCAAGACTCCCTCTTTCAAATTTGGGAAAATCACATCCAACGAATAAATATCTAAAAATTGGTACCGACAGAGTAAATTCGCAGTGACTGTAGTCGTATTTTCGTTATTGAGGTCAACGTAACAAAATATTTAATCATATCTCATTTTCATGCATTTTGGGGGGTTTTAGCATGCTGTACAACACAACATAGTAGTAGATAGCTGGGCCTTTTGTTTAGTTTTTCGCTTTATCACAATTTTTACGTTTTATTACTTTCCAAAGTGTGATTTACTGGGATTTCCGGGTTTGATTATAAACGATAACTTCCCAAGTGAATTATGCAATCAACAATTGTGGTATGTATCCATGCGCGCAAACGAAGACGCTTTGCCGTGGGTGTAATGGGACTTAATTGCGATTTTTTTTTTTTTTTTTTTTTTTTTGCTTTTTTAACCCTTTACCTAACATGAAAAGTCCCTACGACACTTGCAAAAAAAAATTCTTGAATAACTATTATTTTCATTTTTTGTCTCAAAAACATAGGTTATGATCCCTCAAAGGAACGACCTCGAGGAGCTCGTTCCAATGAGGGGTCATAAACTATGTTTTAGAGACAGAAAACGAAAAAATAATGAAAATTAATTGGCGATTTTTGAGAATAGCGCTGGTCGGTTTTGTTTAGCCTTTACGTTAGGCAGAGGGTTGAATAATATAATTATCGTCAATAATGAAAAGTAATAAACAGAGTAATTGCTTGACTGGACTGATTACGTGGAATAATTCATTCGAGGCGAGGGACTATATTGTAAAATACCCGTGCGCATTCACACACTCGTGATTGTACAACTCCCTCAACTCTCATGAATTAGTTCACGTAACCAGTTCAGTCAATCGATTACTCTCTATTTAACGTCACTTCAAATTTTGGTGTCTTTTCAGGTGTTTTGTGGCATTTTTCATTAAAATGCCGATTTTCTAACACGCATAGCTCTCTATTAATAAAACACACAATCACGATGTCTCCGTTAAACATAGTTGTTACATTGTCCAATTTCAAGCTTAACCCAAAATAACGTCAAATTGACGTATTTTTAATGACTGTTTAATATGAGTAGCGGTGAAAAGTGAGTCAGTCGCAATCGACATGGTGGTGTTGAGATGTCGATGAGAGGCAGTAATTCACTGAAAAAGGTGGCTCCGAAAATGATACAACGACAACATTTTTAATTTAGGGGTGAGAGGTACACTGTACGTTCGTCGGAGCCTATGCAGGGTCAAGTTCACATTTTCAGAACCACCCGTTAGAAGAGACACGGAGGGAAAATGGTTTTACATTTTCGTCAGTTTTTCATTTTGACAAAAAACTCTCAGAATCTCTGATATTCCGTTCATTTTGCAGGGGAAAATTAAAAACATTCACATTTTCTTGTCGAAATTGCACGATGTTGTTACAAAATCGAGCATGTCTCGAAAAGTGCAGTATTTTACTGTACAAATCGTACAGCGATTGTATTAAAAATCGCGAACTATGAAAAGGGTAAAAATAGTGACAGAAACTTTTTTCGATTTCGTCGGCGCATAGTCAATGGGTGATTTGAAAAAGAAATGTCATTTGCGCCGAGGCTAATGTAATCGAATGAAGCGAAGAGGATAAATATAAATATATTTAAAATAAAAAAGTCAAGAAAAAATTGAAAACAAATCAGTTAAATAAATTTAACAGAAAAAAATAAAATGACATTTCTGAAAGACATAGCTGTCAAGAAGACAGAGTAGACGATGCAACAATTTCTCGAACGGAAAACAAAAATTTAAAAGAACGATATGGCGAGACGGATAGGGGATGTTGGGTTGAAGTACGCGACGACTAAGGTATTCAGACCAGTCATTGAAACGAGGGAACGAATTAAGAAAGAGATCTCGGAGCTATGAAACCCATAAGAGAAGGTTCTCTGCTAATGGGCAAGACGGGAATTCTTCCAGATTTACGACTTGACGAGACCGCGCCAATACGTTTTCTTGGTTATAGTCCTTTGGAAATAGAGACCGATCCTAGTAGTGAATCGGCAACTAGCGCTGCTTACTACAACTGACTAGCACGTCACTGTCTAGACTGAAGAATATCCGGAATTATTTGACCGAATCCACCAGGCACAGACTCGACCTACGATTTTCGTCATGGAACGGATTGAAAACTCTGTTTGTGTGATAAGGAAGTACACCTGCATGGCGACAACCTGTACGTACGAAAGCTATCCAAAACTATAGAATTTTCGCCTCTTTCTAAAACCTCATTCTTTTAACAAGGACGATTACAAAACTTACTTTAGTCTTCTGGTCAAGACAAACGCCATAAGAATGAATAACAACCCTAACGAGAAGAGACCATGGTGAAACCTATATGGGATGAAAATAAGGCATCCGCCAGTTCGGTCCTCGGACAGAGAATGGTTGTCGATGGTAATAGTACTACGACGATAATTCTTTGTGATCCTAGCACAATAATAAATAGATTAGAGCTCTTGGGGTCTTGTGGAGAAATCGAAAATTGGAGAGTAAGAAATGAGATAATGAGTATATGCGACGAGTTGTTAGGGCAAAGAGGTTATAAATAAAGACGGGTATATATCATTGGTGAATGTTTTAAAATTATGAAACGATAGTAAATAAAACAACTAATTAGAAATCGATAACTAAATTAAAGTAAAAAATATCAGTGATAAAGAATAGAGAATTTACTAGATCATACATCTACGGTAGATGAGACATTGTAGAAGGCAATTTAAAAAAAAATATCAGAAAAGAAAATGAAATCTTTCTATTTTTCATTAAATGTTTAATCCTTTGGAATGGCATCGTTTTTGTGTACATTTACAGTGAGATTGGTCAGTCCAATACCAATATACAAGGAGGATTAAATAATAACTGCAGTCTGTAGCCGGCTGGCTGCAGACTGCAGTTATTATTTTATCATTAATGCCCAGTGTATAGACCTCTTATAATGAAATAAAAATGGGACGAAGTTATGTCTTGGATTCAAAATCGGTCTTACGATTTCAAAGGGTTAAACAATAACGTTTATGGAAACGAAAATAGACGCATCCACTTCCCGGGGTTATTGGAAGGAGAAGGGTTCGTATATACAAAATGCTACTTTTGTTCTCGTGAGTTCTCCAGGCGTATTCGTAATACCCGAACGTTACGACGATTCGACAGGCAGAAAATTCAAATGTCGGCCATGATGCGAAGAAGGTGCGGTAACTAACAATGCTTCTTCATCGTATGAGTTGAAAAAGAAGGACAAGTTAGGCATGATATCTCACTCTCACTTCGTAGAAAGAATGCGAAGAACACCCACCTGACTCTCAAACAAAGAACAAGATACTCGAACATTCTGAAATCAGGTTCATGTTAAAATTGTTACCCAGGAAACAAAAATCGAAGCTCGGGATTTAAAGTAATTTGAAAAAAACATAAAAACTTAGTTTAAAAGAGCAATTTGAAAAAATAAAAAAACACAAGGAAACCTAATTAAATAAGAAAAAAGAGATGGAAATTGAAGGTTTATCGTATAATAAAATGACACCCATGCTATTGAATCATCCAATCTTCCTGGGAAGTATATGAGCTTTGATTGTGGGAAAATCGAACTGCGGAAACCGAATTTGTTTGGAATCTGTTGTTACTTTCGGAGTGGTTGGATTATGAAAGTTATTCGTAATGAACAAGGGTATCTCTCAATCCAAATAATACACAGAACGACACACGTGAGTGAATGGGTTAATCCATAAGGCACAGATGCCAGCGTGGAAGGATAAATCGAGAGGCCACAGGCCACGAGTTTTATCCTTCCATGATGGGACTAGTGCCACATCGATTAACCCATTCACACGCATGTGTCATTCTGCGTTTATTACATGCATTCAGTCTATAAAAGCAATTATTAGGACACTCCACAATTTATTTGAAAACAGTTACTATCACCAAAAAGAACACATTTTATCGCCAACATAATTTGGGAAAGGAACCCATTTTACTGATTTTAGCTATCACTGTTGATTCAAATTGTAATTGCGGCGCACGATTTGTAGAAAATTCCAGTGAAATTTTGCTCCATTTAAACATAGTCTGTCAATAATTTCCGTTCCACGCATATGTGCAGAACAGATTTTCATTTTCCGCATGGCCTAGTGTTGCTGTAGATGGGGATTACATAGAAAAGACGTGTAATAAAAATTATTGCGTGGAGCTCTGATCGAGAAAGGATGAGATGGTGAGAGTTTCTGATCGAAAAATTGAAATATTACATCTGACGCTCTTGCACGAGATACCGGGAGTGCTCAGGAAAAAAATTGGATGACTTGCCCGACGCGGAGTACGTGCCCGACCATAAAGAGGTGAAATCGGAGAATAAAATTCCAATGAATTTCGAACGTCTGTTGTTGGAAAAACGGAATAGATGTGAATCATATTTTATCTTACAATCAACATGTATTTTGTCTGTATTAACTCTGCATCTGTCGTGTATCCGACCCCCTGATACAGATGTTTGTATCAGAGGGTCGGATACAAGCACGTTCCTTTCGCGTGAGTTCCATTTTTTTTCTTTTTGTTCATCCATACGAATAACTAGTTCGTTATATATTCGTCTACATTCTTGATTTATCCCCAATATATTGTAAGATAAAATGATTATTACCATTATGTGGATGTACAAAATATGTATCCAAGTCTCGCTCTGGGTTCTACGGGTAGATCACGACACGTCTTCGACTCGTCGTGATCTTCCCTTATAACCTGGAGCTCGACTCGGATACATATTTTGTACATCCACATAATGGTAATAATCTCTAGATATTCGAGGACGTCACCACAATGCGGATTGTTCCTATCTGTCTCAAAATTACCTAGATAGACCATAAGAGAGAGAGAGAGAGAGAGCTAATTTTCTGTGCCTGTTTTGTCAAGATCTCAAGAATTTAAATTACATCTAAGACGACCACGTAGCTAACGGCATTAGCAAACAAGTTTGTAAAGAGGTGTGGGATCGAGGACTATAAATTTCGTGGTTATCGGTCTGACGAGTGACAAATACACTGGAAAACAGAGGAACAGATTCGACCCCTTTTATATTCGATATATAGAGATTATTACCATTATGTGGATGTACAACATATGTATCCGAGTCAAGCTCCGGGTTCTAAGGGCAGATCACGACGCGTTGAAGATGCGTCGTGATCTACCCTTAGAACCCGGAGCAAGACTCGGATACATATTTTGTGCATCAACATAATGGTAATAATCATTTTATCTTACAATATATTGGTGATATGTCAAGAATGTAGACGAATATAATACGAACTATTTATTTGTATGGATGAACAAAAAGAAAAAAAATGGAACTCACGCGAAAGGAACGTGCTTGTATCCGCCCCCCTGATACAAACATCTGTATCAGGGGGTCGGATACATGACAGTTGCGGAGTTAATACATACAAAATACATGTTGATTGTATGATAAAATTAAATAAAAAAAGCAATAAAATAATAATTATAATAATAATTAATCACAAGGTGTTATACGAATTGTTGGAAATGATAGATGAGAATACGACAATGAAAAGTTTTTTTCAAATTTTAGCAAGAGATAACAAAATTTGTTTCACTGGGTAATCCAGTCCAGTACTGGAATTGAAAAATGAGAAGAGATACAAATGGCATTGGTGAATCACGAAATGTACTATTCGATTCTCAACATAAATGAGAATAATAATTTGTTCAAATGAGATTCGCATTCCGAAAAGGAGATGCAACACTTTGCACGAGCTCAGTAACATGTACAGCGCCTCAGAATATGGTTCTATATCTTCTTAACTATAATTTTGGCGCTATATAAATGTGTATATTATTATTATTATTATTATTATTAACACTTCGTTGAGACCAGAATGAAAATAAATGGTCACGGATCGATTAAAATAACTACCAATGCAAATACTTTTTGAACGCCACTAGGCAGGCGAGCTAGTTATCGAGGGGATTTTAAAGTGTATGCTACTTTGGTGAATTTGTTAGGATTCGTTCTAAAAGTATATCAAGGTCATGTAACATCCAGAAATGTGGTCGAAATTCTCACCGTCAATAGCATTTTCGTAAACGTCGACATCAACGCTGAAAGGTTCGTCAATGGCTGTGCACAGCCCACGATCTACTCCTTTTCGGGACGTTTCGCTGGGCTACAAGATTGAAGAGCAACTTCGAAATTTACTCTATTTATACGTATTGTTGGACACCATATATAGCATCGAAATTATGTTTACGAAACAAAATGACGAGTAATTAGATATTCGAGCAGAATATGTGATGATACGATTTTCATCAGAGTGCCCCGAGTCCTAAGCCAGTCTGGGAGCTGTAATCATACCAAGCTAGGCCCACACGTAATGTTTAGAAATGACGTTTTGAATTTTTTCAACAACGTCGTACAGGAGAAGCATATCGGTTTTCAAATATAAATCTTGGTAATCTCTCATGGATTTCATATGGAATAATGTCTACACTTTTTGACCGTGCTCGTAATCGACATCAGAAACACGACCGCCTAATAATCGCGAATAAAAAAATATTCTCTGTTGGGAAATGAGGTCTCATCGATTTTTTTCCAAACCATTCGTGTAATCATACGCATTGAGTCATTTTTCAATGCTCTGTCTAATCGCTGCTTATTTTTAAAACGTTTGTCATGATTTTAAATTCCCTCTACTCGAAATTGCTGTTTAGTGTTTTAGAGACTGGCAGACATGAATTTCTGTTTTTGAAATGTATTTCTCGCTTGAAGCCTCATCTGCTTTTTCATTTCAAGGTCTGTTCATTTATTTTTTCGATTCTATCAACGATCGTCCATTTTACGAATGAAATGTATTTTTCTTCGCAGTTCGAGATACATTGGACATTCCCCCCACTAATGCAGAGATTCTTCACGAACATATGGCTGTCTTGAGCCGACAGATTGTAAATTATCACTGGAATAACTTGGCATCTGTATACTTTAGACTGCAAATACTGTGTGCGACACCTAGAACTTTACACGTGTAGTGATCGAATTCTCTCACTTTCTCGTATTTGGATTTCAAATTTGGGTGCACGATTGTCATCAGATGTGACATTCAGTAGCGCTGTTAAATTCTTTCTCTTGCTCTTACCCTGGGGTTTTTCTTTTGATATTTTTCAATATAGCTCTGATGATCGTTGAGCTGGCACAAACTCATTTTACTGTGGAGGATTCGAAATCCGCATACAACACGAAGGGTGCTCTTAATTTCCTTCTGTAATGTATAAATTTGAAGAAAGTATTACTTCTGGGAATTTAAAGACGACGCATTGATTTTCGCTCCATTAGTTCGCGTGATGTTTCAAAGATTCTTAACTGGGGAATGAATTCAAACAGCTGGAACAAGAGTACTGTTCTCCATTATGTTTGGTAGTCTGATTCGACATTAACTGACTTCAATTCTAATTATTGTCTCTCGAAATCAAAAATACATTTTTTTTCTCGTCATTCTTGTGCAAACTCATTCTCAGCAGAAATATCTTTTGACTAGAGTCGCCGTATCCCAAGATGTTTATAGCAAACGTGGGATTTCTATTTATGAAATGATCGATGACTTTGTAATCACATGGGGAAATTTATTTACGAATAATTTAATCATTTGCCCCGCCTCTGCATTTGATTGGTTGAAAGCATACAGCGTGAAAGTCGTCAAAATCATTTAAACCAAATCACGCAATGATTTGGAATGTCTACACTCTGGAAGCCCCGCCCACTCAATCCAATTGTCACCGTGAGGGCGTGACGGCAGACTGATAGATGGATAACAAGCTTGTAAACAAAGATCAATGATCGATTTTTCGTCGCCTCCAGTCTGCGAGAATATAATGATAATTTCTCGGGAACAATTGAATTTAATAAAATATACCGAAGTGGGAGACGAATAAAAGATCATACATCCAAACAGATTTTGGGGGAACTTAAAAAAAATGTTTTAATGATATTGTTACGTGACTTGCTAAATATCTGTCGTCTGCCATCGAAAATCAAAACAACAAACAATTTGACAATGATTGACCTGACCTGCTTGTGGCACACTTTCCTGAGTTTGACTGTTGTCTTTTGCGAAAATTAAAAGTTTTTCATTCACGTACACATAGTTTTTAAATTTTAATATTACAGCGGGATTAAATTATAAGAAATAACTGTTGTTTTCCTTCGATTTATGCGATATAAACCGAAAATTTTCAGCACAAGCTTAATCATAACTCGCTACGCGAGTTATGAAGCTTGTGCTGAAATTTTTTGGTTTATATCGCATAAACCGAAGGAAAACACAGTTATTTCTTAACCAATCTAAATCTTTTTTACAAGTTTCGTTATAATTTGAAAATCTCTGCACATGATTCTTTCTTTTTACGGGATGCACGGTAGGCGTAACATCCCATTTGAAGCTTTGACTGACTTCTTTAATTTCCACTTTGATTATGGCTTACTTCTTACATAAAGTAAAGTAATATTATATGCAATGACGTTTGCAGCGGATCGAACATGTCTAAATGAATCTCTTACCCTTTGAACCCTGGTGGTATCGTCCGTGTCAGTTGATATGCAGCAATTAGAAGAGTCCATATTCATTATTTGATGGTAGATTAATCATTAGTTTCAATGTGCAATCCCGGGGCTGCACGTTGAAACTTTTGATTGGTCTACCCCATACATTCACTTTGCAGCCATCCTCCTCAATGAAATTGTGGCATATTATGTGCCTGGACTAGAAAAAACGACCGTTGGGGTTCAAATGGCTAAATTCAAAACTTTTCGAAATGTCCAACTGACACCCTCGTGTTGATAACTGTTTTCAGATTCCAATATTGTTTCTTTCAGTTTGTTGGAAATATCAGACACTGAAGACGTTTCTGTCACGACTCCGGTGTAAGATAAAAGATAAGGCGTTTCTTCTTTTACGACTTTACTGGTTAATATGTCGACGTTTTCTATTCTACACATCAATATCATTTTCACATTGATGCCCATGCTTGGATTTTGATGCAAATCACACTGAATTTTACCTCTTTCATAAAATCCCGGAGCTGCACGTTGAAACTATTGATTGGTCTACCCCATACATTCACTTTGCAGCCATCCTCCTCAATGAAATTATGGCGTGTTATGTTCCTGGGCCGTAAAAGCGACCATTGGTGTTCAAATGGCTAAATTCAAAACTTCATGAAATGTCCAATTGACACCCTCGTGTTGATAACTGTTTTCAGATTCCTATACTTTTTCTTTCAGCTTGTTGGAAATATTGGACATTGAAGATGTTTCGGTCACGATTTCGGTGTAAGATAAAAAATAAGGCGTTTCTTCTTTTACGACTTTACTGGTTAATATGTCGACGTTTTCTATTCTACACATCAATATCATTTTCACATTGATGCCCATGCTCAGATTCTGATGCAATTTTTCCATCACATTGGATTTTACCTCTTTCATAGAATTGTTGGGCATGAACTTCTTGTGGTCTGTGATGTCAAACTACTTAAAAAAATCTTTCGGATTCCAATTTGTTGTATATTGTATCATGTAAGCTATTACTGCCGTCTTCGGATTTGTCGAGTTTAGTCGTGACTAAGTTTATGATATTGGTTATTTCATCGTACACAATCTTCTCTAAACGAAGAAAAGATCAAAGCCAGTTTAACTTTTGAGTTTCTGTCACTGGGTGTTTCTTCTTCTCACTTCCACGTCGCCATCGTCCCCCCCCCCCCCCCACCTCTCTCTCTCTCTCTCTCTCTCTCTCTCTCTCTCTCTCTCTCTCTTACTTCGACTTTGGTTTTGCTTTTCGTTGTCGCATTATCTTTTGTGGTATTCTTCCCCCGGGAGCACACATTCTTTCATTTAATTTCAATTCAATTTAGAAAAACACTTAAAACCCATTTCGCATGTATTCAATTTTAATTCAGACACGACACTCTCGGAATGTCGAGATTTTTAGTGTAATATTTTTAAATTAGGGTAATTTACAAGCTCGGAAATGTACTATATTTTATTAAAAATCTTTCTGAATGTTGCTTTTTAATATTTTTTTAACTATTTTTTCTTTAAGGAAGATCTTTGTTATATATAATATAAGAAAAACAAAACAAAATACCTTTAACTATAAGAAATATCGTTAACTGCATTTTATTTTAAAACAAGACAAAACTATTTTAAAAAGGCTTATTTTTCCATTTGATCCTATTCTTGTATTAAGTCGTATCTTTTATTTTCAAACGAGGTGTTACTTTGCCTTTGGTTTTATATAAACTTTCACTGACTTGATCTGTCTTTCTTATATTTTGTACCATTTTTGGGTGCGTCCTCTCCGAGTTGGACTACGAGATCTTGATCGATTTTCGGATATATAGAGTAATCGCTTGACTGGACTGGTTACGTGAAATAATTCATGAGAGGTGAGGGGCGTTGTACAAACACGAGTGCGCGAATGCGCACGAGTATTTTACAATATAGTCCCTCGCCTCGAATGAATTATTTCACGTAACCAGTCCAGTCAAGCGATTACTCTGTTTTTTACTTTTCATTATTAACGATAATTATATTATTTAACCCTTTGCCTAACGTAACAGCCAAAAACGGCCAGCGCTATTCTCAAAACTCGCCAATTAATTTTCATTATTTTTTTCATTTTTCGTCTCTAAAACATAGGTTATGACCCATCATTGGAACGAGCCCGTCGAGCTCGTTCCAACGATGGGTTATAACCTATGTTTTTGAGATAAAAAATTAAAATAATAGTTATTCAAGAATTTTTTTTTTTTTTTTTTTTGCAAGTGTCGTCTGTTTTTCATGTTACGTAAAGGGTTACAAAAAGCAAAAAAAAAAAACAATGAAGTCCTCATTACACCCACGGCAAAGCGTCTTCGTTTGCGCGCAAGGATACATGACCCAATTGTTGATTGCATAATTTACTTGTGAAGTTATCGTTTATAATCAAACCCGGAAACCCAGTAAATCACACTTTGGAAAGGAATAAATAAAATTACTATTGACATAGTCAAATCACTGTCATCGAAATTTTTCTTTCGTTTCTTCATGATTTCCACAACTCCTCTGCCAGAGCTAAAAACAATTCTACTTGTTCTCCATTTAATTTAAATGGAATGGTATAATTCGCATATTTATCATACAAACCTTTAGTATCAAGATCTTTTAATTCGAGATTGTAAGTTTCCAATTGCAAAACGTTACTGTTAAATTTCGTTTATGGAATTACTTTGCATGGAGTTTTAAATTGTTTTTTCTTGCAGCTGTTCTCGTGGCTGTCTCTTTCTTCCTTTCGATGTTTTATTTAAAATGATGGGATTTTTTTTTATTAAATTAATTACTTTTCTTGATTTTTCTCATATACTTACAATTTTTGTTTTATATTTAGTAGTAGTATTTTTTTATTTTCATTTTTATTTCTCCTTGAGAGTTTTCAACTTTTGGGGTTTTTGTTCTCGTTTATTATTCTTTTTCCTTATTATTCCTAGGAACATTTCGATAACATATTCTAGCCGACGTCGTCGGATTTCCTTTTTCTTGCGGTATATAAGGTCTGGCAAATGTTACAAAAATAACATCATCGTCCTTCTTTATATTACAGTATATCACGATTTCGTAAATACGTTTATGCGTTTTAGCAGAAGAAGAAGGAGGTGTTGCCGTCATCAGTGGGGCAGACGATTGTAAAGATTTTTTTCCCCATTTATTCATAAATATATCATCAAGCGATTATCTTTTTCAAAAGTATCTATTTTATTTTTCTATTTCTTTCCCAACTAATACGTACATTTTTCGCCAGACTTTCTGTTAGTCTTCGGAAGTATGGACTTTCGGAACTCCAAGGTCTCTTGTTACCATCAACATCTGATCTTATTTTCCCAACTCACTATTACGTCTTCCATATTAATCATACAAAGTGACGGGGGGTGCGGTGGCTCAGTTAGTAGAGGTGCAGGCTGCAAGCCGAGAGGTCCTCGGTTCGAATCCCACCTGCGGCAACCGCGTTGTGTCCTTGGGCAAGACACTTCACCCCGATTGCCTTCATGGGGGCACGATGACGCTGTGTACTGAGGCGTACTGCACGTCGATGGTGCGCATGTCTTCAACCAATCTAACCCTGCCTGTGCTGCGGTGCAGAGTTCAGAGTTACGATGTTGGAGAGCTAACAGCTGCTCGTCGTTGCTCGGTGGTTCTCTCCGGGTACTCCGGCTTCCTCCACCCGTAAAACTGTCACGGTCACGATTAGCCATTGTGCATAAGTATGTGACCTTAAACACCAATAAATAAATAAATATAACATACAAAGTGACGGTAAAAAACACCTAAGGATAGCGTCTTCGTATTCCGTAGTCTGACAGATATGCCTTTTCTGATCGCCGTAGTTACATTTGCAACCAAGGCATACTTGCTCAAGACTTTTTTTTCCACGAGATTGGCAAACGCCGCTCCAAAGAACATATCTCGCAAAAACGTTTGTAGCACCTATTGTTGTTGTTGTTGTTGTTCATCTTTTTGCTTTATTTGGTTTATTTCTAAGTTTTAATTTTTTGTTTTTAATTCAATAAAATATATTTTTTTTATTTTAGGATATCGGAAATTAATTTTAATTAGAAATATAATAAAAACAAACGTAATCATTTTTTTTTATTTCTGCGAACGCAAGAGCAAATTAAATTCAGTCCTTTGGGATCAGTGGGTTAGCATATGCAGAACGTGAGAGAAAAAAAATCATTCCATCCCTATCGGTGGATTAACGAAAATCATATTTGAACAGTATTTTGCACTACTACTTATTTTAATTTTACTAATTACTTTTAATTTAGGAGACCATCAGCCGAAGGCGTTTTTGAAAATACATTTTTCTAATCACTCGTAAGAAAATGAAACGACTGTCTTTTTTATAACTTTCGGCAAAAAGCGAATTCATCCATTCATTTAGTTCGAAAAAATATATGTATTGGCCTGAAAATGTTTTCAAAGGATACCCTTTAAGTTAAAACGCAGTTTCCCCATTTCTTGCCCTGCTTCCCAATGGGTTAATTAAGAAATGAGGCAATGAAATTAAATCGCGGAATCCCATTTAACGGAGTCGGATAGGAATTCAAATTACAGAATCCCTTTTTAGGGTATGTCTGTTGCTATGGAATCTTTTTTTCTGAAATGAGTTGAAGAGTCGTTTGTGCAGTCACGGGATTCGAGTCGCTCGAGCAATCAGAGATAGTTAGCAAGCCGGTAGTAATAATACAAGTCAGTTGTGATCTTACAAAGCTGTAAGGGATTCATAAGACTATAGTATTAGGCGAATACGGTGGAAGCTAGTCATAGGACAGAGAGCATAGGACATGGTGGAAGCCGATGGTAAGATAACCTGTATAGGAGCTATATAAGAGCTGTATACGAGCTTGGAATCCCATTTATGGAATCCCACTTATGAAATCCTTTTGTGGAATCCCTATAGATTCCCTGTTTAGGAAACGTCGGTGGTTAGAGAATCTCTTTTTTTCCGAAATTAGTCGTAGAGCAATATGTGGAGTCACTCGATCAGGCAATTGCTCTGTAGCTCATTTGCTCGATGGGTTTTGAGTCGTTCGAGCAATGACTCGTCAGTAACTGCTCAATAGCTTTTTCCGAAATGAGCATAAGAGTCGTATGTGGAGTCATTCGAACGAGCAATTGCTCCAAAGCTCATTTGCTCGATGGGATTCGAGTCGTTCGAAAAATGACTCTTCAGAAAATGATCCATTGTCTTTTGGGTTTGAGAATCATAAAGGCCTTCGTTGATCAGAAGGGAGATAACTCTGTATTCTTAGGTACAAACTATGGAAAATCAAGTAATCAGATTGGTTATTTAGCTGCAATAAAGTGAACTGATTGGTTAATCTGGATAAAGGAAACAAAAACAGAATTACCTGGAATAGGATTAAAACTAGCCTGAACAGACCAAAAAGCTAAATATAGTAACAAAACGTTCCAACTTGTAGCCTCTTCTTCTGTACTGGAGTGCACTCTTATAGAAAGAAACACACCCTACAGCACTACGTGCTACTATTGTAAGCCCAAAATGGGGCTTCGCCAAGTCTGTTTCAGTAATAAAGGGCACGTTTTTTGTGGTGATTTGGGGGAATTATCGAGTTGTTTGTGGCAATTCTACGAATCTGGAAACTACTCTTATACAAAGCAACGCGCCTGTTATTGAAAGCGTAGGATTCCTGATGAATCCTATCAAATATAGTCCGTTTCTGGGGCATTTTTTTTTTGGGGGGGGGGGTGATTTGGAGGGACTGATTGTCAGGTCTATTTGGGTAATTCTACGATATACAACTACTCTTATACAAAGGAAAACGCCTGTTATTGAGGAAAAACGTGAGACTTCACATCAAAAAAGTCGGTTTTGGTGATTTGTGAGATTGTCGGCATGTTTGTGGTAACTCTGCGAATCGGAAAAATACTTTTGTTCAATCGAACATACCCTCCGAACATACACCCGTCCTATAAGAAGGTTTTGGGTAACATAGCAACCACGTACAATGGAAACCAAGATGGCGGCCTCCAGTATACAAAATGGCCGACAGAAACACGTATCACCCTAACAACACGCAGCGCACTAAGACCACGTATCACTATAGAGATGGCGCCACAAGATGGCCGGTCCCGCGGGCTACCATGACAACAAAACATGACGTCACTCGGTCACGCGACTATGGCATCATTTCCTAGGTATGTGGGTAGGTCCGGCTATCGCTCTCCAATTACGTTTGTTAAATATGGATCCCCAAAGTGTGGATCTGCAGAGGTGTGTGCATCCAAAACGACTTTGTGTATTGTTTTCTTACCATGCCGCTGAGGGAATGCGATGGCGCAGAGGTTAAAGCAATGCAATCAAACCGAATTCCCGCGTTTCGATTCTAACCGGCGGTAACTGCGTTGTATCCCTGGTCAAGACACTTCTTCTCGCTTGGAGTTAAGTACTACACGTCGAGGTACACTTGCCTTCAAGCGAAGCTAACCCTGCTTGTACAGAATTAGTATGTTGGGGGGTCTGACAGTAGCTCGTCTAGCTCCAGTTTCTCTAGAACATAACCCCCCGCACCCGCACCCGCACCCCCCCCCCGCTCCCCTCACCAAAACACTGTTCGACATGATGCAACCCTGGCTGTCGAAAGTGTCGATAAACCCCAATAAACAATAAGCAATTTACCCTGCCACTAAGGCATATGGGCTACCACCAGTAGATGTCCCATATGACCGTGGCCCCCTCCCTCCCCCACCTCCAAATTTGAAATGCGTACTACGTTACTGATCATGCGGGGTATATTTTATATATTTGCGGCAATTATATAGATTATGTTTAGAATCAACCAGCCTTCAGGTAGGTCGGGTAGCACAAAAATCGTCTTAGGACACAAGTGATGTCACGTTAGCATTTATGTTGCAGAATGGGAGCGCGATGGCTTATTGGTTACGATTTTGGAATTAAAACAGAAAGATTCACGGGTCGAACCTCGTCAGGGATATCTGCGTTGCGTCCTTGGGCAAGACACTTAATCACGATTGCCTAAGGCACTAAGGTGTACTGCACATCAATTGTGCACTTGTCTTCAACCAATGCTAACCCTGCGTGTGTGGAGTTACTACGTTGGCAGTTGTTCGCCGACGCTCGGTGGTTCTCTCCAGATGCTCTGGCCCCCACCACCCGTAAAACTGTCCGACACGAGGTGACTCTGGCTATCGAAAGTTAAACAACAATAAATAAATAAATAAATAAATAAATAAATAAATAAATAAATAAATAAATAAATAAATGTTGAAGAAATATTAACCACGATGTGTTGTAGATGTTTTAACCAGATTAAAACTCTCGAATTGGAAGCATGGATGTTTGCTTAAATGAAAAATTAGAATCGACACATAGAAGAGAAAATGAACAATAAATCAGCAGGGTGGATCAAAATTAAATAGTACTACAAAGCATCCCTACAAACGAATTAACTAACCCGCTACACACAAACTGAATTTTAAAGCCGCATTTTTATTATAATACAAATAGGAATTTAACCAGTTCAGTTTTGTGTGACAGAGCTTTTTGAGCTCCATAAAACAGAAAATTGCTTAAAATCCTATTTGGATTATGGGGAAATAGCTATACGATATTTTGGTCTCAGCATGCAGAGGGTTACTGGCTCGAAGCCTGGATCTCAACATTTTCTGACATGCAGGGATGGTCGTTAACCACCGATATGAACTTGAAACCCAAGTCAATATACTATATTTATTTTTTCTTTCTTTGTTTATTTATTGGGGTTTAACGACACTTTCAACAGCCAGGGACACATCGTGTCGGACAGTTTTACGGGTGCAGGAAGCTGGAGCACCCAGAGAGACCACGGAGCAACGCCGAACAACTATCAGGCTCCCCAACATACTAACTCCACACAAGTAGGTTTAGCATTGGTTGAAGACAAGTGGACCATCGACGTGCAGTACGCTTTAGTACACAACGCCACCGTGTCCCCACGTGGGCATTGAGGTGAAGTGTTTTGCCCAAGGACACAACGCGGTTGCCGCAGGTGGGATTCGAACCAAGGGCCTTTCGACTTTCACCCTGCACCTCTACCTATTGATCCAGCGCGCACCAATATACTTCTTCGAAACAATAATAAACGAAGAAAGTTCCGTTTGCTATTATTATTTTAACCCTTTACCCAATGCTGCGATTTCAAAATTTATTTTTTTAAATATCATTTTTAAAATTTTTTTCAAAAAATTCAACAAAACCATATCATGTGACCCCTCTGTGGAACGAGCTCGACGAGGGTCACATGATATGGTTTTGTTGAAATGTTTCGAAAAATAATATTTTTTCAGCTGCTGAATTTGCATATTACGCGGCGGATGCGGGCGATTCGTTGGGTAAAGGGTTAACCCATTAGCAAACGCATACAATATCAACATTTGTTATTCTCATTGGTTTTGTTCAAATTTTACACAAAATTTCGGAGCCGCGGTGGCGTTGCGGTAACCGGTTCTTGTAGATCACCGAAGTTAAGCAACGTCGAGCCCGGTTAGTACTCGGATGGGTGACCGTCTGAGTGATCAATTGGGACTCCCGCGTTGTGTCCTTGGGCAAAGCCCTTAACCCCGATTGTCCACATGGGGGCACGATGACGCCGTGTTCCAGGGCGTTCTGCAAGTCGCTGGTACGCATGTCTTTAACCAATCTAACCCTGCCTGTGCTGCAATGCGGAGTTACGATGTTGGGGAGCTGGCAGCTGCTCGTCGTTGCTTGGTGGTTCTCTCCGGGAACTCCGGCTTCCTCCACCCGTAAAACTGTCACGGTCATGATTAGCCATTGTGCATAAGTATGTGACCTTAATCACCAATAAATAATGATAATAATAATACACAAAATTTCAACCAAATTGTGTCGCATGACTCCTCGTTGGAACGAGCTCGGCGTGCTCGTTCCAATGAGGGGTCATATGACATGGTTTGGTTAAAATTTCTTGAATTCTTTTTTTCAGTTGCTCTATTTATAAATTGCACGGGTGGATATAGGCGACGTATTGATAAAGGGTTGAAGATTTTTGTTTTACGAAAGTAATCTTTTAGAATAATAATGTTCGAAATATTTTTTATGTACGTGCCTCCATGATTGTCAAGTATTTATAACGCAAGAATATTTATTGTGTGTTTATTTAGTGTATTTTTTGCATAATGAAAATTGTTTCGCAAAATAGTGAATTTTCTTTCTCACATTACCGGCTGTCGGAGAAAATTTGACTTTCCAACAGCCAACAATTTTCCCGAGAGACAATAAAAATTTTCGGCAGATAGGGTCAGAATTCACCTATTGTTGGTCGGATGTCTCGGGGGGGGGGGGGGGTTGCACAGGGGCGGTGGGACACTTTATGCTCCAGGATAGCCCTGGTTTAGCTGGAGGGAAATGTGAAAATTGTATACGTAAACAATTCGTAATTATTCACGGACATTGAGCCAATGGTGCCCCATATCCTTGGCTTTCGGCCACCTTGATCTATAAGCCCGAGCCTTAATTGCTTCACACATTCGTTAGTGATTGTATTGTATTGAATGATCGACTTAGGATCAAAGTGTTGAAAGGGTTAATAAAATAACACCTAAATCTGACAGTGATGTTTTTTTTTTTTGTCCCGTCATCAGTCGCGGGTGCGGGATTATGGGTTTATGGGCCAGGTCATCACATGTCAATCATGGATCGGGATCCCAAGTATCATCCCACATATGTAGCAGCGAATTCGGTCGAGCGAGAGAGAAAGGGGCATCCCTGTCTCGTCGACGGGGTCGGGGGCTTCCCGGAGAAAATATTGGAAAATAGAGAGTCATTGTAGCCTTCCGGTGGCTTCTTTTTTTATCGTCACGTGATCACAATTTTACAAGCCAAGATATTCCCGCATAAAAGGCAAGGCAATTTATTATGGCTCAGCGGAGAAACAATTTCATTGATCACATTATCAGTTGCATTATGGAAAAAATTGCAACTTGAACTTTTGAATGTTTGGCATCAGTGTGGAGTGGATTAATAATTTCACTCCTTTGCCGATGATTGTATTCCTTGATACTAATTCTGGAGCTCATTGTTGAAAAGCGTTAATAAAAAAACACTTAACCCTTTCAGCACTGTCGCCCTGGGAGGTATCATTTCAATCAATACTGTCAATGGCGAATTGGTAGAAACCATACTGGTTTGTTATGAGGTTCTGTAATAATTTAATCCAACATCTTTTTGTGCTCTACACACTAAAAACTAAAGTGTTAAAACTGACACTTTCAATGTGTTAAACCCATTCTAACTCTTAGGGTTTGATTTTAACACTCAAAGTGCAATGCTTTGAGCACTTAGACATTACAATCGTCAGACATCTGAAACTTGAATGGATCGCACTTCCCATGTGTCTAGCATTGGTTGTTCTTCCAGAATCGTCCATAATTTGATTTGCGCTTGGTGGGTACATAATTAAAAGGACATAACGCAGATGACGCGGATCAGGCTCGAGAGTTCGAGCCTGATCCGTGTCATCTACGTTCTTTCCTTTTAAGTGTCTCGACATTACACTTGTCAAGTGGTATTATTGTAACACCTGTCAAGTTCTGGGATATCTACACTTGAACAAAGTGCTAGTTCAGCACTTAGTAAGTGTTAAATACAGCACTTCAAGTGTAGTTTTTAACACTTTAGTTTTTAGCGTGTATATATCGTCTGCTTGTCCACTAACAACTTTTTCGTCACGCAAAACATTATGCACATCTGTTTGAAAGGGTTAAATTTTACGGTGACACTATGTTTTTGGACCAATATCAACCGAACAATTTATTAACCCAAGATGAGCGTTAAGTAACCACTGTATATTACCCTTCTCATGTGCGCGAATTTCTTAACCTTTTGAAACCGAGCGGCCATTTTCCGACTAGGAACATGATGCGTCATTAAATAGTAAATGTGTGGGGTAGACCAGTCAATATTTTCAACCTGCAGCCCCGAGTCTACCCCAAATAATGAATATGGACTCTTCGAATGGCTGCCATTGATGTGTCATGGAAGATACCACTTGCGCTCAAAGGGTTAACAATCTGTATTAATTGTTTTGTTTATTATTTATTGGACGTCCAAGCCTTGTCGCATTGTGTCAGACCGTTATACTGGTGGGGGAAGCTGGAGTACCTGTGAGAACCAACGAGCAGCGGTAAGTAACTGTCAGACACTCCAACTTTCTAACTCGGTATATGCAGAATTCACTGCTGCTGCAAGTACACCATCGACGGGTAGTAAGCCTAAGAACACAGCGTCACCGTGCCATTATGGCATTATGTGCCTTGTCCAGGGATGATGTGAGTCAGAATCGAACCGTCAACCTTTCGGGTTAACGTCTTCTAACTAGTGAGCCCCCGCTTCTTGTCAGTCTGTCTGATACCAGTGCAGATTTAATACTGTAATATTTCAGATTTACTAATGAAAAAATAGGAGTTATTAGCAACTGTTCAGCCCATGTAGAGCCGGGTGGAAATAAACAGAGAAATATACCAACAGCTTTTCAGCTTGTAGACCGATGGTTCGTGAGCTGAAAGCTGTTAGTTTGTTTTGGGTTTGTTTTTTTTTGTTTTTTTGGAGGGGGGGGGGTGGGAGCGGTGTTTTTCTGAATATCAAGTATTCATCGGATGTTAAATCTACTGCTGTGATGGGTTTTTTATACTACGATCTATTTGCTCCTCTCTCAAAAAATCCGCCGAATGCCCGAGATTTTGCCTTCACCACCTGAAACATTTGTCTGCATCACTGCAGACGGATAGGATATAATATTGAAAACAAGATATATATTGACAAGAAGCAGACATGTACATTGCATTAGTAAAGTTTTTTGGTTTCAAACTAAATGAACTACCTGCCGTTCAATCAGGGTACCAATGTGAGGCGGGTATGTTAAGTTGTATAATACTTTATACAAAACTTTAAAAAACCGTCCCACATTCATACTTTAATAAATCAACAGATAATTTATTTCAATTGTTATAATTTAATTTAGGATGTTTGATTGTATTTTTATGTACCCGTGTGCGGTAAAGTCTCCGCAGTTTGTACCATTGTAGTCATGTCAACGTTTGTGCACACGACAGTTTCATTTTATATCATACTCACCTATGTGCCTACCTTTGAAAAGCCCGTATGTTAACGTTTAGATTTTTACCCCGCCACCGATGTAAAGCTTCTACTGCGGTTAACACGTTTTCAATGGCAATTCCATTACAAAAAACATTCACACTTCTCGATGTTCCATTCAAACATACGACGTTTTGCGGTACTATCTACTGCGTGCAATTATTTATTAAGTTTGAATAACCTACAATTAAGTGTATAAAGTAAAACTCAATAATTCTTTGACTAAAACAGCAAGGTAAATTCAATCAGCTTTGAAGGTGTGTCTAGTTGTCAAACAAACATTCACATGCAGCCGGAAGTACTGCCCACCGGCACAGATGTAAACAAAACAAACCCATGTGTTTGCGATAAAACGTATCGTTTTTCTCCATTTTAAGTCGATTATTTATTAAGAGCATGGTAAAAGAGCCTCGTGGCTAAAAGCCTTTTCCTACTCGTGGTTACAACCCAAAGCAACACTATCGAACACTCCACAGGCAGTAATTACAGTTTAATTGCACCGTTGGAGACACACACATTTGTTTTCATTTGACAAATGGGCGGGACAAAACAAAACATTCATACGACAGACAAATTGGTCATCGTATTCTAAAATAAAGCTTATGGCAGACCTAGCTGGTTCAAGGGCGTTTTAGCTATATTGTGTAAACAACAGAATTGTGAAAAATAGAAGAACCATGGAAACTGAAACACTTTAACCCTTTACCCAACGTAACGGCCAAAACCGGCCAGCGCTATTCTCAAAAATCGCCAATTAATTTTCATTATTTTCTCATTTTTTTGTCTCAAAAACATTTTGTCTCAAAAACATAGGTTCTGACCCCTCGTTGGAACGAGCTCATCGAGCTCGTTCCAACGAGGGGTCATAACCTATGTTTTTGAGACAAAAAATGAAAAAAAGTAGTTATTCAAGAATTTTTTTTGCAAGTGTCGTCTGCTTTTCATGTTAGGTAAAGGGTTAACCCTTTCAAATCGGTATGCATAACTTTGCGAGAAGAAAAAATTGATAGTGGACGAGCAGACGATATAAAGAGCAAAAAATCTGGAGCGATGCTCGACAGAACTGTTGGATTAAATTATTACTGAACCTCCCAACAAACCAGGATGATTTCGTCCATTCCGCCGTTGAGAGTGATGGCTGAAATGATACATTCCGTGGCGCCAGTGTTGAAAGGGTTTTAATATGTGGCATTTTATTTGCTATTTTTTATTTATTATTTATTTTTATCATATACAAATATCACATTTGAGACGTAGGAGCTTTTTTCAAACAATGCAAGTTTATTGGAGATTCCTATCGTAGGACCGTCTTTCCTGGAAGTTCTCTTCATTGAGAATTTTCTCCTGGTAGAAATGAATTCACAATGGGAATCCCAAAAAGTGCAGGAGTACTTGCTTACTGTTTGTTGAAAACTTTTGATTTGCAGGTACGGTAGGACTCGGTAATAAACGCATGGTCGGGGTAATTATCCTCCACAGTTATAAAAGATTAGCTAAAATTGTCTTTTTTATTCAGATCTAAGGTTTACAATTACAATCAAAAGCATAGTTTCCATGAACTAATTTTACAAAGAGATTTTATACATGATACAAAAAGAGAAAAAACAAAGTTTGTTTTTCATTCATAGTGATATGACGTTTCATTTGTAGCTGCACTGTATTGCTGGAAGCTGCCCTCTGTGCTTTGGTATGGGATCGAGGTGATACATGCATATCAATCTACGTACATTTTGTGTTAGGTAATGGATTATCGTGACAAAACAGTATCTGAAAAATGTGAAAGGGGTTAACCAGTTAGCAATGAACTGATTGTATCCCACCTTAAGTTTATTTCCTTTGTACGTTTATTCGAGTATGTGTATTTGGACATGAGTTCTAGATTTCTGTAGTTTCTTAAGTGTTCAATAAATCCTGTATATGTTGGCAGGTTATTTTTCACTTTGCAGGAATAAATAAACTTTCTGTAGATCAACATATAGAAGTCTGTTGTGTCATTGGGTGGAGCATGGATATTTCTGTAGCCTAAAATGATATTTTCTGGGGTGAAGGGAAACTCAACATCGCACTTGTCCTTCAAATGTTCCTAAAAATTCAGAAGAACTGTTTTCACAACAGGACATTCAAAGAACAAGTGACGTATTGACTCATTTGTATTGCAACAGAAAGTACATAGTTTCGTTTTAGTGAGTTTGCATTTATAAAGTTTTGAATTCGTATATAAAATTTGGTGGACATGAAATGCAAACTTTGTAAATATGCATCGTCCGTTATTGAAAATGGGATTTTATATATAAAATTCCAGTCATCTGAGTGCAGATTTATATCCAAAATCTCATTTCATTTATTCTGCATATGAATGGGAGGTGTTGTGCACAGTTCTAAAAATTTTAAATAAAAGGTTCGGGAGACTTTATTAGTAGACTGTAACGTTTCGACGTTTCTATGCTGGATATTATTCAAAGGTTTATTGGATCTGGCTGCCGTTTTTCCAAGCTTTGGGTAATGCAATTATAATACCCTGAAAAACTGTAAATGGTGTATTGATGTTATACTTGTTGGAGAAGTCAGAAAAGGTTAGGAGGCCGTTGTTGTCAGATACTAGGTCATTTACAAAGTAAATACCTTTATTAAACCAAATTTTATTGAAAAAAAGTTGTCCGTTAATTTGTATTTGATTATTTAAGAAAATAGTTTCACCAAATATGTCTGCTGGGGTTGTGTTGCTGTTATTGTCCAGAAGAGCCCAAGCCAAAAGAATATCCTTCCAGAAAGCGTTCACATGTTTTCCAACTCCCTTTAAACCTTCTTTATGTAAGTGCCAAAGTTTGTAAGTTCCGAACATTTATAACTCGTCAATTACAAGGGTTTTTCCATGCAGTCAATGAGGTGGAGTCCAATAATTTCTTAATCCAAATCATTTTTAAAGCATGACTAAAAGTTTCAACGTGGGGGAATTTTATTCCACCATCTTCAAAAAGGCCAGTAATTGTTGTACGTTTAATTTTTTCAACTTTTCCGGACCACAAGAAATTATGAAAAATTGTTTGAATTTTGTTGAATAACTCCTTTGGTGGATCTGGTAAAACCATAAAAGAATGTGTCAGAATTGATAAAGCCAAAGTTTTTATACTAGTATTTCTTCCGATTATTGTTAAGTTACGAAATGACCAATCACTTAATATTTTTTCAATTTTCTGCATTTTGTTAGTGTAATTATTTAGTATATAATTGTCGCTAAATAGATTAAATTCAATCCCCAAAATTTTGAATGATCTGGAATGATTCCAAACGACTTGTTCTCTTGTTGATAGTGTTTCACCACAACCCCGCTTGGAGCATATCCATATAACTTCCATTTTATCAAAATTAACCTTTAGGCCAGAGACTAGTGAGAACTGTTTAACCATATTCAGAACATTGTCTAAAGAGTATCCATCATCGCTTAAATACAGAGTGGAGTCATCAGCGTATTGACTTATTAAGTATTCGGAATTTTTTATCTTTATTCCATTTATAGTGGGGTTAAATTTTAAAGATGCGCTAAGAATATCCACACTATGAATAAAAAGATAGGGTGATAGGGGATCACCTTGCCTTACACCTCGTTCTATATTGAATCTTTCAGAACAATGACCTTTATTAAGTACGCAACTAGAAATGTTGCTGTAGAAGGTTTGAAACCACCTTATCATAGAAGGTCCAAAATTTAAAAATTCCATCGTCCTTTGGATAAAGATCCATCCCAGGGAATCGAAGGCCTTTTCGAAATCTATAAGAACTCTGGGATGCCTGGAATGTCTAGATTCTCACATTTAGCAATTAAATCGAAAGTTAATCGAGTGCACTCCCCAATATAACAGCCTTTCATAAAACCGAGCTGGGTGTCTGAAATTAAATTGGAAGAACTGTTTTTACTCGGTTTGCAATTGCTGCGGATCCTATTTTTGTATCTACGTTAATTAGGGATACTGGACGCCAGTTTTTTTATGTATTGTTTAGGTTTATTTTGTTTTGGTATACAAGTAATAACTCCTAGTCTCTGTGTAGTTTAAAGTTGTTCCAATTCATAAAACCACAATTTAACGAGTTTATGAGATAAATGCCAATGTCTTTCCAAAAGAATTTATAGACCTCGGCTGTGAAGCCGTCAGAACCGGGTGTTTTATTGTTTTGTATTGCTTTAAGGGCGTTTAAGCCTTCCGAATGTGATAATGGCCTTCGAGAGAATTTTTTTCGTCATTGCTTAAAAAGTTAAGGAAGGGGTTACTTTTGTCAAAAAGTATCATCTGTATCAAGAAGTTGATTAGTAGATAGTTTGATGAATATAAATTTTCGTAAAATGATTTTTGCTCGGTTAGAATCTCGTGTATATCAGTAATTTCCGATCCATCATCCTTTACTAACTTGGGAATAGTGTTTTCTGTATAATGTCTTTTTTCCAAGTTGCAGAAGTACTTGGTTGGTTCCCCCCCCCCCCCCCCCCCCCTCTATTTTCCATTTTAATTTTGTTCTCATTATTATTCCCTAAAGCTTTTTATCCCCAACGGTTTTAAGTCTTTATAATCTTATAGTGTTTGTGATGCAGCCGAAGATTCTGAAAGTTACATGAAACTCCCAGTACATGAAACTCACAGTACATGAAACTCCTAGTAAACAAACAGTAAATAATGTGGACTGACAGAGTCCAAAAGATAATTTGTTGGGTGATTCAACTATTTTGTCCTCGCAACCTTAAAGTTTTAGGTTAATGTTATAGTTTACCATCTACAATTATTCCTTACGAAACACCTGATAGTGGCTCAGTAGGTAGAGATGCAAGCTGCAAGCCGAGAGGTTCGAATCCCACCTATGACAACCACTTTGTGTCTTTGGGAAAGACACATAATCTCAAATGCCCACATGGGGGCACGGTGGCGTTGTGTACTAAGGCGTACTGCACGTCGATGATGACCTGTCTTCAATCAATGCTAACCCTGCTTTGTGGAGTTAGTACGTTGGGGAGCCTGACAGTTGCTCGCTGTTGCTCTGTGGTTATCTCCGGGTATTCCGGCTTCCTCCACCCGTAAAACTGTCCGACACGAGGTGACCTGGCTGTCAAAAGTGTCGTTAAACCCCCCAAAATAAATAAATAGACACCTGACAACATAACTGCTTGATCTATGTTTCTAGCAGACCTCCAGACTGGACTTCAGCGTTCGAAGGATTAAGGGTAACTCTTTACCTGACATGAAAAACAGACGACACTTTCAAACAAAATTCTTGAATAACAATTTTTTTTCATTTTTTGTCTCAAAAACAGAGGTTATGACTCCTCATTGGAACGAGTTCGACGAGCTCGTTCCAAAGAGGGGTCATAACCTATGTTTTTGAGACAAAAATGAAAAATAATAATACAAAATAACTGGCGATTTTTGTGAATAGCGTTATGGTCGTTACGTTGGGTAAAGGGTTAAGCAATTATTTGACAACATGTTCAATAATAATTGAAGCTCTACTTATTTTTAAATGTTGGTAATTTAGATTTAGAGCCCTGAGACAACTGAGTGTTTCTCCTGTTTTACTTTGGCGGGGTTGTGGGGGGGGGGGGGGGGGTGCGACGAGAGTGAGAGTGTTATTTACTGGATTCTGTCGGGCATTGAATTAAAAGAGTCTACTAAAACACAGAGTGGAATTGAAAAACTATTTCCCCTTATCTGACCTCACGGGAAATAGTTTTTCATTTTAATTCATTCAGGGTTGAAGATTATAGTGGCCACAGTGGGCAATGTTTAGAATTGAAACATGGAGAAATGGGCTCTCATATTAGGCTCCAACAGGCATGCATTTAACTTCAAGCTCTTTTGCCATTGAGCGTAATTATTGTTTAGGACATCTTGAGCCACCTTGAAAATTCAGAAACTGCACCTACGATCCACCCTATTCTATCTGCCTTGAATCACTCATAAAAAGAGCATTGTAATTGGCAACAATATACATGTTTGGTAATGTGTTTTTTCAGATAGCGTCTATGGAGGAGTTAAATATGTATTTCCATTGTACAAAGAGGGTCTCTGTTTTGAAGATTTGACTGGCGATGCAACGTGCGATTACCCTACGAGTGGATCATTTTACTATGGATCAGGAAACTTCAAAGCCACCGCGTTGGTGACAGACGGAAGTGCTGGTTCCTATTTCCAAATGCATATTGGAAATGGAATTAGTTCCGGTAAAGACATTTCCATATTCTTCTGGGCTTTCGTTGAATGCTTGTCGGGAGTTCTGATGAGTTACAAAAGTGATTCGACGTCGGCAAGTGGTACGCGGTCACTGGAAATGTACTTGGAAAACGGCGATCTGAAGCTGGAACTCCGAGATCACGCCAGTAATATATTACGAGTGACACATCCTCAGACACTGACCACCGGGCAGTGGAAAGTGATGAAACTGGAAATCCCATACCAGGGTAACTCACTAAAATTCAATGATCAAAGTTTCTCAAGAAATACAGTTTCACTTGGAATGCTGTTCCCGGGTGAAATTAGACTCGGCAAGTCATATGGAGCTCGTGCAGGTGCTGATGGGAAGTTTACTTGCCTTGGACTGTTTGATTTTGTTGGTGTGTCGGGCGTTGATGATCTGGACGATAAGTGCAACTTAGCGTCCCCATCTGGAGCATTCTGTAAGTATACTAATCATATTTGGAAAGTTTAAGAAGTAACCCGAGTCTCGTCGTAATTCCGGGATCATACGAAACACATACTATGCCCAAGTCGATTGGTACTCGACCACGCTACAAGAGGACATTAACCTTTACCCTCATTCACCGCACATCTGGAAACTGTATAACCATATCATGGCATTTTACCCGATAAGCGTTCATTTAATTTTCTTTTTCATTCCTTGTGATCTAAACGCTTAACTTCTCACCGAAGGTCCGATATCCCCAATGTCCAATACTCCGAGGTCCGATAGACCTAAAACCCAGGATCTACTCTTTGGAAGGTCAGATATTCCGACGACTCAATAATCTGAAAGTCCGATATTCCGAAAACCCTATACTCCGAAGGTCCTATTCTCCCACGTTTGGAGTCCTAGGTATTAGGACTATTGGGGTTTCTGGGTATTAGGCCTTCGGAGAATCATACCCTTGGGGCATTGGACTTTCAGGGTATTGGTCCTTCGAACTTTGCGATTTATGTCTTATGTCTGTCGGTACCTCGGAATATTGTACATTCGGAATATGGGACCTTAGGAGAACTGGGCCTTCGGATTGCCGGTATCCCGGAGAACTGGGCCTCAAAATACAGGTACAGAACTACATTTACCCATCACCTAACGTAACGGCCCCAAATCACAGAAAACCACCCAAAATTTCCGAAACGGACTTGACGAAACACATTTTGGGCTGTAATAGTAGTGCTGTGAGATGCGTCCTATTTAACTGGAGTAAATCTAATTACCACAAATATGAACACCGTCGCCATGTATCATTATGAAAATGACGTCACAACATGGCCGCCCGAGTGGTTACCATGAAAACCACACATAGCGCCGCTGGGTCACATGAGTATGACATCACTAACGGGTCCGGGACGGGGTCCGTTGGATGACGAAAACCACATTATACACCAGTCTCATTCAAATTTTATTATTTCTTCAATATTGGTTTCCAAAACATGACTTACGACTCAACATTGGAACACGCTCGTTGAATCGTTCATATGTGGGGTCATAAGATATGTTTTTGAGGCAACAAACTGAAAATTTAGTTATTAGTCTGTGTGAAACACACAGACTATTGTTTTTGTACGATTTCTTTTTCTTTCTTTTTTTATTTTTCTTCTTCTTCTTCTTCTTCTTCTCGAAAACGAATCATCCTTTCTCGCTGATGTTTGGCATATTGATAGACTGTCACAAGTTCTCGGCAACCAATGTTTTCCAGATTCATGGGGCCTTGGGGGTGTCTGTAGGGGTGTTTTGAAAGTTGGTCACGCCCATATATCAGGCACGGTATAACGTATGGACCTGGGGCCAACACCAAGTGAGTCGACACTCGATGGAGATTCAAAATGTGGGTCAAGGTCACTGAGGTCACCGAGGGGTCATTGAGTGCATTTTTTAAAATTGCTGGAAATCACATTTTTGGACTCCATAATGCATTCCCAAAGATCACACATGCAATTTCACACAAAAAAAGTGGGCGTGACCAAAATTTTGAATGGAGGTTCAAAATATGGGTCAAAGTCACCGAGGTCACCCAGGGGTCAATGAGTGCATGTTTCAGAATTGCTGAAAATCCCATTTTTGACCTCCAAATGCTTTACCAAAATTCAGACATGCATATTGTCATGAAAAAAGTGGGCGTGGTCAAAAATTTTGAAAGTGGGTCACGCTCATATCTCAAGCATGGTGTGTTGCATGGACCTGGGACCAACACTAAATGAGTCGACACTTGATGGAGGTTCAAAATATGGGTCAAGGTTACGGAGGTCACCTGGGGTCATTGAGTGCATATTTCAGAATTGCTGGAAATCACATTTTTTGACTCTCTAAAGCATTCCTGAAGTCCATACATCCATTTTTATGTAAAAAAGTTGGCGTGGCCAAAATTTTGAAAGTGAGTCATGCTCATATCTCAAGCATGGTATGATGTATGGACCTGGGACCAATACCAAACGAGTCGACACTCGACGGAGGTTCAAAATATGGGCCAAAGTCGCCCAGGAGTCACTGAAGGCTATTTTCAGAATTGCTGGAAATCATATTTTTGAACCTCCTGTTGCATTCCCTTGATTGGTCCCTTTGAATGCTGTACAGATATATTCCTTTTCTGGTTTCTTGGAAAAAATTATGTGATTCCTGAATGAATATCTTTAAATACTGTCAACGAGAATCTATTTTTTGAAAACTATTTTATCCCCAAAATAAGCCTCCACAGTATTCCCATTACCTTCATAGAGGGGTGCGGTGGCTAAGTAGTCAGAGGTGCAGACTGCAAGCCGAGAGGTTCTCAGTTCGAATCCTACCTGCTGCAACCGCCTTTTGTCTTTGGGCAAAACACTTCATCCCCATTGCTCACGTGGGGGCATGGTGACGTTGTGTACTTGCACTAACCCTGCTTGTGTGGAGTTAGTATGTTGGAGAGCCTGGAAGTTGCATGGTTCTCTTTTCGGTTCTCGGGCTTCCTCCATCGTAAAAACTGTCCGACACGAGGCGACCCTGGCTGTTGAAAAGTGTCGTTAAACCACAATAAATAAATACCATTCATAGAAGGCATGTCTTGTTGGTGTAGTTGGAATATTTCTGTCTTCTTTGCAATGTTTGTCAACACAATGACCCAAATACTATCAATCCTAACTCAATGTTTTTTGGTACACTGATAGACAGCCTGCCATTTGTACTCGGTCATCTATGATTTGGAGGCATGTGGGGCCCTGGGGCTCTAGAGGTTAAAGATATGTTTACAACATTTACTGGGAAACGAGTTAGCTGAAGCAGTAACCATTATCTAAAACAGAATATAATCTTTCTTAAACAAAGGGCAGAGAGAAAGCTTAGATAGAATTCTTTGTTACATTGAATAGCATTGTATATTTATTTTGTATCATGTTACAAACTTCATTCTCAATCATTGAAGAGAGAACCCTACACTTTTCAAAGCATTTTTTAACAATCTATTTATTCTCAATCATAACTCAGGATTGAGAGGTTTTGGGATGGAGTGGTGTGTGGCTTTCTCGAAACACCTATCACAATTACAAAGTAATAAAATAGAATATTTGAATGGTCAGATTTTAACCCTCTTAATACTTCGATGTTAGTACAAAACACCTTTAATATAACTCAAGGCTACAGAATGTTTTTCACTTTCTTTTCTGTAACATTTAATTCTATGTGGAATGGGACACCTTTTCAGTGTGCCTTCCAAAGTAAGGGATTCTTAACCCTTTAGCCAACATAACGGCGAAAACCGGTCAGAGTTGTTCATAGAAATGTCTATTCAGTTTTAATTACTTTTTCATTTTTGCTTGAAAAACATAGCTTATGGCCCTTCATTGGAATGAGCTCATTTTGTAAGGATTATTTATTTATTGGTGTTTAATGTCACATATTTTTGCACAGTGGATAAGTATGTCCACGACAGTTTTACGGGTGGAGGAAGCTGGAGTACCCGGGGAGAACCAGCGAGCGACTGTCAGATCCCCCACATACTAACTCCACACAAGCATGGTTAGCATAGGTTGAAGACAGGTGCACCATCGATGTGCAGAACGCTTTAGTAAACAGCGCCACAGTGCAACTACGTGGGCAATGGGGTGAAGTGTCTTGCCCAAGGACAGAGTGAGGACCTCTCGACTAGCAGCCTGCTCCTCTGCCAACTGAGCCATTGCGCCCCCATTTAAAGGATTAAAATGAAGTATTTTAACCCTCTGAAGATCTTAGTATGGGGCACGGTGGCGCTGTGTACAAAAGCGTACTGCACATCGATGGTGCACCTCTCTTCAAAAATTTTATTTTTACGCAAAATTGAGAATAATGAAAACCCTTTCCATTCTCACAATGTTGTTCTGAACACACATGGGCATGCATGGGACCTCGGTATTTTGACAATGCCAATAAGTCTTCAAATAGGCTCTTGGGGCCTTTAAGGCCTTTCAACATCTATATTCCAACATCAGTGAACTTTTTTACTCGCAATATACTTTCCAAAGGTACCATGCATGCACTTCAACATTTTCTAGCTGATATGAACATTTGCCATCATCTACAAATATGGCAGATCCGGAATTGGAGCCAATATTTATGAAGTAGTTTATGCTCATACTTCAGGCTTGGTATGACCTATAGAAATGGTACCTACACCGAATGAGTTGAAACTTGCTGGAGGTTCAAAATGTGGTCCACCGCTATGCGGTCAACAAAGGTCATTAAGTGCATATTTTCCGACCTATTAGGAATTGCATTTTATACCAATTAATGCCCTTCTGAAGATTATACATGTATCTGATCATTCAAATAAATGCCAGAGCCAGTAGTGTCAATTTCTGATTTCTTGATCGAACCCTATAAATGGTGTGCACATATATGCCTTTTCTGGTTTCTTAGATAAAATTGTTCTGATTCCTGTATGAATATCTGTAAATATTGTTAACCAAACTCATTTCTGATTTGTTAAAAACTATTTTACTCCCGAAATAAGCCTCCATAAATTCCTTTTCTATATTGTTTTTTTTTTCCTGATGCTTTAACCCTTTTCACACAGACTTGAATTTACTGGTGGCAGTAAATTCTATTTCTCTAGTTTAAGAAATTGTTTTTGCAAGTGTCGTCTGCTTGACTTATTTGTCGTCAGCTAGATGTATTTGGTAAATAGTTAAAGGAATTTGTGTTGTTCACCTGGCTAACACATTAATTCTATCTTTTAACGTTCCCCGTGGCACGTTAGGAATATGGTTGAATGCTCATGTCGATTTCTGTAATGAACTTGAAATTTAGCTTAAGTGACACACGTCCATCGTTTGATGGCAACAACTTGCCTTTAGTCAAGTTCGCACATAGAGTCATCTGCAAGTTATTTTTATTAATTTGGTTCGAGAGACTTCAGCCGGGTCGCATTTGGGTTGGTTTGAATGTAGAATATTTCGATTTCATCAAATGAACAACACAAAATTGCAAAATTTTATGGCGTATTGCTTCTTTTACCACTTTCTGATCGCTATCTTTTCTTGCTTGTGCAAAGCAAAGAATTAGCAGGACGAGTGTTAATATAATCGTACAGACCGAGGAGCTGAAAAATTAAATATTATTATCGACTACCCATCACTGAAAAAATATAACCCCTACCCTCGGCCTTCCGGCCTCTAAGTGGCAATACTTCACATCCGCACACGCCTTTACTATTTAATCAATTCAATCTTGTTAGACAAAGTCCAATGAGGTCTGTCAAATAAGATTGAATTTGTTAAATTCAAAGTTGCATTATGGGAAACATTTACAGGTCGAATGCCTGCCATTCAATGATCAACCCTCTGAACACCGATATCCTGTTGACGTATCAGTAGGTAATATGTGCGGGTTCTGGCTCATTTACCCACTTTGAGCTAGAAATACCGGTTAGGTCACAAAACTGGGTTATTTTCAAAAAATAACTTGGGGTTTTCCCGGAAGGAATCGATCACCTCGCGAAAACGTCGGGTTTTTTTAGAGATGATCGACTCATTTCCTGGAAACCCCAGATTTTTCTCGGAACGATGATTTTACTGGCTCGAGTATTTTAAAAATTCCGGCAGAAAATCCCACTTTTTTCGAATTTAACACTGATTTCCCATAGGGGGGTGAATTTTTTGCCGCGGAGAATAAACGCAGAAAGACGTCGTTGAGGTTTCGATCCGGAACGGGGATTTCGCGGGAAATCCGCAACGTTTGGGTCGAGGTGAATTTTTCCGGTGAGCCAGAAAAGACGGCGCAGTTACGTCGTCGTTCGGGCATTTCGACTCGAGGGAGACGATCCGATCGGGAGGAGGACGGCTGTCAGAGGATGTGCGCGCGTTCGTGCGTACGTGCGTGCGATTGTGTGTGTGTATATATATTATAAGTTAAAAGATGAATGATAACAATAACAAAATTGTATAAAAAATTTTTTAAAATATATATATATATATATATAAAACAACATTAAGAAATAAATAAGAATACAAAAAAATATACCTGTTTTTTCATCCATTAAAGAGAGAAAAAAAATAATAAATAAATAAATAAAAGTGTTTCTACACGTGGGAGATTCTAAGCAAAGGAACGAGCAGGTTCGCGAATTAATATGGAGCAGAGAGAATATTAAGGCGAAGGACAGGGCCTGGCGATTGGGAGAGATGGAACTGACGCGAGAGGCGACCAGGTTGTTCAGAGCCGTCACCGACGTTCAGGAACGAGCGAGGAAGGAAATCGTGGAGGAACTGAGACCCATAAGAGAAGGTTCTCTGAGGATGGGTTCTATTCCCGGTAGTTCTGCATCGAGAACTCCATCCGGTTACACTGTGGAGAGAATCGTGATCGATCCGAGTAGTGTCGGTAGTGTCACGCCAAAAAGTTTGTCCGAATACACTCTGCAGAGGATCGAGACCGATGCGAGTAGCGTCGTCAGCAGCGCCAGATCTGACGACGGTAGAGAGAAAGATGCGATGTATGGATTTCATCAGGAAGGTGATGACGATTTCGTTGGCGACACGCAAATATGGTTTGACGGCGACTATTTGATCATCGGTTCGAACAGATACGAAATGACCAACGGATTGCACACTCTGCTCTCTCACCCAGTGATTACACTGAAGAGAATTACAAAAATTACGGAGACATTCTGGTTCAAACTCACGCCATGAAGAAGAACAACGATGCCAGAGAGACGGGTCCGAAGGATAGGAGAGGTTACAATTGGAAGCACATGGTGGAACCTATATGGAAGGCGAACGAGTATTTCATGAAGTCGATGACTGGAAAGGGAACAAAGACCAATGCGATATTTCTTCCGCACTATCCCCGTGTCCTGACTCAGAGATTGAGATTGTTGTTGGCTAGCAGAGAGGCCGGTAACACCGGAGTAAATAACGAGATAGTGAGCGTGTGTGACAAATTGTTGAGGAAGAAGTTTTTGACTAAGAAGGATTATCGAAAGTTGATGAATCATTTGAAATGATAAAATAGTAAGAGAAGAGAGAAAAAAAAGAAAAAAACATTAAGTAAATAAAATAATATATATTCGCAAAAAATAATGAAAAAAAAAAACAACCGAATTCTCAAAAAAAAATGTTAGTGATAAATAACAGGGGATATGCTCGATCGTACATCTACGGTGGATCGGTCATCGTCGATTTGATGATGCAATTCTTAACTCGTAAATTCACCACCGACACCACGAAACAGATCGCGTTGAGTGCTATCAAAATAGGAAAAAAGATGTCGATCGACGCCTGTAAGAAAGCCGCTGCCAAAGCAAGCGGTAGAATAGCTTTGGAAGCCGGCAAGACAGGAGCCGACGTGTTGATTAATAAATTGATAACTCAATCGCAGCCGCCTTCCAAACAATCAAGAATCGAACCAAAAAGTTGGAAAGACTTCTATGACGATGTCGTGCCGATACAGGACTTGGCTAAGATGATGAGAGGATCGGGATTGAAAGTGATTCATAAATAAAAAAAAACAAAAAAAACTTTTATATATATATATATATAAAACAGAAATTTAAAATAAAAAAAAAATAGAAAAAAAAAACCTAATTCAAAACATAGTAAAAAAAAAAACTGGAGAAAAAAAATGGATATCAAAGACATGTCTTGGAATGACGTGATGACCAAGAGATCAAATGAAGAGTTCTTTACCAAGAGCATAAGAGGTCTGATAGTGGGAAAATTGAATTGCGCAAAGACCAATCTCTTGATGAATCTGTTGTTGCGACTCAGCTGGCTGGATTACGACAGATTATTCGTTTTTGGCAAGGGTCTCTTTCAACCGGAGTACAGATTGCTTCGAGAGTGCATGGTGCATAAAATCTTCGACAATCATAACGAATTCGAAGGACATGAGACTTCAAATATATTGGAAGGAGCGGCGAGAGAATTGACCAGGAGAAACGTCAAGTGGAATGTCTGTTTTACGAGAATGCCGACGACGTTCCCGATCCCAGACAGTTGAAGTCAGAGAACAAGAATCTCATAATCTTTGATGATCTGGTGTTGGAGAGACAGAATCAATGCAAATTGATTTATATAAGAAATAAAAATGAAACAAAAGGTGAGAAAAGAAAACGTCTTTTAAAAGATGTGTTAGCAAAAACGTTTTATGAAGAGGAAATGAAACAAAAGGTGAGAGAAAAAAAAAAAGTCTTTTAAAAGATTTGTTAACAAAAACGTTTTCGTCATCAAAACAACATTCGCTTTATGAAATGTTTTAGCTTTTTCTAAACATTTACTTGAGTTTGCATTAGAAAGAATTCGATCAGAACGAATCGAATACGACATGCGTTTAAATGGGTGCATAATATTGTTTTTGTTACTATTGTCAATCATATCTCAAAATCGAAACTATCCCGAAAATATCGAAATGTGTTCGAACGATAAAAATGCGTTTTATTATCGAAATTATCACGTGATTGTAGATATCTTAGATTGTTTAAAAGACAAACTGAAACTTGTAAAACATTACAAATACAGGGAAATTTATTACATGTATATTTGCACGAAAAATGTAGTTAATGCATTTGATCGCGGTGGTGGTGGTGATGAAAATATTGAAAAATCCATTTGTCAGTGTGTCAAATATATTTGCAGATTACACTCATTCGCATCGAATAGATTGTGGATCGAATTTGCTATAAGGATAGAAATCATTATCCTTTATTTCCCTTATCTTCCTAACGATGATGACTACAACGATGAAACAATGATGGTTTTATTGGAATATGAAAAGCATAAAATCCTTCTTTCAAAAAAATACAACAATAATAAAAAAAAACGTGCAATCATAATAAATGAAAAGAGTTTGTTCATTTGTTTGATGATGAGAGGAATAGAATGTGTACTATATATATGGAGAGAAAAATAAATAATAGAAAAAAATAATAAAAATATAATAAAGATAGATAAAAAATTATTTTTTTAGGACCTAGATAAAACAACTTTTTTTCGTATATATATAATTATGAGTAAAACGAACGATTCCATGGAATCGAGAGCTTGGTTTCTTCAAAGGGCGTGGTGTAGAGCTTACGCCACCTGCATGAATGAACAACTTCCTAGGATCTTGCAAGAAAGATGTCTCAGCAGTCTGGAGGAGAGAGAATTTAATCACATTAATCATTCGTGTCGCATGATGGAATGGGAAGACATCGTCACCACATATTTCATGTCTGCATTGAAATGCATACGATGTGACAACGTGATCGAATGTTGGAAGCAATTCATGTCTTGCATTGGAGAACCTGAACCCACAAAATCGGAAGAGTTGAAGTTAGGGCATCGATGTCTCACCACTGAAGACAGGGGATACATTTTGGAATATTTGTTGGAAAGGGGGATATCACTACCACCACCACTAAGTCAATGTTCCAACGGGAATCACGTTTTTATGGATTCTGTGTTGAAAGTTAGAAACCAATAAAAAATGTTTTTGTTAATTAAATAAGGGGTGAAAATAAAAAGTACGTAAAAAAAAATATTAATAGATATAAATAAATAAAATAAAATGAAAATGGAACTTCGAAGTAAAAAAATATATCCAGAGAAATTGGACGTCGAGCCCACCGCACCTCATCTACCACCAACATCAGAAAGTAGTGACAACATGGGACAAAAGTATCGAATCAAACAAATCAATAGAATTCAATCGTATTTGACGTGTGAGAGAGATTTTCGTCATTCACTCAACAAGAAATATTCGAAATTCGTGAATGGTGTGGATTTGACTCTCGTTGCAATCTCTGTGGGTTTGAACGTTGCTAGAATAAGTCTATTGTCAACCGCCATCATTGCTCTTCCAATCATGTTGGCCATGGAAGGATTGTCTTTGACTGCCGGATCCGCCAGAACTATCGGAAAATTTCTTGCTAAGAAATTATCCGTGGAGGCTAAGAAACACGAAAACATAAGCATTTGAGCTGATGCAAAGATTGACACCGTGTCAGATAAGATCTCCATTACATTGAAAGATGGTAGGATTTCGGATGGCAAATACGTCGACATATTGAATGAAAAACAAAAATACGAAGTCATGAAAGCGAAGATAAGAGTCAAGAGTCGTCAGATCATCAAAGAACAATTGAAGGATTCTCTCATGGAAAAAGGTTGGGAAGAAGCGAGACAATCGTTTCGTAAATTATTAAATCCCAAAAAGATTCCAGAAGCAATCGATTGAAAACAAAAAAATATATAAATATATAAAAGAAGAAAAAATACAAAAAAAAACTTATACATAAAAAAAAATGATTAAAAAATATATACAAAAAAAAACCCCAAAAAACAAATGTATTGCATCAAATGCAAGAGAGTTATCGATACGGTTAATGTTAAAAAAGTACTAATGAAAAATAAAAGCCTCATGCTTCGAAGAACATGTAAAGTGTGCAGTTCAACCAAGACACAATTCATCAAATGTGGTGCCTGTCTGATGAATAAATTGATTAATAATCTACCCGTTGAAATGCATCTGCCAGGACACCAGTTCATGGGACCCGGCACAAAATTAAATAAGAGATTGAATTGAGATCTGACACCTAAATTTTGAAGCAAACCCACCAATAGGGTGGATTCGGCTGTTTACGCACATGATCTGTGTTATGCTAAACATCCCAATGTCAAGACTCGTAATCGAATCTGCGATAAAGACATGATGATGACATTGAAAAATATATCGAATCCCACTAGGAGAGAGAGACTCGAATGTTCACTGGTCGGTAAAGTGATGGGTAGCAAACCTCGATTCAGATGGGGACATAAAAAAACGTCCAGAAGGTATTATTAACAAGTGCATTGGCAAACGAACTACACAAACCCGTCATGCATAAATTTCGAAGGAGAAGGGTGTTCATGAGGAGTCTGGATCAGATCTGGTCTGCCGATCTGGTCGACATGAAATCGCATTCGAAACCGAACGATGGCATTAAATGAATACTGACGGTCATCGACGTGTTTTCTAAATACAGATGGATGAGACCTCTGAAGAATAAATTGGGAGCTTGCGTGGTGGAAGATCTGAAGAACATATTCGCATCGTCTTCTCGAAAATTGGATAAATTGTGGGTGGACAAGCGAAAGGAATTTTACAACAGTCAGGTTTCGTCCGTTGGTAGACCTCTATTCCATGGAAAATGAAGAGAAAGCATACGTGATCAAACGTTGGAAGAGAACCATGAAGGAGAAAATGTATAGGTATTTCACGGCCATCACAACCGAGAAATATATCAATGTCCTAGACGAACTGGTCGAAGATTACAACAACATGCAACACAGATCGATCAGAATGACTCCTGCAGAAGCTAGCGATCCTCGAAACGAAAAATGCGTCTTCGCAAATCTCTATCGCGAAAGGATCAAGATCGAGAAGAAGTCCAAACCATCGAAATTTGTAGTCAGCGATCGAGTGAGAATCACTTCTTATAAGTCACTCTTCAGGAAATGTTACTCTCCTCGATGGACAAATGAAATCTTTAAGATCATTAGAATATTTTACACCAGTCTGGTCACTTACAAAATAGAAGCATTAGAGGACGACGAAGAAGACAGGAGAGAAATCATCAGAACATTTTAAGAACAAGAATTGCAGAAGATGACATTTTGAAGAACCAACCCTTCACTTTTTTTCTTTTTTTTCTCCCTTTACGCATATATATATATTAAGGGAAAATAAATAAATAAAATAAAATAATAATTTTTAAAAAACAATTTATAATAATAAAGAAAAAGCAAACGAATTAACACAAAAGAAGACAAAAACATGACAAATATATTAGATATAAAACAAGGTATATTGAGAGATGAAAGCATTGAAGAATACAAAGTTCACGAGTACCAACCCGTGACTGGAACTAGTTTGAACAATGCCAGTGAAATAAGAATCGACGTCGAGATGCAATATCTGTTCGTTCATCCCAGCGAAAGTTACACAGTGATACAGGGACGTCTCACAAGGAAGATGGAACCGATTATGTGGACGACGATGTGGTCACTCTAGCCAATAATGGCATGATGCATCTGTTCAGTAATATAAAATACATGCTCTCGGGACAACAGATAGAATCCGTGTTTCACCCCCAGACAAGCCACCACGATAAACGGACTCTTGAGGTATCCGGACGATTTTTCGAAATCTAAAGGACTCAATCAATTGTGGGGGAAAGACACCGTCGCTGACATGAGTCCAGCCAATACCGGTGCCACTCTGAGATTCGACTATGTCGTCAAGACATCGAGACCCAGAGGAACGTTTTCATTCAGGATACCTCTGAAACACATATTCACATTCGCGGAAGATTATGATAAGATTCCCTATGGATTCAAACACAATCTGACGTTGATTCTAAAAGGAAACGACGAAGCCATCATGAGACCCGCCTCGACCGATGTGGGTAAGATATATCTGAACAAGATATCTTGGTTCGTTCCACACGTGTTGCCTTTGATCATGGAGAAAGTACATCTCAACAAGATCATAGAAAGAAGAGTAAATTACTGGTGGGATTTAGAATGAGACAGTGCGACATGGCTAGTATTCCACCATCTAGCAATCACTTCGATTGGAGTTTGACCATGAAATCTGCTTTGGAAAGATCAACAGGGACGGATCTCAAGAGAAAAATCCTTCTCTGTTCGATCATTGTAACCTGAGAAACATGCAGGTATTTCTAAATGCCTCGAGATATCCTGCAATCGATGACAACACCTTCTGCAGACTATACGGTGATGCCACGGATTTCAGAAAGAAATATCATCAACTGGACAAATTGATGTGCAATCCTAACAACACTCCCACTGAATACAAATCGATGTATCCCCTGTTCGTATTCGACGTCAGCAAACAGAGTGAGCGACTCAAGAGCAATGTCTTTGACATTCAAATCAGAATGCAATTCGACAAGAATGTGTCGAGGAGAATCAAAACTTTTGCCCTGGTCCTGTTGGATAGAGAGTTAGAATTCAAATCAGATGGACAAAAAGTGCCCATCGTTCGATGAAAATAATAGTTAATAATAATTAATAAATCGTGTACAAAGCATCTTTTTATTGGCGAGGGGGGGGGGGGGGTGGGGGGGGGGGGGGTTATACTATATAACACTGAATCATTTGAAAGAGTGGATTCGAATCCAAAGCAAAGAATGTGGAACCAAGATGGGATGGAATGGTCGAGATTTTCATAATTATCGTTTGAGGGAAAAGGAAGAATTCGATCTTATAAAATTGTTCAAAGAAGAAATTATTAAAGATACGATTTTAATTTGTAAACAATGAAAGAATCGTCAGATATTGATTCAATCTCAACAAACTAGATCGGGTGATGAACCTACCACGGTATTTGCTAAATGTATAAATTGCAATTGCAAATTTATATTTATTTATTTATTTATTGATGTTTAAGGTCACATATTTATGCACAATGGCTAATCATGACCGTGACAGTTTTACGGGTGGAGGAAGCCAGAGTACCCGGAGAGAACCACCAAGCAATGATGAGCAGCTGCCAGCTCCCCAACATCGTAACTCCACACTACAGCACAGGCAGGGTTAGATTGGTTGAAGACAAGCGTACCAGCGACGTGCAGTATGCCTTAGTACACGGCGTCACTATGCCCCCACATGGGCAATGGGGGTGAAGTGTCTTGCCCAAGGACACAACACAGTTGCCGCAGGTGGGATTCGAACTCTCGGCTTGAAGCATGTACCTCTACCTACTGAGCCACCACGCCCCGCAATTGCAAATGGGTGGAAAATTAAATGTTTATTGAATAAAAAAAAATACAAAAGAATATATATATAATTGGATATTTGAGACATTGAATATTCAATCTCTAAAAATCCAGTTATATATCTTCTTTTTTTTGGAAAAGGCTAATGACGACTGGGAACGTTACAAATCAATCGATCAAGATTTAAATCTGTTATGACAAAGGGCAAAAAAACGAGAAATCTTATTGTGAAATTCATTATCTGGGTGTTTTCACAAACAAGAGGAATTGAAAAATTCCATTCAAAAGGAAACTGCACAATTAGAAAGCATAAAAGAAAAGATGTTGGAGGTGGATAATTTAGAAGCCAAAATTGTCATGAAATATTGCGATCGGTATTCTAAAAAAATTTTGGAAGGAAATTCACTCGATTGTGCAAAAAAATAACAGCAAATTAGAATTAATTGTACATTACGATCAACAGAGAAGGTTGAAGGGGGAAGAAGATGAAGAAGAATGTCCAGAGTTTGCAAAACGTATTCATCTAGAAGAAAATTACGATGAAGAAGAATATTGTCAAAAATATGTTGTGAAATGTTCGAAAAAATATTTGAATAGAGAAGGCTTGATGAAGAATTGAATATCGGAAGAAACAAATCGTGTAACAAAAGTCGTTTGGAAGAATTTTTTCAAAACGAAAGTGACATGATCGCGGACAGCTTGAGGAGAATAAATGATTTGGCGAAGAATGCCCAGAGTTGTTTGCAAAGCATACATACTCCTCTAGAAGAAGATTATGATGAAGAAGAATATTGTAAAAAAACAGGTTGTGAAATGTTTGAAAAAATAGAGGATCTCGAAAAAAATCTATTAGAATTCGAGTGTGAAAAACCTTCGATTGATCTAAAAAAACGGACTTGTTCACTTTAATAACATTGAAACGTTAAAACCTTGCAAAAATATTGAAAATTCCGAATTACAATTGAACACCAGCTTTTTTTGAAGAAGCAAGAAGAAAATTGTAATATGTCAATCAAAAAGATACAGAAATATTAGAACAGGAATCAAAAGAACTGACAGAATGTAATTTAACAAAAGAATCAAATCTAATCTGAGACAAAAAAAACATCATGGAATGCGATGAGGCAATATTTATAATGAGAGGAAACTCACTTTTTGTTCAGAGGATCGAGTTCGATCAACGGAGAGACTACTGAACTGGCTGCTTTGGTTTTCGTCTTGAAATTAATCCTGTCTCCCATCCACACCTTGAGAGGCAAACTGAAGATGCTAGTGTTCGAGTGTTGTTCCTTCTTTTCGACTCTGTACCTCTTGTTGCATTCCACACCATTCACCATAAGATTGATGATTGCTTTTTCGCTCAATCCCGTAGAAGCCAGACTCATTTGAATGATATCGCCTTTCACCAGGATATCCTATCAGACCGTGCAGTTGTCCGTTTCCAAAGGACCATTTGTTTTTTTCCACATCTAACGCACCGCTGTCCTTGGCCCAGAATGTGATCAATTATCTGGTGTATTTTATCTTTTCCACAACGGAGATCAGAGTGCTGGCATCCGGCATGTGGGTGGGATCCGGCAGATTCGTTAGTGCGTGTCCTCCCATGTCCAGTTTGCCTTCCATGATATCGCCCTTTCTCAAGACTGTATTTTCGTCCAAGTATCGTCTACTGACTGCACTGGAATCGTATTCCGGCTCGTCATTGAAACTGAATAGTTCATAACTGTTCATGTTGATGTCTGCCTTCATTTTTCCTCCGGATTGTTTGTTCAGATACAAGTTGTCTACTTGAGATTCCAGATAGGATTGATAATCCAGTAGGGCAGAATCAACGTAACCTTTGTTGACCTTCGTTGAGGCTTCGTCATCATTGTCGATTGCAGACAGATTAAATATCTTGTTCAATCCTGCATCCAGATCAATTTCATTACTAACTCATCAATGTTATTCTTTCTCAATTCTAAGTCTATGTATTGTTTGGTTGCCACATCGTTAGGATTCGTATGTTGATTATCTTGTTAGAATTCGCGTTCAATTCAGACTGCATCACTTTAGGAATATAGAGATCTCTCAGATGTTTACTGAATCTCGCATGAGAGTCGTCTGCATATCTTTTAGTGGCAGCGTTGGTCGAATCTCTAGGATCCGCTACATTGCCCCATTCGTTTAGATTTCAAGTCTAGATCGTCTGTCATGTCTTTACCAACGTAATTATCTCTTCATCATCTACTGGAAAATTTCATCTCTTCTATCAACATATTTTTTAGTAACTTCATCCGACGGATCAATCGGTTCGGGAACATTGTAGATTTTCTTATTGTTTCTTGCTGAGGTTGGTATCTTCAAACGAATCATTCATCTAATTTGGCAATGTCACCATCAATAACTTTGAGTGTAACTCTTCTTTTCTTTCTAGAGGTACCTTCACGATCATCAGCGCGACCGAATTTATCGACTGTCATGTTTTGTTTTCATATTTTTATTTTCTTTTAATTAGGAATGTAATAAGTTTTCTTTTTTTATTATTATTTAAATAATTTTTATATATATCTCTCTCTATATATATATCGAAAAAAAAAAATTTCTTTAATGTAAATTGTTGAGAATATCTTGAATGTGATCTCCTTCCGACCATCTCTTGAGAACGTAGAGACACGGGTGACCGCAAAACACTCGATCCGGTGCTTGCACTCGTTTGGTATTGTAAATAACTGATGATAAATAGTTTCTTATTTCCATCGGCGGTGAGATTCCGTAGCTATCGAAATAATAATTTTTATTGTTTGAAAACCACGTGGCCCAATCGGTGCCCTCACCTCCGCTGTCATCCAGATTTAAAATTCCACTTTCCGAATCATCGTCTTTTTTTCGGCAAAGCATCTCTAGAAACACACCTCAAAAATGTTTGATTTTTAAATCTTTTGCAGCTTTCAACAGATCAATGTTAGATAGGGGTTCATTGGGTAAGACGACACCTTCAACGAATATGCATTTTATTTTCTTCTTATTCATAAATATGTTTTGTTGTGTTTTTTTTTGGGGGGGGGGTTTTTTTGTTTTATTTATTAATTTTTTTTCTCTATTCTTTTTTCTTTAATTTATAAACTCGTGAGTGTTTTTTTAAACTTGCGAAATTTTGAAGAAACTCATCCTCTAAATTTCAATGATGATCAAACATCCTGTGATAATATCCAAGTGCATAAGTGTGTATTTTATCATAACGTATTTTTCTCTTATCGTCGTTGGCCGTCAATGCAATCTTATTGATTACTTTGGTGTAAATCTCATGCTTTTCACTTCAAATCGCAGTCATCTTTTTATACACCGTCAAGCGTTCGAAAAGACACTCTTTATACTCGACAAAAGCGATGCTTTTATTCGTCACACACGCTTGAACACCTTCACATCTCGTGACCTCTTCGCCATCGAGGAGATAAGCGTACAATTTTGGGCTCAAACCTACGAATTCGGTGATCTGTCTTCCACTACTCTCATCTTTAAATTTACCCAACACCTTTTTATTGACGCCAGTTTGAATCTTAGATGGATGATCATAGGAATAATTACTCGTGTCGAACCATTCATCCACGTCTGGCGCTATACCCTTGTAGACGTCTCTAGTCTCTATCTCGTAAGCCAGACTGTCCATGTTGGTGAACAATAGTTTGGCTTCCGAACCGAATTTCGCTTTCACATAATCACAGTGAAACTCGTACGTCAACTGCTTGTTGATGTCTAAGATGATTGCTCCGAGATAACAATGTTTATCGAACTTCAGATGCGTCTTTTGCATGTGCACAGCCACTAGATTTTCGTCGAATATGATTCTATGTCGATAATTGGGTTTCGCGATTAATTTTCTAGACTTCTCTTTGAACGCGACTAGTCGAACGTCAGTTCTATTCCCAATGTTTTCCAGAGATTTCCCATACACGCAATTGTTCATGAGTTTAAAGAAATCTTTTGAAGTCACTTTCGGCTTGCATTCTTAAATTCGTGTTGAGATCGATGTATTTTTTCATCCAAGGCTCCTCGTGGAATCGAATGATTCAATGCACGTCAAGCAATATCATTCTGCGATCGATGTAATGTTTCAGATTTTTGCAATGGACCACATACGTGCGTTTGTTGTTTAAATTGGGAATGAGTTTTTCGACCTCGTTTACTACTATTCGTTCAGGAGACAGTGGATAATCATCGTGTAGATCGTGTAACTCAATCGGATAATCCAAATCAACCTCTAAAATACAAGGATAGTGTCTCCATTTTTGTTCTTCTTCCGACGCCGACGTTTCGACCCATATGAAATTTCCAGTCAGTAAAGAATGGCTCATAGCCCAAGCGTACAAATTATTAGCGTCCCAATACTGTATGTATTTACTCGGTTCTCCCGAATCGAAATCTTTTCCCATGTAATGATTATTAGCTTTGGCATATCTGGTGGTAGACCTCACAGTCTATTCAAACATGAGCAACATGTCTACATCAGCTAATAATTCCAATCGAACCTCAGTCATCTTCAAGAGAGCGTCCCAAGTGAGTCCGGGTGCAGTGAAATACCAAGCCGGATCTAATTCATAATGTTGATGACACACCGATCAAACATTTTCGAACACGTCTGCCAAGAGAAGAACGTCATTTTTCAATTAGAGTTCGTGATATTCTCTCATGGATTTCATCTCGAACAATCTCCACACTTTTTGCGCGTGTTCGTAATTGTCATCAGAAACGTGAGACTTGGTCAATTTCGAATAAAAATCTTTTTTAGGAGGTAGAGCCATGTCATCGAATTTCTCGAGATCACTCATGTAATCATAAGGGTAGATGCTTTTCCTCAACATGACGTCAACCAATTCTCGTTGATCGTTAAAATGTTTACTCGTGATTTTAAATATCTCCCTATTCAAACTGTCTACTAAACTTTCTAGACCGGCCGACATGAATTTATAACTATCAATAAAACGTATCGCTCTACGGATGGGAATCGATTCATTGTCGACCATCTTTTTATCGACGACCTTCCATTTAGTGAATGAAATGTATTTTTCGTTGTTTTCCGCGATGCAGCTCAACTCTCCCTCGCTGACACCCATATTTTTCACAAACAGGTAACTGTCGTAGCCAGAGAGATTGTGGAAAACATCACCGGATAGAATGCAGCGTGTCGAAATCTCAAATTACATTTGTTGTGAGCAGCGCCGTGAAACAGACTGGTATAGTGATCGTGATCCCTAACTTTTTTTTATTTTCACAATCATCATCGAACAGTTGTCTACATATGTGACATTCAGTGGTTTCCCAGTATTCTAACAGTTGCTCTGACGTGAGGATCATGTCTTTGGATTTTTTAAATTTGTCGTATAATATTTGAACTTTCGATATTAACTCTTCCAGGAATCTTTGAGCCACGTCATCGTCATCTGAACGTTTAGAGCAGACGAAGGGACCCGACGATTCTCCATCGTCTAAAGAACATTTCCCATAATAACCATACCCCGAAGGTACGTTGTTCTGAAGTTTTTCAACGTAACTCACGTGCTCATCGGGCTGACAAGATTTTATTTTCGCGGTGAAACATTCGAAATCGGCGTAGACGATGAATGGCAGCTTCAATCTTCTTTTGTAGTTGCAAAAAATCACGTGACTGTCAGTTTTAGGCATTTCGACTTTTCGTTGGAATATTCCTGATAATGCGTCAACGATTCTTGACAATTGAACGAAATCATGCAGTTTAGACAGAAAAATCTTTTTCCTTTATGTTTGGAAGTCTGCTTAGACAACAATCGACTCATGTCCTTCACCCTATGTTGATTGTCACCTTCTGAAATTATTCACCCTCTGAAATTAACAACAAATCAACAATATAAGTTCTCTCTTTGCGCAAAGTCAGTCTGAGAGGATAGACTATTCCTTCCACGTCGTCTCCGTCGTATCCCAACATGTTCACTGCTACGGAGAGATTTAACTTTTCGAAACGCTCTATGTCTTTCAATCCCGTCGGGAAAGTCACTCCCGTCCAATCTAGATTTTTACAACTCTTGGATTACTTGGAACCCCTGTCGGCATTATTTTCCACGGGATACAAGGCCGATGCGATCCCCCATTTAAAACATTCGCTATCCTCACTATTTTTCACGTTGATCACAGCTTTTTTATTGTACAGAAAATGAGGCAATTCTAAAGAGGAAAAGGTTGCCAACGGATCGTGCCTGTCCACGTGAATCTTGAGATTCAATACCTTCTCGAACATCCAACCACTTCCCCTCTTATGATAACTAGCTATGGACTCTAACACTTTATCTTTCATTACTTCATAAACTTCGAATAATTCAGTGAATTCGAACAAGGTATCCACTTTAGAATGAAAATAACCATCTGGGACCACGCTCTCACCCGTTTTCGCATCGATCTTTTTTATCAGACAATGCAGGAGCATTTTTATTTTTAAACCCCTATTCAGTTCTTTTCCAAACACGTCCAATACTCCACTCCTTGCCCGTTCCACAAACGATTCGGGATCGAGATTCGGAAATCGAAAATCACGTCGAAAGCTTTAAAATATCATTTGATGGCTTGGTCACGTTCAATCGGAACCAACAATTTTTTCACTGCCTTGCTCACGATCGCTCTTATTGCATCGACTCCAACACCTCCAAGATTTCATTGAGCGTTTTGTTTCCCGACGAATCGCCATCTCGAATCGCGTCACTTTTCATTTTTTTACGTCCAGTACCTTCCGGAGCCCACGGTTCAACTTTTCGTTTGACAGTCTCGTTCTTCTTTTCAACTTTTCGTTCGATGATCTTGTTCTCCTTTTCAACTTTTCGTTTGACTGACTGGTTCTTATTCTCATTAGTTTCCACGCATGAGTTTGTTTCGTCTTCACATCACAACTTCTCGTAACGATTCGAGTTTTCGCCTCTGTCGCAGGCCTTTCGTCCATCCCCTTCCCACATAGTAAATGATCAATGCATTCTTCTTTCTTTATGGGTTTGACACCTTTTAAATTCAAAGACATATGCACTTTGGCTTGTAAATTAACCAGCGGTTGTTCATAAGTCTGGCAAACAGAAGGTTGATCAATTGTCTCTTGGTGTTTTTATCGACGTCGCGATTTTCAGTTCCCAAATTTCTACAGTACCGTTTCAACTGGGGTACGGTAGAGAAACATAACTTTGCCATGTCTGAGGTTTTTGTTGATTTTGGCATTTTGAATGTTAAATAATTTCTTATTTTTTAAAAAATATATATATTATTATTTTGAGTTTTGTGATTTTTTTTTTTGTTTAAATATATATGGATATAATTTTATTTTTAATTGACAGAATCAATTTTTTTTCTCTCAGAACGCGAATTTTGTTTTTTCAAACGCATGAATCAATTGTTATCTAAAAACGCAAATATTACACGACAGCACGCAATTCAATTTTATACAACACAAGTAAGCGCGCATTCAGTCGCCATTTCATTCTTATCGGCGATAATAGCGAGAAAAATTCATTAGACTTTCAAGTTCACTGAAGAATAACTCCCGACACGTGCCGATCACAATATGCATTTCACAAAAGAAAAAAAACCCTGGCTAATGGTTTTATGTAAAGATTTCATTCATGAGATTTGAAACGGCGCATTCAGTGAAATAGAAAATGAATAAAATCTTTGTTTGCCTTTCCTTTAAATAGTCTCGTCGATCTTTTCGACAATCATTGAAATATTTTATGATTCACATTTTTAATTCACATTATAATTCACATCACATGTTATTTGTGCAACCTGCCTCACTGTACCATCTATCTAAATCGATGAAGTAGGTTTTTGTGAAACATATATTGAGATCGTGACAGTACACTTTTCACACTAAAATACAACCTTCAATGCAGTGTTAGTACAGTATTTTAATTATCGCAAATAAAATTGAAAACCTGTCTGAGCAATATTATTCGGCCGCTAAAAAAATTGATTCGCGCGTTTAAAAAAAACAAAATTCGCGTTCTGAGGGAAAAAAAATTGATGCTGTCCATTAAAAATAAAAAAAATAAAATTATATCCATACATTTAAATACTAACCCTAAAAAATCTACATCTACGACGGATTCTCGCGCAACGTCGCATCCATGACGTGAACATTGATTCTGAAATCGCTTCCCTTTTGATACACCCATCGAAACACCACATCCACGGTCTCGAACGTCAGTCGTTGTCGTTTTCCAACGATCAGATTCAATCTGCGAACCAACGTTTCGGAAACACCGGGAAAAATCTTCCTTCCGTAGAACATGGTGGACACGCGGTCTGGATCAAACCTTTCCACGTCTACCGAGAGAAGGTTCAATAAATTGTCTTGGGATTCGTACATCAAATCCAGATCGGTCTCGCTCAACTTCAAAGGCAGATCATGTTTGTCGAATTCGTCCGTCAAACCATTACATTCCACATCCGTCAATTGAATGGGATCGTGAGATTTTAACTTGTAAAGTTCGGGTATCTTTCGACCCTCTTCAATTCGAACGAGGATCTCTTATTTTTTTTTTTAATATTTTTTGTTTTTTTTTGTTTCTTCTTCTCAGATATATATATATGTAGAAAAAAATAAAACAACAACTTTTACAGTTTTTTTTATGACAAAAACAATCTCATCCATCATTCGTCTCACGACACATAATTATATATACACACACACAATCGCACGCGCACATGCACGAACGCACGTGCATCCTCCGACAGCCGTTCTCCTCCTGATCGGATCGTCTTCGTTTCCCGCGAAATCCCCGTTCCGGATCGAAACCTCAACGACGTCTTTCCGCGTTTATTCTCCGCGGCAAAAAATTCACCCCTCCCTATGGGAAATCAAGGTTAAATTCGAAAAAAAAGTTGGATTTTCTGTCCGGAATTTTTTAAATTCTCGAGCCAGTAAAATCGTCGTTCCGAGAAAAATCTGGGGTTTCCAGGAAAGGAGTCGATCATCTCTCAAAAAACCGACGTTTTCGCGAGGTGATCGATTCCTTCCGGGAAAACCCCAAGTTATATTTAGAAAATAAACCAGTTTTGTGGCCTAACCGGCATTTCTGGCTCAAAGTGGGTAAATGAGCCAGAACCCGCACATATTACCTACTCGTATCATCAGTATATCTGATACACGTCGCATTGTTAATCCCACGAACGCTTCTATTCTAACAATCTACTTTAAATTAATTGACGCCCAAATAGAGCAGCTGACCCTGAGACGTCAAGCTCCTTTAGAGTAGGTGTGATTTATCAAGTTAATGCTCTGCGTGGGTTCTGTTTCAAAATGGTTTTAATGCCATAAGTACAGTTCTGTGCTGTATTGCAGTTTACATAAGGTCCTGTCTTGTATTCCAGCTCTTGGTAAACATAGCAATAGACATGGAGAGAGTTATGAGAAAATGTGATATAGATTTTGACACATTAATTTTGCCGTTACATGTTTCATTCAAAGTTTTAACCGTCACCCAGTTTTCAGGCCTTGAATTCGAGTTGCCTAAATTCTTCATAGAACAAGCTCATTTGGAGTTCATTTTTCTTCCATTTATGAATGGAATATCGAAAAATGATTTACATGATCGTATTCACATTTACCTACCGAGCATATCTGCTGCTGTACATTTGGTTGTAAAGTTTAACCCTATGCCCATTCTGTTTGCATAAAGATAGGTGCAGTCCAAAAAAACTCTCGTTTTTTCAGAATTTGGTACACTTTACTCCATTCCTAACTGATTGAGCGCTGAATGTTTTCTATGGCTTCATGCAGCTGCCATAGTAAGACAACTTTTGTTTTATATGTTAGTATTAAAAGTTTAACTCTTGGCAGATTTGAGACTTCCCATATGGGTACTGTCAGAATAATTGTTATTTTCGTGAAATCACTGAATATTGGTAAGCGTTTAATGGTAGTTTGGAATAGAATATCTGAAAATTCATTTGACATTCACATGTACAGTTCAGTTCCAAGAATATTTTCTGTTATAAGGTCGCAGTAAAGAATTTGGTAAGTTTAAGTGACAGTTTACTCCATTTCTAACTGATTGAGCGCTGAATGTTTTATATGGATGCATGTAGGAAGGAAAATGTGACATCTCTTGTTTTATATGTTATTATTAAAAGTTTAATCCATGACAGATTTGAGCCTTCCCTTATGAATACTGTCGGAATAATTCTATTTTTTCGTAAAATCAATGACTAGTGGTAAGTGTTCAGCGGTAGTTTGGAATAGAATATCTGAAAATACTTTTCGATATTCAGATTCACAGTTCAATTCCAAGAATATTTTCTGTTATAAGGTTGCTGTAAAGTTTAACCCAATCCCTGTTTCGGTTGCATAAAGATAGGTGCCGCCGAAAACAAACCTTCAATTCTTTCAGAATTTTGTAGGTTTAAGGTACAATTTACTCCATTCTTAATTGATTGCATGTTGAATGTTGTCTATGGATCCATGCAGCAGCCAAAGTATGACAACTTTTGTTTTATATGTCATTAGGGGGGGGGGGGGGCGGTGGCTCAGTTGGTAGAGGTGCAGGCTGCAAGCCGAGAGGTCCTCGGTTCGAATCCCACCTGCGGCAACCGCGTTGTGTCCTTGGGCAAGACACTTCACCCCCATTGCCCACGTGGGGGCACGGTGACGCTGTGTACTAAGGCGTACTGCACGTCGATGGTGCACCTGTCTTCAACCAATGCTAACCCTGCTTGTGTGGAGTTGGTATGTTGGGGAGCTGACAGTTGCTCGCCGTTGCTCGGTGGTTCTCTCCGGGTACTCCGGCTTCCTCCACCCGTAAAACTGTCACGGTCATGGTTAGCCATTGTGCAGAAATATGTGACCTTAAACACCAATAAATAAATAATAAATAATAATATGTCATTAATAAAAGTTTAACCCTTGGCAGATTTGAGAGTTTCCATGTGGGTACTGTCGGAATAATTGTTATTTTCATAAATTCAATCCCCGAATATTGGTAAGCATGCAGTGATCTTCCAGTCCTATAGAAAGGTGCAAATAGTTAAAGTTGAGCAGTTCATCAAATAGACAGAAATAATGCCAAACTCGGCCGTTGACAAGTATATAATGAATGGAAAAGTCATTGTATTGAGAATAAAGTGGGGACGAATCGTCCCCTCGGTTTCCACGCGATCCACGGTGTTTCCACCCAGTCACAGCACTCGCCAAAGATATTAAACTGTCGAGCAGGGATAGTAGAACACATTCTGAGAATTACAAGTAGCTGGCTTGTGTGGTCTGGATACAACTGGCGTATATCCAACACTGGTGTCTGTTCAGTTTAGCCAAATGACGTTTTTTCGCCACTGGCTCGAGTTGTTAGTTTCTGTCGGGACGGTCTAAAATAACAAGTTTTACTCCAAACTCTCGGTCCTATATAAAGGTGCGAATAGTTAAAGTTGAGGAGTTCATCAAATAGACAGAAATAATGCCAAAACCGACCGGTGACAGGTAAATAATGAATGGAAACGTCATTGCATTGAGAATAGAGAAGTGACGAATCGTACCCTCGGTTTCCACGCAATCCACGATGTTCCCTCCGGGCCTCGGCACTCGATAAAGATACTAAAGTGTTGGGCAGTCGAAGGTGCTGTTAAACCCCAATAAAATGGCCAGGCAAATATCTCAAGCACAGTATGTGATAATGCGACCTATACATAATTGATATCCCCTTCTTTTTGTCTTTACGTTGACTCAAATACAAATCATCTGTCCTGGTGCTGTTTGGCATACTTTAGACAGTCACTCATACTGGCCCATTTATTGTTTTTTGGGGCAATGGAGCCTTCGGGTGTGGCCCATTTGGCCACAAAGGTTTTTACAACCCCTAATTTCTTTTAACAGAAAAACAACTTAAAGAAATACCTATTTTATATTTATATACACAAGAGAATAATGTAAACAATCAAATCAGACAGAAGTTGCTATAGCTGTCGCACATTTATTCTTATCAGCCGTTTTGATCAGAATAAAATTCCATCCCCAAAACAAGTTGAAAGAAACCCTTTGAGTTGCAAGAAAATTTATTTATTATGCAGCTCTTTCTTACAACACTTGATTAATTCTAGTTCGCAACTACATTTTTTTCGCTCATTTCCCAGCGTTTTGGAACTAGAACCCCCCACCCCCCAACCCACGCCACCCCACACATTTTGTTCCATGAATGAGTCATAAACCATGTTTAGGTATAAAATGGCCTTCAATATTGATAATCCTTCGTTTCTTAACCGTTTGAACCCGAGCGGCCACTTCTCCGGTCAGGAACATGATGCGTCATAACGTCATTAAATAGGATGGTTGTTCAGCAAATATGTGTGGTAGACTAATCATTATTTTCAACGTGCAGCCCCGAGGCTGCACGTTGAAAATATTCATTGGGCTACCCCAAATAATGAATATGGACTACTCTAATTGCTGCCATTGAACTGGCATGGAGGATACCACTAGAGTTGAAATTTTTAATCCTTTAGCCAACGCACATGATATAAAAATTTGTTATTTTAATCGTTGGGTTTTTTTCAAATCTTTCAGCAAATTTGAACCAAACCATATGTTACTCTTCAATAGAACAAGCTCGTCCCAATGAGGGTCCACGTGATATGGCTTGGTTAAAATTTTGTGAAATTGGCTTTTCAACAGTTTATTTTGCAAACTACGCTGGCGGTTGGCCGATTCGTTGGGTAAAGGGGTAACTATTTACTTAACCTAAAGACTATATGCGAACAGAACTGTTCACAAAAATCGCCTTTGAAATCTTTTATTTCAAATTTTGCCTCCAACGCATAGCGTATAACCCCTCATTGGGACGAGTTTGTACCAGTGAGTGGTAATGTTTTGGGGACAACAAAAAAAAATGTTTTTGTTATTCAGGAAATTCTGTTTGAAAGGGTGGTCAGCTAGTTGTTTTTAGTGGATGTCTTTAAAATTAGAATGCCTATACATGTTTTGCGCACAGCCAAGGCGCCGAAAGTAGTTGGGGGAAAGTGGGCGGCGCGTGCTCTTTTTCGCTAGAAGTTACCAGTGAAAAAAGAATTTACTTTCTGGAGAAACTAAGAAAGTCTTATCTCAGGTATTCGTTCTTAACGTATTTTCCGTGGGTCCAGTGGCAATGAGGTGTTGGGGATCAAGTGTAATAACAGAGGCTGGTCAAAAAAATTCATCACTCAAAGAAGCTATACAATCGGCTGGGGAGTTCTAAGGATTTATATCGTCTATTGAGTGCAACAAACCGCCATCTGCAATGCTAACGCATTTCAGATGGCGCTTTGTTGCACATAAGGAACGGAATATATATACTATTCAAAAAAGTAGGCGATATTTGATAAAAGGGAGATATATGAAGAAATATATCTATATTTTCATCAAAAAAACAGTTGAAGCATTGCACTGTGACATCTGGTGAATGATTTCAGCGATATTTGGGTGTCTGACAAACACACATTCCACGCACTGAGCTGAAGAAGACATGGACGGTTAGTCAGAGAATTTACCACATTCAGTCCAAGACTTCAATACCTTGTAAATCCTCATCGGTTCGCGAGACAAGCGCGGATCCGACGTGGCATACTCCCCACCAAACGTCCAATATCAGCTTGACTGGTGTTATTCCATTCTTCCTGCAGTGCAGCGGCGAGTTCCTGGACATTGGTAGGGGGCCGTTGGCGTTGTCGTGGGCGTCTGCCAAATCTAACCCAGTCGTGCTCGATGGGTGAAAGGTCTGGACTTTGTGCTGGCCAAGGCAGTGTAGTGATGTTCTGCTCCTGGAGAAACTCTGTAGCGACACGGGCCCTGTTTGCTCTTGCATTGTCATCTTGGAAAATGAATCGACGGCCGTGACGTCGCACAAATGGCACCACATGAGCTGCTAACATGTAGTCACAGTAGTACTGACCTGTGACACGCCATTGGATGACATGTAATGCTGTTCTGCTTGACAGGGTTATGCCTCCCCACATCACAACCGATCCACCACAAAAACGATCGTGCTGCCTAACGGTAACGTCATCGTATCGTTCGTTACGCCGCCGCCGCCACACTCTGTTTCGCTTGTCGTGGAAGCCGAGGGTGAATCTCGATTCGTCGGAAAAATTACGTTGCTCCACCGACCATTGTCCCAGCGCTGTCGTGCTCCACACCTATTACGCCTTGCTGCGATGTGACGTTCAGTCAAACGTGGAATTGTTCGAGGTCCTCGAGCGTAGAAATTCCAGCTGTGTAGTCGATTTCGGATAGCCTGACCACTGACTCGCACATCTGTCGATCGGTGCGGCTGTTGTTCAATTTCTGAGGCATTTTGATGGCGATTACGTAATGCTGTAGTTCGGATGAAACGATGCTGGTTAGCAGTTGTCGCCCCTGGACGACCTGATCGGCGTCTGTCATCAACATTGCCTATCTGACGATAGGGTGACCACAACCTGCTAATCACCGATTGAGTAACGTTGAGAATTTACAGTCTGTCTGTTGCCAGCTTCCAACATGTCAACGGCACTTAAATGTTCGTCACGTGTCAATCATCGCGTACCTCAAAAGTTACGTTTCGATCAGAAACTATTAAGGAACGAGTTTATCCCAAGAAAAGAAGGATGAGACCGCCGGAAAAGTCCGCCCAGTACAAATGAAAATTTCAAATCCTACCCCACAGACATTAAAGCGGCGCTCGTTCGAAATACCTGCACGAAGTTTTCGTGGGCCGGTGACATTCATGATCCACACTAAACTTGGTAACATATTGATGTGTCCAATGATATGTATCCAATATCATTTTCCGAAAATATCAACATCAGTTTGGATATCTCCTACCTTTTTTAATAGTACAGTGGAGCCCACTTAATTGGATATCTCTTAATTGTATATCCCTGTTAATTATGTCTCCCCTTCCCAGAAGGGAGACATATTGTTTTAGTGCATATTCGTCGTCTTCTTCTTCTTCTTCTTCTTCTTTTCTTCTTCTTCTTCTTCTTCTTCTTCTTCTTCTTCTTCTCATACAAATTTTGTCCGGGGCATAACTTTTTTGTCTTTTGATCTAGACCTTAGATATTTGGCATGTGGATGTATCACCATGAGCCGGTGTGTCGCGTACCATAGTGACCTTCATGTGACCTTCACCTTTGGCCTGAAGGTCAGATTTATGTGTTTTTTAAGGGAAACATTGTCCAGGGCATAACTTTTTTGTCTTTTGACCTAGACCTTAGATATTTGGCATATGGATGTATCACCATGCGCCGGTGTGTCGCGTACCATAGTGACCTTCATGTGACCTTGACCTTTGACCTGAGAGTCAGATTTATGTGCTTTTTAAGGGAAACTTTGTCCAGGGCATAACTTTTTTGTCTTTTGACCTGGACCTTAGATGTTTGGTATGATTGTCAATATTATTCATGTATATATACTTTGCAGTGCATTAAATAGAAAGGAAGGGGAGACATATGTGTTAGTGTGCTAAAACAGTTTCTAGTTGAATATAATTTTCAAACACAAAACCATTTACCATACCTTCAGTACACATTTGATCTGTTAATTGCATATGGGTTGTAGAGTAAACTCCTGTTAATTGTATATAAATTTTTGTAATATGTCGAAAAAATTACTATGACACGCTCCAAATTCCCCTTATCAACCTTTTTGGCCTCACTACATCCAATACAGGCATTTATTCTATTATATCTTGTTTGACAGAGCTCTTTGAGCTCCTTCAAAGAAGATATAATAGAGTAAATGCTCAGTTTAACCCCAGAACACTGTATATATATAATATCAATACTATTGAGTGTCACATGACAATTGATGATAACGTTGTAAACTGCCTGTCTTAACTCATACCTAGAGTCGAGTGCACTCTTTGGCTCCCCTGCCTCCTTGCCCGCCCTTGGATTTCAATAAATCTCAATTGTCTGAAAGTAACCATTACAGGAACAACTGGGCTTATGCGCTTTCGGGCCTTTAAGCCTCCAGTCACGCCGACTTTTCATAGCGGATAATCCAGCACACCAATCAATCCAAAATCTTCCAAACGAAATGATTGTTCGCCCAAATTGTATCTGCCAGTATTATATGATTATGCGCAAAACTCAAGTCTGTCTGACCTCGGTGGGTGACCTCAGAAGTGCGGTGTAAAACCTAGGCTTCATCTTAGTTGATGTGATACAGGCTACACATCCAGACCTGAAAATAAGCAGCCTGACATTTGCAGAATGAGGTCCCCAGAGGGTGAATCTGATGATGTTATCCCATACAATGGGCCAATGTACCCTCTGGGTACCTCTTTCTGTTTAGTTTTGAAACCCTGATTCAGATTGAGGTTCACAAAGAGTAATTTGGTGATGCTACCCTTCTGTGCAGGGTAGCATTACTAAATTCACCCTCTGGAGGCCTCATTTTGCAGATGACAGTCTGCTTATTTTCTGGCTTGTACATATCTAAATATGCCTCTGTTAAAAATATAAGGAAAAAAGCGAAAAGGTTGAGGTCGTATTTTTGTATTATTTATTATTTAATCTTATTTGTTTTACAAGGATTGGCGAACAAGTCATGCAAGTTATAATAACCATGCCAATGGCGCAGGTGTGTGGGATGTCCTTCGAATTGGTCGACACAAGACACACGATTACGTTATGGAAAATCATATTTTTCACTGTGGGTACAGCTGGCGAATCACAGTAAAAAAAGTACTACAGCCTCAAAAAGTTCTGTTTCTCATGCCCTCCCGCATTCTCCTTTTGGCTGCCGTATGCTCTCTTTGTATAACCAATGCAAACATGAACTAGACCGGGTGATTCTGTAGAATCACGGCCGGGCTTTTCCTTACCGTTGAAAGTCTTACCCTCTTTCCAAAGAGACCATTAAGATTAATTTTGTTGAACAATTTTCTGCCAAAGGCCAGTAACGCCATGATCTGAAGTGAACTGAAACAACCTGCATGACTATTTCCACATGATGTTGGTTGATGTTGATAATATCCTGTCACATTTACAGTTTAAAAGTAGTGGCGTGGCGTTGTTCTGGAATGTGTGGGGCACGTCTCCCCAAATGAACGCCCCCCCCCCCCCCCCCCCCCAAAAAAAAACCCAACCCAAATACAACATTGGACAAAGAAATAGATCATACCAAAGGCACCTGCTCCCGGGCATTTGACGAAATGAAATGCTGAGAAAAAACACGTCCCTTCCCTATCCGTGTATATTTAATAGATAAGAAGGGGATATATTTTTCTGTGCTTCTTTTTCGTCAAATGTCTAGGAGCATTTGCCTGTGGCCAGACCCCATAATAACTCCAGTCATATGAACATATCAAAATTTTCAATTTGCCACCAATTCTGAACTTTACATCATTACCTGGGAGCGCGGTGGCTCAGTTGGTAGAGGTGCAGGCTGCAAGCCGAGAGGTCCTCGGTTCGAATCCCACCTGCGGCAACCGCGTTGTGTCCTTGGGCAAGACACTTCATCTCCATTGCCCGTGTGGGGGCACGATGACGCCGTGTACTAAGGCGTACTGCACGTCGATGGTACGCATGTCTTCAACCAATCTAACCCTGCCTGTGCTGCAGTGTAGAGTTACGATGTTGGGGAGCTGGCAGCTGCTCGTCGTTGCTCGGTGGTTCTCTCCGGGTACTCCGGCTTCCTCCACCCGTAAAACTGTCACGGTCATGATTAGCCATTGTGCATAAATATGTGACCTTAAACATCAATAAATAAATAAATAAATACATCATTACTTGAACACCTTCACATCAATGACCAGATTTTTAAAATAGATCAAGAATTCAGTACCGTTCAAGTGAGTATAAAGTTGACCCACATGACGCAAATTTATGTAGAAGCCAATAATTTCTTATCATAGCGCTGTTCATATTCCTCTTGCAGTTTTTTTCTGTCACTGGTGTTGGAACAGGTACGCCCTAGCAGTTTTGAGCAACATTTTTTTTTTATTGCTGCACGAACGTAGGAATTGTTAGATAGAACGGATTCTAAGACGGGAGGCCTCTCTGGGGTCAGTTTATATCCCATTTGTTTATTATACTGTTACAGGAAGTTCATGTCATTCAGTTTCCCCGCATGCAAAATATGACCATCCCTAACGCCAGGCTGCACGTGAATGCTTCATTGTAATGGCTATTTTCAAAACAATTTCTCCTCTGGAAAGGGTATCCTTCCATACCATTCCCCAGTGGCGTAGATATAGGGGAGAGGGTGAGGGGGCAACGCCCTCCCCCACCCCACCCCCAAAATGTGTGCTTGTCACAAATTTTGGTTCGGGTGGGGAGCGTAATTTTGTCCCACGCAGAATATTGCGGCTGTTGAAATGAAAAACTCACGTCCACCACCAGGTTTAGCCCTTTACCCAACGTAACGGTCAAAACCGGCCAGCGCTATTCTCAAAAATTGCCAATTAATTTTCATTATTTTTTTCATTTTTTGTCTCAAAAACATAGGTTATGACCCCTCATTTGAACGAGCTCGTTGAGCTCGTTCCAATGAGGGGTCATAACCTATGTTTTTGAGACAAAAAATGAGTTATTCGAGAATTTTTTTTGCATGTGTCGTCTGCTTTTCATGTTAGGTAAAGGGTTAAAACATAATTTACGTCTCCCTCAGATGAAGTGAGCCTCAGTCGATAACCCCGCTACTTGATAAATGCAAATAGGTTGATACATACCCCCTCCATCTTACTCCGGTGACTAGAAATCTGCTCTGCGATCGTATTTGCTGGGTGAAAAAGAGGCAGTTTCAAACAAAATCTTATGAACAACAACAGAGAATCCTCTGATTGCTCATAGAATCCGAGAATCGTTTGGGCAGCAGGGGTAGCGTTCTGAAAAATTGACGAGGGCTAAAAATCGCTGTCGCCAGACTGCTTTGCAGGGGCCAAAAACTCTCGGATGGGCAGTTCCTGTTTTACCTTTCTCTAGAACAATCTATTATCTCAGAGTAACATAAACTGGGAATTGTTCTCAGGTAGCATATATTATAAGGGATAATTATTGTGTGTTAATTGATGAAATATCAGTTTCTTATTTCAGAAATATGAACAATAAATTGACACTGTTTCCCCGTGAGTCATTATCAGGGTATTTCGGTGTTATGCTGCTTATGCAGTGAAAACTTGATCTGAGTCGAGTGCTGCGTTTCACATGCAGAACACACAGACTTTTGTAACACACTCGCACCCGTCGCGTATATTTGTTCCATAATTTATTAATCCGCCCGTATTGCATTTTTAAAAAGTTGAGAGTTTTACTCTATTCACTTTTAAAATGCCCATGCTAGCCCGGTCGTTTGAAAACTTTAAATGAATCCAAACAGTATTACATATAATATCAGACTGACTGGCAGGGCTGCGTGGTATCTGGCTACTTCAAAGAGAATAACGTTGAACTCGAGTTGGTGATTGACCCAAATTCCCAATGCAAGTACGTACAACCCCCACCCGGTAGCGACGACTCTGACAAACTACGACCACACCCAATAGTAATAGGTATTTAACAGGTTGAGTGCCAGAAGTCACTATCAGGGCTTTCAGAACAATTAGGGTACCAGACAGTGGCGGGGCCTAGGGGTGGGCGCCCCCCTCACACACTTTTCCCTCGCCCCCCCCCCCCCCAAGCAAACTTCAAATTGCTATCTGACCCTGGTTTTCTCGCCCAATATCACACCCGCAAACGACACGCAACAATGCACATGTCAGGTGTTGTCGAAACGCTCAGATATCGCCCCAGGGCGCCCAGACATGGACCCCCACAAATTGAGGGGGGGCAACCTCCTCCCCTATCCTCATCCAGTTCAGTCCTGCGGCCTTCGGGAGATGCCGTAGGACCCCCTACATTTTACTTAGCCCCTCCCTAAATTGAAATCCAGGCACCGCCACTGGTATTAGACCAAAAGCCAACATTTGCCTTGTTCATGTTTCATATTTAGTCAAACGCAAATAGTGTTTTGTTTATATAAATTTGTTCTATTATAAATCATTGGAGACTGCTTGTGGTCACTCTCAAATAATTTGTAATAAAACAAATTTTGAAAAAATTCAGTCCACAAATAATAATCTAGCCCTCAACCAGATAACTGCATTGTTACAAGTGGCCCAATCTTTCACAGTTTCGTTGTTGCCCTAACACCTCCAAAACAATATTTAGGCCCATAGCAAGTTGTGTGTGCATGTGGTCGATATTGGATTGGTTTGTGTCGAGAATAAGTTGACCTTGTCCGGCATTTGTGAAATCGATTTGCTGTATAAAACTGTTCACGTCCGTGATAAGAGAGACCCGAACAAACCTTATGTGGCTGGCAATATATGATCGACATATTTCATCACACGCAACAGATTATAACTCTGTAGGCAATTTATTTATTTATTGGTGTTTAAGGTCACATATTTTCTGCACAATGGCTAATCATGACTATGAAAGTTTTACGGGTAGAGGAAGAGGGAGTACCCGGAGAGACCCACAGAGCACACAAGCAGGGTCAGGGATGTGGCGACTTGGGGGGAGGTGTCCCCCCCCCCCCCCCCAGCTAGGAGTATTGTTTTTTCAACAGTTGGAAATTCCGAAATTCCGAGGTCAAAAATCAAATAGTTGGAAATTCAGTAAATTAACATTGTTCATGAAAAATATTAAAATTCCAACTTTTAATGATGAGAAATTTTGATCTTTTATTTCCAACTGGAAACTTGAGTTTCAAATTTCCTTCTCTAAAATTGACATTGGCCTCAAAATTTCGAGCCTGACATCAATCCGGTAAATTTTCTGACCCAGACACATTATAAATGATGCTTTTTCCGTTTCAGGACTAGTGAAAATTTTCAGAAGGGTTCATAAGCATGTGTATATATATATATAATCACTTTAACCCTTTGTTGAAATTTTTCGAAAAATAATATTTTTTCAGCAGCTGTATTTGCATATTACGCGGGCGGATGCGGGCGATTCGTAGGTTAAAGGGTTGAAAGATATCACCCAGTGCTGCAGTGCAACCACCTATCGAAACTACTCACAGTTGGAATTTACACCGGTGGCACCCCCCCCTCCCCCCCCCCCCAGCTGAAACCCTCTAGCCACATCCCTGAGCAGGGTTAGCATTGGTTGAAGACATGTGCAGTACGTCCTCGTACAAAACGCCACCGTGACCCCACGTAGGCAGTGGGGTGAAGAGTCTTACCAAAGGTCACAACACGTTTGATGTAGGTGGGAATCGAACCAAGGACCTCTCGGGCTTGCAGCCTGCACCTCTACCTATTGAGCTATCGTGTCTCAGTGGGTGTGCATACCGATATTGACCCGGTTGAATGGCTAACGCAAAGTTAAATGAAAAATCCATCCAACCTGTGCAGAAAATCGCTTGAAATCAGTCAAAACTCATTTTAATGCAGAAAACAATTTGCCAACCCTAAAATGTTTATCAGTAAAAGTCGCTCATTTAGTCCATTTCCTAGAGAAATTGCTGTTATTGTCCCCGAACAATGCGACCAAAACTCATGATAAACTTACTCATTTTACAACTAGCCGAGGTCCCGTGCTGTTCACAATTATTCCACTATCTCTCCAACCTCCAAGAGCTCCTGTGGTTGAATGGTTGACAGTTTTACCATTAAGACAACAACAAACGCAATCGGGACCCACCCCATGTCCGTTTCTTGGTAAAATTACCTCATGTGATAAATTTCAGCTCGATATCTGTGAATGTAGGAGTGCATGCAGCCTATCGTTTTACAAGGGCCGATGAATGAAGGATTAAAAACAACTATGTACCTAACAATCCCCCCGTTATGATAGTCCTAGTAACTCAAATATCAACACACTAAAAACTAAAGTGTTAAAACTGACACTTTCAAGGTGTTAAACCCATTCTAACTCATAGTGTTTTATTTTAACACTCAAAGTGCAAAAGCTTTAAGCACTTAGACATTACAATCGTCAGACATCTGAAACTTGAATGGATGGCACTTCCCATGTGTCTAGCATTGGCGGTTCTTCCAGAATCGTCCATAATTTATTTGCGCTTGGTGGGTACATAATTAAATGGACACAATGCAGATGACGCGGATCAGGCTCGAGAGTTCGAGCCTGATCCGCGTCATCAGCGTTGTTTCCTTTTAAGTGTCGCGTCATTAATTTACACTTGTCAAGTGGTATTATTGTAACACCTGTCAAGTTCTGGGATATCTACACTTGAACAAAGTGCTAGTTCAGCACTTAGTAAGTGTTAAATACAGCACTTCAAGTGTAGTTTTTAACACTTTAGTTTTTAGCGTGAATTCCATATCTCTGAACATGTAGGTGTACATGTCGGTTTTGTTCTGGTCCAAGTGTTAATATCACGTTGAGTGTAAATCACTCGAAATCCTTCAGAACATTTTTTAAAACAGAAAACGTTTCTCGAATAGACACACGTTCCATCTAACCGGGATGAAATGGTATAAATCTCAAATTTTCTTCTTTTTTCATAAAACTGTGCAATGAGGCCCATGGTGAATTTCCTTTTTCGGGAGTGAAAGAATTGAAAATTTGCATTACCCGAAACATGGTGATGCTAATTTTTGTGTCGCCTGCCCCACGAAGTGGGGAGCAACATATAGGGATTACTTTTGTCCTCTTGCGTCGTCCGCGTCGTCTGTGTCGTCGTCCGCGTCGTCCGCGTCGTCTGCGTCACACTTTCTCTTATCCGCCACTCCTCTTTAACCTATGAATGGATTTTGATTAAACTTTCAGTGATTCTTTATCACATAATGGCATTGTGCACCTCCTATTTTATTTTTTGATCCGCTGTATTTTTCCAGAGTTATGCCCCTTTTCCACTTAGAATTCTGTCTGAAATATTAAAATATAGTGCAGGCGACACACGTCTTTCATGGAAGACTCACATCTAAGTTTTTCATAACCTTTTATGTTTGCATAACTTTTTGGTGTATACCTATTTCTATTTTTTTTTACAGAATCTTATACAGTGGAGCCCACTTAATTGTATATCTTTTAACTGAATAACCCTGTTAATTGAATATAATTTCCCAACACAAAACCATTTGCCACGCCTTCCAGTACAAATTTGACCTGTTAATTGAATATAGGTTATTGAGTAAACTCCTGTTAATTGAATAAAAAATCTTGCAACTTGTCGAGAAATTACCCTAACTCTCCGCAGTTTTCCTTTGTTTATAGACCGATTTGGCCTCAGTACATCCAATGCAGGCATTTAATCTATTATATCTTGTTTGACAGAGTTCATGGAGCTCTGTCAAACAAGATATAATAGAATAAATGCTAAGTTTATCTCTAGAATACAGGAAAGTGACACAATCCCTTTTAATTGAATACTCCTGTTAATTGAATAATTTTCTTTGACAAAGTGGCTATTCAATTAACAGGGTTCCACTGTATAATTTAATTACGTGCAAAATAAAGATTAAATGATTGATTTGAATGAATGATTTATTTGCCATATACAGTACATATACAATATAACAGTAGAAAGAAAATACAGTTACAGTTTGGTTTTTAACGCATATAATTTACAGTTTATTGTCATACTATTGTATATGGAATGTATGGCTGGGAAGAGGTATAGCCACAGCGGCTGTCTTCCTGCCAATTCCCACATAGGTAAGCAAGATGCGCCAGCCTGGGAATTGCGACAAGCATCTTTCAAGATGCGTTCTAAAGTACGGAGCCCATCTCCGTCGGTATTCAAGTGCCTTATATTAGTAACGGATACCACAACAGACCCTTCAAGATATAGTTAATTTCGTTATTTTTCCCATTCCCATTTTCCGCAAATGTTGAGTTTGTATCCCAACAAGCTCTTGGTATAATCTGGGATACTTAACCTGGTATACGATAACGACAGCTCGTAATGAACTTGCCATGGGCTTAGCAGCGAGAGACTCGAGTGATGTAACCATCTATGATTAACTTAGATATGTAAATATCAGGTCTCATAGGGGGTCAAGTTGTGGGATATGAGATTCAGTTTGTGAGGACAAAGACAAAGGTAGCCAGTAACCCTGTTACCAACTTGCTTCTAGTCTGCTCATAACGAAGGAACGCCCACTCCAATTATTTTCCCACTTCCAGGGCACTGGCCATGATGCGCTCTTACGTAGGTTCCAACTGAGTTTTATTTGCAGTGGCCCAGAGGCCGGAGGAAAGTCGATTAGTGAATAAAGGCACTGGCCATGACTCTTCGTTGAAGAGCTCAAGTAAACACATTATCATAATTCCAGCTCAAGTGAACACATTACCATAATTCCGAGCTCAAGTGAACACATTAACATAATTCCAATATATTAATATTTGAAACTAAGCGTGTTTCATTGTTTTAACATCAAGTAAGCTTGCTCTAAATAAAATAACCTGGTTTCAGAAAAAGTCACTGAACTTTAGGGGTGGCTCACCTCAAGTTATGGCCATCATTTGTTTCATAAGAAAGAGATATTTTTTTATCCGTAAGGGTACGGTGGCATTGTGTACTATTGCGTACTGCACGTCGATGGTGCACTTGTCTTCAACCATGTCTTCAACCATTGTTAACTCTGCTTGTGTGGGGTAGTACGTTGGGGAGCTTGACAGTTGCTCACCGCTGTTTGGTGGTTCTCTTGGGGTACTCTAGCTTCTACCTGTAAAACTGCCCGTCATGTGATGACTCTGGCTGTCGAAAGTGTCATTAAACCCCAATAAATAAATAAATAAATTTATATTATTCTATTGCAGGCCCCCATTCACGGACGTAAGCGTAGGGTGCCCTTCCCCCACCCCGAAAAAAGGGAAAAAAAGGGTAGAATTCTCGCAGTATGAATATATGTGTACACCACACCTATCGCATCCCTCTCGCCAATGAACCTGAAACAGTTTGGAGTAAATTACAGGGTTGACCCCCCCCCCCCCTCCAATTTATTTGGCGCAGTAGATTAATGTGTGCATCAGTAGATCAGCACCCTTTGCGACAAGGGGGTTCATTTATTTAAATCTAGGTGTGTGCATGTACTTTCCTAAGGTTTCTCTTGGAGAAATTGGTGTACTCATGTCCTCATTCAATGCTGCGACCAACACGTTATTGCTCTGCTTGAATATTTCATGGTTGAAGAATTAATGGTACGTTGCAAAGAAAACTCGCCCTGTCCATGCTATACCTGATAAGACATTACCCCTAAAAAAGCCTGAATTACAATTTAAACTCAATGTACGCGAAAATGTAACAGTGCTTTAGTTAGTGGGTTAAAGCGCCGTGAGATAAGTCGGTACCCACCTATGTTGGACAAATTACCTTTCCTGGTTCATTTGCCTTTGGTAAAAATGTAAAATCTAGATCAGCTGTGGCACGTAGAGTTGAAAAAAAAATGTGCGACGTTGCACGTATTGACTTTGTACGCATGCCTCTTTCCTGGCCTGTGAAAACTGTAGGAATGAGGCGGTTAAACGGTTAATGTGTAGCCATGTCATGCCCCTTTCTTGGTGAAGTAAATGACCTGCAGGGTGGGAAATTTGTACTCATTTCGACACGGGGAATATAACAATGTCTGGCACTGCGTGGTTTGAAGGGTTACGACGATGTTCATCTCTTTGGAGACACACCCCACGTCCCTTCCCGTGGCAGATTACCATAGACTCTAAATTTGGGGGATTTGCCAAGGCATAGCCGAGTCGAACTGTGCATGACGTTGCCTTGGTTAAAGTTGAAATACAACATCGAGCACAATTCGCTTGCCACATTCCTGGTAAATGGACCTCTAGGTGCCACGGGTTGTCGAGACAGTGGAACTGCAAATAAATGTGTTGGGGTGGCTGCATTCGTTGTTGAAGGGTTAATGCACAATAAGAATGCATAACAGAGTCGAACTGTACATGGCGTTGCATTGGTTAAAGGGATTAGCCGCTGTGTAGAAATAAGTGACCTTAAACACCAATAAATAAATTAGTTAAAGGGTTAGTGCCACGTCGAGTGCAATCGGGGTCAATGTCATGCCACTGTCCTGATGAAATGACCCCCCCCCCCCCCCCGAATTGTGTCAAAAGTTTATTGAGATCATAATTAAATTAAATCATGAAAAACAGTAAATATCTTTCCCCGTCTCCAAATTCCTCTAGAGATGAAATGAGACGACATTTTCACTGATTTTGAATAAATTATCACACATGTATAAAAAACTATTTTAAACTGTAGGCTTACAATGGCTGTCACTCCAACCTACCTGCTTTTTGTCATCTACCATCTGCCGCAACTAAACTGATGTTCTGATTTCCACAGTACTGCTATGTGTAAGTTACAATGGGTTGGTTTGTAAAAGGTCGAATCGCTAACAAAAAAGATCTTCAGAGCAACTCCCACTCAATCTTTTCATGTATCTCAGGAATTGTTGCATTTGTGTCATTAAATTGCCTTCAACAGATGTTTGGAAATGTTAGAATATATGGTAAATATACTTAAACAACAGCGATAGTCTGAGCAAATGGGGCGGCGGAACGATTTTCAAAGTGTGTGTGTGGGGGGGGGGGGGGGGGGGGGGGGGGGCTGGATCGGGCGATGGATGGTCGTCAGTATGAAAAATGTAAATTCCAGGGTCCTAAAACTCATATCTGGGTGGATATTTTAGGATTTTTCAGGAGATGTATTTGAAAGATTTCACACTTTGAGAGCCGTTAAAAAACGTCGGTAAAGCATATAGGTGAGGTCTATTTATCAGCTTTGGTCGTAACGACCAAAGCTGATAAATAGATTTCACCTATATGCTTTACCAGACATTTACAACAATTATACTGTCTGTGGATTATCTTGTCTGGGGGTGGATCTGGTACTTGTATGTCTGTAAGATTACGATCTACTTCAATTAACCGATTTTCTAACAGACTGTATACATTTTAGCATTTTCTGCCACTTACTGCAAAAAAATGATCCGAAATCCATCGAAATTGAACCAGTACGAGACCAACATAGCTGGCGAGAATATGGGGGAGGCTCTGGACCCGCTCCTTGTTTCACCAGTCATTGGTTGTGTCAAAATATATGCATACAAAAAAACATGGTCCGGCAAAAAAAGTGGACGCCCCCAGCCCCCCCCCCCCCCCCAACCCCGGTTCCGCCGTCCCTGGTTGAGGAACAAATATGATCAATAGTCGAAATAACTCTAAAGCTATAACCCAAATAAATTTGCCCTTCAAAGGCAGGCCATGTATTTCAGAGGCACATCGAAGAAGACCCCCCCCCCCCCCCCCACCTAGTTTTTGCGGATGGGTGATGGTTAATACAGAGAACCTATAAGAACGAAAAACTGAAGACAGCAATCAACAGCTGTCAGTTTATTATATTAGAGGGTAGCATTTTCAAATCAAAATGACAAGACAAACCCCCATTCCTATTAGAGGTGATTGGGTGCAAAACAGTTTTCAGAACTTGGAAGAAAACAAATTGTTGTAACGGTGATGTAAAAGTTTTAACCCATGTTGCACAGCCATTTGTTGTGCTGATATTTGTTCGAGACTCTGATGTTGTCACGTGGCCTTATTACCAAATATGGGTTGTTCGAAGATCGGTCCATTTATTTATTTATTGGTGTTTAAGGTCTCATATTTCTGCACAATGGCTAATCATGACCATGACAGTTTTATTGGTGGAGGAAGCCGGAGTACCCGCCAGGAGAGAACCACCGAGCAACGGCGTGCAACTGTCAGCACCCCAACATGCTAATTCCACAAACAGGGTTAGCATTGGCTGAACGCTAGTACACCATCGACCTGCAGCACACAGCGCCACCGTGACCCCAGTACGCCTTAGTACACAGCGTCACCGTGCCCCCACATAGGCAATGGGGATGAAGTGTCTTGCACAAAGACCCAACGCGATAACCTCAGATGGAGTTCGAACCGAGGATCTCTCGCCTTGCAGCCTGCACTCTACCTACTGAGCCAAGGCGCCCCTGAATCCATAATCGACGTTGGGCAGCACAGGCAACGACAATGACTATTCGACTAATTGTTTCAACACTAAAATTGACCCTCACCCTAACTGAGGTAAAAGGGTTATAAGCGTTTGCTGAATTTCCCCTTTTTGCATAAAATCACATCAAATCCATCAATAGTCATTTCAAAGCAGAACAACTTCATCCAAATAGGCCTTCCCCAATCTGGTGTTCAGGGGTCATAAGATATTTTTTAAAAGTGGTTCTACTTTGACGAAAAAGACATACTGGGGGTATGCCAGGCAGATGCCAAAGGCACGCATCCATGGGGTTTGGGCGATTTTTAATTTACTATCAAACAGAGCTCTCTGGTGGCTTTGGGGGAATTCATTTGCATTCTACGTTCTTGAAAAAATTGTAAAAGGGGGTCCGTTTGCACCCCGTCACCCCCATAACGCTCTCTCTCTCTCTCTCTCTCTCTCTCTCTCTCTCTCTCTCTCTCTCTCTCTCTCTCTCTCTGTGGACCTTTACAACAAAATTAGACAGTGGGGAGGAGGGTGGCAATAAAACTCGTACGTTGGTGAGGCAGTAAGACAAAGGGGTGGGTTGTGGCCTCCATGCATCGCTGAGGTGGGATGGAGGTTGCAAGTCACAGGATGGTTTGAGAATGATTTTTGGTGAATTTCACACCCGACTTCTAACATTTATGAGTAAAAGTTAGGCATCGCTGGCAATCTTTCAAATCCTGCTGGCGCTGCCTTCTGCAAATCCCTTAAACCGAAAATAATTGCTGGGTGGAAAGCACCCTTCCGCAGTGGTTTAATGGTAATCTGTGTCTCCCGTAATATGAACTCCAATAGGTAGATTCATCGGCACGAGCTAATGTTAGTTTAACGACACTTTCAACAGCTAGGGTCACCCCGTCTCGACAGTTTGACGTGTGCGGGAAGCCGGACTACTCGGAGAGAACCACCGAGCAGCGGCGAGCAACTGTCAGACTCCCCAGCGAACTAAGTTCACACAATCAGAGTGAGCATTGGTTGAAGACAGGTGCACCATCGACGTGCGATATACCTTATAGTACTCAGCGCCAGCTTCCCCCCGACGTAGGCAATCAGGATTGAGTGTCTTGCCCAAGGACACAACGCATTTCATTTGTTGAAAGTGAGTGTCTCTGAAGGTTGCGTGCCGTCCACGTCTCAGGCCTGCTAAATCACTGGTAGTGCCCCTGTAGGCTAAGTTTCATTTAAGTTTCAGGCCGCCTGGGCCCGAGCCTCACTGTCACCTCGCACCCGAATCTAGCTATTGGAACTTGGTTGGGACAATCATGGCTATCGCCCCACAACAGACCCCTGAGGCCGTTTGCTGGCTGTGGCAGTCCTTCTTGTTCCTCCCCTTCCCCACTTTGTCTCCTGGGCGGATGAGTCTCGGTGCCTTTGTGACCCGTCTCGCTTCTCTGCTTCCGGTAGTGTGGTAGCACTCTCCCTTGGCTTGTTCGACCTGGACCATGGCCTAGAAATTCAGTAAATATCGCGTAAAGGGCCGGTGTAATGGTTTTCATGCCCCAATAAACATGTGTTACACAGCACGCCCGCAGGAAAAGTGTACTTACAGTACGTGAAGAGTGTATTATCACCAAATCGCCTGCAGAGTGGAGATTCCACCCAAGCAATAATTGCAAATTTGTTGCAAAGCATAACAAGCACAAGCAAAGTTTCAGCCAATGGATCTCCGGGTTAACCCGGAGGTCCATTAGCTGAAACATTGCTTGTGTTTTTAGTCGATATATACAAAATATGAATGTTATAGTTTGGGTGATAACTCCACTCTGCGGGTGATTTGGTTACAATCCACTCTCCACGTACTGTATGACAAATCTGTAAAAATTTCAGGTCATTAGCCCATTTGGACCAGGAGATATTAGTCAATGAACATTTGGGCGTTTTTCCACGTTTGGCGGCCATTTTGGTCTCATTGTGAATAAAATCGAAATTTATTTTGCATTTATGATAATGATACATTGCTTTCTTACTATTCAATCTATTACTGATGTTCTGCTAATTCACAGTACCGAGATAGTAAGCCAAAATGTTCGTTTTTCAGGCCTATTTTTGATATTTTGTAAAAAGTTTGGCAGGAAAAATAATTTTGGTAAACTTTCGTTACCACTTGCTTATCCCTTTACCTAAAGTGGAAAGCAGACGACACTTGCAAAAATAATTCTTGAATAACTAATTTTATTCATTTTTTGTCTCAAAAACATAGGTTATGGCCCCTCGTTGGAACGAGCTCGACGAGCTAGTTCCAACGAGGGGTCATAACCTATGTTTTTGAGACAAAAAATGAAAAAAATAATGAGAATTAATTGGCGATTTTTGAGAATAGCGCTGGCCGGTTTTGGCCGTTACGTTGGGTAAAGGGTTATGGAAATGTGTATTTATGACAAATCTGTGAAAATATTAGGTCATTACCCCATTCGTATCAGGAGATATTGGTCAATGAAAATTTGGGTTTTTTTCCACGTTTGGCAGTCATTTTGGACTCAGTGTGGATAAAATCGAAAATATTTTGGCATTTATGATAACGATACATTACATTCTTGCTATTCAGTCTGTTACTGGTGTTCTGCTAATTCACAGTGCTGATATTGTAGGCCAAAATGTCCGATTTTCAGGTCTTTTTGATGTTTTGGAAAGTTTTGGCAGAATTTTGTTTTTGTAAACTTTTGTTACCAGTTCCATATGGAAAACACATATTCATGACAAAGCTGTAAAAATGTCAGGTCAATAGGCCATTCAGGCCAGGAGATGTTGTCAATGAAAGTTTGGTAGTATTTTGGCATTCAGAGTGCTCAGTTGAAGGTGAAAAGCTTAACAGACCTACAACTTATATACGTCTATGACTAAGCAAAATGTCAGAAAAATCTATAAGAGAGTCTTCGAGAAATCTTCTTCCCCAAAGTGCTGGAAGAATAAGAAAAAAAAAAAAAAAAAAGAAATAATTTTTTTCGAGAATGAATAACAAATGTCTTTTCCTTTCAGGAAAAGCCAAAAAAAAATAAAAATAGTTCACCCAAGTTAATAAAAATTGATAAATTTATTTACCTTCTTGCACTCAAAGGACGAAGTACACCACCATCCATGCTATTCTGTATATTAGACAGGTCAATATAGCGCCAAAGTAACACTACATCAAAGAATTGCAAAAGAATTGTTTTTGATGGTTTTCTATACTATTGGATGTGGAGAACAACATATCAAAAGTTGGACAAAATTGGTCCATGGGAAAGTCTCCAAAAATGCAAAATCCAAGATGGCCACCATATTGGACTTCAGATATTAATCTTTAAGTTAGAGATGAGAATGAGGTGTAATAGACTCCCAAACTACCGGGCCGATCAGGCTGAAATTTCGCGTGTAAGTGTAGTTTGTCCTCGCGATGGTTTACCACCCTTAACCTTTCGAGTTGGTCCACACACACGCGCATGCGCACGAAAAAACGCGTTTCCCATTGCTTTCTATAGTAAATTGCGAGCTGCCGTAAGTAGGTGTAATATGCAGATACGGTATCACTTGTACACGATTTGGACATGTACACCTCCATAGGATTCAGTGTTAAAATCGTGTACAAGTACACAAAATGTCGTTTTTTATGGTGATACAGAATCGGCAATTGGTTTTTGAGACTCTCAGATCGCACTTTTAATGTTCAAATACCCGTTGGTGAACGTGTACATTGTACACGTCGCTCAAGAGTGAAAAAAATGTATGAAATTTGAAGAAAATGAGGTCGATTTTCTGATCTAGAATCCGCAAATGGGTTTCCCCAATCGAATCATACGTTAACCGCACGAGCAAAAACGTTTGCGGATTCTGTATCAGCATCAAAAAAGTGGTTTGCGGATTCTGTATCATCTGTATCACCTACGTTCACCAATGGGTATTTGAACGGTTAAAGTGTGATCCGATCGGGGAAACCCATTTGCGGATTCTACATCAGAAAATCGTCCTCTGTACGGTACATGGAAAAAAGGTGATACTGAACCTGCAAAACCACTGCCACGTTTCCCGATCATGTTTGGAATGGTATAGGGTGCGATTTGATCGGTGAAAAAACGATTTGTCGAATCATCTCTTGAGTTTCGTGAGACGAAATCGTGATAGAATCGGTTTTGAGGAGAGGAAATAAAAAAAAGTGATTGATATATATATAGGAGAGAAAAAAAAATAGTTATTTAAAAAAAAAATATATCAAATCGAATAGATAATAAAAAATACGTAACTCCCAGACTATTAGAGCAAGATTACTTTTAAAAATGCCGATGAGAGCCTACGCATTCTGCGAGAACGAACAACTAGGTCGCCTCTTGTTAGAACGATGCGTCGGATGTCAGGATCACCTAGACTTCGATCATGAGAATCATTCGTGTCTGACGATGGAAAGGGAAGATATGGTCATCAAGTATTTCGAACCGGCGTTCGAACGCGTTCAAATCGACGAAGTCATCGCGTTTTGGAAGAGATTACTCTTCTGTAAGGATCGAGACAAGCCCACAGTTTCGGAAGAACTGAAATTGGCGAGTAGAAGTCTGACTTTAGAAGACAAGGGATGCATCATGAAATTATTGTTCAATGAAGCATATGTCTAAGTTTTCTCGTTGATATAAAATAAGGGAGAATAGAAAATAAAAATAAATACACACATAAATTTTTTATCTAATATTAGAAAGAAAAAAACACAAAAAATGAGAACTAGAAATGAATTGTATCCGATGTTAGATGATGACGAGGACGAGAAGCCGAACGGCGTTTTGCCGACGGCACCGTTGCTAGAAGAAAAAGAAAGAGGAGAGAGGTATCCCATCGATCAAATCTGTAGAATCCAAGCGTATCTAACTCGAAAGAGAGATTCTTGCCATTTTCTCGAGAAGAAGTATTCGCGTTTCCTGAAATTCGTCAATGCGGTTGACACAACACTCATCACGATTTCCATGGGTTTACACGTGGCCGGCATCAGATTGTTGTCGACCGTGGTCGGTATTCCGATTGTGTTGACCGTAGAAGGAGTGGCTCTCGCCGCTGGATTGTTTAGCACGCTCGGAAACTTTTTGAGTAGGAAATTATATCTGAAGGTGAGGAAACACGACAAGATTCGCGTCTTGGCCAACTCCAAGATCGACACGATATCCGAAATGATCTCGATGGCGTTGAAAGACGGTAGGATATCGGAAGGAGAATACTTCACGATATTGGGCGAGAAAACGAAATACGAAGCCATGAAAGAAGCCGTGAGAATCAAGACTCGTCAGATCATCAAGGAAGAGATGAAGGATTCTCTCGTGGAAAAAGGGAGGAAAGAGGTCAGGGAGGAATTCAGTAGGATGACAGAACTCAAGAGCAGCGATTGAAAAAAATATATATAATAAGAACAGAATTTTTAAAAAAAAATATTAAATTTATATATAAAATAAAATGAAATTAATTTAAATAACTCTCAAAAAATGTATTGCGTAAAGTGTAAGAGAGTTACCGAGACGAGTAATTCTCGAGAAGTACGAACTAAAAACGACAGACAGATGCTTCGCGGAATTTGCGACATGTGTGGTTCTATCAAGACTCGATTCGTCAAAAAAAGAATGTGAGCAAAGGTAAAGGCATCGTGAATAAAATGATCAATAATCTACCTTTCGAAATGCATCTGCCTGGTCACAGTTTCACGGGACCTGAAACGAAATTGAATAAGAGACTCAACGCCAATCTGACTCCTAAAGCTTGGAGCAAACCTGTGAATAGGGTGGATGCGGCTGCATATGATCATGATCTGTGCTACGCGGGACATCCCGAAACCAAGACAGGCAACGATGTGTGCGATAAAAACATGTTGGGGAAATTGAGAGGTATATCGAATCCGAACAGGAGAGAGAAGATAGAACGTTCGCTGGTCAGCAATTTGATCGGTGCGAAATGTCAATTCGGATGGGCGTTCGAAAAAAAAGCGCATCTGAAAAGAAGAAGAAACGATTATTGATGAGCAAATTGGCCGAGGAGTTACACAAACCCATCGTACGTAAATTTCGAAAGAGAAGGGTGTTCCTGAAGGTTTTGGATGATATTTGGTCTGCCGACTTGGTCAACATGAGATGGTTTTCGAGGTGGAACGAGGGTGTCAAATATCTATTGACGGTCATTGACGTGTTTTCCAAATATGGTTGGATCAGAGCTTTGAAGAATAAATCGGGACTTTGCGTCGCCGAGGCTCTGAAGAGCATGTTCGACTCGTCTTCTCGAAAACCAAATAAACTGTGGGTGGATAAGGGAAAGGAATTCTACAACAAGCACGTTCATCGATTGGTCGACCTCTACTCGATCAAAAACGAAGAGAAAGCCAGCGTGGTGGAACATTGGAATCAAACGATGAAGGAAAAGATGCATAGATACTTCACGGCGATTTCGACCAAGAAATACATATACGCTCTGAACGGTCTGGTTAAAGATTACAACAACACGCAACACAGATCGATCAAGATGACTCCCGTGGAAGCTAGCGATCCTCGAAATGAAAAACGGGTCTACGCGAATCTATATCCTGAGAGATCTAAGATCAGGAAGAAGTCTAGAACGTCGAAATTTGCGGTCGATGATCGAGTGAGAATCTACGCTTATAAGAAGCACTTCGAAAAGGGTTATACTCCACGATGGACCTCAGAAATCTTTGTGATAATCAAAATATTTCACACCGATACGGTGACTTACGAAATCGAAGCTTTGGATGGAGAAGAGATCATCGGAAAGTTTTACGAACAACAATTACAGAAGACAAAGTTTTGATAAAGAAAACAAATTTCTTTTTATTTACTCTCTTTAACATTTTCTTGTTTACACACATATATATATATATAGGAGAGAAAAATAATAATAAAAAATAATTAAAACTATTTTTAGATAAAAAAAATGCAAGCTAATTAATAAACAAAAAACAAAAACCCTTTAAAAAATGGCAAATATACTAGATATAGCACAAAGCATAGTGAAAGATGAAAGTATTCAAGAATATGAGGTTCACGAATACGAACTGGTAACCGGAACGAGTTTGAACAATGCGGAAGAGATAAGAATCAACGTCGAAACTCAAGATCTATTCATCCATCCTAGCGACAGTTACATAGTGGTGCAGGGACGTCTCACCAAGGAAGATGGGAGCGACTACGCCGACGACGACACGGTTACTTTAGCCAATAATGGCATCATGCATCTATTCAGTAATATAAAGTCTGTACGGCGACGCCGCTGATTTTAGAAAGAAGTATCACAGTCTAGATGAATTGATAAATACAAGTCGATGTATCCCATGTTAGTATTCGACGTCAGTAAACAGAGTGAACGACTCAAGAGTAGCGTCTTAGATATTCAGATCAAGATGCAAATCGATAGGAACGTGCCGAGAAAAACTGAAGCCTTTGCTTTGGTCCTGTCGGACAGAGAATTACAATTCGAATCGGATGGAAATAAGATGTCGATCGTTCGATGAGAGACGTGTGTGAAAAGAAAAAAAATATATAAATAAAAATTTCCAAAAAATTATTATAAAATGAATGATAAAGAAAGAGAACACTTAAGAAGAAACAGATGTGTTTTGATTAAAAATATTTTGCAAGATTCGTTAGCAATAATTCTAGACACTTTAGTCGAAATAGAACCTTTGATATTGACCGATTATATGAGACGTGAAATCGAAAGTAAAATCTTGATAGAAGATAAGACCCGAAAACTTTTATACACATTGACGTATAGAGGACCGACTGCTTTTCGAGAATTTATAAAAGTTCTTCGAAATGCTAAAATAGATGTCGACGCGTGTTTCGAGATAGGTGATCCAATTTCACGAGATGAAACATTATGAGAAATAACGTATTAAAACAAAACAAACAAAAAAATAAAGTAATGAGATCTAGAGAGATTGAACATCTTTCTAAATCTCATTACTTTTTTTTTTTATTTTTTTTTGTTTTTAATAATCACTCATTATTTTTAATTAATTTTTCCACGTGTTCACTGTTTGTTCAAAGGATCTAGTTCGATCAGTAGGCTCACCACGGAAGTGGCGGCTATGGGATTATTGGTTTTCGTAACGAAATTAATCCTGTCTCCGGCGTTCACTTTGAGAGGCGTGCCAAACGTGCTAACATTCAAGTGTTGATTCTCAGTCTTTTTGATGCTGTATCTCTTATCGCTCTCTACTCCATTCACCACGAGATTGACGACCACTCTGTTATTCAAATCTGAGGAAGCCAGACTCATTCGAATGATTTCACCTCCTAACGGCATGGGATATCCCACCTGACCATGTTTTGATCCGCTACCTCCGTTTCCGAAAGACCACTTGGTTTTTCCCTCCTCTAACGTGCTGCCCTCCTTGGCCCACACGGTGATCAATTTTCTAGCATATTTGACTTTCTCTACCACCGAAATCAGGGTGCAGGCATCCGTCATGTTTACAGGATCTAGTAGATTTGTGAGTGCGTGTCCGCCCATGTCTAGTTTACCTTCCATGATGTCGCCCTTTCTCCAGACCGAGTTGTAATCTACGTACTTCCTGCTGACTGTGCTGGAATCGAATTCGGGATCGTGATTGAGTCCAAATAAATTCTCACCATTCATGTTGATACCACCCTCCATGGTTCCGCCAGATTGTTTGTTCAGGTAGAGATTGTCCACTTGTGATTCTACGTATTCTTTTGATCGTATCATGGCAGAATCTATGTAGCCCTTGTTGACTGTGGTTGAGTCCGCATCCGTGTCGTCGACCTTTGGCAGATTCAATATCTTGTTGAATCCCGCATTCAGATCCGATTTCATTTCTCGTCCATCAGACTTTCTCTGTTCCAGATCTACATAGTGTTTGGTCGCCACGTCCTTGGGATTCGTGGGAGTGGCCATGTTCGTTATCTTGTTAGAATTGGCGTTCAATTCCGAGTGCATCGTTTTCTGAATGTATCTATTTCTCAGATGTTTGCTGAATCGCGCATGAGAGTCGTCCGCGTATTTCTTGGTCGTGGCATCGGTGGGATCTAGGGGATTTGCGACGTTCACCAAATGTTTGGATATCAGATCGAGATTGTCGGTCATGGCTTTATCCACGTAATTATCTAGCATGATTCGTTCGAAATCCGCGTTCCCCCTGTCGATGTATTTTTTAGTTGCAGCATCTGCGAGATCTATTGGCGCAGGAAGATTGTAGAGCTTCTTATCGTTCATGTTCAAAGGTTTCTCTCGAGGTTCGTATCTCATTCGTCCAAGTTGGCAACGTCGTAACCATCGTCAACTTCGAGCGTCTTCCTCTTTTTTTTTAGGTTGACTTTTTTGTCGTCACTTCTACCAAATTTATCGACTGGCATGTTGTTTTGAGGTTTTTGTTTTAAAAATATATTTCAAACGCAGTTTATTAAAAATGAATTATTTCACTTATTTTTATTTTTCGTTTTATTCGATTAAAATTTTTTTTATAATTTTTTTTTTACCTTTATATGCTATAAAAAAAATTTCTCTCTAATGTAAATCATTGAGAATGTCTTGAAACCGATCTCCTTCAGACCTTGTCGTTCTCTTGAGAACGTAAAGACACAGGTGACCGCAAAACACTTGATCTGGTGATTGCACTCGTTCCATGTTGTAACGAACCATCGATTTGTTGAAATAGTTCTTTATTTCTTTTGGCGGAGAGATTCCGTAGCTGTTGAAATAATAATTCTTCTTCTTCCCGTTCTTGAACCACACCACCCAGTGAGTGCCTTCACCTGATAAATCATCTAGATTTAAAATTCTGCATTCTGATTGTCGAGGTCTTCTCTTCAGCAAGGCATCTCTGGAAAACACGCCTAAAAAATCATTGATTTTCAAATCCTTTGCCGCATTCAACAGATCGATGTTGGATAGGGGTTAGTTAGGCAAGACGACACCTTCTACGGATATCTCTATTTTCTTATTCATAAATGCATATATTTTTTTTTTTTTATTTATTTTATTATAATTCACTAAAATGACGTTATTTTTTTCTTTTTTTTTCTTTTTCTTTTTAAACTAACTCTATCGACTTCCATAATCTTGAATCTGTCTGATCCCTCGACTTCCATAATCTTGAATCCGTTTAATTCCTCTTGATTTTCTGGAATCCTATCATCCTTAATCATATCTGGAATCCTATCATCCTCAATCATATCTGAAATATTTATTTATTTATTTATTGGTGTTTAAGGTCACATACTTATGCACAATGGCTAATCGTGACCGTAATCATATCTGAAATCCTATCATCTAAAGTCCAATGTCCGAGTGGCAAAGTGTTTATTTTATCGTGTAACGCGAATCTCTTATCGTCGTCAGCCATCAGCGAAATCTTGTTGACTATTTCGGTATACAAGTTGTGATTTTCGCTTCGGATCGATTTCATAGTCTTATACACAGGACCACTTCCTAACAGACAATCTTTATACACTTGGAAAGAGATGTTTTTCTTCACCACGCATGCCTTAACCCCTTTGCCCTTCTTGATCTCTTCATCTTCTAGACGATAAGCATACAGTTTAGGTCTCAAGCCCACGAATTCGACGATTTGTTTACCTCCACTCTCGTCCTTAAATTTACCTAACACCTTCTTGTTGTCGTTCGATTGAATGTTGGATGGGTGATCGATGGGATAATTGCTCGTGTCGAACCACGCGGCCACATCCGAAGATATATCTTGGTAGACATCTTTCGTCTCTATCTCGTAAACTAAACTGTTCGTGTCAATGAACAGTAGTTTGGCTTTATCACCAAATTTTCGTTTGACATAATCGGAGTGAAACTCGTACATCAATCGCTTGCTGATATCTAAGATGATCGGTCTGAGATAATACGGTTTGTCGAACTTCAGGTGCGTCTTTTCTAGATTTTCGTCGAATATGGTTCGGTGTTTGTAATTGGGTTTCACCACTAATTTTTTAGCTCTTTTCTCAAATGTGACGAGTCGAAAGTCGGTTCTCTTCCTGATGTTTTCCATCGATTTACCGTACACGCAGTTGTTCATGAGTTTGAAGAAATCTTTTTCGAAATCGTTCTCAGCTCGAATTCTGAGATTCGTGTTGAGATCGATGTATTTTTTCATCCAAGGCTCTTCGTTGAATCGAATGATGCGATGTATGTTGACTAATTTCATCCCGTAATCGACGTATTGTTTCAAATTCTCACTGTAGACGATGTAGTTACGTTTGTTAAATAAATTGGGAATGAGTTTTTCCTCGTCTCCTTCGTTCGGTTCCATGCGTTCAGGAGCCAGCGGATAATCGTTGTGTAGATTGTGTAATTGTTCCAGATAGTTCAAATCGACTTCTAAAATGCAAGGATAGTCTCTCTATTTTTGCATCTCTTCCTGTTCCGTTACCCTTTCGAAATTTCCAATCGGTAAAGGATGACCCATAGCCCAACCGTACAAATTATTAGTGTCCCAATACTGTATGTATTTATTCGACCGTTTCGAATCGAAACCTTCTTTGTTAGCTTCAGAATATCTGTGGGAGAGCATCGAGACGCCACCTCTCGTAGCTTTTTCGAACATGAGCAACATGTCCACATCGGATAATAATTCCAATTGGACTTTGGTGGTCTTCAACAGAGAGTCCCATGCCAGACCAGGTGCGGTGAAATACCAAGCCGGATCCAGATCATAATTTCGACGACAAACGTCTCAAAAACTTTCGAACACGTCTACCAAGAGCAGAACGTCAGTCTTTAGATAGAGATCATGATAATCTCTCATGGTTTTCATATCGAATGATTTCCACACGTTTTTAGCGTGTTCGTAATTCTGGTCGGAAATGTCGGATTCATATAATTTCGAATAAAAACCTTTTTCCGAAAGTAGTGCAGTGTCGGCAAATCTCTTTAGATCGTTCATGTAATTGTAAGGATAGACTCCTTTCCTCAACATGACATCTACGCGTTCTCCAAAATGTTCGCTCGTGATTTTAAATTTATCCTTGCTCATGTTATTGACTAATTTTTCCAGAGCGGTCGACATGAATTTGAAACTGTCGATGAAACGTATGCTTCTACAAATGAATTTCGTTTTTTCTTTCAACGTCTCTCCATCGATTACTCTTTTCTTCTCCATGACCTTACATTTCTTGAAGGAAATGTATGTTTCTTTGCTGTTCACGATTCAATTTAATTGTTCGTGGGAGGTGCTGAGATTTTTCACGAACAGATGACTGTCGTAACCCGAGAGATTGTGAAATATCACTGGATAGAAAACGGCATCTCGATATTTTAAATTACACCTGCTGTGAGCCGGACTGCGATACACACCCGTGTAAAGATCGTGGTCTCTGACCTTCTTATTTTCCTCCGAATTCTCGTCAAATGATTGTCTGCATATGTAACATTCGGTGGCTCTGTTATTTTCGTCCTGCTGCTCTCGCGTGATGATCATTTTCGCCAGAGTTTTGAATTTATTGTATAACATTTGAATTTTCGATTCTAACTCTTCCACAAATCTTTGAGCCACGTCGTCCACTTCGCACTGTTTCATATAGATGAATGGACCCATGTTGTGTTGCGAGTCAAAAGCGCATTTCACGTAAATGCAATAGCCTGAAGGTATGTGTTTTTGATATCTTTCAACGTAACTTTGAAGAGCATTAGGTTGGCAGGAACTCATTTTCACGGTGAAACATTCGAAATTGGCGTACACGACGAATGGTACTTTTAACCTTCTATTATGATTTTCAAACTTCACGATGGTGTTGGGTTTGGGCATTTCGATGGTGACACCTTGATTTTCATTGCAATATTCCTGATGTTTCGCTAACGATTTTTTGCTGTGAAACACGTTCATGCAGTTGCAACATAAACATATCTTTCCTTTATGTTTATTATTTTATCTCGACAGTAATTGGCTCGGATTTTTAACCCAACAATAATGATGATTGTCACCATTCGAAATCAATAATAAAATAATCATCTTTTCTCTTTCGAGATACGAAGTCTGTCTGAGAGGATAGATCGTTCATTTTTCATCGTCGTATCCCAAGACGTTCACTGCTACAGTGGGATTTTGAGCCTCGAAATGTTCTATGTGTTTTAACTGTTTGTGAAAGGTCACTCCGGTCCAATCGAGATTTTTAGAAGTCTTCTCGTAAAACGAGAAACTCTATCGGAGTTCATTTTGACAGGGTATAAAGTGGAGGTGACTGCCCATTTAAAACACTGATCATCTTTATTTCTCTCGTTGATCACAGCATTTTTTTTAGAAATACGGTAATTCCACGTAGGAAGACCCTTTCAACGAATCATTTTCAATTATATGAATTTTGAGTTTCAACACCTCATCGAATGTCCAATTACTACCTTCACATTGATAATTCGCGAGAGACGTCAACATCTTGTGTTTCATCTTTTCGAAAACGTCCGATAAATCTGAACCTCGAAATATGGGTTCGACGTTAGATCTGAAAAATGTATTTGTCACGATGCTCTCGCCAGAATTCGTCGATTTTATTCATCACGCAATGGAGTATCATCTTAATTTTTAGTCCCACATTCATGTGTTTGCGAAACAAATCCAATACTTTTTTCTTCACCCGTTCCATAAACAATTTCGGACCAACTTTTTTGAACGAAGGAACCACATTGAAAGTTTTAAAAATGCCTTTGATCGCACTCTCCCGTTCTACAGGATTCGATTGGAATAGTTCTGTGGCGAGTTGTGCTACATATTCTTCTCCTTTCCCTTCGTTGATTGCTTGTCGAATTTTGCTCGATATATCTCGTTTGTCTAGAATCTGAAGTACATCACTCGTTTTTGTTTTAGTTTGGTTTTTTTTCTTTTGAAACTTGAAGTTCTTCAGTGGCTTTTCGTTTAGTCGTCTTCTTATTTTTCACAATCGAAACGTTTTTGTTTTTTTTTCAACGTCAGCATTTCGATTCCTTTTACTATCTTTTTCTTCTTCTCATTTTTCACAACCAATGCATTTTTTGACGTCGTTGCTATCGACATTTCGTTTGCCTTTCCATCGTTTCGCAAATATTCCTGTATGACTTCAATTTTTTTTTATTTAGTTCTATGATTTTTGAAATGTGGAATTTTTATAGTTTACAAATCTCGTTTAACTGAGGTAATGTTTTCTCATTTAAATTTTCCATTTTTTTATTTGTTTGCTCCATTTGTAAGAATATTTTTTTTTCGAATTTTGTATTTAAATAATTTGTTAAAAAAGTTTGTTTTTTTTTTACTCTTTATATATATAAAAAAGATTTTTTTTTAATTTTAATTTTTCTTTAATGTAAATAAAAAATATTTTATTTTTTTTTTGATGAAATTAATCAATTTTTTTATGTTCCTTAATGTGAAAAAAATTGAATTAATACGAGAAAAAAAAGATGTTAAAATTTAAGTTTTTATTTATATATAAAGAGAAAAAAACTTTTACAAAAAAAAATTTTTACATTAAAGAAAATTAAAATTAAAAAAAACCTTTTTTTATATATATAAAGAGTAAAAGAAAAAAACAAACTTTTTTAACTTTTTTAACAAATTATTATTTAAATACAAAATTTAAAATATATTATTTACAAGAATTCATAAAACAAAAATCCAAATAATCAATCATGACAACAACACCTAAAAGATGCGAATTGAAATTGAAATGAGTCGAAACGTGTAAAAAATTGGGTTTTAAAATCTATAGATTACAATGACACGATTCCATCGAATTGAACGAGGTCGAGACGAAGGGCTTAGAGCGCTACTATGACAGATATAACATGCCTTTGAAATTGGACGAAGCCATGCTCAATTTGTTTTACAACTACGAAAGCGATCTGCTGAATATCATCATCACCAAAGACAGAGAATTCGACAAGGATGATTTGTCGTTGTTCTATGGAAGTTACATATATCCAAAAATCTCACGCGAACTCGTTGACAAATCAGGTGGTGAGAGCGCATTCACCGATGTAAAAAACCTTAAAAAAGTAAAGATAAACATTCAACACATTTTCGAAAAAGGAGAAAACACGAGTGTCAACATGCTAATAACGGACTTGGAAATATAAACAATAGAGAGATTGATTTTTAGCGAAGAAGGGAAAAAAAAGTAATGCGATCATCTTTAGATCTCATTACTCTTTTCTTTTTTTTTTTGTTTTCCTTCTTCACTATTGCCCATATATTATAATAACGTTTCCTTTTTTCTCAAATTTCAGCGTCGATTCTTCTTTTCTTTTTTTTGTGATATGTTACGTTTTTATAAGAACACATTTGTTTATCCGAATCATAATTATGAATGAATGTTGTGCATCTCTCGGTAACACTCGCATCATTACCACTCTCTTCAGAAGGTAGTGGTGATGGTAGAAAACGTCTCATTCTTTTAAATTTCAACCGCCTATCCCAATCTTTATTTAACTCTTTTATTATTTCTTTCCTAAGATATCCATAATTAGCGTCTAATCGTTTTTCCACATCTTTTTCGCACTCTATCTCACGATATTCATCATTATCGTCTAATTGTTTTTCCACCTTTTTATCCATTTTATATTATTTTATACTTTCTATGATTTATATTTTATTTTTATATAATTATATAATTTTTTTACATTATAATAACATACTCAAAATCAGTATATTCTTAAATGGTGAATTCTCACCAAACAACAAACCCTTGCCGAGTCGCTCAACGTTCCGACCACTCTTTAGATAGAGACCATTTCCACTCACAGAGTTGTCACCTCTAACGGGTTCTAGATACAATCCTTCACCACTGTCGTCTACATGGACGTGACACACGGCTCCTCCCTTCTTCAAAAACAGTCTGCTGCCACCCATTAATTTTTCAACTGCCGAACTCGCGAGTCCCGTGAGAGATCCCACGCCGAGAGTCTTTCCGAGAAAGGGTAATGCTTTTGCGGCAAAGGGTAATGCTTTTGTGGCGATTCCTGCCAATAGCGGTAGGAAACCGCCTTTCATTCTCAAATTGTATCTCAATTGAGCGGGACTCAATCTCACCGTCAACCCTCTTCCACCACGAATCGCTTTCTCCATCCTTTTGATTTGACTTCTGGTCCAGGCGATCGAATCCTGACCGCCACTTGTCAGATCTTCGTGAGTGAATTTGAATCTCACTGCCTTGCCTCGAGTTGTTAACGCTCTCTTAAGTTTCTTCCTCTGTCCTGCGGATATGTTCACGTTTTTAACCACGTAATGTGTCATAATTCTTTTTTTAAAATATATTTTCTTCAATTGTTTTTTTTTGTTTTAATGATAATTATATATATTAAATAATTTTTGTAAAATTGATATTGCGTTTATTTTATTTGTTATTTATATATATACACAATATTTTTTTTTTGCTTTTATATTTCTCTTATGTGAAATCGTATCATCACCCTCTCTCTGCGAAGATCTAACAGTTCACCATTTTGATCCGTCAACGTGGTTTTGAGACTATACAACGTGTCTAAAATCACTGGTAGATAAACTAAATTTCAAAGTCGTTCCACGATCTTATAACCTGGCAACGCATTTGGAAAGAAGGAATAGATCGTCGGTTGAGTGCTACCATTCACGTAGCTTCCAGCAATCACATCCACGTTCACCAGAATGCTATTGACTGCGAGAATGTCGACCGTATTTTCAGATGCCACGTGGCCTCGATACATCTTTCGATTGAATCCCAGAATTTTGCCTATAGTATCGTCCTTATTGAAATCCACACAAAAATTATCTTCCAAATCTAACATCGTCTGTAAGGTATTAGGATTGGGAGTGAGTCTGATCTTGTTGCTTCCCTTTCCATTCGTCTTCATTCGCGTTTGAATGTAATTGTTCAAATCGTCTATGTCGTAAATTCCAAACCACTCCGGCGGAATACTTAAATGAGTTTTTTTTTTTTTTTCGGTGATGTTGGGAAAGGAATAATAAGTCTCCAGATTCACCAACGCCATCTCATATCTTTTCTCCCTATTCAATTCGATGGAAGGTTCGAATTTCGTCGCGAATCGAGTCGAATCACCACTCACCACGATTTTAATGGATTGTTTTGCTGCCGTATTCTCGGCTATCCGTTCTAACAATTCTCCTTGTTCAAACATTATATTTAATTTTATTTTTATTTTTTTCAAAACTAATTATTTGAAGATTTATTATTTTCTATTTTTTTTTATTTTCACGCTCTATCTTATTATCATCAGAAACATAAAACTTGTCGAATCCGCATCGATATTTTCCACGATTAAATTCGCTAGTCAAATCGATCACAACGAAATTGTAAAGTCCTCCATCCCAAACGCACTTACAGAATCTTCTGAATTCCGCCGCGCTCATGTCGTTTGTGACGTGATCGCTGTAGATGTGATTGAGATTCTTGAGATCTTGGCGAAAGAGACATAGAAAATTAGCGTTCTCCCTTATCGTCTGTCTGGGCAATCGAAAATAATTCTGCGACAGGTAGAAACAGTCGACATTGCTGTGACGACCCCTAACGTAATACGATTCGCATCGGTTCTGTCTCTCCAAAAGCAGATCGTCGAAAATCATGAGATTCTTATCATCTGATTTCAATTCTCTAGGATCCGGAACGTCGCTAGCGTTCTCATAAAATCGACACTCGACGTTCGAAGATGCATTTCTCTTCATCAATTCCATCGCCGCACCGTCCAAAATGGTCGAAAGAGAAGCTTCACTTTTGTCGAATTCCTCCCTACTGTCAAAGATTCTGGCTATGACGTCCTTAGGCAATCTACGATCCATGCATTCTCGAAGCAATCTGTATTTGGGTTGAAACAAGCTTTTGCCAAACACAAACAATCTGTCGTAATCCAACCAGTCGGATCGGGACCACAGATTCATCAACAGATTGGTCTTTCCACAATTCGATTTTCCCACTATCAAGCCTCTTAATCTTTTGGGAAAGAACTCATTATTCGACCTCTTAGTCGCGTCGTCGTTCCAAGACATATCTTTAATGTTCATCTTTGTTTTTTGGGTTTTTTTTGTTATTTTAGATTTTTTCAAACACAATTTTTTATGTTTTTTCAAACTCAGTTTTTAATATTATTATTTATTTATATTACACCGTCGCGAGTTCTCTTCAATCGAGATCCACTCGTCATTTTGGCTAAATCTTGTATGGGAACCACAGCATCCTTAAAATCTTTCCAACTTTTCGGCGTTCGCTCTAACGTAGCTCGCTTCGCCGGTGGACTGATCAACTTGTCGATCAACGCGTCGGCTGCCCCCTTGCCAGCCACAGAAGCTATCCTACCACTGGCTTCGGAAGCGGCTTTCTTACCAGCATCCAAAGCCGTCTTTTTACCAACTTCAAACGCGGTCGATGCGAGTTTTCTACCCGCATCACTCGTGAACGCTCGCATTATAGAATCGACGATGCCAGAACCGCCTTGAATGTAAGTTCTAACGTATGCCCTGTTCTTTATCACCAACATATTTTTATTTATAATATATATTTTGTTTTCACTGGTAAATCGTTTGTTGTTTAAATACTTTTTATTATTCTAGTGTAAAATTTACTATTTTTATTTTATATATTTTTTTTGTTTGTTTGTTTGTTTCTCTCTACTTATTATATACATCAAACCTTCAATTCGTTCATCAACCTTTTATAATGGTTTTTTTTTTCAAAACCTTCTGGCGTAACAATTCGTCACATATGCTAACTATCTCATTATCTAATCCTGTGTTACCAGCGCGTCTACTTGCCATCAACAATCTCAGTCTCTGAAACAGAGCATCAGAATCGCTCGGAAGAAAAGTGGTTTTCACTCCTTTCCCGGTCCTCGACTCGTCAAACTTCTTATTCATATCCCATATGGGTTTCACCACCTTCGTTCACTTGTAACCTCTATTGGCTTTGGGTCTCGTCTCTCTGGCATCGTTATTTCTCTTCATGGCGTGGGTCTGAACCAGAATGTCACCATAACTCTCGAAATCCTGTTCCGTGTAATCTCCAGGTTTGTCGAAAAGGAGCAATTTGCGCAGTCCATCAGTTATTTTATACTTATTCGAACTGACAATTAAATCTTCATCATCCATTTCCACTTCTGTGTTGCCCACAAAAGTTCTACCGTCCGAATCCTTATAAATTCCATACAACAGATCTCTCTTACCACCATCCTCAGACGACGCGACGCTATTAGTGGTGATAGTTGAAGCTGTATCATCGCTCTCGCTCACGCCGGTTTCGATTCTCATGGGAACGTAATCCGGTGTAGATTGAAAGGAAATCTGTTTTGTAAAACTACCGGGCAACGAACCCATTCTCAAAGAACTCTCTTTTATGGGTCTCAATTCTTCAACTATCTCCTTCTTGCTTCGCTCTTGAACCTCCGTCACGGGTTTAAATATTTTTGTGGCCTCGCGTTTGAGTTCCATCTCTCCAAGACGTCTGCTTCTGTCAGCCGATTGAATGCTCTTCTTGGCACGTTCATATTCATTTAAAAGCTGATCTCAGCGTTTAGTATCCATCTGTAAAAACATTTTTTTCGTTTTTAAATTATTAATATTTCCTTTGAGTATGCTAATGTGAGTTATTTATTATTTTCAAAATTAAATGTATAATTATTGTTATGTTTTAAGTAAATAAAAATCTCCTGTCTTTAATATAATAACTAAAAACCAGTTGAGGAAAAACATTTTACATGATAAACCTCTATAAATGCGTTTTGCCTCTGAATGCGTTAAAATCACATCACAGATTATTACCTCACGACAAATCGTTTTTTCACCGATCAAATCGCACCCTATACCGTTCCAAACACGATCGGGAAACGTGGCAGTGGTTTTGCGGGTACAGTGTCACTTTTTTTCCATGTACCGTACAGAGGTCGATTTTCTGATGTAGAATCCGCAAATGGGTTTCCCCGATCGGATCGCACTTTAACCGTTTAAATACCCGTTGGTGAACGTAGGTGATACAGATGATACAGAATCCGCAAACCACTTTTTTGATGCTGATACAGAATCCGCAAACGTTTTTTGCTCGCGCGGTTAACGTACGATTCGATCGGGGAAACCCATTTGCGGATTCTAGATCAGAAAATCGACCACATTTTCTTAAAATTTCATACATTTTTTCACTCTTGAGCGACGTGTACAATGTAACGATATCGGACCTTGTTGCTAAAAAGGGAGAATACTTCTACATTCCGCAGCAAAACTTATCAAAAGTGATATAAAAACAATGGTTGCGCCTCTGGGAGAAACTTACCCAACTGCGGTAGAACTAAACCTTGCAGCTGCGTTGGGTTATGTTTCAGAAAGTTTGCAATTCTTGCTGCAACATTTGTTTGTTGGCAAGGATGCGTCTAGAACCGTTGTAGCAATTGGGCAAGCAATTAGCCAAGCTGTGCGCCCAAATGCTGTAAGTGCTCTACTACAGCTGGGTCTCGTGGTACAAATGCACAACTTGTATAGGTCACGGTACTTGATCGATAGTCTGTCAACCATGGGGTTTTCTTCATCTTACCCGGAAGTGCAAAGGTTCGAAGAGAATGCGGCTTGTTCACTTGCTCCTAATGTGTTGGGAAGTGACGTGGACGTTCTTGATACGTCTTTTTTATTTGCTAGAGACAATGTGGACCAGAACATTATCACCTTGGATGGAAAGGGGACCTTTCATGAGATGGGCATGATAGCCACCATCACACCAGGGAAGCAAATTAGTGCCATCGGGACTTTGATGGATGGTAGTGGACTTCGGGAGATTCTGGAGACAGTATAGGTGAAAATGCTGCTGTTCATATGATGAGCGGAAAGGCAGTGCAACGGGCGTTTCGTGGGACGATGAGCCTGGTATTCAAGACCAAGTGGAGAAATTTGAGAGACTGTACACGCTGATGGAGACTGGCGAAAGTGACTTAGAGACAGTATTGAAATCAGATAGCATTCGCAAGATTGACGAAACTGTATCTCTCAAAAGGATTGAACTGTCAGCGACCTCCAAAACCAGCGAACTAAATGAACTACAAGAAGATGTTAGGAATTGCGAGGGCACTTCTTTCTGTCGATCGAATGGGGTCATGGGAGATGCATCTGAGTAGCATCTCAGCTTGCTTACCGATATTCGCAGCTGCTGGGCATCCGAACTATCTGAAATCGGCTCGGTATTATCTCCAGAAGATGCATGCACTGGATGTTGACAACCCGCAGGTTCATCAGATGTTCCAGTCTGGGGGCCATGTAACCAGGCGCAGTAGCCAATTCTGGGCTGGTCTTGGCTCTGATCTTGTGATAGAACAGACACTTGTGCGTTCACTAAAGAGTGAAGGAGGGCTAACACGAGGAAGTGGGATGTCGGACCACCAGAGATCAGTTTCGACTATGTCGTCCATTGTGTCATCCACATACAACCTTGCCATGCAAGAACTAACCGCGAATACTTACACAACAGGCGAACAACATAAGGAGTTGTCCACCTTCCGAGTCAGTAGAGATAAGGCGGACGTTGCAAAAGTCGCAGCAAAACTAGACAGTTTCACGCCATTTTCGGATGACAATGCATTGCGCAACATCATTACAGGGGTCACTGCGAATGGGGATGTCAATGTTAATGATCTGTTCGCAATAGGAAACGAAAGATGGACGGGACAGTCTGTTTTCACAAAAGGAGTTTGAAGGTCAAGACGCTAGCTTCCAACATGGCAGTCAAAGTTGCCCAGAACCGTACCATAGATCCGGCATTGTTGTTTCAGAGATTTTTAGTCGTGTCACAGACAGGTGATCTCCAGTTAGAGGAAGTTATGAACTATGAACTCTCTCCCTACCCGCCATCTTTGTTTGAAGCAAAGAACATATTGCGTCAGCCGGATAAGCCACCACTGTCAGAAGCGATAAGGAACTATGCTACACCCAAATCGGATATTGCAGTAACACAGACAGTCCCACTGACGGATCACTATGTTCTAGATGGGGGTCACTTCTGCACCGTTTAAAATGGACAGCTGGATCCACCTACAGTTTGATTACAGATGACTATGCCTCCTTCACTGTAAAGCATTATGCGAGAGCCACTGTAGTGCTTGATGGTTATGGGGGGTGGACCAAGCATAAAGAACTGTACTCATCAGCGTCGTGGTAAACATTTGAATGCGAACAAGGTCAACATTACAGGGTCGACAACGTTTGTTGGAAAGAAGGAGGATTTCTTGTCGAATGACGAAAACAAGCAGGCAATAATCCAGCTCATCATGCAATGTATGCGACAGAGAGGCTGCGAAGTGATTCAAGCTGAAGGAGATGCTGACGTCGAGATCGCAAACGCAGCCGTCACAATGTCTGCTTCCAAATCTACCACCCTTGTTGGAGAAGACACAGACCTCTTCGTACTCTTGCTACACCACGTAGTTGTAACAAACTGCACTGAACTATGTTTCCGTTCGGACAAGGCGAAATCAAATGCTTATAATATCAAAGTCCTTAAGCAGTTACTCGAAGAAGAAGTTTGCAATGATCTGTTGTTTCTGCATGCCTTCACTGGATGCGACTCGACGTCCAGAATATTTGGTATAGGATAGAAGATTGGGTTCCAAAAATCATCAAGAAAGAAAAGGCAATCAATGACTGTTCTAAAGCATTCTGCTCACCAAAGCAAAGTCACGGTGTTGTGGAAACCAACGGCTCTAGGGCAATGGTTGCTTTGTTCAATGCAAGTCAGAATGACTCCCTGGCATCAATTCGATACAATATGCTCTGCAAGAAAGTTGCCAGAGCTAAGACTTTCGTTACACCGGAAAGACTCCCACCAACGACATCTGCCTGTAAATTTCACTCCCTGCGGACATACTACTAGGTTATGGTGTGGATGGGCAGTAGTGCTGACATGAACCCGACAGAGTGGGGTTGGTGGGTAGAAGGAGAAAAGCTCCTCCCTGTTATGACAGACAAAAGCCCTGCTCCGGAGGTACTTCTTCGTGTGATTCACTGCAAGTGTTCGAGTGGATGTAATACGCTAAGGTGTACCTGTAGAAAGCATGGGCTGGAATGTGCCAGTGCATGTGGGCATTACCAAGATGGTAACTGCGAGAATATGACAAATGAGCCACTGACAGAAGACGATGAGGATGACGCATGAGAGAAACTGTACGGTAGCACGTCAGTAGTTAATACCAATGTTGCCCCCTCGCATGTACATCATTAATAAAGTGGCCATACAAATTTTGAGCAGATTGCAGAATTGACATAAAACATCAATTCAGGGACCGCAAGTTACGTAGGAAACGTATATCATAATAGTTTACATGACAAAAACCTAACTATCAATTTTTCAAGATGGTGAATGTTGGCCATCTTGGATTTCAAGGTCAATACCCTAACCCTAACCCATCCCTAACCCTAACCCGACCTCATATTGCAATAATAACCACGTAGAATGATTGGGCATAATCAATGTAATAGGAAGAGACACATCATTCACGTCTCTAACTTAAATATTAACCGAGATATGGCAATATCTAATTTCCAATATGGCGGCCGGCGGCCATCTTGGATTTTTCATTTTTGGAGACTTTCCCATTGGCCAATTTTATCCAACTTTTGATATGTTTTTCTCCACATCCAATAGTATAGAAAACCATCAAAAACAATTCTTTTGCAATTTTTTTGATGTTGATTGCTATATTGACCCGTCTATATTATGAGGCCTAAAACATAAAACAAACCACGAACATGCACTTTTGATGGCAAAGAAGTAATTAAAAAAATAAAAAATAAAATAAAAAAAACGCCCGCACGCATGCAAGTTTACAAAAAATGGCCAGAGAAACAGAAGATCTAGTTTGTGGGGCCTAACGTCAAAACAGAAAGTCGCTAACATGTTATGAAAGTAAGTGGTGTGTAGTATATCATGGTAAATGTTGTTGTTTATGTTGTTTGTGGTATCAAATTAATCTTTATTATTACCACTTTAGCGAGCATTCTCTAGTATATTGAGGGAGTTTAGCGGAGAGGTAAAAACTCAGCAATTTATGACGTCATGCAACCGAAAGAGAGCGGCGGGCGTTAATAAAATCAAAACTCTTTAACGCCTCCCCCACCCCCCCCCCCCCCCCCCCCCCGCTTCCGGTCAAGATAATAATAGTAATAATGTGGTTTTGTCGGGCGTCCCGGTTTATTAACGGCCATTGAGAACTGAATATCAGCTGCCGGGCTTATTAATGGCCCTCGACTTCGTCTCCGGTCGGTAACAAACCCTCGGCCCGTCATTTATTCCTCTCGGGCGGTTAATTATACAATAACATGATTTTCTAGGGCGTTGGTCTCCATTACTGGAACCCTTTTGGATTTGTATTATTTCGTGAAAAGAATCTATGTGAAACACCATTTATTAAGCAATTTAAGGAAGAACACTTTATATTTATTTCAGTCAACAACGGAATGGAATCTCGTTAGGTTCCGCTCCACACAGTTTTCCAGGCATTTCCAAAAATGACATGCCATACATTCTCTTCAAATGCAAATATTCTGTAACTTAGTTGTCTAACCCAAAACCTGTATTACATTTCCCAAATCCACAAAAACATATAGCACTAACTGAATATGTAGAAATAAACAATCTTAATGTGGGTGGAATAATTTTTTGTCAAAAGCAAGACTTCAACCTGCAAAATTGCATGAAAAAATGCTGAACCCAGTCATTTTCAACCACCCAGCAGTCTCAAAGGCAGAATTGTCTTACCAGCCCCACCTACCTACCACGGGAGCATAGTATCCCCTGTTTCTGAAATACAAAAAAAATTATATGTTTCCATTTCATCTTTTAGTAACATGTCTGGTAACAAACCCGTGTAAAAACTACATTTTAAAAATAGCCAATTTTTCGAAGCCACTATTTCCCATAATTTATCTGGTAATTTACCCTAATGTATCAGACTGGAACTTTGGGACCAAAACTTCAAATTCTCTTGTCCAACAAAAAGCTTAATGTAATCATATATCTGATATTAAAAATATATTTCTATTTTACATGGCCTTAGTTTCAAAGTATGCCCTGTGTTTAGAATTTCACCCTTGTGCAATAGTGCGAAATTGTAGAGCGGAACCTTAAGAGAAAACAAGAGTGGATTACACTCAGGCAAAAGAATCTGGAGTCTATCCTGAGATGAATGAACAAAAACCACAAGTCTAAATTTTAAACAAGTAAAAAGATACAGCATGGCCTTTCTGGCTTCCGAATAGCTTTTGCGGCCAGTTTTGGCCTGATTTTTCACAACCACACCACACCTCCTCAACCCTCACATTTCTCTGAGCCTCTTGAAAGAGCATTTCTATTATTACCACCAGCCACATTGACTATCCAGGACCTGTCAATAGCACAGTTAAATACAATAAAGGAGTAAAACAATAAGCAGTAATAACCATTGCTTTGGGGGTGTGGTGTTGCTCTCTACATATGAAAGTGCAAACAGCTTAACGGACGGATGACACACAGACAAGACACCAATGGCCAAAATGAAAAAGTAGACACCATGACTGCGAATCTGTGGTGAATAATAACAACCAGGCTGTTCATAATGGCATATATATGCCATGATTACAAAGCTCCGTGTTTGGGAAGGACAGTGTTCTACCTTAATGTGTTTTCGAAATCTTGATGTAAATTCAAAAAAGTTGCGAAATTAGGCTACAACAAATTTCTCCAAATTTCCACTTATTTCCTTCCAGTGGTGCTGAGGTATCACTTGATGAATGTTAACTTTCACTAACAATTGCACACAAGCCAGAAATAATGAAAAGGTTTTTGAAAAATGGTGTATTTGTAACTAAAACACAAATAAGGGACTTCCTGGTTCAAGAGTTGACACCGACGGTAAAATGCTCTTTAAGGTTCCGCTCCACACTTTTCCAGGCATTTCGCAAAAATGACATGCCATACACTCTCTTCAAATGCAAATATTCCGTAACTTAGTTATCTAATCCATAACATGTTTTACATTTCCTAAATCCACAAAAAAACATATAACACTATCTTACGAAGTAGAAATAAACAATCTAAATGTGGCTGGAATAATTTATTGTCAAAGACAAGACGTTAACCTGCAAAATTGCATGAAAAAAATGCCGAAACCAGTCATTTTTAGCAACCCAGCAGCCTCAAAAGCAAAATATTCTCCCCACCCCACCTACCTGCCACTGGAGCATAGCATCCCCTATTTCTAAAATGCAAAAAAAAATTAATGTTTCCATTTTATTGTTTAGTTACATGTCTCGTAACAAACCCGCGTAAAAATTACATTTTGAACCCCAATGTATCAGACTCCAACAATGGGACCAAAACTTCAAATTCTCTTGACCATCAAAAGCCCAATGTAATCATATATCTTATACTAAAAATATATCTCTATTTTAGATGGTCTTAGTTTCAACATATGCCCTGAGTTTAGAATTTCACTGTAGAGAGAAACCTTAGGTAAATGTAAACAGATTTTCAGGAAGACGAAATGACGTCATATGCAGAACGTCAGCGCGCTAGCCGGTCCGCGGGCGCTAATGACTAAAAATAGCCATTAGCGACTAGCCACGTTTTACGATCTTTATCTAACAATCATATTCATTTTGGCCTGAAAAACATGAAAAACTGTGTGTATCACATAATGTGTCCCGATTCCGTATCATATAGACGACTCATTCTGATTCCGTATCATATAGACGACTCGTTTCATAGTTACGCAACGGGCTATCATAACAGGCGCATGAATACATTCTATGTGCGTTTCAGTAATAGACCCAACATTATGTCCCAAAACTGTTTTAATAATTTAAGATTTAATCGGTTTATGTGACAGAATTGTGAGATAAATGAATTATCACGACAATGTGCATGTCCTGTGATTTGCATCAGATTCTCGGTGGTGTCCAAAAATGGACGGCTTGTTGAGATCCCATTCTGGACACCACCTCGAATCTGATACAAATCACAGGACATGCATATTGTCATGATAATCTGTATTTATTCAAGTTTATTATGCTCCCTCCCTTACAGGCTGTGCAAAGTAGTATTAACGTGAAGGTAACGCACAATGAATTGATGAATTAATAATAATAAAGTTACGCCCATCCAAACTCATCTTATTGTAAGACTAACGTTTCTGTGTAGCTTTCAGTGAGAACTTTTTTCTTTCACGGACGACTAATTTCGCCCCTGTAAGCGGATCGTTTTCACCATAAATACTGACGTTAATTTGTTCGGACCAGAGTGTGTCAGATTTATCGCGCGCCAATGCCATGGTAGTACAGAATGGTCTGATAGTACTCCTGCTGGGTTGGTCTACAATTAGACTTTAGTACTACTAACCCATCAAACATATATACTTTCCAGTGGTTGCAAAAGGTGATACACAATGTTTGGTCTGGTGGTGTTTTTGAGTATTCTTTCGACCCTTCGACCCATCTCAGAAATCGGAGCCATCGAACATAATAGTATACTAATAGATGGACATTGTAACCAAATGGGGCAAAGAGCACTTCGTAAGTTGCGTGCATCAAGGTGCAATCTATAATGTTTTAGTATTGCAGATGGCCCTTTGTCTCTTTCCTGGTATTTCTTCTAATTTATAGTATCTATATACTGATTTAATATATTCTATTAAATATATTCTATTTATATTTAATATATCCCACTTCTTCCTCATATCATCTATTAATGCTTAAAACTCCTCTTGGTTGTAAATGTACTTGGGACTGTCCTTACTCTCCCCATGTGTGCTTTTGATACAAAGCTTTATTTTAGCCCTTGAAATTTGGTTCTATGTTCTCTGCAGCCAGTTTGAGATCCTCCTTTATGCACGTACTTATTTTTTTTTCACTTTTGTCCCCTCGAAGATTGGATGGAATAGCCCGAAACTATAAATGCACAGTTCAGCTTTACTCATCTTGTATCTTGAGTTCTTTGGCAATGCATCTGTGACTGCAATCATATCGAATATTACGGACGTGAGACCCGGCATAATGCATCTGTGACTGCAAGCATATCGAATATTGTCACGTTCCCTCGTATATTTGTTTTTCAATTCATCCATTTTCTCTTTCAACGAGAAGTATTTCCTCCAATACAAGCAAAAATGTCAAGACAAAATACAAATCTATATTGAGGGAAGCATTTATTTATTTTTTTATTTACAAACAGTGTTAGCAATGGTTGAAGAAAAGAGCCCCCACCATCTCTAAACAAATTCAACAGTAAATACTTCAAGTAAAGTGTACACTCAAAAAAAGATCAAATCAGGTGTATCTCGACACAACGCCACCGTGCCCCCACGTGTGCAAGCGGGATTAAGTGTCTTGTCCAATGACACATCGCGGTTGCCGAGGACCGCTCGGCTTTCAGCCTGAATCACTTCCAACTGAGCCACCAGCTTCCTATTGTGCTCTCATTCGATCCAAATAAAAAGTTTTTTACCTGCGCTTATCAAAAACTGATTACATATGTCGAGGCCCCCGTTTTAATAATAGTAATGAAATGATAAATAAGACACCAAAATCAGCGAAGTAAATTCAACAAATAAATTAGACTAGATTATTTTTGCAATGATGATATTTTTATATAGGCCTACCATTACATGCTTTAGATCTGAAAAAAAGAAAAAAAAGAAACACACAGCTGAAACACTACTATAAACTTCGGCGTGGAACAATGAATGGGATGTCATGTAGAGCCCAAGAACGTAATACCATGACGTCTTGATCTTCATACACAAACAATCAGTTCATAGACGCTGAATGATTGTCAGAATATATGGGAACGAGACGAGAAAGAGAGGGATATTGCAAGATAAATTGAGTTATTACTACCAGGTGGGTTTTCGAGATATGCCCAGAGTCGAGTTTTCGACTTCAATACACCATCTCGGAAACCCGCAGTGTGGTAAGTAATAGTTACTAACTGAGCTAGGGGTATTCATGAATTTGAACAACCTGCCAACGTGCTGTAACACCTCGCCGCGAAGCGGCGAGGTGTTACAGCACGTTAGCAGGTTGTTCAAATTCATGAATACCGACAGCGAGGTTAATAACTTACTTACACGCCAATTCACAGAACGCACAGATCCGGGTATAGTTAGTGAGTACAGGTGTTCAAGTGACGTCTGTTGTTCTATCGGGTAGTTCACGTCTCTTTCCAACCCGGAGAAGACAAAGGAATTGGTGTGGAATAACCTCTATTTGTTGCTGAGAGAATTCGAGTTTCTGTGAACAACGTTTAGAGATTCCAGCATGTGTTATTAATCTCTTTGATAGTATTAACGATGGTTCTGTGGGCTCGAATGTGTTCTGCGAATGATGTATTGTTTGCCATTGAACTATTAATTTTGGTTTTCACCATCGGATTATTATTTGTGAACGTTTTCACATCAACGTTTTCTTCCTACAGTTTACCTCTTGTAGCTTTACCTGGTTTCTTGCCCATGAAAGCTTATACGGTTCCGTGATTACAAAAGCGGGCACAGAATTTCGACCTCATAGCGACGGGGCCGCGATCTGGTCGAAATTCTCTGCCCACTTTCCATCACGGTGCACTGAAGATTGTCAGGTTTCTAAAAAGAAATGCAGAAACGTAAAACTCCATATGCAGTTTTCATTTGTTTCTCTTGACTTTAGGGTTGCGCGGAAATGAAACTGAATACCGGTATCGGTATTCAAAAAAATACCTTGGTGGTGGAGCACCGGTATATCGAAATACTCTTCAGATATCTGAATATACGTACCATAATTGGGACTTGAGTGATCACAGTCGGAACGAATCAGCATGTCTTGATGATACAGTACGAATAAAACTTTACCCAACGCTAACGATATCAAAAGTTATTATTTTAATATAATATTAGTTTGTCGAATTTTTCAAAAAAATTTAGCAAAACCATATCATGTGATCCCTCATTGGAGGAGTCACATGATATAGTTTTGTAGAAGATTGTGAAAAATAATATACACCTGGAACTTAATTAAACAGCCCCTGTTTTTTTCGTAGTGGTGTTAATAGTAACTGTCATTACTTTCATGCTATCTTTCAGATGGCCAAACGTGCTTGTTTGCGGAAGGAATGGTCTATTGACAAATGAAAGACAACACAATAATGAAAATATGCAGTATTTCAATGGCGCTAATTACACATATCTGTCACTAATGTTTTTGATGGATTAATGTTCTCACGACAAGTATGTTGCTGGAACGGTCCATGATGAAACAATGCCGGTAATGACTGTCAAAAAAATGTAACTTGTGATCTCCTGAACACAATAGAAGTGTCTGACATCAGTAGCGAGTGTATCCACCACGTGTCCGTGTGACAGCCTGAACCCTCCTCCTAATGCTACCAGTGAGCCTTCTGGTACGGTCCAGAGGCAACTGCTGCCACTCCTCATGCAATGCTGCTTCCAAAATAGGCCAAATTCTATACAGGCGGTTCCCTTGCTTGCATGCGATGTCCAATAAGGTCTCAGATGTGTTCTCAGAATCCAAATCGGGGCTCATTGCAGGCCAAGGTAGTGTTGCAATAATGTTGTTTTGAACGAATGCTCTCACAGCATCATGAATACAGGGCGAGTAGCCAACGGGTGGTTGTCAAAATGAGTCACTACAACCGGATTGAGAATGTCCCGGATGTACTGATGACTATTGAGATTCCTACGTACAGTCACCATATCAAATTTACAATCATATGCTTAAACAATTCTCACTCATATCTGGTTTAAGCGTTAATTTTGATAAAACAGAAGTCATTTGGATAGGCTCAAAACGGGATTGTGGTGAAACACTTTCTACAGATGAACAAGTCAGTTGGAACCATTCAAAATCATTCAAAATACTGGGATTGAATTCAACCTGTTTAGTGATAATTATATACTAAATAACAACATGAACGAGATGAAAAAATTGAAAAACTACTGACAGACTGGCCATTTTGTAATTTAACTTTAATTGGAAAAACTACTGTCATAAAAACTCTGGCTCTACCTATTTTAACATATTGTTTAACCCTTTACCTAAGGAATCGCCCGGATCCGCCCGCGTAATATGCAAATTGAGCAGTTGAAGAAATTAAATTTTTCAAAATATTTCAACAAAACCATATCATGTGACCCCTCATTGGAACGAGCTCATTGAGCTCGTTCCAATGAGGGGTCCCATGATATGGTTTTGTTGAAATTTTTTGCAAAATTTAAAAAAATGATATTTAAAACAATAAAGTTTGATATCGTCTGCGTTGGGTAAAGGGTTAATGGTTTTGCCAGATCCACCCAAACACCTAAACTGTAAAAATGCAGGATACATTTTATAGATTTCTATGGTTCGGAAAACCCGAAAAAATCAAAAGAACCACACTCGCTGGTCTTTTCGAAAAGGGTGGAATTAAATTACCACATATCGAAACATTTAGTTATGCCTGAAAAATGATTTGGATAAAAAAACTTTTCGACTGTTCCACGTTGACCCCCTGGAAAACACTGGTTGTCGACGACCTGGAACCATTCGGGAATTACAAACTCTGGCATTTGCATAAAGAATGCTTAAGAAAAATGGGAAAAGCTATTAACTCATTTTGGGATAATGTTCTGTCGGCTTGGTCTCTTCTTGATAATAAAACCACCACAACCCCGGTCGAGACATTTGGAGCAACCAATTTTTTTTAATAATAGCATAAAAATTAACGGTGAATTATTTTTTAAAAATCTTGGTGCGAAAATGTTATCGATTTCATAAATGACTTGTATCTGAGAACAACAGTCTCCTGACTTTCTCTCAGTTCTCCAACAAATATAACATTTAGACCCCATTCGCAGTCTATCAAGGTGTTATAAATGCAATACCAAAATTCTGGAAAGAAAGCGGCAGCAAAATCACATAAAAAATTATCGTCTGTGTATAATGCAAACATTGGTCGGCTACAATCTACACATAAAGTTTACCGAACATTCTATATCAATTTCTTTGAACTTTTCGCGACGTCTCCCACCAATTTCCAGATAAAGTGGGACGAGATTCTGGATATAAAATTGCAGTCAGATGACTGGAATTTTATAGATAGAATCCCATTTCAACCACAGACGATACTACCGACAAAGTTTACAATTTAAATTCGTCCATAGAGTCTTGAATACGAACTCAAAACTACACAAATGCAAAATTTCATAAATGGAATTATGCACATTCTGTAATAATTCAAAAGAGACTATACACCACCTGTTTTTTAATGTTCTGTCTCAAAAACATTTCTCTTGATTTTTTGGAAAATTTAACAACTCCTTTAACACCAGAATATATTACCTTAGGCTGCAGTAACACATCGGATGCTTTCAATACCACAACCGACATCTATATGCTTCTTTATAAGAAGTTCATTTACTCGTATAAAGTGAAAAAAGTCAACCAACTTATCTTGGGTTTCTTAATTAACTCAGAGATTACAGGAACCTAGAACTCATTTCCCGACATTCATACCCAAACAAACATGTCAATTTAATTATTTATTTATTGGTGTTTAAGGTCACATACTTATGCACAATGGCTAATCGTGACCGTGGCAGTTTTACGGGTGGGGGAAGCCGGAGTACCCGGAGAGAACAACCGAGCAACGACGAGCAACTGTCAGCTCCTCAACATTCTAACTCTGTTCAAGCTCCGCTCAAGCAGGGTTACAGAGGTTGAAGACATGTGCACCATGGAGTGCAGTACGCCTTGGAAAACGGCGCCATCGTGCCCCCATGTAGGCAACCGGGATAAAGTGCCTTGCCCAAGGACACTACGCAGGTCGTCCCGGACGGGGATCGAACTCGGAACCTCTAGCATAGAAGTCCAACAGTCTACCACTGGGCCACACAAACATGTCAATGAAATAAATTCTAGGTGGGACCTTGTCAATTGCCCTCTTAACTTATGAACTCTGAATGCATCCGGGTTATTTCCCAAAATATCTGATTATTTACGACACTCAGCTGGAGGTTATTTGTCAAAGTTGGGAAGATGACCCCCCCCCCCCCCCTCCCTCCTTGTGGAGAAAGAAAGATAAATTTAATACGATTTCAAGAATATAGCTCACGTCACTATTGCGTCTCACCATTAGGGTTCTACTGGAGGGACGTAACGGAAATTTTTTATTGTTACTAATTGGATTCTGATTGGGTATCTGTGGCAGTTGAACATCGGGTGTTACTGGCTTTGATTTCCTGATTGCACCGGATCGGTAACCCCATTGAAATAAACCCGGCAGGTTAAAATATCTCGTATGTGCAGTAATAAATTGTACAAAAAATATAAATATCCAAATTTACAATAATGAGAGATTTATTTATTTATTTATTTATTTATTTATTTATTTATTTATTTATTTATTTATTTATTTATTTATTTATTACGGTTTAACGACACTTTAACAGCCAAGGTCATATCGTGTTAGTGACTGTTTTACGGGTGGAGGAAGCCGGAGTACCCGGAGAGAACCACCGAGCAACGACGAGCAGCTGCCAGCCCCAACATCGTAACTCCGCATTGCAGCACAGGCAGGGTTAGATTGGTTGAAGACATGCGTACCATCGACGTGCAGTACGCCTTAGAACACGGCCTCATCGTGCCCCCATGTAGACAATCGGGGTTAGTCATGAGAGATGCATCCCCAGATCATTACTGATCCTCCACCATAAGGAACAGTAGGTCTGATGTTCCTGGGCACGTTAGCAGTAAACTTATGCCCCCGCACTCTCATGCGACCATCTGTGACGTGAAGCAGGAACCTACTCTCGTCTGACTAATGAATTCTCCTCCACGTCCCGAGATTCCAATGTTGTCGTGGCATACCCACTCTAAATGTCGTCTTTGATGCAGATCGGACAGAGCTGGACGCCTGTTGTTTTATACTTCTGGACCTCATACCCAGTGCTCTAAGACGGTTTCGGACAGTTCGCACAAACGACTTTTGGGGAGCCAGAGGCGTTTCAAAACCCCACTTGAAGCAGAAGGTTCACTCCTAACGAGGCGTCCCAGACTCCGATCTTCCCGAGAAGAGGTCTTTTGCGATTATCAAGGCCTTGGTCGGTCTTTAACATCGTTGGTTTTCGGACAAGTCTGCTGATGACAGAATGGCTATAGCCAAGTTACCTTCCCATCGCTTTGAATGGCATGTCTGTTGCACTCATGCCAACGATTTACCATCTTAGTGCCAATGACTGTCTCCTCCTTGCCCTGCCAACATTTATGTTTTATACCCAGATATTGCAGGTGGATGATAGTGTTTTTTGTGACATTCGTGGGAAGCATGCTTCACGTGGACGAGGGGGATGTGTGTTGGGTACGCTATCACTCCGAAACATCATGTTTTTCTAGATGAAATGTAGTGCAAGACATAGTAATCATTAAAACATAATAATCAGTAACAGCAACTTCACTGTCATGAAACATCTCAGGGTACTTAATTAAGATCCAGGTATATATGTTTTGCTCGATTTCTATATTACGCGAGTTGATGCGGACGATTCGTTAGGTAAATCGATAATATTATTCATTCAGGACTGCAGTTAAAAAAATTCGACACAATTTGAAAATTAAATTCTGGGTAATTAAATAATGTCGATAAACCAATATTTTTTAATCACACGGGTATTCGATCGATAGTGGTTTGGTATATATCGGTTTATCGATACATCGTGCAGCCGTACTTGACTTCACCTTATGTAATATCATATTTTATTTTGAAACAACGATCCTGGTTTTTGTCAGAATTTGCGCGGTGCTGTGTGTGTTGTGTGTACATTATGACAACACGTGCCTCGAGTTCCAATGTGTTCTATGTTCCTTCTGGCACACGGAACACACTGGAACACACGGGACGAATATGCTCTATCAAGTTGGCACAAAATATGAAAAAGCGTTGTAATGGTATAGTTAGAGCGAGAAAGGGGATTCAACGGAACGCAGTTGGGGTATTTGGTGGAAAGTGCACGTCAGCTGCATGTATTGTGCACATTGTGACCCAAAGCGTAATACCATATAAACATATACGGCAAAAAAACTGTCTCTATACCCAGATCATGGAAGCGGATTCTGGAAGTCTGTTTCCGTAAGTTGGATTCTCAGCCCCATTCGCGAAAGGGTCCCGTATGCTGGTATAAACTCTCGAGGGTATTCCACTTTCCAACGGAAAAAAAACTGTCAGATTACAAAAATATTATTGGATTCATTGTATAATGCTTGTTGTTCAAAGTCTGCTATTTCAGTCATTATTCACTTTTTCGGTTCGTTATTTTCGATTTTGGTTCCGTTCGTTCTTCGTTCACTCCTATCTTCATTCTCTTCGTTTTTTATACCCTCAACCTCGCTTCTGCCTTTGATCTTTATTCTGTTCAGTCTTCGAGTACTTCAATTTGCATCCCCTTCGCCTTCATTCTCTTCCTCCGACACTCTTTAGTCTCTCTCTCCTCACCATTGTCGCCTATTCTGTATCTTAATGCTGAATGGTTGTGGTCGTATATACTCTATTGACAAATAGGTTATCACCACCTGATTCCCAGAACTCTTCTGCGCAGTGGAGATTAATATAAATTACTTCCGGTTGGTATGTTGAATTCTTTGCTGTGCTGGTTTGCATCGTGATGCTATTTAATGCATGGAAATGCTTTGTCAAAACTGCGACCATACAAACGGAAAGGCACAACAACTGCGTGACTAGGTCGTCTCATAACGACCCGCGTTGTGTCCTTGGGCAAGGCACTTTATCCCGGTTGCCTACATGGGGGCACGATGACGCCGTGTACTAAGACGTATTGCACGTCGATGGTCGGTGGTTCTCTCCGGGTACTCCGGCTTCCTCCACCCGTAATACTGTTACGGTCATGGTCAGCCATTGTGCATAAGTATGCTACCTTAAACACCAATAAATAAATAAATAAATAAATAAATAAATAAATAAATAAATAAATAAATAAATAGGTCGTCTCGTAACTTGATTGCACTGGCAAAGATGTCAACGGTCGTGTCATCGCTTTGTTTGATGTGCAATGCACAAGCTGGTGTTTATTGTAATGTTGGTTGTCTTGCACAGTTGTGCTAGGGCAGGACACCGCGAGACCATCCTCCACCAACCCACCTCGGCTGGGGTGGGTTGGTGTAGGAAGGTTCCGCGGAGTTCTCCCTTGGAAAAAGTGTTATTATGCTCTCGAATGAAGTGATACTGTATAAAATATCACAAATACCAACCGGAAATAGTTTGTGCAAGAACGACAACTCACTTTCCGATACATGCTATAGGTATAACGGAACTAAATATTTTCCCATAGTCGACCATTATAACGTTCAGGCAAAACAAAATATGATCGCATCACTTTAATTTTGGCATTCAAATATCTTTGTTAAGTATAGCCCTTCAGAAAACTTTTTCTGACCTCAAAACAGGGGGTCATGCAACAAAGAAGAGAGAAAAATTGACAGCAAGGAAAGTACCGGTCACGTGCACATATTTTTCTGGGAATTCCCAACAAAAACTCTCAAAATGTAAATTGTATTTTTTAGGTCCAAAAGTCATCAAATCACCCCCTTTTTATGTGTCATATTCATCAATAATGCAAGATGTCAATAGAATGATTCAAACATTTATTGAAACAATTTATTTTCCAAAGATTGTTTATTTTTAGAGATTGCATCACTTCCGAGTGCAACATTTCAAAGCGGGTATTTCTAATTCAAATATTTAGTTCAGTGATGCCTATAGCTTTGTTTTGGAATTTTATGTATCTCAGAGATTTGAATGCTCTGGAGTATTTTGTTATGTTTGTTCATGGTTCTTAACCCCACTGCTTCTCTAATATCTGTTTCCAGATCCAACACAGTTCGTTGAACTTCATTCATTTGGGTGTCTGTTGACTGCATACTGACGGTCTTGTAAACATACCACAATTATGCCTCAAAACGTAAATTCTTCCCCGCTGTTCGATCTGTGGCTGAACTATACTTGTACGCTCATCCACGGCCTCTTCTTCGGTTTAAATATAATAATTCCGGCTGTGTCTGTGTGTTGTTTTGAGAAGAATGACTATTCTCGTGTCTTCCTTGATGGTGTCCCCTTTAACCCTTTACAAGCTAGCATCGCAACTCGTTGGCATGTTACGCCATGTAACACCGAGGTAACCTTTAGGGATTAAAGTGTTGTGAAGCTTTTCCACCTTCGCTGTTTTACTACCCCCGACATGCCCTTTACGTTTTAACAGAATATTTTACCAAAATAAATAGCAGCAAAGACTAACGCGCGGTCTCACTTTGGCGAGATCGCCCCTTCAGTTTTTGCTATTTATTTAGGAGGAAATTTTGTTTGAGATGTAAACGGCATGCCACTTATGTGGATTCTTTTTTATTTATTGGCGTTTAACGACATTTTCGACAGCCAGGGTCACCTCGTGTCGGACAGTTTAATGGGTGGAGGAAGCCGGAGTACCCGTAGTTTGTTTGTGTGTTTGTTGGTGGTTAACGTCACATATTTATGCACCATGGCTAATCGTGACACAACATGGAGATGAAGTCAAGTTTAGTCAATCGTTGATCTACATGCTGCCCATTTTAGAGGACTTTCACCCCAAGCATTGGTGACTGGGTCCTATTTTACTAGTAAAGCGGAACTGGTTTACCACAGTAAACAAGTGCTGCTTACTTCCCGGCGTTCCCACGGGGAGAGTACCCGTAGAAAACCATGGAGCAACGGCGAGCAACTGTCCAATTAATGTGTGGATGCAATGCGTAATCTTTATGTCGAGTGAGGTCTATAAATTTTCAAATCTGATGGCAAAACCTGAAGGATTAGAAATTTAATTTATGTTTTATTGACCCTTTGAACACTGGTAGTATCTTTCATGTCAGTTAAATGGCGGCAATTGGAAGATCAGTATTTATTATTTGCTGGAAAACCAATTAAAATTTTCAGCGTGCTGTATTGGGGCTGCACATTGAGAATATTGATTGGTCTGCCTCACACATTCACTTAGCAGCCATCCTACTTAACCCTTTACCTAACATGAAAAGCAGACGACACTTGCAAAAGAAATTCTTGAATAACTATTTTTTTTCATTTTTTTCTCAAAAACATAGGTTATGACCCCTCGTTGGAACGAGCTCAGCGAGCTCGTTCCAACGAGGGGTCATAACCTATGTTTTTGAGACAAAAAATGAAAAAATAATGAAAATTAATTGCCGATTTTTGAGAATAGCGCTGGCCGGTTTTGGCCGTTACGTCAGGTAAAGGGTTAATGAAATTTTAAAGTACCATATTCCTTGGTTGGAAAATAGGCCTGCGGTGTTCAAAGGGTTAATTTGCCATAACTTGTAGTTCGCACGTTTACGCGTGGAGTAACTTCAACGTACCTGATGTAAATGCCAAAATCAGCTGATGCTATCCACAGTAGCCAATCGAGTTAAACAAAAGAACTCCGAATTTCTCAAAAACATAGCTAATTACCCTCTCCTCATTGGAACAGGCTCAGTGAGCTTGTGCCAATAATGGATCATAAGATATGAAAATTTTAGTTATTCAAGAAATAGACAGAACGGTATTCGCGTTCGAATTGTCATTTTTTGTCGTACGAGATCGATTTGGGCAGCGGTATAATATTGAACGAGAAGCCGAAGGTTTCGAGTTCAATATTATCTCTCCGCCCAAATTGATCGAGTGCGGTAAAAAATGACAGTTCGAACGCGTACGCTGTTCTGTATTTATTGCACGACAACAGTTTGTTTTCTAAAAAAGTATTAATCGATTTTGGCGGAGGGATATTATTAAACTCGAAGCTTCGGAAATAATGAAAATTGAATGGCAGTTTTTGTGAATAACGCTGGTTGGTTTTGGCTGTCACGCTGGGTAAAGGATCAAAGCTAAGTGCGGGTACGTTGATTATAGTATTGTTCAATTAATTTACAAAGTAGTATTCACATGACGGGTTGATCCCTGTTAGGAGTAACTGCGTTGAGTAGGGCTGCACGATATTCAGATTTGAATTCCGGTGACGATATCAAAAAAAATATCGCGATATACCGGTATATCGTCGAAAATTTGTTCAAAGTGAAAAGGTAGCCTAATATCACTGCTATTATGATATTATAGAAAATTGTCTTTTTTCTATAATATTATAATAGAGGGTTACGTGCTTATTATTATTTGTTGAAAGAAATCTGTATATTTCTGGAAACGGGTTGCTAATATTGAGAGACGGAAAGTCCATTCGAAACATTTCATACAATTGAAAATGGCCAAGTGCAGAGAGCACACCAGTTCTTAATCTGGTGTCAGTACAAAACCAGGAGAAATTTCCACTTTTATCTCATTTTGGCAGTGTCTGTATCACCCAAATGTATGATTTATTAATTTTCCAAGTATCTTGTTAACTCTGTGCACTGTGTATGTGGGAAACAGTTGGGATTCTGACACTGGGATTGAAGTGTGTGGACTCGAAAGGGTTGGATGTAGACTTTTCTGCTAAACTGGTTTCAGGGGTTGGGGTCATATAGCCAGCACTGCTTGTTCGTTTGTTTCTTTCTTCATTCAGGTCATATGATAATCTCATGTTAGAGTGCGATTCTGTCATGTGGTGTACTTCTACTGTAAATTGTACTTTATCCAAACAGAGTTATGGAACAAAAGTACATTTTTTTTCATTTTTGTTTTGAGAATAATGGAAAGGTTAACCCTTTACCTAACGTAACGGCAAAAACCGGCCAGTGCTATTCTGAAAAATCGCCAATTAATTTTCATTATTTTTTTCATTTTTTGTCTCAAAAACATAGGTTATGCCCCCTCGTTGGAACGAGCTCGTCGAGCTCGTTCCAACGAGGGGTCATAACCTATGTTTTTGAGACAAAAAATGAAAAAAATAGTTATTCAAGAATTATTTTTGCAAGTGTCGTCTGCTTTTCAGGTTAGGTAAAGGGGTATTGTTTTTGGCTTTCATTACTATGAGAATAACTTTTTTGACTTTGATATTCTATCCAGTTACTCTGTTGCTATACTAAAGCAAAATGATGACAGTTTGAGGACAACAAATTCATTAAACTTGTTGTTTGGGAAAAATGTAAAAAGTGGCACATGATTTCTTTTCACTCAAACAATCGGGGTGGGTTAATTGTAATGCTGATAGATCAGGCAAACAGCACTGAAATTTGAAAAAAGATGTTTAATACATTAGACAGTATTTTTTCTTTAATTTAGACCTATAATAACATATATTTTTATCGACTTTGTAAAAGGTTTAGGTTACAATACAGTGTTTTCGTGCAAACGGCGCCTCTAATGGAGGACAAAAGTTCCTGCAATTATCCGATTGGTGGAAAATGAACTGAGCTTGTGAGTGGGAATAAAATTTTAAAGTGCATGTTTTGGAAAAAATATAAAAATATGTCTATTTCATTCAGTGCGAAACTGGACGGGAGTACAGGAAGCTCCAAATTTAAAGGCAAAATTCACATGGCGACCTGTACTTTTTTCAGTGTATTTTTTTCATGGGATGATAAAATGGATAGATGGTTGTTTTTGCCCAAATCAGCTTGATGACATGGGGAGTGGAGGAAAGAAGATTTGTACTGTCGTCAATGGAAAAAAAACTCTGTATTGTAACCTAAATTGATTCAAGTATGCTCACTTACTCAGTGTTGAGTCGGGGCGTTATAAACGACCTCCCATTCCATATGACCAGCGATTTTGTACGGCCTGCCCCAACAAAGTGGAAAGTGAAATGCACTTTTTCCTTTATTGCCCCCTGTATGAAGAAGAACGTCGTTTTCTAGCCCGACAGTTACAAACGATTGTCGCCGACGGATGTGACTTAAGGGATGAGAAAACCTTCACAAGATTACTGGAAACATTTGACAACGACTTATCGCCACCTATTATACAATTCGCGCACTCAGCCTACCAACGCCGCCTGGGTCTGCAAGGGACGATCCCATAAACCTGTATCTGTGTGGTGTCAGTGGTTGTGGAACGACTGGGTCGATATTAGTATCTATCTATTTGTTTCTCTTCATATATTTATTTGTTGTTTCAAGCTGTCTCTTATTGAATCCCCCCCCCCCCAAAAAAAAAAATCTATTTTACTATGTACCATTTTCATAAATTTCATTAAACCATTTTGTGTGCGTGTGTGTATGCGGGTGTGTGTGTGTGTGTAAGTGTGTGCGTGTGTGGGGGGTGTAGGGGTGTGTGCGTGTGTGTGTGTGGGGCGGGGGTGTTTGTCTGTGTGTGTGTGGAGGGGGGGGCATGAACCCATGTTCGTGAACCTACACCTGTCAATTCGTTGAACAACTGAAATGTGTGTATGTTTTTATGTGTGAAAGGGTGGATGTACACGAGTGTGGTTCTTCATATATATTCGTATATGGATGCTATCTCCAGTCCGTTAATCTTGTCTGGTATTATTTGTCTATTAGCATTTTGTGGGCTTTATGTCATTGTTATGTACCATTGTATGGAACTTACAACAATAAAGTTATTATTATTATTATTAAGTATGCTTGAGGGTGGGGGGGGACAACTGTACCGCTTCCGTTACTGAAGCGACAATTGCTGTGGAAGGTGAACACGCCGCCCAGTTTATTTAAATTAGCTGTTACATTTATACGCAGTATTGACAGCTACAAAGCGGTAAATGTACCGGTTTGGTGAAATAAATTTATCTTACAATCAACTTGTATTTTGTCTGTATTAACTCCGCAACTGTCGTGTATCCGACCCTCGGATACAGATGTTTGTATCAGGCGGTCGGATACAAGCACGTTCCTTTCGCGTGAGTTCCATTTTTTTTCTTTTTGTTCATCCGTAGAAATAAATAGTTCGTTATATATTCGTCTACATTCTTGACTTATCCCCAATATATTGTAAGATAAAATGATTATTACCATATGTGGATGTACAAAATATGTATCCGAGTCTTGCTCCGGGTTCTAAGGGTATAATACATGTTGATTGTAAGATAAAAACAAGCAAACCAACCTCCCCACAAAACTTCCTGTTTCTCCGATCAGCTGTTAGATTGAATAGTTTTTTTGGAAAACGATGACTAGTATGTTTTATATCCGTGCTAAAAACGAATATCGTTAGAGACAATATACCGATATTCCCCATAGAATGGACGATATTCAACCGGTGAAGATTTCAATACCAGTATTACCAGTATATCAAAATATCTTGCCTTGCCCAAAGACACAACGCTCTTTGAGCAAAGCACTAAATACTGATTGCTCACGTGTGGGCACGGCGGCGCTGTACACTAAGGCGTGTTGCACGTCGATGGTGCACTTGTCTCCAACCAATGCTGACCCAACTTGTGGGGAGTTAGTACGTTGAAGAGACTGGCAGTTGCTCGCCGACACGAGGTGACCCTGGCTGTCGAAAGTGTCGTCAAACCCCAATAAATAAATAAATAATATTCACGTGGTTGTTAACAAGTTATAACGTTGCGTTTCCGAGACCGTGTGTATTGGCCTATGCTAAAACCTATATATAAAACTGTCGTCTGCACCAAAGCTGATTCCACTGAGTCCATAATGTACGTCAGCGGTTCAGATTTTCTTGGTATAAATAGCGGAGATTTCGACCGCTTTATTTTAGCTTTTTGTTCCTTATAATACATTTTCTCATGCAGATTACATAACTCACCGATCTTCTATAAGTCGATGGGGGGGGGGGGGGTGGTTGGGGGCCCGGGGTAGTAATCTCAAGGCCCGGAACCTATGGTGGCCCGGTGTTGGTCTAGGAGTACAGGATTCTTGCCAAGTCTGCCCCACACCGATCTCAGAGCGAGAATCAAAAGATAAGTTGCCCCTCATGTTGGAATACTAGTCGGTACTCATGTGAAGAAGGATCGGGAAGGCCCCTAGAAGATGTTCAATCTGTTAATCCTTTATTGAGCGTGAAAAGCAGACGAGATTTGCAAACAAAATTACTGAATATCTATTTTTTTCGTTCCAAGGAGGGGACATATGTTAAGATTTTTGAGGAAACAAATGAGAAAAATACTGAAAATCAAATGGCAGTTTTTGTTGATTTAGAAATCCTTTCAAATGTTTGTTAGAAAGGTCACAGCCACAGATAAAGTGCTACGAAATCTTCCCCAAATGGCATTAAATTTCCAGCTGTAGGTGGTTTGTCATTTCTAAACCTTGGATTTTTGGATGGGATGTGGATATGAGATACTCCACCCCTCCCCCCCCCCCCCCTCCAGTCGCCACGTCCTTGCACATAACTCTCGCAGGACAGGCAGCACTGCCGAAGAGTCGAGATCTTTTTAATTTCTTTAGCTCAACTTCATCTGAATGTAAAGAAACCATCGAGGGCTGGTTACAGTAGAAAACAAATTCTCCTACCAACAGAAGTGAAGATTTCTAGCCTCTTACAGACTAACGCCACTCCTAAAATTGTTTTTTTCTTCTCCTTTCATAATTCTCTGTATTTCTACCCCCCCCCCCCACCCCCCCCCCCCCCACTGCATGTGTAACATACGCATGTCCGGAGGAGATAGCAGGGAGAGACAGATGTATCCCACTCCACCCACGTGACGTTATACATTTTTAACGTCATTATGACGTTATGCACATCGTATCAGTTTCTTGCTACCAACTAATTCATATTGACGTCATCGGAATGCAGTGTGATCAAAGTTCGATGCTCTAAAACCCTTCAACCCTCAAGCTGCCACCGTTCCTAATCGATTTCGTGGTATATACCTTAGGTATATACATAACTTGTGCAAGCTCTTTCCGATGGTTCATCAGTTTCTCAAAACAAGGAATACAAAATGAGTTGATTAAACCAGCACGTGACTCCCGATTACCTCTGGGGCAAGATATTTGAACAGACCCTCGGCAAGCCTCGGGTCTGGTTCAAATAGCTTGCCCCTCGAGTGAGATTTCCCCATCCCACCTCCAGACTTATCGGGGATCATAATAATCCTATTCGGTGGGTCTATGTCTTATTATTGGTGGCAAAGCCCCAGCGCAGGCACACATATGTATAGTTGCATACAACAGTGGAGATGTGATCATAGCAATTTACTCATCCACTGCTGTGTGCATCTCTGTGTTGAGCTGGCTATTACCACTCGATCTGGTATAATGATATATATATCTCTTAGTGCAAGAATTCTGTTTCGGATGATAAATGCAATATTGCATCTAGTTCAAAGTTTCAAAATTTAATTCGAAGTCAATTTAACCCTTTACCCAACGTAACGAACAAAACCGGCCAGCGTTATTCTCAAAAATCGCCAATTAATTTTCATTATTTTTTTCATTTTTTTGTCTCAAAAACATAGGTTATGACCCCTCATTGGAACGACCTCGACGAGCTCGTTCCAACGAGGGGTCATAACCTATGTTTTTGAGACAAAAAATGAAAAAAATTAATTATTCAAGAATTTTTTTTGCAAGTGTCGTCTGCTTTTCATGTTAGGTAAAGGGTTAATACACGCCCTCAGATCCTCTCTCCCCTCTTACCCCTCTTGGACTCACCACTGTACTATTCAACTGTCAAGACCGCCTCATTTACCCATTCTTTCAACTTCTTTTTCTGTTGTTTGTTGTTTTGTTTTGTTTTATTCCCTCTTTTTTACCTTAACGTGAGTGACACTAACACAGTCAGCTTGCTTCATCACCTCCCTGCAGAAAACAAACCGGAAATGTTGAACTCAAGTCAGTGTGAATAACTCAATGTATTTATATTTAATATTATCCATCATGTAAAAAAGTAAACTGCCGGGAATTCTAACCGCGTGCATACCCCCTCAGACCCCATTTGAGGCAATAGGAAAGCTAGGCCTGTGTGATCCAAGTGAAATAAAATAAGGTTAACCGGGTCGCAAGGGATTTGTAAATCCCACATCGTCCCTGCGCGCCTTCGGCGCGCTAAAACCTTTCATTCATTAACCAAAAAGTTGCACTATAATGTCTTTCTGCAAATCAATTCATTCATTCATTCTGTAACAGTTAGTGTGAATTGGAATATATACAAAGTATTTAAAAATATACTACAATATCGTTCGAAAATTTGACTGGAGGTGGTCGAAAACAGTTTTGTCTGTGTATAAAATAAACTACGGACGATAACGCACAGTTCAACACCTGTGGTTTGTATGGTCCTTGGGTTCCGCTCCACAGTTTTCAAGGCATTTTCAAAAATGGCGTGCCATGTGTTCTATTCCACTGCCAATGAAGCCAAACTCATTTGCATTACCCCTGACATGTATACATTTTCTAAATTGGCTGAACCTAGTGAATACAGCCTGATAAGATAAAACGGATACATTTAATTGTGGGAAGCATAACTTCCAGTACAACATGAAGCCCCGATCCTAAAATTTGAATGAAAAATTGCCAAAACCAGTCATTTTCAGGCACTTGGCAGCCACAAAAGCAGAATTGTCCCAGCGTCAACACCTTCCCAGGCCTGGAATACATCATCTCCAATTACAAAAGAGAGAATAAAAAATCTACGTTTCCGTCTCATTTTTTGGCTACACACCTGTAAACAATCCCGTGTAAAAATGACGTCTGAAAAGTTGGCCTCATTTTCTGAGCCACTGTTTCACAGACATCCCATGCTGTCATGACACTGTGCATCAGGCATCCATCCAATGACCAAAACATTAAAGTCTACTTGCCAACAAGTAGTCTCATGTTTTCAAATACCTAATACTAAAAATACAGACCTAACTTATGTGGGGTCAGGTTCAGTATAGGCCTTTTATTTCAAAATTCTCCCCTGTGCAGAAGTACGAAACTGTGGAGCGGAACCTTGTGTATAGGAAGGCTACGTTTTGGTGGGTGGCAGATTTGCACGGAATAATTTGGTAGGAGGAGACGTATTTCAGTGAAGAACGTGTGCTCAGTGACGGTGCACAATGACGGTGCTCAAAGACGAATGTCTTTAAACTTTACGCATTAATAGGGTAGTTATGTTATACATCTAGTTACCAACAATTTGTTAAAATAATTAATTAAACATGATAATCAACTACTTTAACTCTTTACCCAACGTAACGGCCAAAACCGGCCAGCACGATTCACAAAATTCGCCAATTAATTTTCATTATTTTTCCATTTTTTGTCTCAAAAACATAGGTTATGAAACCCCTCTTTGGAACGAGTTCATCAAGCTCGTTCCAAAGAGGGGCCATAACCTATGTTTTTGAGACAAAAAAATGAAAAAAAATAGTTATTCAAGAATTGTGTTTGCAAGTGTCGTCTGCTTTTCATGTTAGGTAAAGGGTTAAGTTAACCCTTTCAACACTGGCGCTCTGGAGGATATCATTTCAGTCAATACTGTCAATGGTGAAATGGGTGAAACCATCCTGGTTTGTTGGGGGGTTCAGAAATAGTTTAATCCAACAGCTTTGTCGAGCTGTTGGATTAAATTTTAACAAGCCTCGCTTCAGATTGTTTGCTCTTTATATCATCTGCTCTTCCACGACCAATTTTTTCTTCACGTAACCATTTATGCACACCGGTCGAAAGGTTAAATTATAGGAGATGGCATGGATTACCTGTCTCTTTATTGGGGTAAGAATATAAAACGGGTGTGGTTAAGTTCATACAACTTAACACGACAACCCCACATTCATACTCCGATAAAGCGACAAACAATTCATTTGAGTTCTCGTATAATAAAGTTTGTGGCTAGTATAGTCCAGGCACATTAGACATAAAAATGAGAAAGTAAGGAAAAAAATCGGAGAAAGCTGATTTTTTTATACGTTTCCGGGACACACATTGCGGATAAAGTGTGAAAAGTCCCCGCGAATCCGAGTTGAGCTTTTTTAGTTATAGTGTTTTTTTGATGAAAAAAAAATTGTTTAAAAAAATTCGACCCAGCTCCATATTTCTCATTTTTATTCGCCTTAGTAGGGTGAGAATCATAAAAATCGTGCTGAATTATATTGAGAATACATATCCCCAACAGAAAATGCCAACTTTGTACCAATCCTCACACTCAATGGTGAAATATTCACGAAAATGTACAAAATTACGAAAACAAATTTATTGTTTTCATACACACAACGGTACACAACGTCCATTAAATCAAATCTACGACTACTTTGGGAGTTAAATTATACATCAAAAATTGCAGAAAAGCAGTGGCTTTATAATGATATATAACAATAGTCATTTATTCCATAATGAACTGGTGAAACGTGTGAAATATTAACCATACCCCCTAAACTCAAATTCAAACGGCATCGACTTTTCTCATTCAAATACCGTATTATAGCATCATTGTTTCAATTTCCATGTTCGATTAAATCACATAATGTGGTGTTCGCCTACACTCAAGATGCATTGGCATGTAATGTGTGCACGCCCTTGATGTGTACTCATAAACAAATTTGTATTGTAAAATAGCCTTGAACGACTTTCATCAGGAAAAATTTGAAACTCGCAAAAACAGTCGACAGTCTTTGGTCTTTGACGCATGTACTGGGAGTACCTTGCCCATCTTGGGCTGGATATATGCACATTGTCACATCATCAGATGATTATGAAATAAGTGATGTCGAGATACTTCCCTTTATTAATTTTGATCCATCCAACCCGAGCACAATTTACACTGCTCTCATGTTTGCACAAACTGAATGTGAGAAACAGGGACTGAACGTTTGTCCAGTGACGTTTGACCAACCACTTTATATCAAAGCAGTGGAGATTGTGTCTTCGTCAGATAAGCTGACAAAAGTTTTCGTTAGACTCGGTGGCTTCCATATGATTATGTCATATTTAGGGGCAATTGGTTCGATCATGGCTGGTAGCGGCTTGGAAGAATTTTGGGGGACTGTTTATGCTGGTGTTTATGCTGGTGGGTCAATCCATCATTTGATCAGTGGTCATGCATATTCAAGAGCAGTTCGTGCCCATTTGCTAACACAAATTGCCATTACAAAACTTGTGTTTGAAGAAAGCCGAACACTAGATAACATAGACTGCACAGAAGTCAATGAAATATTCTGTGGACTTGCCAGAGGTGACTGTACAACAGCTGACGCTGTCAATCAAGAAAGTGTCAACCATCTACTGTCAAAATTACACGAACTGCTCCAGAATGCGTCCGTAGGACGCACAGGAAAGCTTTGGGTACAATACTACGAGCAAATAGGTCTTCTCCAGTTGTGCTTGAGAGCAGAGCGCACAGGCGACTGGGAACTCCACACATATTGTGTTCGCAATATGATTCCAGTATTTCACGCAGGTGGTCATTTTGCATACGCAAACAGTTCTCATCTCTATTTGCAGCAGATAAATGAGCTAACAGAAATAATGCAACAGGATGATTTGAAGTTGTTCACTGAGAAAGGTTATTTTACCATAAGGCGCTCAGATAAATTCTGGGACGGGATATATTCTGATCAGACCATAGAGCAGTGTTTAATGAGAATGTTCAAGCTCCCTGGTGGTCTCACACATGGCAGGGGAATAACCGATAGCACTGTTGCGAAATGGGTACATGGACTACCTCTTTGCCTTCCGATATGTAATGCTCTCGAAAATTTTGTTCATGTTCACACTGGTCATGGCGAACAACATTGGGATCTCCGTCAAAGTTCACAATTGACTGATGCCAATGATATCACCAAATTATTGAACTGGCTCAGAGTGCATTCCCCCTTTCAGAATAGAGATCCACTACAATTAGTCTCTATAGCGACCGGGCTTGTGGCCGACGAAACTGTGAACTGTGACCAGGTTCGCAAAATTGGTGAATGTTGCGTATCGAATGTTGTAAGCAAAACGTTCAACAGCATCAAACTACGACGTGTTGACACTGTGAAGTCTTTCGCATCGATGGCAAATAGCATCAAAGTCCGTGGAAGTAAGGTAGTGATTGACCCCACCATTCTGTTCAGCCGCATCACATGTGTTATTCAGTCACAAGCGGAGATGGAAGAGTATCTCAAATATGAACTCGCCCCGAAACCACCAGCATTGTTTGATTCTGCTGGAATGAGGAAGACACAGAAAAGCACGCTCGGTAAGATCCTCAAAACATACGGTTCCGAGCAAACTAAAATCCCAGAACATTCTCTGTTTGTTGTAGATGGTGGATTTTTATTGAGGGCAGTTGTATGGCCTAAACAGTCGTCATATAAGGACATATGTACATCATATTCCAATTATCTAGTGAGACATTTTGGGGCGAACGTCGTGGTTGTTTTTGATGGTTATGCTTGTACAATGTCGACAAAGGGCATGGAACAAGCCCGTAGATCTAAAGACAGGTATTCCATTGATATCAATATCTCACCCGAGTTACCAGCCACCACACCCCAATCCGATTTCCTTGCAAATGCCAATAACAAAACCCAACTGATCGATCTTCTGATGCAGGAGCTATCTGCTATCAATATTCAGTCCAAGCAGGCCGAGGCTGATGCTGATGTACTGATAGCCGAAACTGCACTTGACATCGCTCAAGATGACAACAATGTTGTCGTTGTGGGAACAGACACAGACTTGTTAGTCATTCTTACCTCTCGAGTTCAACCGGGATGTAATATTCACATGATGTATTCCATTACCCAAAACTTACTAGTTTCAGTTGGTGAAATAGCAACCAAAATGGGTGACCATAGAAGCAACCTCCTTGTAGCACATTCTGTAAGTGGTTGTGACACTACTTCTGCACTCTTTCGAGTTGGTAAGAAGAAAGTATTCAGTACAATTGTCTCCGATGTTACTAGCGACTCACAACAGTATGTCAACACAATTTTGATTGATTTGTACATTCTGTAAATATTATTTATTGATTTTTGTACATTCTGTAAATATTATTTATTGATCTAATGCTGCCAGACACAGATGTGTCTGTTCGGTCCCAAGCCCGAAAATAGTTGAGTTCTCATGCTGACGAATTTTATGCCAAAAGGGGAACTCGGCCAGAAGCAGAGGGGGTCTTCCATAATGTCTATTTTGTAAGCAATGATAAAAGTCTTCAAATGGTGGTGGATTTTTTATCGTCTGTCCAACTAACATCCCGTTCTGTACTACGACCCTTTGGGCAAATCCGTTAGGAAAATCGTCATTTTTTGCGTAAATCCGATACTTTTTTGTGAATTTTCAATAATTTTTCGCAGAAATTGTCACAGAATGCACATTTTCCTCTAGGTAAATGTATATTAGACATTATGTAGCTCGAAATACGTGTAAACAAAAAATACAGTTGGATCAATTCGAGGTTACAAAGTTCGTGCGATTTTTTTTGACTTTTCTCAAACGCGTTTTAGAAAAAAGGCTGTAGAAAAAAAATCTCAACTGGGATTTTAGGGGACTTTTGTCTTATCGTTCAGTGACATTCCCTGAAAAAATCAGCTTTCTCCGATTTTTTTCCCTAGTGAAACCTAATGTTCTTGGGCTAGTACAGGGATACGTCGGTTTGTATATTAATTTAAAACATATATATATAAAGACATGTGCTTAAAGAGAGGGGGGAGAGAAAGTGAGAAGGAGAGACACAGAGAGGGAGTAAAGACTAGTTAACTTTTCGAGCACGAATACATTGTAACACAGGATGTGCGAAATTGTTGGACTTAATACTTAGACTCAAAAAAATTTTTTGATAAATATATATTATCACCATTATGTTCATGTACGAACTGTTGTATCAGAGCCGAGCTCTTGTTTCTAAGGCCATATCCCGACGAGTCGATATAATGCCTTTGGAACAAGTGCGAGGCGCTGATACAACATTTTGAACATGAACCTAACCATAGATTTATTTTTCATTTCTTAACTGTAATGGCATCCATTTGGTAAACTGACGTTTCAGTTTTAGATTTCGTTTTTACTTTTAACTCCTGGCATCTGCTGGCGGTTATTCCTGCCCACAATAAGAGTTTTCCTTCCACTGGTATAATTTGGGTATATTCAGTAAAATTTTCCCCTGTAAATTGAATGGATTTTTTCATCAATAATTTCTTGGATTAAATTTAAATTATTTTTTTTCGTCAAATCTAGTCATGGCTGCTATGAAGCAGCCATGACTAGATTTGGTGAAAAGTGTTTTAAAAATCCTGAGCAGGTTAAGAGTTAAAACGCTGATCGTTTTCTCGAAACCCTGCGGTTGCCTTGAACTTTCCCCATCACCGGATATACTGAATGAGCCGTTTGCTCAATATTCCGAAAAGACGGTGTGCTGTAAACTGCGTACTGTTTCATCTCAAGTGCCTCCAATAATTTGGATACAGATACATAAGGGTAATGTGCTTTAATAATTTAATAATTACACATTTGAGACGTGTTTTTCCCTTTCAGGAACTGTACGGTCTCTCGCAAACGCCTTTCGAAAGCTTGTATGGTTCTATAAATAGTACCGTAAACAAATTGTAACTAAGTACGCGCTCGTATACTGCAGTTGCAAGATACAGATTTTGTACCAGGGGCCCCTGAAATGTTCTATAAATAGTACCGTAAACAAATTGTAACTAAGTACGCGCACGTATACTGCAGTTGCAGGATACAGATTTTGTACCAGGGGTCCCTGATGCGCGTCATGACTGACAATTTTCGTTATTGGAAAAGATTTACGAGGAAGTTAGCTCCCCTTAATTTCCAAAAGCTGCCAGTAGAGTTAACACTAGGAGTTTGGAATTTCATATAGAAATTGAAATTTCGAAATTTTAGCGAATTTGTATCATCGATGTGTGCATCATTTCACAAACTTCAGATGCTGGCTTTTTACTTTTTTCCCAATCAGTTTGAACGTTTGACTATTATTCTCTGTGGAAAGTTTTCACCATCTTTTGATGTTTTCTTTTTCTTTCTTTTTTTCTGTTCATTATATCATCGGTGAACACATCGTGCCATACAATACTGACATTGTCCTTTCCATTAATATAGAAATCTAGGAGGTGAGATTTGTTAATTTTTTCGCTGGAAGTATAAAACTTGCAAGTGATTGTAAAGACACATTCACCAAACAAAGAGCCAAATTGCAGAACTAGATATTCCTAATGATTATATGTGAACTAATTATTTCTAATTGTTTACAAAAAATATTAAATACGCGTTTAACGACTTATATAGAACAGACTGACAATTTAACCCTCCACCCAACGAATCGCCCACATCCGCCGGCGTAATATGTAAATTCAGCAGTTGAAAAAATATTATTTTTCAAAAACTTTCAACAAAACCATATCATGTGACCCCTCGTTGGAACGAGCTCGTCGAGCTCGTTCCAACGAGGGATCACATGATATGGTTTTGTTGATTTTTTTTTTTTAAATTAAAAAAATAATATTTAAAATAATAAATTTTGATATCGTCTGCGTTAGGTAAAACATGAGCAAAGCGGTCTTAGGCATTGGTATTCAACTACTGACAACGCGTTCGTGTTATACTTTTTGACAACGTTAAAGAAAATCCCCAAGAAAAAAATTATGTTTGCACATTCATCGACTTCATACAAACCTTTGATATCGTGTGGCGTACGGGTTTTGGAAAATTTTTTTTATGAAATTTTTCATAAAAAAAATATTGGAATATAGATGGAAAATGCTCCAATGTAATACGTAATATGCATCGCGGAGTTAAATCTTTGGTCATCACATAGGGGGTGGGGGGGGGGGGGAGTGAGACTCGGATACTTTCCGATGCAACCTAGGCGTCCGCCACGGGGAGGATTTATCTCCTTTGCTTTTCTCCATGTATCTAAATAACCTTGAAGACATTCAAACTGAACATAACGTGCTGGGGTTGCTATCGGTGGAAGAAAATATAGCTCATGAAATGCATATATTTGTTAAACTCCTTGTACTCCCATATGGTGACGACACTATGATGTTAGCCGAATCGGCTAAGAGTATGCAATTAGCCCTTGATATGTCCACACTTTATTATAGAGAATGGAAATTAACTGCTAATACCCCTAACAACAATAATTTTAATATTCGGCAGCGGAAGACAGAGTTGAACACAATTCTACATGGATGGTGACGAAATTGAAAACGTCTCCAATTTCAGTTACTTGGGGATCACGTTTTCTAGATGAGGCACATTCTCCAGCGCAATGCGTAATCAGGTTGCAATTGAAGAAAAGTACTCAATAATACACAAAGCGTGACATTTTTCTCTTTCAACAGCCTGCCAAATAAACCTGTTTGATAAAATAGTAGAACCAGTCTTATTATACGGATGTGAGGTTTGGGGTTTCGAATGCCTCAAACTGATCGACCGATTCCATTTGAAATATCTTAAATTTATATTGAAGGTGAAACCTAAAACAGTCACGCATTTTGTATGCGAGGAATTCGGTCAATATCCTACATCAATTAAGGTAAAATGTCGAATGATAACGTTTTAGGCAAAGCTTATAAACAGCAACCCGAATAAATTAAGTCACACAATGTAAAGATATTTGTTAACCTTGTATAACAGTAACCAATATCGCAACCCATGGCTAAGATCAATCCATGACATTTTAGATCAATCCATGACATTTTAAATTCATGTAGACTGACTTACATCTCGGACAATCAGTCGTGTCTCTCAGATGAAGTCTTAATGAAAACGGTCATACGAACCCTCCAGTACCACTTTCAGCAGACGTGGTCGTCTGAAATATACGTGTCCTCAGTTTATGATAATTATATCTTTTTCAAAGAGAACTTCGGTATTGAAACTTATTTCTGCAAATTTCTCCTAAGTTTTTTTTCTAAACTAGCCAGATTTAGTACTTCAGCTCACCACCTTCCAGTTGAAACTGGCGGGTGGAACAATATCCCTAGGGATGAACGCTTTTGCCCGCTGTGTGACTCCAACTCTGTGGCCAACGAATATCACTATATTATGGTTTGTGACTTCTTTAAAAGTTATCGAAAGTCCGTTTTACCGACATGTATTCGCAGTTATCCAACCCCACTCAAATACAAAAGCTTACTTTAGGACACAAACACCACTGTTCTTTTTAAGTTATGTAAATTTTTAGATGTCGTCTTCACAAACGTTTGCACACCATGAAATAATCCCACCCCTGAACCAATATTATTTAATCTGATTCATGGATTACCAAAAGAAATAGAGCAGATAATACCCTCCTACTGATTACACATACAAAACAGTCAGACGGGTGGGTGGACGGACGGACGGATAGGCAGTCGTACGTTCTACGCAGATGTACTTGTGAGGTGATTTTAGTGTTAGGTATGGGGAAAATTGCGCAACTCACAAGTGGGTTTTTCGCACCTCACAAGTTGAAAAAACCCTCACAAGTGGTTGGTATACTAACGGTTTTATCCCCCAACCTCACAAGTAACGACTGTACACGGACGGTCACCTCGCAAGGGCGGACGGATGGACAGACAGACAGACTGACAGACAGATGGACAGGCGGACGGACAGACATGCTGACACACAGATGGGTGGGCGGTTGGTCGGTCGGACAGACAGACAGACAGACAGACTACTCGAAAGCTGCTACAGGTGCATTGAATATACAGCTTAATGGCTCTTTGTCTGCTAGTGTTGTACTGATAATAGAGCCATTGATCCTTTGCAGAAATCGGCTCATCTCCATTAGACAGTACCTAACAAATACGGTTGTTTAAAAGAACTCACTGTATCCAAGTACAGTACCAGATTTTCGGAGCTTTAGTCAACAAACCCTATATTCTAAAAGGTGAACCCCAACTTCAAAAACCTTATTGTTACTGTTGTCACAGACTCATCGACATTTAACTGTGGAACCTTTATAGTCTTCCTTGTCTTCTTTGTCATTTAACCGCATTTTCGGATAAGGACATACGTTTTTACAGGTGTATAACACACTTATATAGAGATTTCCAATTAATCCTTTGAACTCTAGTGGTATCTTCCATGCCAGTTCAATGGCAGCAATTAGAAGAGTCCATATTCATTATTTGGGGTAGACCAATCAATATTTTCAACGTGCAGCCTCGGGGCTGCAAGTTGAAAATATTGTTTGGTCTACCCCACACATTTACTGAACAGCCATCCTATTTAATGACGTTATGGCGTATTATGTTGCTCGCCGGGAAAACGGCCGCTAGGGTTCAAAGGATTTAACACCGCATTTTGCATTACTGGCATCTCCAAACTGACCTGACAGTATTACTCTAAATATTCATTTACAAATTTTCCCAGCAATAAGTTGTTCCGTACACTGTTTGAGGATGCTTATAGTTTGCACACAAGTGACACCATTGGTAATGGCGGATACATTGTAACGCTGTGTCTGTATTATTCAAGCACGTTAAGCTCGTATCAATAGTCGAGTCTATGCATAACAGTATATCTGGATGTTTGGCCAAGTAAGCATGTTCTAATCGCCATTAGAATGGGTCAAAGGTATGGACAGGACTGTAAATACATACAATTACGGCCAATGTTATGCGTTAATGGTTACTTCCTACCTCGCGTATAGCCATTTGTCTTTTTTGATTTTCCGTATACAGATTAGGAATGGTCGGGTGGTGGATCTACCTCTTCCCACTCAACCACATGGACGTCATGGACCTATGTGGGTTCACGCCTACCTAGTCTGGTAGACAGGGTTAGATCTTTAGCTGGACAGATTTATAAGTACACCCCTCACTATCCTTCATCATATTATTTTATGTCAATATATTCTTGTTCTGTGTACCTGTTATATCATATTAACCTTATGAACTCTAGTGGTATCTTCCACGCCAGTTCAATGGCAGCAATTAGAAGAGTCTATATTCATTATTTGGGGTAGACCAATCAATATTTTCAACGTGCAGCCTTGGGGCTGCACGTTAAAATATTGATTGGTCTACCCCACAGTACACGTTTACTGAACAGCCATCCTATTTAATGACATTAGGAAGTATCATATTCCTTTCCGGAAAAGGACCGAAGGGGTTCGAAGGGTAAATGACCTTCAGTGATTAATAAGATGTCAAATGTCAAATCAGCTTGCCTTAAAAATCGAAGCTGCTGTTGTTTTTATTTATTAAAAGTAACAAACGGGAACTTGTCTTTATCTTCTTCTGATGACATAGTTGTTTTCACAACAATTACGTATTTTCTTAATTACTCGCTCGCTGAATAGAGGTAACAGGATAACTTCATCGAAAGTCGATTTTCATAACGGTAATGGATAATTATTTACTCAGTACACGCTTATTGTAAGATAATAAGGTACTTATGGGCCTTTTCAAAGTAGTATTTTTATTTTCATTTCTGGACTCTGGCGCTCGCATCAATACAATAAATTATCGACTGTAACAGGCATATATTCTATTCAAAATGTTTTCTTTCTCTGTGAAAAATAAAGTTTGAAAAGGTAAAATGGCGTGTTCTGCCACGCCAATCGTTTTTCGTATCGTCGAGATGTTATAAAGTCCTACCAAATGTCTCCTCTTGAACTCTTCTTCTGTCATCAGGTCTCCTGGACAGGAGACTTGATGATAGAAGAAGAGTTCAAAGAGGTTCCGCTTCCGAAACCGATTCCGTTCTTGAATATTTCGCATTTATTGCTTGGTTTGCGTAAGCCGACGGGTTGCCGTTGCATACAATACTTGACTGGAAAATAACAATGTATACGCCAGTAAGAAGGTTCAATATCCATATAGAACTTTACAAAGATTACCGGTTCGATTCGATTCGATTCGAAATTCTATGCATGATTCGATTCAGGATTCGATTTGATCCGAAATATGAGATTTGTAGGACCTTAAACGATGGCCTCCAGAAAGTAACATAACGGAGAGACTGCAAAACAGAAAAGATAGGGCTTGTGTTATAAAGCGACTGAGAAGTCAATACCAGCACTACCTCCAGACAGTCGTGACATTAAAAGTGAATGAACAGCGCATTATACCAAAAAACCAAGCTTTCAGGACACCAATCTAATTCTTTAGGATATTCGGCGCTGTTATGGCATGGAAGCAGTATGACCCTTTACATATACTATTCAAAAAAGTAGGGGATATTTGATAAAAGTGAGGTATATGAAGAAATATATTTATATTTTCATCAAAAAGACAGTTGATGCATTGCGCTGTGACATCTGGTGAATGATTTCAGCGATATTTGAGTGTCTGATAAGCACACATTCCACGCACCGAGCTGTAGAAGACATGGACGGTCAGTTCAAGAATTTACCACATTCAGTCCAAGACCACAGTACCTTGTAAATCATCCTCGATTTGCGAGACAAACGCGGATCCTACGTGGCATATTCCTCACCAAACGTCCAGTATCATCTTGACTGATGTTATTCCATTCTTCCTGCAGTGCAGCGGCGCGTTCCTGGAATTTGTTAGGGGGCAGTTGGCGTTGTCGTAGGCGCCTGCCAAGCATATCCCATACGTGCTTGATTGGTGAAAGGTCTGGACTTAGTGCTAGCCAAGGCAGTGTAGTGATATTCTGCTCATGGAGGAACTCTGTAGCGACATGGGCCTTGTGAGCTCTTGCATTGTCATTTTGGAAAATGAATCGACGGCCGTGACGTCGCGCAAATGGCGCTACATGAGCTGCTAACATGTTGTCACGGTAGTAGTGCCTGTGACACACCCTTGGATGACATGTAATGCTGTTCTTGGTTATGCCTCCCCACACCATAACCGGTCCACCACCAAAATGATAGTGCTACCTATTGGTTACGTCATGGTATCGTTCGTTCCGCCGCCTCCACACTCTGTTTCGCCTGTCGTGGAAGTCGAGAGTGAACCGCGATTCATCGGAAAACAAATTCCAGCTCTGTAGGCGATTTCGGATAGTCCGACCACTGACTCGCACATCTGTCGCTCGCTGCAGCTGCTGTCCAATTTCTGAGGCACTTTGACGGCGGTTGCGTAATGCCGTGATTCGGATGAAACGATCCCGGTTAGCAGTTGTCGCCCTTGGATGACCTGGCCTACGTCTGTCATCAACATTGCCTGTCTGGCGGCAGCCTTACCACAACTTGCTAATCAGCGATTGAGTAACGTTGAGAATTTGAGCCACTGCAGTCTGTCTATTACCAGCTCCCAGCTCCCAGCATGCCAACGACACTTGAACGTTCGTCACGTGTCAGTCTTCACATACCTCAAAAGTTACGTTTCGACCACAAACTATTGATGAACGAGTTTATAGCAAGAAAAGAATGATGAGACCACCGAAAAAGCCCGTCCAGTACAAATGAAAATTTCAAAACGTACCCCACAGACATTAATGCGGCGCTCGTACGAAAAACCTGCACGAAGTTTTCGTGGGCCGGTGACATTCATGATGCTCACTAAACTTGGTAACATATTGATGTATCCAATCACGCGTATCCAATACCATTTTCCGAAAATATCAACATCAGTTTGGATATACCCTACTTTTTTTAATAGTATAGTTCATTTCCTATGTTTAGATTTACTCGTCTGGAATATTTCAGTTGGTTGAAAACGCGAACCCGCGGTTCTCTTTTCCAACCAACTGATACATCCCGACAACTGAATCTGAAAAATTTCTCAAAGATTCTTTTTCTGTGAATCAAAACTGGATATGTTGCTTAATCGAAATTTGAACGACATTTGATAACATTACAATCAGATATGAAGACTCATCACAGCCGCAGTGTTATGATTACGCCAGCTAGTTCCACAAATTATTTTAATATCATGATATTTTCAGTGGAGAATTAAATACTTATGGTTGGAATATCTATAACTACGGCTGCAAAGAAGACCTATTTATACACACCTGGCACTTAATTAAGCACTCCCAGTTTTTTTTCGCAGTGGTGTTAATAGAAACTGTCATTACTTTCATGCTATCTTTAAGATGGCCAAAAGTGATTATTTATTTATTTATTGGTGTTTAGGGTCACATACTTATTCACAATGGCTAATCGTGACCGTGACAGTTTTACGGGTGGAGGAAGCCGGAGTACCCGGAGAGAACCACCGAGCATCGACGAGCAACTGTCAGCTCCTCAATATTCTAACTCTGTTCAAGCTCCGCTTAAGCAGGGTTACAGCGGTTGAAGACATGTGCACCATCGACGTGCAGCACCCCTTGGTACACGGCGTCATCGCGCCCCCTTGTAGGCAACCGGGATAAAGTGCCTTGCCCAAGGACACAACGCGGGTCGTCCCGGTCGGGGATCGAACTCGAGACCTCTAGCACAGAAGTCCAACAGTCTACCACTGAGCCACCGCGCTCCCCTCAAAAGTGATTGTTTGCCGAAAGAATGGTCTATTGACAAATGAAAGACAACACAATGATGAAAATATGCAGTATTTTAATGGCGCTAATTATACATATCTGTCACTAAATGTTTTTGATGGAAAAATGTTCTCTCGACAAGTATGGTGCTGGAAAGGTCCACGATGAAACAATGCCGGTAATTACTGACAAAAAATGTAATTTGTGATCTTCGGAACACAATAACAGTCTCTGCCGTCAGTAGCGAGTGTATCCACCACGTGCCCGAATGAACCCTCCTCCTAATGCTACCAGCGAGCCTTCTGATGCGGCATAGAGGCAACTGCTGCCACTCCTCGTGCAACGCAGCTTCCAAATCGGCCAAATTCTGCACAGGCGAATCCGTTGTTTGCACACGACGTCCAAGAAATCCCAGGTGTGCTCTAAGGGATTCAAATCAGGGCTCCTTGAAGGCCAAGGTATAATTGTAATAGCGTTGTTCTGAAGGAATGCTCTCACAGCATGGGAATGATCTGTCCTTTCATTGTCGTCCATGAATACAGGGTGAGTAGCCAATCATGAGAGAGGCATCCGTATATCATTACTGATCCTCCGCCATATGTAACAGTAGGTCTGATGTTCCTGGGCACGTAAGCTGTATTTCTATGCCTCCACACTCTCATGCGACCATCTGTGACGTGAAGCAGGAACCTGCCCTCGGCTGACCAATGGACTCTCCTCCATGTCCCGAGATTCCAATGTTGTCGTGTCATACCCCACTCTCAATTTTCTTGTTTTATACCCAAATATTGCATGTGGGTGGTAGTGTTTTTTGTGACATTCGTGGGTAGCATGCTTCACGTGGACGGGGGAATGTGTTTGGGGTACGCGATCAACCAGAAACATCATTTTGAAAGAGATGAAATGTACGGCAAGATATAGCAATGATTAATGATAATTATCAGTAACAGCAACTTCACTGTCCTGAAACATTTCAGGGGGTGCTTAATTAATTTTCTGCTTTGTAAGCAGGGGCGCATCACATTACACCAAGCGCGCAAATTTCCACAAAACGGGCATGAAAAAACAGCCCATAACTGCGTAAAAAACACCAACAAACACTGAATACAGAATCATTGTATCAAGATTCACAAGATTTAGCATTGAACCAGTCAGTGTCCCATACTACCAATTTAAAAACCCATCCTTCCCAAAGACAACAACAGCGTGGATTCATGTGGTGGGAAAAGATGTCTGTGTGTTGTGAATACGATTTTTCATTAAAAGGTACTGAGGTACGATTTTTCTATCTTTCAGTCATCATTTGTACATTTCAATTGCTGCATCACCATTAAGTCGAGTCCTTCATTTACATGGGAGACTGATGTTATGTTTTGGCAAACATATTTTGTAAGTCTCATCACTGTTTGAACAAGGTTTTAACAATCAAAGGTGTAACAGGGACTGGATTTCGTCATTTACAATGAGGCATTATTAGGGTTTACGACAGTCTGCGTACATGCCTTCGTGTCCCAAAGGATTCCAAGAATGTACAACCTCAGCTTCACGGCGGTTCTCCTTGCTTCGCCGTTAAATTAATAATTTGATAGAACACGTTTGCATGTGCACTGAAAGTCACAATCGCACACTCTAAAATCAGTTGGATTAAAAATCAACCCAGATAAACTGGATTGAGTGAATATGAACCCAATTGGGTTCATTTTCACTCAACCCAGTTGATTTTGGGTTAATTTGTAACCCAACTGATTTTAGAGTGCAAATTCTGAGTCAGCATTGCAACACCACTCTTTTACTCAAATAGTGCAACATCCAGAGCTTCCACCAACTCATTGGCACGCTGCAATTATTCTGCGTTTTCAAAGGTATAAATTTACTTTACGATACCCTATACTCGGTAATATCTGACTGGCGTATTTTTCCGAAGTGCGTCTACTAACACTTCACTCTTTCACAATAAAATATATCTCAGTTCCCAACGCTAAATTGTAGTTATGATCGAATTGTTAGATGTTGTGGGGGATCCCGGACCACTCCGTATCCCAAAGCACACTAGAGCTCTCGGTATCGCAGGTCTCCACGCTGTTAGAATCTGGGTGTTTTTGTGCTTTTCTGTACCGATGCGCACGGCATTTTTAAATATTTGCGTCGGCTCAAATAGTAGCTATTTCATCATTATCTTGGCACTTGACGTATTCGAACTCAGAGACGTTAGCTCAAACGACAATAGAATTATACACAGCAGACTATGTCAGATCTAATTACAAAGTTTTAGGAACTTCGTTGTCTTTATCTTGTAACTGGAAAATGACTGGGGTTGCATCTCGTAAAGATTATATCAACCGTGTCCGCGTAATACAAGGCAATCCAAATTATCTCTCGTGGAAGCAACTTGCAAGCACCCTGGACCAATGCCAAAACAGAAAACCAATCTGGACGAATGTCGCAGAGCCATGATGAATGACATGTCACCCTGGCCCCACCTGTCCCGTTTTGAAGGCGGGTGAGGCGGATATGATGACAAAGAGTCCATAAGAGTTATTTTTATTTATGTATATGAAAGAGAAAGACCCACACTCTAAAATCAGTTTTGTTAAAAGCAACCCAAATCAACTGGGTTGAGTGAATATGAACCCAGTTGGGTTCATATTCACTCATCCCAGTTGATTTGGGTTGATTTTTAACAAAACGCATTTTAGAGTGCAAACAACGCAGATTCGTGAGCAGTTCCGGTAGTTACAAAAAGGAGCAAAATCATCGAACGAGTGTTTTTTAAAGATATTCTACAAAATAAAATGCTATAAATTTTATTTTAATATCGGGTAAATAAAACCCACCACACACATTGTTAAGGCTGACCTCTGCCGTCAGGTACAGAAATCACTTCCACGGACATTCCCTTCAAAATCGTTTTATTGTATTTACAGACGCTTTGATTCGTGTCTGATGTATCGGATTCGCCTAAGGAATTTACTTCTATAGTTGGCTGCTGAACCTATGAACAATGGCCAATAGAGAATGATATTTTCAAGCAGGAAACTTATAGACACGAATCACATGTTGATAAATATGTTTAAGCTTTTAGTATTAGCTCATCAATAAAACAGGTTCTTTCAGTTACATTCTTGTGGCAGAACATTTCGTTGCTTTGTGGTCAATAGTGTAAACACAGCCAGCTAGTCTTAAACACCCGGCTGGGTCGTTAGACTTTCAGACATTGAACCACTGATCTTTTCAACTGGAAATCTTCCAGAAAGTACAGAGAATAAGGTCCGGGAGGCATAAAAACTAGGATTCGGAGAAAATAGTGTGTCAAATAAAATTGTTAATTCAAAATTCCCCTTACTAAACTCGACTAACACTATAACAACCACCAGATTACTACCCCAAAAATCTAACATGGCTAGAGTCTAAAGGGGGAAAGTCCGAAACAGTGATTTCCAAACCCCAACAGTGCCGCATTCAAAGTTTACTGCATACATCAGAGAACGCTCCGCAACATTCGAACAACCCATCAGAACAAATCTTAGCACTACCCTCACCCATAGTCTCCATGGCGGCCTCCATCAAACAAAACGGCAGTAACCCAGCAATACGTCGTACTTCACTAATACATCGTTGCACTGTGGTAATGACATCCAATACGCACATTGCTGTGATAATTAACATTCTATCACTTGTAACGTGACTTATGACGTCACTCCTCCCCCCCCCCCCCCCCCCAGAATTGCCCTTTATCTAAGTGAAGAAGACTGGGTATGTGTTATACATCTTTGAAGGTTGCAAATGTTTCAGCGCTTTCTTCTCAAACATTTTAAATACTCGCTGAGTGTAAAATCTGCTCCAGTGTTTCATGAGCATCAACAGTAAACTGCGGATGGTTTGGCACCGCCTGGCGAGAATAGGTTCGTATGATATCCGGAACGTGTGCCCTGATAAAACCGAGAGTAGGTCTTTGAAATAGGCGGCACTGGGGTGTTGTTAATCAAAACAACAGTGGGTCGTCGCCCAGAAAGACCTGATCTGAATTTGGATATCGGATGTGATGTATTATCGGGGGGCATGATGGGTGTCACATATGGATTGTCATGATAGCCAAGTGTGAGCGGACATTTTGTGACGTCATTACCACAGTGATACGTGTAGTCGGTGCACATGAGGCGCGCGTTTTATAAGAGTAATACGGTTTTCCGCCGACCATTTTATTTACTGAAAGCCGCCATGCAGATTCGGCGGTGTCAAGCGATAACTATAGAGCAGGGATGCCTTTAGCGGTGCAAAGTATGATCATAAAGGTGTGTTGTATTATATTTTGTTGGAGTATTGTAGTAGTATAGTATGGACGGTTCCCCATGGGAACCCCGGGAAGTGAAGCAGTGCTTGTTTATTGTGGTAAACAAGCTGTGTTTTACTGGTAAAATAGGACCCGATAACCAATGCCTGGGCTAGAAGTCCTCCAAAATGGGCAACATGGAGACCAAAAGATTGGCTGGGCCTTACTTTATATCCATGTTGTGGTCCCGATTGGTCATTTTGCTGAAATATGGCGGCCTGTACTCACTTTCAAAGGGTACTTTGGTCCTTCTTACCCAATGGAACACATGTGAGACTATCTGAGCCTTTCACCTCGCCCCCGGGTGCGTGTGATATAATAGTGTGCGTTTTGTGGGCATGTTTCATTGTTTCAGGATGTACACCAGTAACACAGAAGAGCTTTCGTCTTAGAAGAAAATCCATTTTGATTTCTGTGTTAGCCTTTTTTGCCTGTTCTGTGTGTTTTTAACTCAAACGTTTCATGGCCTCTTCCGACAGAATAGCGCTGCCTATGCCCTGTCGTTTGAAAGATAGGGATGTTGCAGGTGAGTAATCGAAAGACGTAGTACTGGTTTCGATGAAATGTGTGCGTATGCTACATGTGTTGCACACACATTGTGTCTTAATCTGCACTCTTACATAAACGCATACGACGAAAACAGGTGCCCGAGACAAAGGTCAAACAGAGGGGTGCCAAAAAGTGGGGTTACAAATCAACCCAAATCAACTGACTTTGTCTTGTCGAATCCACACTCTTGGAACACCTACTAGAACTCCAGCATACGATAAGACCCGAACGAGCTGCACCATCCCAGGACAGCAACGAGAAGAGTAATCGAATCCAGAAGCATGCACGAGAATGACAAGATATTTTAGTACAACCAAATATTTCAAACATATAGAGAATTCTACAACAAAGATGCAACACGCCCATCAACAAGCAGAATGGATAAAGATATAGCTTTTTTTGGGGGGGGGGGAGTATTTTCCAGATTCGGTTTTGGTTCGATTCCAGGAAAAAAAATCAGTTTCGGTTCGGTTTTTCTGTGTAAAAAGCAAATACCACTTCAGACTCCTTAAATTGGGAAAATGTAAGATGCCTGAAATAGAAGAAATGGACAGGATACTTTCCACACAGAGGCATGTTCATTGAAGACTGATACATTTACCGATATACGATTGTAACTTTTCTCCCACTGGGGCGAATCATGGTAGTCTTGAAAATTTGTGCCCTTCCACTTTTAACGAGCCTTCGCCGTCTCTGATTGTGTTTTTGCCGACTTTAAGACAGTTCATGCAATTAAACTGAACATGGTTCGTTTTAAGAACAATTTAGATCTGATCTTAAATGGGTTGTGTTGGAAGTTAGAGATCAAGCGTCTCCTTTAACCCTTTACCTAACCTGAAAAGCAGACGACACTTGCAAAAATACTTCTTGAATAACTGATTTTTTTCATTTTTTTTCTCAAAAACATAGGTTATGACCCCTCGTTGGAACGAGCTGGACGAGCTCGTTCCAACGAGGGGTCATAACCTATGTTTTTGAGACAAAAAATGAAAAAAATAATGAAAATTAATTGGCGATTTTTGAGAATAGCGCTGGCCGGTTTTGGCCGTTACGTTGGGTAAAGGGTTAAAGTTCAAATCATTTCATGGTGAGAGAGTGTACACGGATGATGCCTATGGTTTTTGAGTAGATTCCATAATAATTGCCTGAGTGACTTGCAGGTGAAATATAAATTTTTAATGAGTGACCACATGAAATAATTATGGTAACACTCAAAAATCATAGGTATTCTTTTTTCATTATATGCGTTGGCTAATCTGAAAATAAAATATTCACATTTTAATCCCAACTCAAAGCAAGGTAATTGCTTCAAACGCGACAAACATTTCAGTTTTAACACCATCAGCGAATAATCAACGAATCGCTTGCGGTGACGAAATTATTCGTCCGCGAAACAATATAGTTCCCTGAGTATTTCACTGAAAGCTGTACAGAAACATTAATGGATACCAATTTGATACCACAAATAACACTAATATTTCACCATGAAATCATGAAAATCTATCACTTTCATATTCATAATATTGTTGCGAGTTTATTTCGTGTTCCTTAATACTATTTTCATTGTGATTCGCCGACTGTAGTGAAAATACGATTTTCAAATAGTGTAATCGTTTGTCTTGTGTAGGTCAAGACAAAAATTACGACATCTACCTTTTCACTATTTAAGGAATAGTGCATGGATTGGTGTTGACTACGCCCATATAGTGCCCAGTGAGGTGGTGTAGTTCCCGCCGCGAAGCGGGGGGAACTATACCACCTCACTGGGCACTATATGGGCGTAGTCAACGACAAGACATGCACTAATCCTTCTATTATATCGAACACCCATCAAGAAAAACATCTGTCCAATTTGTTAATTTATTACCAAGGTAGCAGCCCTACCAACCAGCGTTATATAGAAAAAAATACCATGTAATTTTTAAAGAACATTTTCTTCTTCCAAAACATGGCTAACTTGGATTATTGATATGAGCAGAAGAGAGATTTTGAATCGGTCGGCAAGGGTAAACAAAACATTTCCCCCAAACGAAACTGTGTATTCTAGAATCGCGCAACTCGCGAATGAAAACTAAAATTTTCGAAATTTGACAACGCAGTTTGATAATTTCCACACATTTGTCACACATATACATTACCGAACGGGTCAGCACGGGATACAAACTCCGAAGATTCAATTGAATTCCATTATTTATTCGTTTATTGCCCAAAACATACAATTAAATAGCGAAATAATAGGAGCAGCGAAACAAACGATTTTTCATATCCGGACGCGTTCTCATGAAAATTGGACCCAGTTATGGATCATTCTCTTTGAAACGAGATATGGATCATCTTCTCAAGGAATAAAATGAACGCCTCGAACAATGTGACTTCAACAATGGAAAAGGGATACATTTTTCCACAAAGATTTCTTTCCGGTTTGTTTTGTGGATGTTGTGCCTCTGTGAATCGATTTTTAAATTTAGCCTGATCAGTTTTATTCGCCCAGTATGAAAAGAAAACGATATAGTAGTGTGCTAAAAATAGAAAACGTGCAGTGCCTGGGTGTAGTGCCTGGTCAGTTCTGTGGATGCAAACTACACGAAATAGGGTATCATCTTTCAGCCAATCAGAATGCAAGGAAGTCACGTGAGATATAATATTTCCTTATATTTAAACCGGAAGCATACAATACGTTTTTGTATTTGTATATGTAAAGCAACGCCCGTGTTATTTTGTATTGAAGAGCTATTCACGCTAGAGATACTTTTCATTTAGGCAAGACACTTAATCCCAATTACTCACCTGGGGGTCACTGTGGCGCTGCGTACTAAGGCGTACTGCGTGTCGATGGTGCACTTGCATTCAACCAATACTTACCCTGCTTCTGTAGTGTTGGTACAACCGATGATCGGTTGTTCTCTCCGGGTACTCTGGCTTCCTCTACCCGTAAACCTGTCCGATACGAGGTGATCCTGTCTGTCGAAAGGGTCGTTAAACCCCCAATAAATACTTTATGCACTAATTTTGAAACTCTCGCCAAAAAACATTGCTCTGTCTGGTGTCCTAACCGAACGTAAGTGTTTAAATTAAGTTTCAAGTTTTCGATTCATCCCTTCTTATGAGTGTGGATGGGTGTTGTGGATAATACATTCCCATGTCACGACATCGACGATAAAGTTGAACCAAGTTGAAAACAAGATCAAATACATTTGATTATTTCTGGCTCTTTTGTTAGAGGTATCGACCCGAATTTAACGGCAGGTAAAGGAAACATTGTAAAGTCTTGTACCACAAGTGAGAGAAGTTAAGGGCTGATTATGTTGTTACTAGCGGAAATTGAGAATGAGTGCGTCCATAAAGTAACAGTGCATATTGGAATTAACCCATACCAATATTGGGATCCCGTCAAAATCCCCACATGACATAATTCCCACCCCCGACATAATCCCCCTCCGACAAAATCCACCCTCGACAATCCCACACTCCTGACAAAATCCTTCCCTGATAAAAATAATCCTCTTTCTATACATCTGGTGACGAACACTTAGTCAGGGACGAAACATTCCTACACATATTCAGTTAATGGGCATCTGAGCTGAGAAAAAGTATTCCAAGGTTTGTTTTACCTATATTTAGAAATTCATAAAATTAAAAAAAATATATAGCTTTAACCCTCTGCACACACAGTCATATTTTTTTCTCATCATGCAACTAGGAATTTAACCAATTCCGTCTTGTTTGATAAAGCTCAATGAGCTCTGGCAAACAAGATTAAATTGGTCAACCTTCATTCTACCGAGTGGGGTCTAATGAAGCACACTTGTATTTTTTTCTTTAATGCGTCGAAATTAGGAACATGCCCGGGTTTGGCTTTTGTGACTTTGTGAACCATTACGTTTGTTTGTCACCCAGCTACCGGTATCTTAGGCGTTATTGAGAGATTAACCAACTGATTTTAGAGTATAAATGAAGCTATATCTGGTGACTTTTTCTGAAATTATCCCTGACCTGTTTTCCTCGATGGTTAACCCTTTCGTCAAGTTGTGAGATTTTGGAGCGCGGTGGCTCAGTGGTACACGTTTCGAGCCAGATCGGGTGTAACTGCGCTCTGTCCTTCTTATTCCAGGTTGTCCACGCGTGGGCACGGTGGCGATGTGTAGTGGGGCGTACTGCACGTCGATGGTGCACTTGTCTTCAACCAATGATAACCCTGCTTGTGCGGAGTTGGTACTTTGGGGAGTCTGACAGTTGCTTGCCGCTACTGTGTGGTTCTTTCCAGGTACTCCAGCTTCCTATACCCGTAAAATTATCCGGCACAATGTGACCTTGGTTGTCAAAAGTGTCGTTAACCCTTTACCCAACGTAACGGTCGAAACCGGCCAGCGCTATTCTCAAAAATCGCCAATTAATTTTCATTATTTTTTCATTTTTTGTCTCAAAAACATAGGTTATGACACCTCGTTGGAACGAGCTCGTCGAGCTCGTTCCAATGAGGGATAATAACCTATGTTTTTGAGACAAAAAAAATGAAAAAAAATTAGTTATTCAAGAAATTTTTTCGCAAGTGTCGATTGCTTTTCCTGTGAGGTAAAGGGTTAAACTCCAATAAAACAATAAACAATCGTGAGTTTTGTGTAAAAGAAAACTCCTTGGCGGATGAAAAAAAATGAATCTGATGAAACAGTAGTTATGGGCGATCAGCAATAGCATTATCTTACGCCCTTGTTAGTCTATCAGATTAAATTATTATTGAATTTCCACACAAACGATAACCCTTTAAACACGGATGGTATCGTCCATGTCAGTTCAATGACGCCAATAGAAAGCGTCTATATTCATTATTTGAGGGTAGACCAATTAATATTTTCAACGTGCAGCCTTACAACTCACACATTCACTTCACAGCCATCCCTCTTAATGAAGTTATGACGTATCGTGTTCCTGGGCAAGTAAAGCGGCCTGTCATGTTCAAAAGGTTACGAGTAGTAAGAATTACCTACGATGACTAGGGGAGTGGACACGATAGGCAAGTTAACTCTTATTAAGCCCGAACCATCGTCCTCCCTCTGCCCCTTAAGCTGGATAGTTTCTCGGACGCTAGCTATGAAATAATTTAACCTCGCAGCCTTCTTGGTTTATTGGATTAAATTATTACTGACTGTCCCCACAAAATACTATGAGCGCTTAAGCTACAATTACATACGGCGAGCAGTGGAATGGACATCATAAGAAGGCTACTTCTTATCAATCCAGAACAATCGGCCTCCCTAAGCAATGAAATACCACTTGCTCCATCCCCCATTATGCTTCAAATAAATTGTTCCAAAGTTGGTTTATTTGGTCACAGCTTGTTTACAATTACGCTTCCTTTCGGGGGTGACGGGGATAGACGGCCAATCTGGCTATGCCATCTCCCACAGTATACTATACAGTATACAGTATACAGTATCTATTATATTTGCGCAATAAATGTATTTGTAACCGTTTTATGTGTACTTTGAGTGAGTCAAAGAGTCTGGTCTTCGAGGATCTCATTCGGGAAATTAGGGTTTAAATCGTACACGCGGTTTTTATAAAACGATGGTATATTTCATCAGTACCTCGTGTGAAGATATTTGTTATTTTGTTCTCCTTATATGAGTAGGGCACCTTTCTGCACTACCAGTACTCGCTGACAAAAGTCAAGGTGCGACGCCCCACTGGGAATGGGGTTCCCGTGCCCTTGCATGCCTGTACCGCAAGTGGTATTCATTTCTAACTTGAAAAATTATGACAGTTACTTGCAGTTGCTGAATCTTTCTATCTGGCTACTCTAACTTCATCTTCTTGCAGAATAGTTCAATACGATTGGACCCTGGCTGCTATAAATGCCATTAATTTCAAATAAACGAACAACTAGTGCTACAAACAATTTGCCACCTTAATGTTACCTAACGCCTCAGAGTTCATACGCTTTTTATTATGCGGAAACGTACATTCCATAAATATTCTTTTGGCAGTTTTTATGCGCTTCCGGTGTGGGGGCTACCTCAACACCCTATAAGGTTATCCAGCAACCACGATGGCGATATGAGTCTTTCTCCTCTGTACACTAATGTCAAAATACCAAAATTTCAAGTCAGAAATTTTCCCGATAATGCAGCTAGGAATGTAACACAATTTCAGTCTTGTTTGACAGAGCGCAATGAGTCCTGTCAAACAAGATTAAATTGGTTAAATTTCTAGGTACATTATGGGAAAATTTGCAACTTCAGATATTGATGTATCAACATCAGTGTGCATAGGGTTAAAACAGAACTTCTCTCTCTTTCTAGTCAGTACAGTTACACTTTGTCCTTCCGTGTCTGCGTTTGTACAGAAACTGGAAAACTGGATAAGTTTTTGAAATACTATAAAAGGCTCCCAGTTCATGAAACATTCATGTTGGTTCAAAAGGTTTCTACAAAATATTTCCCAATACAGCGGTCGTTTTCTGGTCCTTAATTCTGCTGTTAGGAAAATTTGTGCGTCATTTACCCCCGGTTGAAGTGTTTGAAGATTGATCTTCTATGGTGAGATAAATACTTGTAAATACTTAAAGGGTAAAACCTGATCGAAACGTTTATCTTTCCGACTTAAGCGAACTGACACCTTTGGCACATGTAGCTGAGCATTTTCTTCAGCACTCACTTTTAAGTTTACAGATAATGGAAATCGAATATCAGGAAACTGGATGAGTGTCTAATTCACGTCACCCAATCGAGGGTATTTGTGGTTGAATGAGTAGTACGAATAGTCCAACCCAGAAGGAGGTATGTATCACCAGAATGGGCTGAGAGGGTGGGTTCAGTCAGTGCTTCGACACTGTTGTCTCCTAGAACAGGATAGCACTCAAAAGTACATCTCCAATGTTCAGATTAGATTCAGTCGGCTGGGATATTTCACTTAGTCGAAAAAGCGAAACTACGGTTTGCTTTTCCGAACAACTGAAATATTCTATATCTAAAACATACTATAAATATTCATTTTCTTCGAATCAACGGAAAAAAATGTTTTTCCTCTGATACTCGATTTGACCAAATGTCTCATGACATCACCATTTTGAATAAAGACGCGCCAAAGCTGTAGTTTTATGATTACACTGCATTGTTCCACAAATTGAGTTATATTAATATTTTAAGGTAAGTTAAATGCTTATTGATTGGAATACTTATAACTGAGGTAGAAAGAATATCTGTATATTTTGTGAACAACGGAACATCACATCATATCAACGGTTGTCTGCACGCAAACTCCACAAATAGCCCATAACAGCGTCGAACACCTTACACAATTGGACTGGTTACCTGAGAACTTGGTTTTGGGACTGTAGAACAAAGAGATATCCGGGTATCAGCTAGGGAGATTTATATTTTACGGAGCTGTTTTACGAATTTGCAATCCGAATATTATCATCTCCCCATTGACTGTTGAACAACCTTCTTGTGGAATGGAACTGAACTTAGTATCAGTAATGTACTAATTCCGTACAAGCGGCGTTAGCGTTGGTTGAAGACAAGTGCCCCATCGAAGTTCAGTATGCCTTAGCACATAGCGAGACCGTTACCACGCGTAGGCAACCGGAATGAAGAGCTTTGCCCAAAGACATAGCGCAGTTACCGATGGTCAGGGTCGAACAGTGGACCTAAGGTTTGAAGGCCGATGTCACAACCAGTGAACGACCGCGCCCCCATCTCCTCGGTTATCCCCTGTCGTATTCTCTCCCGACGCTTCGAATCTTTGACCATATTCCCCTACTCTATGAGCTAAAAGGACCGGGAGCCAATACTATAAAACTTTTACAATTGCATTTTTTAGGATTGTATTTTCTACCTTTTGAATCTGACTAAAATGAATCATTAGCCTTTTAAAAGATATGGCAATTTGCCAGATGGCAAATTGCCACATCTTTGAAAATGCTAATGGTTCATTTCAGCCCATTTAAAGTCATAACTAGAAAATACAATTCTAGAAAAATACAACTGAAAAAGTTTTATAGTATTGGCCCGGGTAACGTAACAGAATTCATACTGGGCCAGAGTTCCTCTTGCTGGACCTTCTGACAACAGGGCTCCGTTTTCCGAGATCTTTTCTAATGTTTTCTTGTGAACAGGGCATTAATGATCAATTAGATCACATTAGCTTGGAGGGAGCAGGGTGGCTTACTGGTTAGAGCACTAGTCTTCAGATCGAAAGGGCGCCGGTTCTATCCTAACTCGCGACATCTGCGATCTGTCTTTAGGCAAGACACTTTATCCCAATTATCCAAGTGGAAGCACGATAGCGCAGTGTACTAAGGCGTACTTCACGTCGATGCCTTCAATCGATACTATTCCTACTTGTGTGAGGTTAGTATGTTGGAGAGTCCCCACCCCCTCCCCCGTGGGAATCCCGGAAGTGAAGCAGTACTTGTCTACTGTGGCAAGCAAGCTCTGTTTTAATGGTAAAATAGGACCCAGTCACGAATGTTTGGGGTAGAAGTCCTCTAAAATGGGCAACATGGGTATAACAAATTGGATGGCCTTGATTTTATATCCATGTTGCGGTCATGCTTGGCCATTGTATAGAAATATGTGATCTTAAGAACCAATAAATAAATAGTTGGGGTCCCCAATAGTTACTCGCCGATTCGTGGTGGCCCTGTTGTTAAAAGTGTCGTTGAACCCTATTAAATAAATAAATATAAATTTGGTGTGCATATTTATACCACGATTGCTGTGTGTATTCAATGCGTGATGCAATACAGACATTGGGAAAGTTCGTTATACACCATGCCTTGAATCAGGATTACGCCAAGAACGTCATGTAAGAACGCATCGGATTAGACGCTACGCGTCTGAGTGACGTTGTGACTTGATTGAGATGCTTCGGCACAAAACAGTGTCAAGCCAGAAAGTTATCAGACCGGCGAAAGTGATATTTTTCTTCAAAAATATCAGCTTCATTCAATGAATTGAAGTTTAATAGGGTATAAATATAGAACACAACATATGTAGAGGACGAGGGACAGGAATCAACGGCCCTTGGTATTTTGGTGTTTTTTTGCTGTATTTCACGAGCGCATTTGGCGCCCGTGAAATACATGAAAAATTCCTCTTCGAGTCGTCGATTACAACCCCCGTACCCCATCCTCGCTGTGTTGTGTCTTAAGATATGTTGACGGTGCTGTTTCGACTACGAAACATCCCTGACTCGTGTTTTCTTGTAACAGATGAAGTGGAGAGGCTTATCGTTGTATGGGAAATGCAGAATTACATGACCCCGAAGCACATGGTTTTCCATCTGAGCGATTCGTGAAGCCATAACACTTAGAATAGCGTACATGAACCCGAAGAGAGGTGTGTCCACTACCCTTTTCAGTTGCGATAGCTCAGGTGAAACTTTAAAGACACAGCTCAATGTTGGTTCTCAGTTAATTCCCGGTGTGACATCGTTAGGGTCGCTAAAAACACAAGATTTGGGTTGGTGAGTTATGTTTCAGGCCCAAGTACAAATTTGTGAAGCGTTGTGCAGTTTTTCACCAAATAGATTTCAGAGACAACTTATAATTACCATGCTGAATTCAAATGCTCATTAATGAAGAACTAACCAGAATTCGAGCCTCGTTAGCTCTCAGAGCTCTAGTCCTACCTCGCGACAAGAACATATAGGACTCGTGGACTTTTGATGGGGCCATCTTTGTAAAACTCTGTTATGGTTGCGTCCAAAGAATCACAAATCAATTACAGATGACTGAGTTTGAAAAAAAATCAGGATCGTGCAAAAAGTTGACTTGAACATGTCTCAAGCTACAATAGTATCTTAAATGGTTGAGTGCTAGAAGCAATGCGGGTAACAACTTTTGCTCAAATCCGTATTTCCAGACTGTGCTGTCTGTCCCAAAGTTATTTCAATGTGCAGCCACGCCGATCCAGTCCAGTGTCTGTCATTCCTTAATGATCAACAAGAATATAATATACAACAGACGTTTTTTGTTAGACTGTCCTTTGTGAATTAATGTTCTCTACTTAAATTTGTCTGGAGCTCGTCCAAGGCAACATCATGAGTTTGTCCCTGTCAAACATATACACAATTATGTTGATCTGTTGAAATATATTTTGTGTTTGATTGGGGCCATTTCAGCGACGCCTGGTTATGTTTAAAGTCCGGCCATCATGTGCACTACACACAGAGGTTATAATTCACGTTAGCACCTTGAGCACGGTGGAAGCTTCATATATTGAGTACTTGGAATGCACATTGTTGTACATGCATTGCTTTTTCTCTCCTTTATCGTTCTTATTCCGTCTCGCTTTTCTTTCCCTTTCTTCTAAAGGTAAAGGCAGGAAGACAGCCAATTTGGCTATGCCTTCCCCTCCCAGTATACATTTACGTATAAACATTTTTTCGTTAATATACGGAATATGTTCTTAATCCAGGGTCGTGAGATTTTCCGTCAGTCCTCGGAAGTATGAACTTTCGGAACTCCAAGTTGCCATCAATATCTGATCATACTTTACCAACTCTCTATTACGTCTTCCATATTGACCATACATAATGGCGACAAAAATACCTGAGGATAGCGTCTTCGAGTTCCGTAATCTGACAGATGTGCCTTTCGAATCGCCGTAGTTGTATTTGCAACCAAGGTATTTTTGCTCAGAATTTTCTTCTACGAGATTGGAAAACACCCCAAAGAACATTTCTTAGAGAAACGTTTGTCGCACTTTTGTTGTTGTTCGCCGCTTTGTTTTACTTGATTTATTTCTAAGTTTTAATTTTTTGTTTTTAATTCAATAAACTATTTTTTTAATTTTAGGATATCGGAAATTCTGAAAACAAATGTAAGGCCACACAAAGTTGATGTTCTGTTTCTAAGGCCATATTTTGTAAAATTGCATGCGGGCGAGCGGTTTTTTATTTTATTTTTTATTTCAGTAATTACTTCTTTGCCATCAAAAGTTCATGTTCTTGGTTCAAGTTTTAGGCCTCGAAATCTACTGAATAGCATGGGTGGTGGTGTATTTCATCCCTTGAGTGCAAGAAGGCTTTGCAATGCTAAAGCATTGCAAAGCCTTCTTGCACTCAAGGGACAAATTCATCAATTTGTTCAACTTGGGTAAAATATCAGACATATACCATTTAATTTTTATTTTTTTTAAGTTTAAATTGGATATAAAATGAGAGCATGCGGCAGCCAAAGGGACCATGCGGGAGGGCCTGAGAAACAGATTTTTTATTTTTTTAGGCCTAATCAAATGTTTATTTCTGCGAACGCAAGAGAAAATTAAATTCAGATGAGTTATAAGTGATCCCAAGGTAATAGCTGACACGTTAAACAAATATTTTGTTAGTCAAAGTAACACTGTGACCGATAAGGAACTACCCCAAAGCCCCTTTACTGAGCATCAATTAAACTTCGTTGACACCAGCCCAACCGAAGTGGAAAATCTGTTTTTAAATCTTGATCCCACAAAGGCTAGTGGTCCTGACAAAATCAGTAATATTATCTTAAAAACATTCTCGGCACAATTAGCAACACCTTTTAGTATGTTGTTCAATTTGTCCTTGCTTCAAGGTAAATTTCCGGCTGTTTGGAAGCATGCTAATGTCATTTCAATCCATAAAAAGTCCTCCATAAACTTAAAGGAAAATTATCGACCCGTGTCTTTAACTAGTAGTGTAAGTAAAGTGTTTGAGAAAATAATATTTAAACGTGTTTTTAAATTTCTTATGGATAATAAACTGTTGACTGACTTGCAGTCGGGCTTTGTACCGGGTGATAGCACTGTTTGCCAACTAATTGACTTAGAATACAATATAAGAATGGCATTGGACGAAAATAAGGAAATTCGATTTGTATTCTGTGATATAAGTAAGGCTTTTGATAGAGTGTGGCATACCGGACTTATCTACAAACTTAATGCCACGGGAATAAGGGGTCGCTTGTTATCCTGGTTTGAGGATTATCTAAAGGGTCGAAGTCAGGTAGTTGTTGTCAATGGGCAAAATTCAAGAAATGAAGTAATCCAGGCAGGGGTTCCACAGGGATCAGTGCTCGGTCCCCTCCTGTTTAATATTTATATAAACGACATTATTGAAAACATTCAGTCAAATATCCGTTTATACACTGACGACACGCCATTGTCGCTAATAGAAGAAGACCCATATATGGCAAGTAGGATTATGAATTCGGATCTTGCAAAAATCGGGGAGTGGTCCAAAAAATGGCAGGTAAATTTTAGTCCTGAAAAAACTGTTGCCGTTAGTATTTCACGGAAAACTAATCCAAATCCCAAACCCCAGCTATTTTTACTGGATAAAGCTATAAACGAAGTAACCCATCATAAGCACTTGGGGATTACTTTTCAAGGTACAGGTTCCTGGGATATACATATTGATAGTATAGTAAACAAGATTAGTCCAATGATCAATTGTTTTCGAAACTTAAAATATAGAATATCGCGTGCATCACTAATTGCATTGTATAACCACTTTATACTTCCGTTATTTGACTATGCTGATGTTATATGGGGTAACTGTACGGAAGAAAAAGCAAACATTTTAGAAAATCCCCAATTAGATGCCTTACGTACAATTTGTGGTGCACCTCGCGGTACTAGCCATAAACTTCTGTACAGAGAAACTGGTTTTGTCTCCCTGAAAACACGCCGAATCCGACATAAATTAACATTCTGCTTCCAAATGATAAATGGATTAGCACCTAATTACTTATCGCGGCAGATCCCCCGAACCGTTGCTCAAAGGTCTGCATATTCTCTTTGAAACGATGAACAACTATGCACTATATTTTGTAGAACAAAAGATTTTTCAGATTCATTTTTACCATCGACAATTAGGCTATGGAACGAACTGGATTCTGAATTACGTAAATGTATAACCGTAAAAGCTTTCAAGTATATGATAAAACGTGACGACCGTATAGTCCCCAAGTATTATCTTTCGGGCTCCAGAGCAGGTCAAATTCTCCACGCGAAAATACGCATGGGGTGTAGTAATCTTAATGCTCATAAATTTGACAGATTTATTGTGGATGATCCAAAATGTGATTGTGGTTTCGGGTATGAAAGCACGGAACACTATATCTTTAATTGCCCTCTCTTCATGATCCAGAGACACACCCTTTTAAACAAATTAAACAATGTTAATGTATCCCTAAATACTTTTCTCTTTGGCGATCCCCAGTATTCAGATGAGGCTAATAGTGGGCTTTTTGTGGCTTTCCAGCAATATATAGTCGACACTGGGAGATTCGATAGTCGCTGGTGGTGAGTATGAGCAGTCACCAACTGCTCACACATCCCACTGGATACTACTGAATCTGTCAGTCCCACTTATCTTTTTGTACCTGGTGACCTTCCTTACGTAACAGGCTGCCTAAAATAGGAATAATAGGCATGTTTACTTCCTCGAAAATCTTGCCAGATCCCATAGTGCCCACCATTCACTCTATAAACAAGTTGCAGCCAGTTTCTGTCCTGACATACAATTCAATTTATCAAGAAGTTGAGTTTCACACACTTACTATTATTGTATGACAACTTTAGAGTGCAATGATTTGTAATATCATCTAAGTCAAAGTGTAACTCCTCACCAGCACCTGCACCCGTTTGAATGTTTTTGTATCAGAATTGCATATTGTTGTAAGGGGAAGGCATTTAAATAGGCTTAGCCTGTTCGCCAAACCCTATTTCATATCTGAAGGAAATAAAATTACTGTATAAAAAAAAAATTCAGTCCTTCGGGATCAGTGGGTTAGCATACGGAGAACATGAGAGAAAAAAAATAAATTCATTCCCTCCCTATCGGTGGATTAATGAAAATCATATTTGAACAGTAGTTTAAACTACTACTAATTTTGTAAACTACTTTTAATTTAGAAGGCCGTCAGCAGTACGCGTATTTGAAAAGACATGTTTCTAACCACTCATAACAAAATCAAACGACTTCCTTTTTATAACTTTCGGCATAAAGCGAATTCATTCATTCATTCATTCAGATCTGAAAAATATATGTATTAGGCAGAAAATATTCTCAAAGGATATCCTTTAATTTAATTGTTTCTCCAATTGCCTGCCCCGCTTCCCAGTGAGTTAATTAAGAAATGTGGCGATGGAATTAAATTTAATTTAATTAAATTAAATTGATTCGTAAGCATATTTTATAGACTCTTGTGTGTAATAGTATTATATATTCTGTTAACCATCAACCGGCAGTTATTTTCATTTTTCTCCATAAATTATAAATCATGACATGATTTTAAAAGAAAAAGCAGAAAGTAACTAACAAAACAAACAAACAAATAAATAAACAACTAAAATAACATAAATAAATAATCTGCCACTTTATCGGACTATGAATGTGGGATGGCCTTGCTTAGTTGTATTAAGTGCAACGCACTAAGTTGCCTATAGTATAGTGTAGCCAAATGCCGTCGATGTGGCCCAGATTTATTCCATGACATCTGAAACTATGACGTATATTACGGACTCTGAATGAGTCGCATCAGCTTTTGTGCAGACGACAGTTTTATAGTTTTCCACATAGATCGATACATAATAATAATACCACTTCGGCCGGCCGCTGATTTGTCGCGGTTCTCGTATGAGAAGGCCTTGGTTACCCATGTTCTACCAACTGCTTCCCCCTATTCTACTGCGCTTCTTCTCTCCTCCCAACACTCGGAGACGAACTGCTTGATGACATCCCTTGTCCCATTCTTCCCAATCTCTCCGATTAGAATATTAACCCTCTCCTTTGAGTCGCCCCCTATCCACATGTCCTTCATTCTCCCATCCCACTTCTCCATTATACTCCCCGTGATTCTTGTTCTTTTAGACTGGTATTTTGGGCATTCTATAAGAAAGTGTTCCAGGGTCTCCACCACGCCCACGTTACACATCTGGAACTCCTTTTCACTGTGTTTCCCATTTTTCCCCTCAGCTTGAACAACAGTAACGCCCCAAAGGTGCCATCAAGGTACTCTTCAAAATCAGGCTTCTCTTTATCACGCAGGCCACCCAAAGATCTCTTTGATTTGACCCCCTCTCGCCAATTACGGTTACAATCCTCCATGACCCTTTCTCTGACGATCTTTTTGCCCTGGTTTGCCCCAACGTCAAGGCCCGAGATCTCCATTGAGTAGTTTTCTACTAGCTCCCTCACTTGGACCATCCACCCCGTCTTGATATTTGAGTTGAAAGTTCTCAGGAACATTACTTTACACCATCGGCTATCGGGGAGATTTACCAGATAATTAAGATAACCGAGTTTCAATAGGTCTACCCTGTCCTTGATCCTCATCCACCCAAGCTCGCCCCTGATTGCTTCTAGTGCAGCGGCATTACTCGAGCCTGTTATCCATCGGCCTGCATCGTTCTGCAGGATTTCCAAGCTTTTAACAGCTGTCTGGTTTAGGGGTACAACTTCCGTACCGTATGTTATACTTGGCAGACCCACCATTTCCCAAATGGTTTTCCCCACGAAAACCTTATTGAAACTGTTTCTCCCTATAAGTTTCATTTGGTTAAGGATTCGCTTCCCCTTCAGAATCAATTTATTTTTCTGTTTTCGGTAGATACCTCTTCCTGTGATGTTTATATTTACCCCCAGGTATTCATAGTCGCTAGTCTCTCCTACACTAAGAAGTCTACTGCTACCTTCCGGAATGCAGAACTCCCCCACTCTCCACCTTCGAGTGGGGTCCACTTTGCGGCCCACGGGTATAACTTTGCTCTTGCTTTCATTAAGTTCGAGTCTCCATTTGCTCCCATATTACCCAACAATTCCCAGCATCTTCTCTAACCCCTCTTCGCTTTCTGACACTAGCACCATATCGTCTGCAAAAAATAGCCCTGGGATCTTCAAGTCACCAACTGCAACCCCCTCGTCGCTATGCAGGAGTTCATCTCCTAAACCTTTGATGTACAATGCAAAAAGAATTGGCGAAAGGATACACCCCTGTTTTAGGCCTATCTCCATAGGCACACGTTTTGTTGTAATGTTACCCAGGCTAAGTTCACTCTGTACATCTTTATATAATGCTTTCATAATCCCAACAAACTCGCCCCCTAAGCCCAGAGCCTCCAGCTTGCGCCACATACCCTCCCTCCCTACTCTATCGTATGCCTTTTTAACATCCAAAAAGGCCATGAACATCTTTTTCTTTTTTGCTTTCGCGGATTCTATCATTTGGGATAGCGTGAAAAGATGGTCAGTGACTCTCCTTCCCTTCCTGAAGCCATTCTGGATTTCTCCCAAAAAACCCTTCTCCTCAATCACCTCCTCTAATCTCCCATACAGGATTTTACAAAAGACTTTTCCAATGTTGCTGCTGACAGAGATCCCTCGATAGTTATCCAAGACGTCTTTTTCCCCCTTTTTGTGAATAAATGTCACTTTATTTTCCCTCCACTCCTTTGGGACCTCTTGTTTTTCTATGGCTAAATTGAATAGGGCAGTTAGGCTTTCCAAGAGTTCCTCTCCCCCTTTTTTGATAAACTCGTTAGGAATTTCGTCCACCCCTCCCGCTTTTCCATATCGTCTTGAATAATCAGGAGGAAACCAACTGCGAGAAATCCACAAAGAATTCAAATAATCAAATGTGTAAATTACATTAACATTATAATATACTATTCCAAAAAAGTAGGGATATTTGATAAAAGTGAGATATATGAAGAAATATATATTTATATGTTCACCAAAAAGACAGTTGAGGCATTGCACTGTGACATCTGCTGAATGTTTCGGTGATAGTTGGGTGTCTGACAAGCACACATTCCACGCACTGAGCTGTAGAAGACATGGACGGTCAATCAGAGAATTTACCACATTCAGTCCAAGACATCAGTACCTTGTAAATCCTTCTCGGTTCGCGAGACAAGCGCGGATCCGACGAGGCGTACTGCTCAACAAACGTCCAATATCAGCTTGACTGATGTTATTCCATTCTTCCTGCAGTGCAGCGGCGAGTTCCTTGACATTGGTAGGTGACGATTGGCGTTGTCATAGGCGTCTGCCAAGCATATCCCAGAATTGCTCGATGGGTGAAAGGTCCGGACTTAGTGAGGTTCTGCTCCTGGAGGAACTCTGTAGCGACACGGGCCCTGTGTGCTCTTGCGTTGTCATCTTGGAAAATGAATCGATGGACGTGGCGTCGTGCAAATGGCACCACATGAGCTGCTAACATGTTGTCACGGTAGTACTGCCCCATGACACGCACGTGGATGACATGTAATGCTGTTCTGCTTGTCATGGTTATGCCTACCCACACCATAACTGATCCACTACCAAAACGATCGTGCTGCCTAACGGTTACGTCATGGTATCGTTCGTTCCGCCGACGACACACTCTGCTTCGCCTCTCATGGAAGTCGAGAGTGAACCTCGATTAATCGGAAAGCATGACGTTGCTCCACCGACGATTGTCCCAGCGCTGTCGTGCTCCACACCAATTACGCCTTGTTGCGATGTAACATTCAATCAAACATGGAATTATTTGAGGTCGTCAAGCGTACAAATTCCAGCCGTGTAGGCGATTTCGGTCAGTCTGACCACTGACTCGCACATCTGTCTCTCGGTGCAGTTGCTGTCCAATTTCTGAGACACTTTGGTGGCGATTACGTAATGCTGTGGTGCGGATGAAACGATTCTGATTAGCAGTTGTCGCCCTTGGACGACCTGATCTACGTCTGTCATCAACATTTCATGCCTGAAGGTAGCGTGACCACAACCTGCTAATCAGCGATTGAGTAACGTTGAGAATTTGAGCCACTGAAGTTTAGTGTCAGCTTCCAACATGCCAACGGCACGTAAACGTTCGTCACGTGTCAGTCTTCGCATACCTCAAAACTTACGTTTCGATCAGAAACTATTGATGAACGAGTTTATATCAAGAAAAGAACGATGAGACCTACGAAAAAGCCCGTCCAGTACAAATGAAAATTTCCAAACGTACCCCACAGACATTAACGCGGTGGTCGTGCGAAAAACCTACACGAAGTTTTCGTGGGCAGGTGACATGCATGATCCACACTAAACTTGGTAACATACTGATATTTCCAATCACGCGTATCCAATACCATTTTCCGAAAATATCAACATCAGTTTGGATATCCCCTACTTTTTTGGAAAAGTATATATACACCTGGAACCTAATTAAGCACCCCGTTTTTCGCAGTAGTGTTAATAGAAACTGTCATTACTTTCATGCTATCTTTCAGATGGCTAAAAGTGATTGTTTGCGGAAAGACTGGTCTATTGGCAAATGAAAAACAACACTATGATGAAAATATGCAGTATGTTAATGGAACTAATTACACATATCTGTCACAAATGTTTTTGGTGGAAAAATGTTCTCTAAAAATGTCACTTATGATCTCCTGAACATAATAGCAGTGTCTGACGTCAGTAGCGAGTGTATCCAACATGTGCCCGGATGACAGCCTGAACCCTCCTCTGATGCTACCAGTGAGCCTTCTGATACGGTTCAGACGCACCTGCTGCCACTCCTCGTGCAATGCAGCTTTCAAATCGGCCAAATCCTGTACAGGCGGATCCCCTGTTCGTACACAACGTCCAAGAAAGTCCCAGATGTGTTCTAATGAATTCAAATCGGGGCTCATTGCAGGCCAAGATAGTGTTGTTCTGAAGGAATGCTCCCACAGCATGGGAACGATGTGGTATTGCATTGTCGTTCATGAATACAGAGCGAGTAGCCAACGGGTGGTTGTCAAAATGAGTCGCAACAACCGGATTGAGAGTGTCCCAGATGTACTGATGACAATTGAGATGCCCTCGTACAGTCACCATATCAAGTTTACAATCATGGGAGAGGCATCCCCAGATCATTACTGATCCTCCGCCATGAGAAACAGTAGGTCTGATGATCCTGGGCACGTACGCTGTATGCGACTATCTGTGATGTGAAGCAGGAACCTACTCTCGTCTGACAATGAACTCTCCTCCACGTCCTGATATTCCAATGCTGACGTGCCATACACCACTCCAAACGTCGCCTTTGATGCTGATCGGTCAGAGCTGGACGCTTGATGACCCTTCTGGACCTCATACCTAGCGCTTTGAGACGTTTCGGACAGTTCTGTTGCACAAACTCCTGTTGGGGAGCCAAAGGTGTTTCAAAACTTCACTTGAAGCAAAGGGATTACGCCAAACGAGGCCTTCCAGACTCCGATCTTCACGAGGAGAGGTCTTTTGGAGTTGTCCAGGACTTGGACGGCCCTTAACGTCGTTGGTTTGTTGATGTTTTTGGTCAAGTCTGCTGATGACAGAATGACTATAGTCAAGTTGCCTTCCAATAGCTTTGAATGACATGCCTGTTGCAAGCTTGTCAACGATTTGCCATCTTAGTGCCTCTGACAGTCTCCTTGGCATGTCAACATTTATTGATAAAAGAAGTGACCCCCTTGCCATGTCAACATTTACTGATAAAAGAAGTGATAACATTTATTCTACTCGTAGGATTAAGAATGAAACCGACTCGCCAGGGGCTCGTCGGTTTCATTCTTAATCCTACGAGTAGAATATTTTTTTACTTGAAAACATTATACGTTTATTCTATATGTGCGCTTAGATACTGCAGATTTATACACATTTGTCAACCTTGGATTTGTTTAGTATTCTGGTGAATAAAATATCAATATCAATACTGGAGCAAAAGCAAAAGTGTTCCTGGCGCATGTTTCATATTCAGTCAAACGCAAATAATATTTTGTTTATATAAAGTAGTTCTATTGCCTGTAGGCACTTTCCAATAAGTTGTAATAAAACAAATTTTGAATAACAAATTCAGTTCACCAATCTAGCTCTCAACCAGTTAATTAATAACATAATTAATAACCTTTAAATTAATTAAGTTTGTACGTATGCAGATACATTTCTTAAAACATGCGATCCGTCTCCAAGCTGATTCATCAACGACTTCTTATGCCTAACCCACCCCAAACCACCCCACCCCTCGCACACCGCTTTGTTAGCTATAACCATTAATATGTTAAATAATAAATCTAAACTCTGGTATAACACCTTCTAATAGGTGATTCGACCGTTAAGAATCGTAGCTTCAACTCTACATCAACGATATGATGAGTGACATAAGGATAGGCCATGGCTGCTTCACCGCAGTGACGCCGTTCCTCTGAATCAACTGTTTGTTCCATAAAATTTGTACATCTCAGTTAGTCAGTGAGGATTGTTTCGCTACTCGTGCCGTTGACAGATTTTCATCTGAATAGTTGACTGTTTTTCACGATAAATGCTGCAATTTTAATTTGGTTCTCCAATTTACCTTCGATATGTATATATAGAATATACCCATAGTAGCTTGGTGTACCAAATGTTCACCACGAGTGGAGAAGTGGTGTTTACCGCGAGCCTTCGGCGCGCGGTGAACACCACTTCACCACGAATGGTGAACATTTGGTATACAAAGCTACTTTTGGGTATATTTTATTTAGTCGCTATTATTTTTTCTCGATTTTACTGAGCAGCAGCCGTGCGAATTTGTTTTTGTTTACATGAGGATCGGTGGACGGTACTTCCGCTGTCAGTTTTATCACCGACACGAAATTGAAAAAGAAAGAGAACCTTTTTCATTTTAACAACATAATAACATACTATTTCGAGTTATGGGTGCTTTATTAACATGAGACAATGCATGTTTGTTAATTTTTGGTGTTTTATGGGGTAAACTCATTTAGAAACGTAATAAATAATTGCCACTTTCATTTCACTCTTCGCGAGGCGACGGTCAATAAATTTAGACAAGTTTGCACGATTTACTCTCTGAATGCCGACATGGTGAATTGGAAAATTAAAATATTTTCTCTGAATGCCGATAGCGAGGGTTGTTAGTTAGGTATAGTCTGTTATATAAAACACTGCCCTTTGATGACTAAGTGTCAGCATTCAGAGAAGTGACGACTGTTTAGATTTCTGTTACATGACACTGTGCAAGTCGCAAACATTGTTGTTCTGTTGTAATTATTAATTAATCAAGCCATATCTGTTATCTGTTATCATTAAATTTTTGTTTATTCTGTTAAATTACTCAACTGTTTTGTTGTGATTTGTTGTAATTTCAAATCAGTCAAGCCAAATACCAGTACGCCAATTCCACAGATAGATAGAGAAGTCATCACTAGTGTAAATACACACTTTGTGGATGATCTCGTTGAGGGGGTTCCAACCATATACAGTTGTCATTCTCAGCGGTATAGAGCACGTGCCAATACACAAAGACACTTTCTGGTGTTAATTTTTTGAAACCGTGTGAAGACAACAGAATGTTGATATTTTCAACAGCGGACAATCTATGTGTCTGTCTGAAGCAGAAACATTTTATTGCGATGGAACATTCAGCATGTGTCCAAATCTGTTTAAGCAAATTTACACGGTGCATGCTTCGGCGGAGAATAAAATGTTTCCTTTGACGCACAAAAACATGGCCTACAGAGTCTTTTTGGCAGTGATGAAAGCGTTACATCACTTGTCCGTCGGGCATCAGCTCTCCTTCTGATTCGACCAACGTACATAGACGATGTGTGGTCAGATACTATGGCCACTGCTGATTTAGACAACCCCAACAATCACGTAGAGGGGTGGCATGCAAAGCTCGCCAAACTGTACCACCACCATCCAAATATTTATAAATTTATTGGTCTAATCAAAACCTAGTAATCATACACAGAATCATCCAAACTGCAACTCAGGAATGAGGGCAAGGTGCCGCCCAAAAAGAAAAAGTATAGAGCACTTGAGCACAGGCTGGAGAGAGAGAAGGAGAAATTGGAGAGCGGCCAGATCATGTTAGATCAGTATTGTGATACCGTGTCTCATTTTGTAGGATTGTAAATATGAAATGTAAAAATGTCCAAAATTGTTCGTTAAAAATGTGGATGTTCATATGTTGTTTGTTAAAAAAAATTCTTAGAAAATATCTATTTGTTAATTGATCTCATCTTCATTTGATGAGAAATAATTTGTCCAAAATATAGATACAGGACATAGCTTGTTAATCTGATTATCACACCTTCACTGGTCCCTGTAGGAGAACAATAGATGTCGGCATTCCGGGAAGTCCCCGTTTGCACACAGGTCGACGTCACCAAAGGTCAACATGGATGTAGTTCCACTGTAGGTGTAAAATTTAACTACTGAAATCCCATTGCTGACGTGTTCACCACGGTTGGTGTGTAAAGCTAAAATTTATGTTATAGGCTTTTCATGTATAGTAGAATAGGTAATCATGGTATAAATTGGTATTTGCTTTTGTATGCATTTTGTATTAGGGTCTGTTGTTTAGAATCTCGTCAGTATTTTTTATATTTTTACCAGTTTGATACAGCCACAGTTCCTGAAATACCTTGAAACAACAACAATAATACTGCTCTTTTCTAGGAAAGGTCGGTAAAACGTTTGTTCGAACTCTCGATAGATGCTAATCAATGCTGACTTTGCCATCCTGTCAGGTAGAATGGGAGTGTCAGCATTTGATCCCCGACAAACTTTTGATCCTCACCAAGAGTTTGTACTTTCATCCCCAACCTTCTATATGTTTAGAAACCAGAAAAAAATGTTGAATGCGATGTAGAATAGCCCGCTCAGTAACTCATATTGCATCGATATGTCATACGACTTGAACCAAGTGTTCCAAAAATCCTTGTGTCAGATCCATCAAATACTGTGAGGTGGGACGCCCAGTTCTGTTTCTTTCAAACGGATTTTTTTTCTCCTTGAACTGACTCATTTTAGCATATTTGTATTTGTTGCAAGGTCTGGGGTGAGTTCCACTCTCTCCGTATCAGTGGTGTAGATACAATGGGTAGGTGGGTGGGGGGGGGGGGGGGGAACTGGAGAAAAGGGGCTTCGGCCCAAAACAATTTTCGCTACTCGCAAAACATTGGCCCAATGCAAGTTTCTCCAGTATAGGAACTACAGTCTCTACAAATGCCTCAGATTTGCTCTTAGAGCACTATATTTTGGAAAATGTTTCTCGGCGGTGCGTGCGTGCGTGCGTGTGTGCGGGGGTGGGGGCTAGTATTGGACTAGTACCCTCCGGTCGTTGCCCCTCCTCCCACATCTCTGGAGGAGAGGACAACGATCGGATGATCCTAGTGAGAACTAGGGGGATGTCCTCAAAACCCCACACAACGACCTTCCGATATCATTTTTGCCCCCGCCCCTTGCCACAAAAAACTGACTAGGAAACCCCCTACTATAGAATCCTACTATACGCGCCTGCTCCGTACGATTGTATTGCAAATAGATTAGCAAATCTTTCCTGTCAACTTTTGAAATTTTCCTGACGAGAAAGGCATGTCTTGCGATTTGTAAGCATGGCGACTCTGTGTTAATTGTACAAGACCATTGATGAATCCTTCTCAAGTACCAAGAGTTATTAGAGGATGTTTTCCTTACTTGTCAGATACGACTGATAGCCAAAGGAGAGTAGCGTATATAGTTAGCACACTAACTCCTGTGTGTTCGGTCAGTTAATGGGCTGTGATATTTCCCTCTCCCGTGTTGCATACAATTTCCTGGTACATCTGCATTATCTCTTATCCCTTTGATCGACAGATTAAACTCATTACAGCGTGCAGTTTTATTTGGCATCAAACCTGTGACGTTAGACGTCCTCATGCTAGAAACCTATCAACTGCGTAAATTATTTTATTTAACCTTCACCCTACCGAGTGGCGTCTAAATGGATCCCACTTGTATTTTTTGGTTTACCGCCTCGAAAATAGGAACATATCTGACCTTGGCCTTTGTGACTTTGTTTGTGAACTCTTACGTATGTTGTAGCTGGTTTGTCAACCCGCTACCGGCATGTTACGCATAATTGGGAGATACATTTTATTTGGGATCCAAATGGACCCCAGTTAGGAGATTGAATATTATGAATCGTGATATGAAGTCGGGAATTTCTTAATAATGCAAAGTGGATATTTCGTTACCTTGTAAGTATGGTAACTTAAGGAACTAGTAAAACTGGCTGATTCACGTGGACACGCGGAGAAGTCGGCAAGGAATATGGCCACAAGGCAGAGTAGAGGATGGAAATGAGTAGGCTTACAAGTTTAACCTTCATCCTACCAACATATTTTGCCTACAAATCCCACTGAGTGGGGTCCATTTTGACCCCAGTAAAATGTAATAAAAATAAACACAAAAGGTGTCAAAACTTTCAAATGTGTATTTTATAATCTCCATTGGACATTACTTGAACAAGTTACTGTAATTCTTACTGACCAACCCTCAACTATTAGACCCACCATGCCATGGTGACGAAGAGACTGATAGCGTCTGCAAGTGTATTACAGTCTATAGCATTAGTTATACCTGGCTGTTGTCTTATGATATCCTAAAGCTGTCGTCTTCCAACATTCGGTGGATTTCTACCCTAAACTATTCTATTTCTCCTTACAAGGGAATTTCCAACGATCTGTTCATTATGTTGTTGCTGATTCAAATGGGTGCGACCCCATCCATTACTACACCCGGGCCCCTACCTCTACCTCTTGCTCTAGTTCTCCCTCGTTGTTGCTGACTATTTATCTGAGGGTCCAAAAAGCAGATTATTCCCGATTTTTATATAGATACACGACAGTTATCTTGTGTGTAGTACTTACTTTTACATTTGTTGATTGTCCCATGTGTCATTTACTCTCATCTCTTACTATCTCTTATCACTCTATACCTCACTACAACCTCTTTTCCGAAGCCACCTCGAATAGAACTTGCTTTCAGAAACACAATCAGTCCGTTTCATATAATCACGATTGGTATTTGTATCTGAGCACTAAGATTTCATTATCATTATTACCATCAACAGATTACAAGATGTGCTCATTTGAACTACACCGAGCTCGGATAGGTACTTTCAAGCTTACAGTTTATGTTGTGGTCATGAGATAGTCGCAGCTGCTGCAAGTGGCCTTAAACTCCAATAAATAATTGAATAGTTTATGTTCGCAGCTTAAAGCACAGATTATCGAAAGTTCATTCTACTTGTACCTTAACTTATTTGCTCTTCTGTCTTAGAGGTGTTGAGCTGCATATAAGCTTCACTGCTATGGTTTCCCTGCTCCTTTAGTACTTTCTGGAACCCGTTAGCTCGTGTTCGGTAAATACTACTGGAGCAGCCACAATCATATCTTCATCAAGGTGTCCATGTTTCGAACGACCCATTCACATTAAAAGTAGTAATCCCAGTGGCCGGTGTCACTTTGACCTTCCTCTTCTGTATGCAACATTACTTTCGACGGGTGCTATCTAAACTAACCCTGGCTCAAACTCTGTTAATTCAATCCATATCCAGAATACATACTTTAACCCGTTACCAAACGTAACGGGAAAAACGCACTAGCGGTATTCACAATAAAATCACCATTCCGCTTTCAGTATTTTTTCCATTTTTGTCTCAGAAACATAGTTTATGGCCCTCATTAGAACGAGCTCGTTCCAATGAGGGGTCATAAGCTATTCTTTTGATGCAAAAAGTAAAAAAAAAGTAGTTATTCAAAATTTTTGTTTACAAATGTCGACTGCCTTTTGTGTCAGATAAAGGGTTAAAAGTTCTCCATCGTTAACAAAGAGAGCCTAAAACCCAAACTAGATACTGGCCAGTGCGAATACCCATCCTATGATATTTTGGCTTTGACCAATGACTTTTGGCTTTGGTTAATGACTTCGGATATCTGTGTGTCAGATGAAAAGAATGGTGAGTGGGCGATTGAGTTGTTTTTTACATAAGCATGCTCTCCGTTTTACGGAGATTAAACTTAGCCTACCATTCTGAGCCTAATAATCTATTCCATTCACGGTTGATTAAGATCTAAGCTTGCCCTGGTTTCTCAACATTTAGATACAAGGAGGTGTCGTCTGCAAAGAGGCTTATATTGCTAAGTAGGTCAACGGTAATGTCATTAATGAAAATCAGGAACAAGAAAGGCCCAAGTATCGAACCATGTGGAACGCCAGCATTGTTGGGTCTCAGGGAAGATGCCTCCGATCCAAGCACAACTCGCTGCGACCTATCCGATAGGCGGGGTTTTAAAAACAGAAATAATTCACCTGAGACACCAATTCTCTTCACATTGTGAATAAGACCAACAAGTCATACTTTATCGAAAGCTTTGCTGACATCACTGAAGACCACCCTCACTTCTTTGCTTCCTTCAAGCGCTCGACAAAATTGATCGTATATGTCAGTTAGTTGGTGATCAGTTGAATGACTAGGTGTTAAACATGACTGAAATTGACTAAGCATATTGTTGTCAACCTGAAACTGACACAAGTTTGAAAACACATTTTTTCAAATATTTTGCTGACGCAGCCAATAAGTGATATTGGGCTATAAATTGTAAGTGCATTGGAGGGCTGGTTTTCTTTTCAAAACTGGGGCGAAATTAGTTAGTTTTTTTCCACATTGAAGGGAAATAGCTGTTCATTAGCATTTTGAAAAAGATCGACTGTGGAGGATTTACATGGTTTAAGCAGACATGAACTTACAAGATCTGGACCAGACGCCTTGAACACCTTTATCGATTCCATTGCTTCAAATGCTTCGCTGCAATGAATGGCGATACTATTAATTACTTATGTTGCGGAGGTGGTGGCCGTGAAGCATTCAAATCGTCAACTGCCGAGAAGGAGCAGAAGTATTCATTGAACACTTCCGTTTTCTCAACAGTCGATGAATAATCCTTGTTGAAATGTATAGTTAACGAAATTCCTGTTTTTTTTTACTGTTATCAATGATTTATTGAGTTAACCCTTTACCTAACATGAAAAGCAGACGACACATGCAAACAAAATTTTTGAATAACTAATTTTCTTCAATTTTTGTCTCAAAAACATAGGTTATGACCCTCATTGGAGCGAGCTCGACGAGCTCGTTCCAAAGAGGGATCATAACCTATGTTTTTGAGACAAAAAATGAAAATATGAATAGAAATTGGCAATTTTTGTGAATAGTGCTGGCCTTTTTTGGTCGTTACGTTGGTTAAAGGGTTAACGCCACAGTGAAGTGGGGGTTTCGCTGCTCCTTAAGGTGGACTGGACTTTGGGCAGATATGAGGCCTTGGTCTTCCTAATAGCCGGTAAAACTTCGTTAGATTTATGTTATATTTGGTTCAAGCGTTCGGAAGGTTGGTGCGTTTGGCTATGCGATACAACTGTTTTCTCGGTCTTATCACGAGTTTTATTTCAGTGTGCATCCATTTCGGTTGATTTGGCCTCAATGTAATAATTGTGTTGGGTACATGTTTGTGCAGTATCCAGCAATTTGTCACTGAAGTTGGAAACTGGTCTATCAAGACATGAATTGTCAATGAAGGTGTGAATTTCAGGGCAATCTTGATTAAGTGTCTTGTCCAAGAACACAACGTAGTTACCCATTGCGGGGATCGAAACATGGACCTCTCGGTTTGGAGTTCAAGGCTGTAACCACAAAGCCATCGCGCTCCAGTGTGCCTGCTTTCGGTCGAGAAAAAAATTCAATGTACTGTAGCTAGTGCGTTTCACGTTTTCATTCATCTGCCGAAAGAAAGGTAAACAAGTCATCACGAGAACTTCAGCTAAACACTAGATTTCGGACATGTTTTTTTTTTTTTTTGACGATGTGCAATTCTCTAAATGGTTTAGGTGTTGGACTTTTAATTGCCGGGCTGTATTGCCGTGAGTTCGATTCCCGAAAACCAACATTCTAAATCTCTCCAAGACATGATTATGGCCTTCAAAATACAAATGGGGGCCCGTGTCAGTCTTTGTCTGAGACCAACTACATCACTTTCGTTGTTGACAGCGCGTTTCACACTTTCATGCAGCTGCCGAAAGTAACATGAAGCGAGTAATTATGATAACTTCTGCTAAATACTAGGTCAACTAGGGGATACTCGAATGAATAAATATGTACAAAAGTACAACAAATAAGTCTATCGCGAAAGCTCTCAGCGGTAATCAAACCCCGTCCTCCCAAATTAACCCATTGAGCCCGGAAGCGCTTTTTACGGTCCAGGATTGTTGTACGATCTGTGGCCATAACGTGGTTGCTCCTTTGTGATTGTGTTTGGTAGACCAAGGCTGCACGGTGAAAACATGACTTGGTCTATCCTAAATCACGTATATGAACCCCTCCAATTGGAGTCATTGTATTGAAATGGACGGTATCATCGGGGCTAAAGGGGTTAAATATAGAATAAACGTATAGTGTTTTCAAGTAAAAAATTTATTCTACGAGTAGGATTGAGAATGAAATCGACGAGCCTCTGGCGAGTCGGTTTCATTCTTAATTCTACGAGTAGAATATTTTTTTTTACTTGAAAACACTATACGTCTATTTTTATTTTGTTTATCCCATAAGTCTTTTACAGGGCAGTCGCGGCGAAATCGTGCTGTTACACGCTTCAAAACACAGCGAGAAGTGAGGAGCACATAGGTCCAATTCGATGACAAGCATTATTAACAAAAATAAAAAAGGCGCAGTGATACATTTCTGTATAAAAATAATTCTCCAACAAACTTGAGCTAAACTTGCAAAAATACTTTATTAAATGAACGATGTGTAGTGTTTTCTACTGGCATTGTGTAATACTTTCAAAAAGGTTTGAAGAAAACAACAATTGGTAATTATACTATACGAATGCGGTAGAGGCCAGAGGTCAACAAGTCCGCCTCTACTATAGGAATAAATTCTTTCAGTGTTAAACCTATGGGGAAAATTTATCACCCTACTAGGTGAATAAAGCAAACATTTATCCAAGGCTTTTATTGTTCGAGTAAACAGCCATTTATGGGATAAAAGGGAAGTATAAATAAACTGATTGGATTACATTTTTTGTTCAAGCATTCGTTCAACTAACACTGTTGTTGAAAACTGTGACTTTTTTCTGTATCGCCTTTTAAATCGCCCAAATCCAGTGACATGCATATGGCCACTAAAAGTAACTTTTAAGGCCCAGAAATTATGTTAATAGTGATCAGCAATTATGCAAATCGCCGACACTTTTTTATCTTCAAAGAGTATTTGCAAAATATCTTTCTAGTCATGTTTGCTTCCCATTAAACTAATTTTGGTGGAAAGTGATATCCCGCCTGAAAGAAAAATCCGCCAGCAGCATGCAAGGAGTTAGAATGTTACATTAGGTCACATATTGGGTGTTGAAATCCCACCGGAAAGTACAGTTTATTGGAGTCCCATTCTCTTAAAGGCTTTTACACAATGGGCGCGATGTGAGCATTTGTGCTCATTCGATAAATGTAATAATTAACTATTTTTTTCTACTTTGGAATTTAGGCATACTGTGATGTTGCTTCAAATTTGAACCTTGCTGTTGGACTAAGACAATAAAAAACGTATAATTTTGACATAATTTGGACACAATGATTTGCTCAGTCAAATTATTTTCGATTTCATCTTTCAGTGAGGTCGATACATGAAAAGAGTTCATATTATGTTGATATGCTTCAAATGCAACTGCAAGATAATTTGTTAAAATGTAGTGTTTCAATTTATTGGAGAGTTCCCATTCTGATTACTAGAATTAACCCTTTACCCAATGTAACGGTCAAAACCGGCCAGCGCTATTCACAATATTCGCCAATTAATTTTCATTATTTTTTTCCTTTTTTGTCTCAGAAACATAGGTTATGACCCCTCGTTGGAACGAGCTCGTCAGGCTCGTTCCAATGAGGGGTCATAACCTATGTTTTTGAGACAAAAAATGAAAAAAATAGTTATTCAAGAATTTTGTTTGCATGTGTCGTCTGCTTTTCGTGTTATGTAAAGGGTTAACCAAGCGCACAACTTGTTAATATTTATTTATTGGGGTTTAACGATACTTTCGACACCCAGGGTCACCTCGTGTCGGAAGGTTTACGGGTGGAGGAAGCCGGAGTACCCGGAGAGAACCACGGGGCAGCGTGGAGCAACTGTTAGGCTCCCCAACATACTAACTCCACACAAGCAGGGTTAGCATTGGTTGAAGACAAGTGCACCGTCGACGTGTAATGCGCCTTAATACACAACGCCCCCGTGCCACCATATGAGCGATGGGGGTGAAGTGTCTTGTACAAGGACACAACTCGGTTGCAGCAGGTGGGATTCGAACCGAGGATCTCTCGGCTTGCAGCCTGTACCACAGCTTGTTAATATCTCCAAGCAAAGAAGTTTTTTTAGTTGTGCGTTTGTTTCGACCGAACAGGTCTGCAGGTCCGATTGCGCCCGTAAGCCGATTTCGTCCACAAAATGCGTGCCGATGGTGTTCGCAGGCATACTTGCGAATATAACTGGCCTGAGTTTTGGAATCGGAATGCGGACGCAACCGGCTCGTTTGCATAGACATTCAGCCAGCGTCTTGCGGGGATTAACGACCAGCGGACACAGAGGGTTTGACTGATCTATTCGATAGAAAGATGCGTTCAGTATATTTGTTTTTTATATATGCACTACTTTTTCATATTTACAGAATCTCGGTGCTAAAACGATTCAGTGTGCAATGCGCTCAGATTTGTTCATTATGTAAATCGTTTCAAGATGCTCTGTAGCAGTTCATAAAAGGCTGATGATCAATAATTGACGCAAATGAAGTGTCCTCTATTATTCGCAAACGTGCCAGGGTGGTGCTCCTGGTGCAATGCTGAGACATGTCATGTGTATCCCAATATACAGATGCTTTTATTATTTCTTTTATCACTCACAGTCATGCTTTTATCACATTTTAACGTTTCAGTGCTACAATCGAGTGGAGCGGGGAGGTTTTGATTTTCAGATTCGGTTTCGATATCGGTTCGGTTTCAGGAAAAAACCTCGATTTCGGTACAGTTAACTAGTAGAGTGCCGGAAGACAATATTTTGGCTTTGTGCTGAAGCACATGCACCGCAACCTAAAAACTTCATATTCCGTGGCTGTGCTCAATATTATCTTTGAAGTGAAGATTTGCCTTGTTATAATTTAAGGGAGAATAAGACGAAGACATGTGAACAAATTCCGACAAAAAAATAATTTAATTTAGCACCCTACCAGTTAAGAACATGTGGTAAATAACACTTCTGGCGATTTGCTGAGTCAAATTATTTTAGATTTCACCTTTCGGTGCCGTCGATACCGCACCATAAAGGATTCATATTAAGTTAATGTTTCAAATGTAACTGCCAGGTAATTCGTTCAAACGTATTTATCTCGTTACAATATATTGGAGAGTTCCCATTCCGGTTATAAAAATTTATCTAGCGCTCAACTAGTCAATATCTCCTAGCAAAGACGTTTTTGTTCCATAAGGTCCAGATAAAGGGACCAAAGTATTAAATGGAGAAATTGGTCTGTTAACCCTTTACCCAACGTAACGGCCAAAACCGGCCAGCGCTTTTCTCAAAAATCGCCAATTAATTTTCAAAATATTTTCATTTTTTGTCTCAAAAACATAGGTTATGACCCCTCGTTGGAACGAGCTCGTCGAGCTCGTTCCAACGAGGGGTCATAACCTATGTTTTTGAGACAAAAAATGAAAAAAATTAATTATTAAAGAATTTTTTTGCAAGTGTCGTCTGCTTTTCATGTTAGGTAAAGGGTTAAAAGCTTTCGGCCAAAGGCCTTTGGATGAATGCTTTTAATAGAGCAATTTCTTCATTAATGACGTTTTTAGTTATGCGCTTGTTTCGCCCGAACATGTCCACAGAGCTGACTGAGACTGCAAGCTGATTACGTTTGCAAAACGCGAGCCGATGGTGCTCGCAGCCTGAGTTTTGATGGCGTAATCGGATTGCGAAAGCAATCAACTAGTTTGCAGACACAACCGACCCGCGTTTTGCGACATAAACCTACTATAAAAGACAAAGGGCCTGGCTGATCTATTCGGTCGACAGATGCGTTCAATATTTTAGCGGTTTTTTATGTATGCACTATGTTTTTCAAATTTATAAAATCTCACTGAAGAATTAAATGCGCCCCGATTTGTTCATTTTGTAAATCTTTTCAATATGCTCTTAAATAGTACATTATAGGCTGATCAATAACTGACGCCACTGAAGCTTCCTCTATTATTCAAAATAATATTCATGAATAGTGTTCTTTGTTCAGTCTTGAGACCAGCCATATCCCAGTCTACAGATGCTTTCATTATTCTTTTATCACCCACAGTCGTACTCTTATCTCATTTTAACGTTTCAATGCTACAATCAAGTAGAGCTGGTAAGTTTTGATTTTCTGATTCGGTTTTCGATATCGGTTCGGTTTCAAGAAAAAAACCTCGGTTTCTGCTCAGTTTTTGTGTTAAGAACATACAGTAAAGTAAATAACACTTCAGGCACCTAAACGTGGAAAATATCCGCAACAGGATGTATGGTACCACTCACCACAAACAAAACTGTAAGTACCCGCATTGGTCTCAACCTAGTTTCCCTTTGATCATTCTTAGGGTTGTATGGGATCAGCTCGTAAGCCTCTTCAGTCAGAAAAAACATAAATTAATGCAACAAACGTCATCTAATCTATGTTATGTTCTCATTATCACATTTTTTGCCGTATTGGCTCGTCCACCGGACGAGTCAATAAGGGAGAAAATGTGACAATGAGAACACGACGTATTCGTTCCATTGCAGGTTAGATTAAGTGACGAGTGTCCATAGGGACCACTTCCACAGTTGCCTCCCAGTAAGATAGTTTGATCCGTGGTTGCACAAACACAGTAAAACCGTTCGGCTCTTTAGGTTGTTTTTTTTTTTCTCTGTTTGTTTGGGGCTTTTTTGTTGTTGCTGGGGCTTTCCCTTCGGTTTTCCGGTTTGCTGCAAAAACTGGATCCGATCCGGACTCCCCCCGCCCCCCCCCCCCCAAAAAAAAAACGCCCAGCTCTACAATCATGCATCTTTGTTCCATGTATCCACATGCGTGCTTCATTTGGAGATGAGGAGAGGAATGCATATTTCGCAAATGTGTCTTTTTGCAGTTTTCAGTAATAACTGGAGGGCACATTTTCAAGATACATTTCCACGCCCGTTTAGTGCATATCCCGAGTTTTGAAACTCTATGACCATAACCTTTTTATCTCCAAACGCAATAGGTGTTTGGATCTTTACCAGGTAATGGTAATGAAAGATGTGGCCTTCTGTGTTTCTGTTTTTCCATGTCGCAAACAAGACGTCTTTGACGGTGTACAATGGCCTAGAGGTTTAGATGTTTGACCCATGATTACCAGGCGGGGTAGTCGATGGTACAATTTCCAACGGGGGGGGGGGGGGGGAGGGGTGCGGGGGTGCGGGGGGGTCAGAAACCAACATTCTAAATTCCTCCAATACATGATTGTGTCCCGTGTCAGTCTTCGTCTGAGGCCAACGGCAGCATTCTCGTTGTACTGTGGGAAGCGCGTTTCACACTTTTATGCAGCCCTCGTGAGGAAAGTAATCATGAGAACTTCATCTAAAATCTAGATTCTGGCCATCGTTTTAGACGGTGCGCAATGGTCGAGTGGTTAGGTGTTGGACTTCAGATCGGGGTTGCCGGGGGCTCGATTTACAGAGGGGTGGGGGGGGGTAGAAATAATCTTCTTAATTCCTCCAAAAGATGGGGTGTTTTTTCAAAACACACGTTCACAGACATGTTCCAGTCTACGTTTGTGGCAAATCACAGCACTTTCGTCGGACCGTTGCCAGCGCGTTTCATATTTCCATGCAGTTGCCGTAAAGAAAGTGAGCCAAGTAATCATGGGAACTTCATCTAAAAAGCTAGATTCCATTCAATGTTTTTGACGGTGTGGAATGGTCTAATGGTTTAGGAATTGGACTCCCGATTCCCAGGAGGGGTTGTCGAGCGTTCGATTCTCGGGGGGAGCTATCAGAACCCAGCATTCTAAACTCCTCCAAAACATGATTGATTGTGTCCTCCAAAGCAAAGCATATACACACTTCCACAATGCACCAATTCACACCCACAGTCTATGACCACACCTCACACACGCTCATGCAAGCCGGACAAACGTCGGCTATCGTTGGTGGGGGAAATAATGACTCCTCAGCCGAGTGAAACCCTTTCTTCCACAACACAATTTTGCCCCACCTCTGCTTCTTCTCCTCATTCGATATTCTTCACAACGTTTGTTCAGAAACAATCTTTTCAAACATATCCTCCACTGCCTTTTCCTTCTCTTCTCAGCAAGAAAATAGAACCTCTTCCTCACACATAGCAGGGTCGAAGCTAGGATACCAGGCATAGCGACGAGGAGGTGAAAGTTTCTGATAAGGTTACTAACATGATGACATGTCACAGGCACTGATGGAGTGTGTGTTTTCCATTGGTGGTGTTTTCTGGAATCTCCCGAAAATTTTTTTTAGATTGGGTCAGGCTCTCGGGTATGTAGGGAATCGGACGGTGTTATGTGTCGCTTGTTTGCCCGCGTTTCGTAAATTTTGCGCACTGATTACTGTCGATTTTATACACGACGTTCCTTTACTCACAAGGATATATATATATATTCTTCCGTGCTTCAAATGTTTATTACAAATCAATAAGTATTCAATTTGCCGGAAAATATTAATATTAACACCATTTGTAGAACTACGCAGTGTAATCATAAAATTACAACTGTGGCAAATTATCATTCATAAATATTTAGTAAACAAACATCCGCAAATTGTATTGGTAAAGTCAATAAAGGAAGATTCGATCATATTTATTCTTAATCGGGAAACATCTCTTGCGCGGATTTGAAGAAAATGAATGTTTCTGGTATTTTTAGATTCAAGAGCCTGGAATTTTTCAGCTGGTCGGAAAAGCTAACCATATGTTAGCTTTTCCGGCCAACTGAAATATTCCAGTATGATAATATTCCAGTTCAATATAAACGTAGGCGATCGACCATTATTTGACTAAACTAGTTTCAGGCCATAACAGCGTCAACTTCTTGCAGAATTTGATTGGTGCCATGAGAGCTTGAAGTCGAGCATAAATATTGCTGTCTTGGACTATCCAGGAGCTAATACCATAAAACTTTTACAATTGTATTTTCTAGAATTGTATTTTCTACCTATTAATATAACTAGTGAATCATTAGCATTTTAAAAGATAAGTCAATTTGCTAACTGGCAAATTGACACATCTTTGAAAATACTAATGGTTCATTTCAACCCATTTAAAGTAAAAACTAGAAAATACAATTCTAGAAAATACAAGTGTAAAAGTTTTATAGTATTGGTCCCTGGGCATCTATTTATACTAATGCTGCAACGCGCTTCCAGCATTTGTTATGTCGCCGATCTAGATTGCCAAGGTGATAAGTTGTAGGATAATGAGAAGAGACGTTTCCTTTGTCAGTAATTTGACATCATGTTTTGGAAGCTCTGAGGGAGAATTTACCCCAAAATGATGTCAAGTTTGGAATGAATGACAGAGTAAAATTTATATTTATGAAAGTATATGCAACAATATTTCTATACGTAAAACGCATTTTTTGTCCGACAGTAATTTGCCAACTCTCAGATGCATGGGAGGGTGTATGTTTATGTGTACGTGTGTATGTTCCTGGGGGGGGGGGGGGGCGATGATTGCCTTTGGGCCAGTTCCTACCCTCTCTTATTCTATTCAGTTCTATACCTTTCCATATCCTCATTGTGTCTCAGGGAATGTTTTTTCTGTTGGGCTGATATTTTTAACTGATGTGCTCAAATGACTTTTGCCTCAATCTGAACTGCTGCGATCAGGTGTGCCCTCTAGAAACTCAGCAAATTCATATTTTTTCTTTATTCGACAGCTCATACTAAAAACATTTTCCATTTGCCCTGCCCATGCCCTGCCTACAGTTTTGACTGTAATCGTCCAGCACTCTTACATGAGACATCTTCTTTTTATGGTGGGTGAAGTTTTTCAGGTAAGTGATCTTTCTCTACAGAGGAGTTGTTCGTTACCTCCCACACCTGTCTCAGACATGATGGGCAAGCATCAGTAAATACAATTTAACCCATGTGCGAGGCATGTTTGCCGCCTTCCGTTATTTCATATCATAAGGAAAATACAGAACCCTATGGAAAGTATCCTGATTATTTATTTATTTATTTATTTATTTATTTATTTATTTATTTATTTATTTATTTATTTATTTATTTATTTATTTATTTATTACCTGATGGTAGAAGGAGAGTTCAAGGTGATTTCGTTTCCGAAACTCCTTTGATTCCGTTCTGAAATATTCTGATTTTTGTACTGACCTACCTACAGTACGGCCGCCCTGGACTGGTCACTTTCCACGGATGGGCAATATTTCCACCGACGCAATAATAGTCGATTGCAAACACTAATTATATGAATAATCATAAAAAAATAATGAATGAAGCAGCGGGTGCAACCCGGTGCTGCATTAATTAAAATTTTGCTTCTGGTGACTTTCATTACATGGTAAAAGCTTGTGTAGACATCACTGCCCCCGCGTGGATTACGACCTGTCCACTGCGACTGTAATGTAAGGAGACAAGTCGACGTTGGTTATAATACCAAAGGTAAAGGCTGGTAAAATGCACGGTCGTGAGAAAGCGTAAAATTTACATTTTGGACAGTGGTGAGATTTTACTCAAGATTCGATTCGATTCGATTCGATATCCTTTTCCTGAGTCGATTCGGGATTCGATTCAAGACGAAATTTGATATTCGCAGGCATCTCTATATGCAAGGTGAATAGCACAGAAGACGCTCAAGGAACCTCAATGGCGAACACATTTAAACATAATAGGGTAAAATGACGTTCAATGTGTCTTCGCTTGCTTGTATATCTCTGCATATTACAACGTACATGTCACCTTTTATAATCCAGACATTCTGAAATCACAATAGTTTTTTTACATCCACATTGAAGTGAAGGGTGTTTTAAACATTTGCATTTTGTCTTTGTTCTTATGCTCAATGCAAACATTAGAATAGAAACAAAATGGAAAAACTTGTCATCAACCTATTCTTTCGCGAGGTGGTCGAACAGTCTTTGACAGTTGAGTTTTCCGTCACAAAAGTATTCTTAAAATATGGATGCTTATTGCTGCCACTAGAGAAAAATTAAATTTGTTCAATCCTTTCAACACTGGCGCTCTGGTAGGTACCATTTCAGTCAATTCTGTCAACGGCGAAATGAGCGAAACCATCCTGGTTTGTTGAAAGGTTCAGTAATAATTTAATCCAACAACTCTGTCGAGCTGTTGGATTAAATTATTACCGATTCTCACTCCGGAGTTTTTGCTCTTTATATCGTCTGCTCATCCGCTATCAATTTTAACCTCACGCTAAAATTTATGCTCACCGCGTTGAAAGAGTTAACACGTACTTACATTTTAGTATCTAGTACGTGCGTCTTATCTATCATGTATATCTACAATAACTCGTGCATTCTTATGTGTTTTGTACCACATGTTTTCAAACGGAAAAACTTAGTACATGTGATTTGTTGATATAGTCAAAACACGAACGCTGTCCAAAATGTCGCTCAACAATCAGGTAACCAAATAAAATGTCCCTGAACGACATGACATGTACCAAACGGGCATATCAACTTTTGCCGTCCATTTGGTTAGGTATCAAGACATTTCATTTTTTATTTCCATAATTTTTACCCCTTTACCCAAAGCAGACGCTATCAAAATTTATTATTTTAAACATTTTTTCAATTGTTTTCAAAAATTGTCAACAAAACCATATCATATGACCCCCGTATTGGAACGAGCTCGACGAGCGCGTTCCAATGAGGTGTCATATGATATGATTTTATTGAAATTTTTTGAAAAATAGTATTTTATTAACTGCTGAATATACATATTAATCGGTCGGATTTGACTGATTCATTAGGTAAAGGGTTAACCCACTCCAATTCGCCCTCAAACAGATCAAGTTTTGAAGTAGTTTGAATTCTTGCGCGCATTTCATAGTGTTTGAAGTCGCATAGAAAAAGTGTGTGACTTTTTTATTCTTTTCTTTTGGTTTTGCCCTTTCTGTTTTTTATAGCTAGAAAAAACAAAAAAATCTGATCAGGCGATTACTGATAATTTCCCATTAGCCTAGTCTCAGCTTTCAATCACATTACTATTAAGCGCACATTAGAGTGCCCCTCCCCACATCACCTCACCCCGCCGACTACATGTTTTATCCAACTCTTGAATATCACCTTTTCTCTTCGTCGCCAGCCTTTTCGGATTTGCTCGAAAAAGAATAAGATTTCATTCACTCATACGCCACATATACTTCCTCCCCACACCTTACTCATCCTCTCTCCACAATCACTTAGTTCTCTCTCTCTCTCTCTCTCTCTCTCTCTCTCTCTCTCTCTCTCTCTCTCTCTCTCTCTCTCTCTCGCTCTCTCTCTCTCTCTCTCTCTCTCTCTCTCTCTCTCTCTTTTAGGAAAGGATGAAAACAGTTTTACTCAAGTCTTGTTTAACCCTTTACCCAACGTAACGGCCAAAACCGTCCAGCGCTATTCTCAAAAATCCTCCTGGTCAGTTTGGAAGACAATGAAAATGAAACCAGAATCCCAGACTGCACATTCTGCGTGAAGAACGACAATATGCATGGTTTCAGCGTTTTTTGATAAGGAAAAATGAATGAAAGTTCGTGTGTTACGGCTGTTGGGCGGTGGTGGTGGTAGGGGGCGGTAGAGTAGGGGTATGGGAGGCTCTACCCATCTGTCGTCAGCCAAAAGGGTTTAAATACCTTTCACGTTTTGAGGGTAGGTCTCGGAATCGAGGCCATTTTCATAACAGAGTGCCGATAATTTCAGTACTTGGGGTTACGATATGGGCCGAAATACCGTTAATGCGGTATGTACAAGCCAATGGGGTAGATTTTTTTAAAGTGGCAAAGTGCCCTCGAGAATCTTCACCATCCCCCGCCCTTTTGTTCTTCTGCTGTCCCCAGCAGTAGTTGGTGTACGAGGGGTATGTCTGTACTACCATCTTTCTCCTGTTACTGTTCACACTGCCCATAATAAAATTGTGTATGATGTCTTGTGTCTTGAGGCGCGAAGCCGGGAATCTATATTTAGAAAAGCACATGAATCTTTTGAGGGTCCAAGCATTTTTATGGCGTTGGCCTGTCAGGACGATCTATGTCTTGAGTTAGGAAAAGGATTATTGTGGTGTCCCTCTCGCGTTGGTGGAGTTAAGGAGAGTATATTTTTTTGGCTCCGGAGAAATTTTGAAAAATGTGCCCAAATAATGTTATTTTTAGACTTGGTAGAACGTCAAGTGTGGTAATTCATCTGTAATTTCATTAGTTGACTTCCCATACACAGCCACGCCACTACGTGTGCTATGAGAGTAAGATACATGCACCCCAACACACTTTGGCATATGACACCCTACTCTTTGAACAAAATCTTTCTGTGTCCATTTCACCTCTTATGTGGATACGTTGTAAATCAAGAAGTGTGTTTTTCTTCGTCCCTTCTAGATGTCAAACACTAAAAAGCTTCAACGCAGGATATCTTTGTACGCTTTGCCGTGTTCTCAATTTGCAACTGCCTTTGGTTGCATGAGGGAGTTGGTGATTGTAAATGTTGTTTTTTTCTGTTTGGGGTGGTGGATAATATAACGCAGAGAAACAAAAGTGTACGATTTGTACGAATATTTCAACTGCTTTTTTTTCCTCAACACATTCCACTGTATCCATTTCTTTGTATAATTTATATATTGATATTGATATTTTTACTTGCCAGTACACTAATTAATAAATATAGCATGGCTTTGAGTTGACTATGCCAAAATAGTGGTCCTCGAGGAGAGGATAGTCCCGACGCGTAGCGGAGGGACTTTTCTCTCCTCGAGGGCCACTATTTTGGCATAGTCAACGAAAAGTCATGCTATATTTATTATATTAGATGTGTGTGTGTGGGGGGGGGGGGGGAAGGGGGTCTTCATCGGTCATATTTGCAAGATAATATTCTTATTCACAGCCAAAGAGAAAAGAAAATGGTTCAGGGTTTAAACAGGTAAACTAAGTTAATTCTGCCACTCATAGTTCTGGGATAGAGAGGTAGAGAACCAAAACCCAAAGAAACACAATACCATTATTCCATTAACCCCCTCCCCGCCCCCAACACTACTACAAACACCACTTTCGATACACATATTTTTATTTCTCCAAACTAAATGTAATAATGTATATGGGACGAGATGTCTTGTAAAGTATTTACGCTTCAATGGAATTTTCTAAGCGAATTCGAATGTTACTATTTATAACCGTGCACTATTACCGTGCACTATTCTTTTTTCAAAAATGATAGTAGGTCTGTGCGATTTCGCTGACGAACTATCGGAAAATAGGGTGTTTCTGTTCAACCAATCAAAACGCGGGAAAATCACGTGACATCTAATATATATATACAGTACATGTAGTTAACATATCGAAATTTCAACAAAAAGAAATATTGTATATAGTACATATAAATACAATAATTAATGCATTGTATACTGGCAGGGGAAGGGATAGCCAGATTGGGTGTCTTCCTGCCTTTCCCTGAGAAATATAGAAGAAAAAGAGAAAGAAAGATCAACAAAAGAAAGAGAAAGAAATAGGTATTACACTGCAACATTGTGGATTCAAGTTATAATGTCTTGATTTGGTCTCATTCCAGCATGCCTGCAAACTGTTGCTGATGATCAACTGCGAAATGTCGCTCTCTTGATTCTGCTGACACCATCCCTCCCATTAGCTTTGGTGTAGTAATAGTATGGGTAGATCTACAAAATGGTTGGTGGGAGCAGAATGTGAGGCGACATGGACGAGAATACCAGACAACAATTACTGTCAAACACAACACGTGATTTTATCGTTAACCCCTTGCCAACGTAACCGCCGAAACCACCCAGAGCAATTCATAGAAGTCGCTATTTACATCATATTTTGTTTTCACACTTTGTCTCAAAACCACAGCTCACGATACTCCATTGGGGAGATCTCATTGAGCTCGCCCCATTGAAGGCACACGAGCTATGTCTCCGAAACAAAAAAATAAGAATAGTTATTTATTCAAGAATTTATTATAGCAAATGTCTCTGCTATCCACGTTGGACAAGGGATAAATTTTAGTTTATACAATCCAGACAATAAGGGTTCGAAGGGAAACGTTTTCGGAGTAATATTGTTGTTAACTTTTTCTTGAATTCTTTCCTATTCTCTGTATTTCTGATATCTATTTCTAAATCATTCCCTAGCTTTGGTAGCGCAAAGATGGGTAATTTATCCAGGGTTTTGGTTCTTGTTTTGTGTGTGCGTAAGAGACCTGCCTGGCGAGTAATAATGTTGGATTGGTTATTTACAATTGAGAAGAAGTTTGCAAATGAAACCGGGAGGTTTCCATTATGCCAATCAAACATAAATAATAAGGCGTGTAATTTGTATAAATCTTTTAACTTCAAGATACTATCTTTGATAAATAGGGGATCAGTGTGGGCATTGTATTTCTTATTATTTATTATTCGTAGTGCTCGTTACTGCAGTTTTTGAAGACGATCCCATGCTTTTGACGCACACCCTAAAGGAAGTTTCCATAGATGAAGTGGCTCTGCATCAGAGTGAAATATAAAGTTTTCATAACACTATGAGGGAGAAACCTTTTAACTTTTTTGAGAACGAAGTTGGCAAGTCCAACTTTCATGCAGAATTGAGATATGTGGGCGTTGTACGATAAGTTGTCATCAATATTTATACCAAGAAACTTTAAGGACTTCTCACTTTCGCCACTGCCAACCTTGCAGATTACCCGGTTGTTTATACAGACATTCTTATGAGTAACATTCCTTTCTGTGTGACCTGGATTAAGTAAGATGTATTTCGTTTTCTTTTCGTTCAGGACTAGGTGGTTGGCTGCGCACTAGTCAAATATATTTTTAATTCCTGGTTGAAATCTGAGACTATGGCATTTATCTCCGCTCCAGACTTGTGTGCTTATGTGTCATCGGCAAACGACAAGACATTTAATGTAGTTCAATTACTTATGTCAGCGATGTATATTAGAAATAAAATAGGGCCCAATATAGAACCTTGTGGAACTCCACATGTTATTTGTTTATTTATTTATTTATTTATTTATTTATTTATTTATTTATATTTTATTTATTTATTTATTATTTATTTATATTTTATTTATTTATTTATTTATTTATTTATTTATTTATTGGTGTTTTAAGACCACATACTTATGCACAATGGCTAATCATGACCGTGACAGTTTTGAGGGTTGAGGAAGCTGGAGTACTCGGAGAGAACCACCGAGCAAAGACGAGCAGCTGCCAGCTCCCCAACATTGTAACTCCACACACCGCAGCACAGGCAGGGTTAGATTGGTTGAATACATGCGCACCATCGATGCAGTACGCCTTAACACACGGCGTCATCGTGCCTCATGTGGACAATTGGGGTTAAATGCCTTGCCCAAGGACACAACGTGGGAGTCCGAATCGATCGCTCAGACGGTCACCCATCCGAGCACTAACCGGGCTCGACGTTGCTTAACTTCGGTGATCTGACGAGAACCGGTTACTGCAACGCCGCCGCGCCACCGTCATCTCAGTAAGATTATATTTACTATCACCAAACGATACATACTGATTCCTGTTCTTCAGATAGTTTTTGAACCAACTTAAAGCGTTACCTCTTATTCCATAATGTTCAGTTTTTGAAGAAGGATGTCGGGGCTTATTGTATCAATGGCTTTGGAAAGGTAAAAAATAGCTAAAGTGGGTCTTTACTGACTTTGCTATTTTCTACAGAAACATGCTTTGACAGTCGCATAACTTGATGTAGTGTGCTATGCTGCTTCCTAAAACGATATTGGTGGTGATAGAGAATATCGAATTTGTTCAGAAATTTTATCAGTCTAACGAATATCAGTTTTTCTAAAATCTTTGAAAAGACAGGGAGAATACTTATTGGTCTATAATTTGTGAAGTTCTTTTTATCACCTGATTTTAAGATTGGGATTACCTTTGCAATTTTCATTCTGTCAGGAACTATTCCCTGACTGAATGAAATGTTCATGATATTGGCAAGGGGGTTGGCAACCGAATCTATCGAATGTTTAAGGATACTGGATGAAATATTGTCACAGTCCTGACTTGATTTAGGCTTCATTTTAGTTACAATATTGGTAATTTCCAAAGACGACGTTGGTAAAATAAACATATTATCTGGGAGTGGATATTTCATGAATTCGGAGAAAGATTTGCGGGGATTCCTTATTTGTTTTGAGGTCTCCTTTCCTATATTTGCAAAGAAATTATCGAAGTCGTGAGCGATTTCGTTCGGGGTATTTATCTTTTTTACCCAGATTAAAAACGGAAGGTGCATTGCTTTTGTTTTTGTTTCTATTTAGAGCGTTATCTAGAATTTGCCACGTTTTTCGCATATTACTTTTATTTTCCAAGAGGACATTTTCGTAATACATTGCTTTACTTTGTTTTTTAATTCTGTTATTTATTTTTTTAATTCTGTTTTTTAATTCTGTTGAATAGCCGACAGTAATTTTTGTAATTTCTAACATTAAATTCGGTAGGACTTCTTAATTTTTTCATGAAATATTTATTCTTGTTATTGGCTGAGATTAGAAGACCTTTCGTCATCCAAGCCTGTCGCTTTATGTATTTCTTATTGCTTGCAATAGAAATGTCGAGTCAAATACATTCAGGAAAATGTTTAAAAGGTGTTCATAGGCAGCAGTGGGACAGCTGGATTCCATAACTGGAGCAAAATCACACTGGGACAGCAATACCTTGACATATTCGATACTGCTAGGGTTTATTTTCCTAGATAGAAGTGGGATTGTGTTATCTAGTGACATTTTTGCTGATTCAACGTAAAAGATTCCAAAATGGTTGGATACATCACTGAGAATTATACCAGATTTAAAAGAGTTAATTAGAGTATTTGAAAATATATTGTCTATGAGCGTCGCAGAATGATCTGTCACTCTGGTTGGTTTGGTAATGACAGGCACAAATCCCTCACTAAACATTAAATCTGTAAACTTATCTGTTTTCGAGTGGCAGGCTTCTTTCAGAAGGTCAAAATTAATATCGCCCATGATTAAGGTTGTTTTTTTTCCTTGTTTAGTATGTCAATTATGTTGTTGACCTTAGATTGAAAAAGATCTTTATCCGCTTTAGAGGCCGTGTTTGGTCGATATATTACACCAATAATTCTCGACAGATTCTTATCCTTTAGTTCTATGAACATTGACTCAGTCACATGTGGTTTGAAAATAGAAAGATCTTGTCACACAATAAAGTTAGTGTCATTTTTTATAAATAGTCCTACTCCACCTCGACCATCGTCAGCCAAGGGTCTGGTATGTTTTAATAAAGGGTGATATCCTTCTAGTGTATAAGATATATTAGAGGGGATCTGAAAGACCTCTGTGATACCAATGACATCGAATGTATTTTATTTTCATTGCTGTTTAGTTCAGATAGCAGGTGATTTAGAGGATTCCAGTGGGCATTAAGGTTTTGACAATTGATATGAAATGCAGAAAAAGGTCCGTTCATGTCCCTGAGCTTTGATTTCAACTCACTAGGAAGGAGATATTTACAATCGGTAATGTATATAGATGGGGAATCACTAGCTGCATTGGACATGTTGGTCATCTCGTTCATGAGATAATTAAAGTCGCAGTTAGAATCAGTCTGGATCCCGTCCAAATTAATACTACCCGCCATGATTTACAAGCAATCCATCAGCAACATCAAAGCACAGACACATGAAGGAGACCTGAAGAATCATAAATAATATAGACAATTCATTTTGTAACTGAAAGAAGCATCAACAGGAGTTATAACAGAGTAATATAAAGTGTGTAAATGAAGTATTTCTCATTGCATTGGTTTAATGTGATCCAAAAGAGGATAGAGAGATATGTAAATACACATATTCCATAGAAAACGGGATTCATAATTCCGTTTTATTGTAAAACATCGTCATTTGGTCCCTAGCTAACTTGTAAACAAACAAGACATTTGTACCAACGATGGTTACTACAAGACAACATAGCATAAAACAGAATAAATTTGTAGAGGTTCATCTGAAACCCCTTTCCCCAGGTTCCGGCCCATGCACACATACACACAAGACATACTTAATAAACGTGCTATGATGATAATGGGCAGTCAAACTAATCTATCCAATTGAACAGTCAGTGGATCAGTTAGATAATATTATTTATTATATTTCTACAGCTTTTTCCTTTGTAAATAAAAACTATATCCTACTCCCCTGACCTCGAAAGTGTTATTCAACTCCCACGGCGATATCCTACTCCCAGTCATGACGGACTATTTTACTATCAATGACGTCAGCATGTTGGATTATTCCCCTTACGGCAAGTTACGCTGTTGCGAGTTTACGTCTGCTTTGTTTTCATACCGAGTGGTTCAGAAATGGCTGCATTTACATCGAATGTGAAACTTCTAGATACGATAGATGACGAGTTTCTTTTGGAATTATTTCAACCTTATTCCACTGGGGAAGATGATGTTATTGGAGCAACCGGTAGTGACATTATTTCTTCAACCGAGGGCGCGTCAGTGGAATTTGGTCGATTCGAAATGATGGACGATAGCGAACTGACTGATTTCATTGTTCAAAATCAAAACAAAAATACGATGAAGAAAACTCTTTTGGATATCCGATTGTTCCAGCATTTTCTTAAAGCAAAGTACAGTTACACCGGAGAAATAGCGGACATTGACCCCAGTGATTTGTGCGATTACATTTCTCACTTTCTCGTATCAGTTCGGCGCAAGGATGGCAAGGAGTATGAACCTTCCACACTTAGAGCTTTGTATTCAAGTATCAGTCGTCACTTGAAAAATGCCAATTACAGCAAATGTATTATTTCAGACTCAAAATTTGCAAAGGCCAGAGAAGCCCTTAAAATAAAGCAGAAGCAGTTGAAATCGTTGGGCAAGGGCAATAAACCAAATGCTGCCGAAGAAATAACTGATACTGAAATTGATATGCTTTATGAGAAGAAAGTTTTGGGGCCGTACTCACCGAAATCTATATTGAACTCATTGTGGCTAACATTTACTATGCATTGTGGTATGCGTGGAGGGAAGGAGCAGTATGATCTGGTATGGGGAGACGTTAGCGTTGGTCAAGACGAAACAGGGCGAAAATATCTAGTAGTGGACGAGAGACACACAAAAACCCGCAACGGCGAAAATCCTCAAAATACGCGAACGATAAAACCAAAAGCATATGAAACTTCAGTGCCGGAAAGAAATCCAGTACGTATTTATGAATTGTACAGGGAGAAACGTCCATCGGGAATGCGAGAGCCAGGCTCTCCATTCTACATTTCAATTATGGCTGAAACGCAGAAACAAATCGATGAAAATTCTTATTTTGAAATGGGACAAAAATGGTTCAAAAACCAACGCCTGGGCATAAACCAAATCTACAAGTTCATGTCTAATATGAAAACTGACGGTGGGTTGCCTTCTAAAAAGCGATTGACAAATCATAGTTCTCGTAAGCATCTTATTCAGAAATTGGGTGACGCAGATGTTCCTCCAAACCACATTGTCCAAATATCGGGACATAAAAATATCAACAGTATAAACAACTACTCAAGAATAAATACTCACCAGGAAAGAAACATTTCATCTATTCTCTCAAATGAATCAACTTCGTGCGAATCGAATTTACAGATTCAGCCACAAATTCCGATAACAACTGTATCGAGTTTGTCAACGACGTCAACTTCAAGCCGTTCCCAAAGTACAACTGCACAATCGTCTATCAATGCCATAACTTCCAACCAACTATCGAGCACCTCAAATTCTATGATCCAACAACATCTTGGGAATATATTCGGAACGAGCACAATAAACAATCCGACCATAAACATTGTGATCAACCATTGCAGATGTTCCGCCTCAAAATCCTGCGATAACACTCAATCCACTTCGACAAATATTGTGCTTGATATTCCAACTGACAGCGAACAATAACTATGTACAGATCCACACAAAGTTATAAGAAGTTGAACATGACTACTCATTCAGGGTGATTGATTGAATTATTTCTTTAAAATGTTTTGATTTCCTTCATAAGTTCATATCTCACGTCATTTGAACTTCCATTTGAAAACGAGCGTCATTGCATTCCTTTCTGATGACGTCATATCAGTTCATTCATTCATGTTTTTGTGTTCATGCGCCGATTTTTCTAACCGTCAAAACAAATTGAGCGACCTTGGGAAACTGCTCTTGGATGACGCAAGAGGGGTATTTGTGTTGCAGATATTATCAGGGAAATATAATAAACACAATAGTTCACTGCTTGGAGTAACGTACGGTGTTTATTCTCTCGTGGGATGCGGGGATTATTTTCACTCGGCTAGCGCCTCGTGAAAATAACCTTCCGCATCCCACTCGAGAATAAACACCGTACGTTACTCCAAGCAGTGAACTATTGTCTATTTATTTAATGCTCAGGCATCAATTCACGCTGAAAAATTAAGTCATATTCCCCTGTCGGTCGGCAAAACGAAATATCAAAATGATATTTAGAAATCGATATTTCATCGTAGGTTCGGATGACGAATCACATGTACTTTAAACGAGTCAGCACATCAGTAATGAATTCCAGAGTCCCAAATACAAACGAATTCGAATAATTGATAGTGACAGTGACTAAATCAATTCATTAAATCAGCGGTTTCAAAGTTTGACTTTCTCATTCACCTTCCAGCGAAAAGCCGAAATCACTTTCAAATTTCTTCAGTTCAACTTCACACGTCTTCAGTGCATTGAGTTCAAAAAAAATAAAATGACGTGTCTTGTTATTGAAAATAAGAAAGTGGTGTTTTTTGTTATTGTTCTATTTCTTCGAAACACATTGCGATTATTTCAATTCGCCAGCCTTGGTAAATCGTAAAGTTAGGGGAGAAATAAGACGGGACTACTTTTTGTGCGGATATTCACACATTCCAATGGTTGGAGTTTGGTTGTTGTAATTTTTGTATGGACGCCGGTTCGGCACATAAATTTTGCGCCTTAATGGCAAATAAAGGCCACAAATTGGAGAGTTTGTAGTCGTAGAGCATTAAGTAAAAAGAAAATTCACGAAAATTTGATGAATACCGAAAATATCTCGTGAGTGGCTACAAAGAAATATGAGGATCTTCACGGGCGACGCAGTCGCTCGTGAAGATCCTCATATTTCTTTGTAGCCACTCACGAGATATTTTCGGTATTCATCAAATTTTCGTGAATATCCTCTATATACAATTTATCAGCACATCGCAAACAAAATGTGATTTTTACACGCGGTCAAACTGATCAGTCAAAATATACGGTCAGCGGGTCAATTGGATAATATAATACACAATTCACCACACTCCCCGAAAATAATATGACGATAATGGACAGTCAAACTAAACTGTCAAAATGTACGGTCAGTGGGTCAGTCGGATAACATAATACACAGTTCACCAGCACGATTTCGTGAAGCTGTTGATGAGTTGAAAAAAAGAGAGAGAAAACAGTGAAATTCCGTGCACATGGACATTTGAAAATTTCTCATTCGTGTTGATGGGGGAGTTTGATGTCTGATCAATTTATTTGTTCTGAAGTATCTTTCTAAAGGATTTTTAAAAAAATACAATGATTGTGATGCATTATTCGTGCTTATCTAATATCAAAATGGTTTACATATGGCAGAGATAAAGGTTAGCCAATATTATAGTGGTTCCCGAATATATGGATGGATATGATTTGACCAAAAGAAAAGAAAAACGTCAGAGAGATATTTATTTTTAACTTTATCTTGGGTGTATGTGTGTTGGGGTGGTCTGATCAAGTGGATGGGACGAGCGGGGAAAAGAAAAATAGGTCAACTAAACTAAAATATCGAAACAAAGACAAAGATATATATATCTACGTTATTGCGATTTCCAAATATTCTTAGGTGGGTTGATGTTAATGGGGTGGAGTCTTCAAAATTCAATTTCCATGTATAACTAGCTGAGTGCTAGATAATTTTAGATAGTCAACATTTGTTTCCAGAGTTTGTCCTATTATAACCTATTGGAGTGTGCCAGCAGGCAAATGAACCAAGAATATACAGGTCGGTCTACAGTTGGCATACTCGCTTTTCCTTAACTTGTTAACCACTTCATTATAGACAATCGGGGAGTGCCGGGAGTCACAAATTTGTCCAAATAAAAATTATTCGAGGATGGCAGCAGCCAACCCCCCAACAATTTTCAACAAAGCAAAACATCATCATTCAAATTGTATCAGCTTGATATTTATTCCTCCGAATTGCCCTTCTACATATCATTGGAGTATATCAACAGGCACTCTCCAACAATTTTCAGCAAAGCCAGACTTCATCGATCAAATTTCATTAGCTTTGCTTCACCAAGAGGAATGACCGAAGAATATATAGCAAGCACATTCTTTTTTCATTAACTGACCGAGTGCTATAATATTTTCCAAAGTTAACATTTGTACCCCCAAATTAGCCCTGCTACAAATTACTGGAGGACGCCAGCAGACACCCCTCAGCAATTCCCAACAGAGCAAAACTTCATCGAACAAATTTTATTGGCTTTTGGATCACCACGAGGAATGAAAAAGAAATGTGAAAATTACTGCAGGCATTCTCATTTACCCAACGCAGATGATATCAAAATTTATTATTTTAAATATCATTTTTTCAAATTTTTCAAAAAATTTCAACAAAACCATATCATGTGACCCCTCGTTGGAACGAGGGGTCACATGATATGGTTTTGTTGATATTTTTTGAAAAATAATATTTTTTCAACTGCTGAATTTCAATATTACGCGGGCGGATGCGGGCGATTCGTTGGGTCATTTGCTAGACTATTTTTGATAGTTAACATTTATTCCTCCAAATTAGCCTTATTACAAATTACTGGAGTACGCCAGCAGACACCATGAAGAATGAAAAAAATAATATAGAAACATCGGAAGACATACTCACTTTTTCTTAACTGAGTGTCAGATTATTTCCTCCAATTGCCCTATTACAAATTATTGGAGGATGCCCACAGACATCCTCCAATAATTTTCAGTTGAGCCAAACTTCATCGATCAAATTTTATTAGCTTTGTTTCACGATGAGAAATGAACGAAGAATATAAGAACTATAGCAGGCACATTCACCTTTCATCAACTGATTGAGTGCTAAATTTTATTTGAAACTTAACATTTCTTTCTCTAAATTTGCTCTTTTACAAATTACTGGGGGATGCCAGCAAACACCCTCCAGCAATTTCCAACAAATCAAAACTTCATCGATCGAATTTTATTAGATTTTGGTTCGCCATGAAAAATGAACAAGGAATATAAAAACTACAGCTGGCATATTCACATTCCTCTAACTGGTTGAGTGTTAGAATAGTTTGATTGTCAACATATTTTTGGTAGTCAACATATGTTCCTCCAAATTTGCCCGATTACAAATTATTGAAGGATGCCAACAAAGACACTCAAAATTTTCTAACAAAGCTTCATCACTTTTTATTAACACAGCTTTTGGTTCACCATGAAGAATGAACAAAGAATATGGAAACTACAGCAGACTTTATCATTTTTCTTAACTGACCAATGCTAGATTATTTCATCCAAATTGTCATGTTACAAATTATCAGAGGATTCCAACAGACATCCTCCCATAATTTCCAACAGCGCCAGGCATAATCGATCAAATTTTATTAGCTTTGGGTCACCATTAGGAATGAATGAAAAATATGAAAACTGCAGCCGGAACACTCACTTTTCATTATCTGATTAAGTGCTAGATTATTTTCGATAGTTAATGTTTGTTCCTCCGAATCTGTTCTATTACAAATTACTGGAGGATGCCAGCAGACACCATCCTGCAATTTCTAATAAAGCAGTAGTTCATTAATCAAATTTTATGGACAAAGAATATGAAAACTACAGCAGGCACATTCACTTTTCATTAACCCTTTACCTAACCTGAAAAGCAGACGACACTTGCAAAAATAATTCTTGAATAACTATTTTTTTCATTTTTTGTCTCAAAAACATAGGTTATGACCCCTCGTTGGAACGAGCTCGTCGAGCTCGTTCCAACGAGGGGTCATAACCTATGTTTTTGAGACAAAAAATTAAAAAAAATAATGAAAATTAATTGGCGATTTTTGAGAATAGCGCTGGCCGGTTTTTGCCGTTACCTTAGGTAAATGGTTAACTGGTTGAGTGCTAGAATAGTTTGATTGTCAATATTTGTTCCTCTAACTTTGTATCCCTACAAATTATTGGGGGATGCCAGCAACAGACACCCTCCAACAATTTCAAAGTAAGCAAAACTTCATCGTTCAAACTGTAAGAGCTTTTGATTTAACATGAGGAATGAATAAAGAATATGAAAACTACAGTAGGCACGTTCGCTTTTCATTATTACAAATTATTGGAGTATACCAGCAGACACCAGGGAGAATAAACTAATAATATTGAAACTTCAGCAGATATATTCACTTTTTCTTAATTAATTGAGTGCCAGATTATTTCCTCCAAATTGCCCTGTTACAAATTATTGGAGGATGACAACACACTTCCTCCATTAATTTCCAACAGAGCCAAGCTTCATCGATCAAATTTTATTAGTTTTGGTTCACCATAAGGAATGAAAGAAAAATATGAAAACGACAACAGGAAAACTCACTTTGCATTAATTGATTAAGTGCTAGATTATTTTTGAAAGTTAATGTTTGTTCCACCAAATCTGTTCTATTACAAATTACTGGAGGATGCCAGCAATTTCTAACAAAGCAGAAGTTCATCGATCAAAATTTTTGAACAAAGAATATGAAAACTACAGCAGGTACACTGATTAAGTGCTAGATTATTTTTGAAAGTTAATGTTTGTTCCCCCAAATCTGTTCTATTACAAATTATTGGAGGATGCTAGAAAACACCCTGCAACAATTTTCAACACATCAAGGCTTCATCAGTCACTTTGTATAAGCTTTTGTTCATTTTAAACAACGAACAAATAATATGGATACTGCAGCAGGTATACTCATTAGTTTTTGTTTACCCTGAGGAATGAACAATGAATATGGAGAGTACAGCAGGCACACTCACGTTTTGTTAACTGATTGATTGAGTGCTTGATTATTTTTAATTTCCAACAATTTCCAACAAATCCATACTTCATCGATCAAATTTTATTAGCTTTAATTCGCCATGAAGAAAGAACGAAAGATATGAAAACTTCTTAACCCTTTACCCAACGCAGACGATATCAAAATTTATTATTTTAAATACCATTTTTTTAAATTTGTCAAAAAATTTGAATAAAACCATATCATGTGACCCCTCGTTGGAACGAGCTCGACGAGCTCGTTCCAACGAGGGGTCACATGATATGGTTTTGTTGAAACTTTTTGAAAAATACTATTTTTTCAAATGCTGAATTTGCATATTACGCGGGCGAATGCGGGCGATTCGTTGGGTAAAGGGTTAAATTATTACCTCCAAATTGACCCTTTACGAACAATTGGAGGATGCCACAGATTGAGTGCTAGATTATGTTTGAAAGTTAACATTTGTTTCTCCAAATTTGCCCTTTTACCAATTACTGGTGGATGCCAACAGACACCCTCCAGTAATCTCCAACAGAGCAAAACTTCATCGATTGAATTTGTTAGCTTTTGGTTCACCATAAGAAATGAACAGGGAATATAAAAACTACAACAGGCATACACACTTTCCTTTAACTGGTTGAGTGCTAGAATATTTTGATTGTCCACATTTGTTATATCTACAATTCTACATGTATTTTTAGGAATCTCTCTAAAGGGGACGTCCAACCTAACTTTAGTCAAATTTCGGGTAATTTTCTCCAAAGTGAAGAGAAGATCAGAAAGGAATAACCCCAATGAATTATGTATCAATTTTTTTTTAATGAAACATAGATTTTGTGGAAACTAATATTTGCCATGGAATGGTAATCACGTGACAGAAAGCACCGTCTGAAAGTCTGCTATGGCATAAGTAAGAGACCAGATTTTGTACAATAAAATATCTTACATTTACTGAATAGTTAAATTCTGCAATCTTTCTTGTACAGACTCGGAGAAATCTTTTTCTCATTCTTGCAAGCAATGGGCCACAAGACTGATTGTAATTTAGGATGTCTATATTTCAAGAGAGCTGCCATTTTTCGTGTGTTTGTGTTTGTTTACCTTTTATGGGGTTCACCAAGGGTCAAATCTACACAGTTCACAAGAACAAGTATGGAGTCATGAGAAAGTGCATCAATGTAAAATGAAGAATGGCCAATGTGGGTTTTGTTAATCTGCTAATACTAATTTTATAGGCAATGGGTTACCTTCCTGAGCAATATCGGAATTATGTTGGTTATTAAATTCATTTATCTAAAAACCTAAGAGTTGTCGTGGTCTCCTTTCGGTAATTCGTGTTATTTTTGTCCACCAGGAGGCTTCTTTTTATTTCTGTCCACAGATTGTCAACACACATAGATTTTCGCAACCTTTTGGTGCCAATAGCGATCAAAATCGACGTTGATCCATCTAACACACAATGCGGTTGTGCGAGGAAAACATTTAAATTTACGATGGTACTACATTTCGCTATATTTGGTGAATTGGAAAAAAACCTTTCTGAAAATTGTCCTTGACATTGGTCTTCTTTTTGCCTAGCAGACTTCAACAACCCTTCTTTACATCCCTAATATAGTTCGACGACAGTAAAAGTATTTTCTCGTAAATATACAGTTGTGAGGAATGCAATGTATGTTGATGTGAATATATTTTTGTTTTCCAGTATGAATTTCCACTTTTATGTTTTGAAAACCACGTGATCATAACAAGCAATGTCGTCCGAACACAATGTTAGTTTGTGGTCATCCATTTTCCTCTCAGCGTTCTTGCCACGTTGGTGATGAAATGATAAATATGTTTTCTCCGCGTATGGGGTCTTTTATTTACAACTCAGACATCGGAATTACCAATTTATTTCTTGTTAATCTTGTCGGTTACTTATACGGCTGGCAATTTCAATGTCATCAAAAGCAAAGAAATTTTTTTACAAAATTTGAAAAAGTGGATACATTCAGGTTTTGTGTACTTTTGTTATTATTGTGGTATATAATATGTCGTTATTCACCGCTTCAATTCGTATTTAGGGTATTGTGGAAATTTTCAAAAAAATATCCAAATTTATCCACAGCACTTTCGTCGTACTGTAGCCAGCGCGTTCCACACTTTCATGCGTCGAGGGATCAGAAACCAACATTCAAAATTCCACTAAACCATGATTGTGTCATTTGAAAAAAACACACACAAGCCCGTGCCAGTCCTCGTCTGAGACCATCCACAGCACTTTCGTCGCACTGTAGCCAGCGCGTTCCACACTTTCATGCTGCTGCCGAAAGGAAGATGAACCAAGTAATCATGACGACTTCATCTAAAAAGCTAGATTCCAGCCATCGTTTGTGACGGTGTGCAATGGCCTAGTGGTTTGGGCGCTGGACTCCTGATTGCCAGGCGGTGTTGCCAAGGGTTCGAATCCCGGCGCGGGATCAGAAACCAACATTCAAAATTCCTCTAAAACATGACTGTGTCATTTAAAAACACACACACACACACGCACGCCCGATGGCATTTTGCAAAATGTAATGCTTCAAGATCGAAACTGAGGCATTTGTAGCTTGTGTAGTCCCTATATTGGAGACCATTTGGGGGCTTCTTATTGTGTGAAATTTGCATTGGGCCATTTTTTTTTCGAGGGTTGGGCAGCGAAAATTTTATGGGGGGGGCAAGGTTCCCCTCCCCGTAGCTTTTATTTATTTATTTATTTATTTATTTATTTATTTATTTATTTATTTATTTATTTATTTATTTATTGGGGTTTAACGACACTTTCGACAGCCAGGGTCACCCTGTGTCGGACAGTTTTATGGGTGGGGCAAGCCGGAGTACCTAGAGAGAAGCACCGAGAAGCGACGAGCAACCGACAAACTCCCCAACGTACTAGCTCCTCACAAGCGGGTTTACCATTGACTGAAGACAAGTGCACTATCGACATGCAGTACGCCTTAGTACAAAGCGCCAACGTGCCCAACGTGAACCTTTCGGTTTGAAGTTCGTTACCGTAATCACTGAGCCACCGTCCCGCCCTCCCCCTAGCTACGCCACTATCTGTATATCATTATAGAAAAAAAACTCGTAGAACAAGCAAAACGAAGAAAACTAAAAAAGTCACACACAAAGTTCGCCTTATGGTCTTTTCACCCGAGAATACCATATGGTCAGTAACGAAACAGAGATATTCATTTCTGTACTTGAACGAAACAGAAATTCCCTTACAAGCATCGTACCATTCGTTGAATGTAGTGGCGGATGTATTTATTCCCTTACGAGTATGCGGTGGTGGGGAGAAGTTATAATCATATGAACGTAAAAGATTAAATTTACCGAATTAACGGACAAAACACGATGAAGGTTATTCCAACACAATTGTCTAAAAAGTTATCGAAACACACCAGATACTCCTGTATATAGTACAATGTAGCAGGGCTAACAAGTTTTCTAGAAACAAGCTCACTGTCTTGATAAAAAAACGAACACTCTTTCCTTCCAAGTGGTGGACGTGAGATCTTGCAGATCACGCCCGACATTTTCTGAAAAGAAAACCTCAGACAGTTTTACAAAACACATATTATCATGTAAAATCAACAGCAAAAATAGACGAAGCTGTTTTCCCCATGGATATTGGAGGGGGGTGCACCATACTCTAGATCGGGCCTTCCCGTGTATTCTTCAATGATGGTGATAGTAATGCGCATGGCGTGGTGTCTGTGTATCCGGTTCTCTCAAATCAGATTCTGAGACCGAAAAGAGTAAGATAAATAAAATGGAGACAAAAACACGAAACGTTTCGATACCTAAACAAGTGGATCGCAATTCTATGGCTATTCGGTTTGTTTGTGGGGGGCGGTTGTGGGGTGGTGGGGAGGGGGGGTAGACAGAATGTCGTTTGCAAATACATTGGCTGACTTATCGGAAAGTTTATATATTCGTAGTAGGTGCTTTGTGTTCACTGTAGAACCAAAATGTGGATATTATATTATAATAGTTTCTAATTTATTATCTTCAAAAACATGAGGAACAAAACACCATCTTCGTGGTCTGCATAATGTTTATCGACGTCAACTGTAATCTCGCCCACTTGGAATGTGCACAAAGTCGGTTGAGGTTCCAAGCGCTTTTTTAGTTTCGCTACCGAATAAATTTATAACCACGTACGTACATGATACTAACACGTATGTACGTAATAGTTAAAATGTACGCGCATATTAATTATAAGTACGTACGTAATAGTAACACGTACGTACCTGATACTCACATGTACTACTAACGCGTGCAAACGAGATACTACGTACCTAATGATATTACGTACGCGCGTATTAACCCGTCGAACACGGGTAATATCGTCCATGTCAGTTCAATGACAGGAATTGGAAGAGTCCGTGTACATTCATTGGGTGTAGACCAAGTAATATTTTCAACGTGCAGCCATAGGGCTGCACGTTGAAAATATTAATTGATCTAGCACTCACATTCACTAAGCAGCCATCATACTTAATGAAATTGTGACGTATCATGCTCCTGGGCCGGAAGCAGCCGCTCCGTTTCAAAGGGTTAATAGCACTTACATATATGATACGTACGTGATAAATTATGATGAACGCCTTGCACAGTGGTAATAATAAATGATATGAAATTTAGGCAAACATAAAAGCGAGCGAAAGTGATGCATTAGGTCCAAAGTGCTGTTGGCCTACATTGACTAGTAAAAAATAGGGTACCAACCAAATTATGAAATAAAATTGTAGACACAATATACATTTTTTTCATTTCAAAAACTGCGCCTGAAGCAGACCACAGTGGTTCTTCCTAATATTTGTAAACAGCAGACGACGTGTTTTGTCTATTTCGAGATAACTATTTTTATCTGCGTTTTGATTGGAAGATTTTATTTTCCAGTGCTCTGACTGAAAGATAATTTTATCATTGCTTTGATTGGAAGATATATTTATGGCGTCGTTGTTTTCCGGAATTTATCCGAGGAGTTACGGAAATTACTGTGTTCATTTTTATTTTTTCACAAATAGCGTGTAGCATTTATTGTTCTATTACCAACTGTTAGTAGCCACATAAATATACTGCCAAAATGTAGTATCGTTCTTCGATAAATAAATCATTTCTTCAATTGCATATGTCAGTTTCAGCCATGCGCACACATGTCAGCGTCCTTGTGTACCACTCCGTTGAAAAATTTTGAAGTTGATGCCTTTGAGATTAGCTTGGGTTTGAGTTCATACAAACGGTACATACGTGTTGCCTAATAGCTTGAGAAGCGGATCGCTTTCGCTCGCTATTAAGGGGTTCATGGTGTGTAGAATATTTCCACATACGTATTTTAAATTCAGAACCTTTTCGGATTGTAAAGATAGTTGTTTTCGTGCGGAAGATTTTAAAATAGATTGCACAAATTTTGTTTAATATCTCTTCAGTTCTTATTTCAGATGGTTATAATCCATCTTATTTCAGATGGTTATAATCCATTCAAACTTTAGAAATGGATGAATCACACAAATTAAATAACGATATTGTTAATTTTGTAACTGTAAACGTTGTAAATTTATCTAACCAATTTGTTTTTGACGATCAATACATTCCTCAATGTTGTTACGTCTTGAAAACTGTTTTTTCTATGAATGGACATGTGTTTTTTGCACTTTTAATCAATATTACACTTGATCAACTGTAATGGATATTTCTTTACTCTCAGCTGCTTTGTATAACTTTTGTGTTCTATTATAACCGGTGGAATGTTTTGTATTGTAATTTAACTCAGATAACATATTACATCACGACTAATCTGAGTATTCAACGTTACCAGATGCAGTACAGGTACCGGCAAATGTGCTGGGTACACCACGCATGTAATCCGGTGTAAAAGGAATGGAAGTTCGTTGGAACGTTAGTCCCTCTGGACTATTATTCCGCGGAATTATAGTCCTAGGTCTAACATTTCTAGGAATAGTAGTCCGGCGGACTACTATTCCTAGAAATGTTAGACCTAAGACCATAATTCCGCGGAATAATAGTCCAGAGGTACTAATTTTCCTACGGACTTCCATTCCTGTCACACCGGCCTACGAGTGAGAACTTCACCTTAAAACGTATCTGGCTGATCATTATGTATCAGGATGACATTATAACGTCAATGAAATGCTTCGACACAAAAGAGTGTCAAGCAAGAAAGTAAACAAACAGAGGAGGTGATATTTTTCATTACAAATATCAGCCTCATTTGGGGAACGCGGTGGCTCAGTAGGTAGAGATGCAGGCGACAAACCGAGAGGTCTTCGGTTTGAATCCCACCTGCAGCAACCGTGTTGTGTCCTTGGGTAAGACACTTAAACCCAATTGTGCACTAAAACGTACTGCAAGTCGATGGTTCACTTGTCTCCAACCAATGCCAACCCTGCTTATGTGGAGTTAGTATATTGGGGAGTCTGACAGTTGCTCATCGTTGCTCGGTGTTTCTCTCTGGGTACTCCGGCTTTCTCCATCCGTAAAACTCTCCGACATGAGGTGACCCTGGCTGTCGAAAGTGTCATTACTGCAGGTCGATGGTTCACTTGTATTCAACCAATGCCAATCCTGCTTATGTGGAGTTAGTATGTTGGGGAGTCTGACAGTTGCTCATCGTTGCTCGGTGTTTCTCTCCGGGTACTTCGACTTCCTCCACCCGTAAAACTCTCCGACATGAGGTGACCCTGGCTGTCGAAAGTGTCATTAAACCCCAATAAATGAATAAATAATAAATAAATCAGCTTCATTGACTGAATTCAAGTTTAATCTTGGTACAAATACAGAACACAACTACATTAGAGTCCAAGGCCAGGAATCAACAACCCTTGTTGAAGTTTTCCGTATATTTCACGCGCGTCGCGGGCGTGAAATACATGGAACGCTCCAACTCAGGTCGTTGATTCAAATCCCCCGTACATCCCCCTCGTTTTGTTCTATCTTATTATCTAATAGGCTTCTCATTTGTCACATTTCATCAAGTCGGGGTTGCTGTAGTCAGTAAGGACCCCACTTTAGCTATTTTTTACCTTTCCAAAGCCTTTGATACAATAAGCCCCGACATCCTTCTTCAAAAACTGAACATTATGGAATAAGAGGTAACGCTTTAAGTTGGTTCAAAAACTATCTGAAGAACAGGAATCAGTATGTATCGTTTGGTGATAGTAAATCTAATCTTACTGAGCTGACGGTGGCGCGGCGGCGTTGCGGTAACCGGTTCTCGTAAGATCACCGAAGTTAAGCAACGTCGAGCCCGGTCAGTCCTTGGATGGGTGACCGTCTGAGCGATCGATTCGGACTCCCGCGTTGTGTCCTTGAGCAAGGCACTTAATCCCGATTGTCCACATGTGGGTACGATGACGCCGTGCACTAAGGCATACTGCACGTCGATGATGTGCATGTCTTCAACCAAACTAACCCTGCCTCTGCTGCAGTACGGACTTACGATGCTGGGGAGCTGACAGCTGCTTGTCGTTGCTCGGTGGTTCTCTCCGAGTATTCCGGCTTCCCCCACCCGTAAAACTGTCACCGACACGATATGACCTTGTTTATCAAAGTGTCGTTAAACATAAATAAATAAATAAATAAATAAATAAATAAATAAATAAATAAATAAAGTGATGAACGAGATTTTGTTGCATCTTTTTACCTCTATAATTTTTAAATTTCGGCGTTGGTGAAGTTTCTGACCAACTCTAGTCTGGGCAGTTACTAATTTTTGGACAATGTTGTTGATGCATCTAAAACCTAAATTCTTGTTGTATATTTATATCTTTCAACTCAAGAGAGAAATTTTTCCAACCTTACGGTTTAACCCTTTCAACACTCGCGCCCTGGAAGGTACCATTTAAGTCAATACTGTCAACGACGAAATGGGCGAAACCACCCGGGTTGTTAGGAAGTTCAATAATAATTTAACCCAACAGCTTAGTCGAGCTGTTGGATTAATTTATTACAGTTCCTCGCTTCAGAATTTTTGCTCTTAATATCGTCTGCTCGTCCATTACCAATTTTTATTCACGCAAGAATTTATACACGCCGTGTTGAAGGGGTTAAAACCTTTTTTTTCCTGTCTGACTGTATATCACCGACTTAGTCAATAATATTTGTACATTAACCCTTTGAAGACGTAAGACTGATTTTTCGGCCCATTTTTGTCTCATTCTGAAGTTATTAATTCATCCTCCCCGCTCCCCGTGGGAACCCTGGGATGTAAGCAGCACTTGTTTACTGTGGTAAACCAGTTCCGCTTTACTAGTAAAATAGGACCCAGTCACCAATGCTTGGGGTGAAAGTCCTCTAAAATGGGCAACATGTTGATCAACGATTGACTAAACTTGACTTCATCTCCATGTTGTGTTACGATTAGCCATGGTGCATAAATATGTGACGTTAACCACCAACAAACAACAAACAATCCTCCCCGTATATTCATATTGGACTGGCCCATCTAACTGTAATTGTACACAAAGGTGATACCATTCCAGGAAACAAGGATTCAAAGGGTTAAATGGGGCCCCTATTCGAATGCAATTCACCTTTGTTTAGTTTAAACATATTTTATGTGCCACTATATACCGCAAAAAGGATTGGAGAACAAGTTATTACAACTTACGAGACTCCTCTCCTCGAAAAACTAAACTTACAATTAGCGGAATAAATATATCAATAAAAACAAAGAAAAGTTATTTCAAAGGCACTCTCGCACAAATTGTAAAAGACTATGGATTACTGATAATCCTGTGGTCATTATGACATAACCCTTTACCCAACGTAACGGCCAAAACCGGACAGCGCTATTCACAAAAATCGCCAATTAATTTTCATTATTTTTTCATTTTTTTGTCTCAAAAACATAGGTTATGACCTCTCTTTGGAACGAGCTCGTTCCAATGAGGGGTCATAACCTATGATTTTGAGACAAAAAATGAAAAAAATTAGTCATTCAAGAATTTTGACGTCTGCTTTTCAGGTTAGGTAAAGGGTTAACGTGCATACATTATGTCCTTCATAATTACAATATAATCAATAGTTGCTATGCAATTGAATTCAGTTTGATTTATTGTCTTAAAAATCATTTATGGGCATGCGATATACAGTATCCCAATTATGAATCAATTATTCCGTTAATACAGTGAACAGACTGAATTTCCTAGAATTTGAGACTGCAGTTAGGCCTTTAGTTAATTGATATAACTGATTCATTGTTGAATTTCTTATGACGATTTTGAATGTATCTCAAAGTAAAATATCAACTTTATTCCAACTCTATACGAATATCTTTGCATACACACAAATTGTACCTCAGTCATGGTCACTTTCACTTAATGAATTCACCAAATCATCATTTGGATCGACAATAGAATGGTCACAGTTGTCTCTCTCACACTGACAAGCTATGATACACTTCAAGGAAGATTTGGAACATTTGCATGATTTGGTGCCTCCTGAAGCCTTACACTGACATGTTGTCAATTCTAAGACATTCTTTGTGCTGGGTCCATAGTCTTCAAGAATGTTTCGAGACACTCCTCGACAATTGTCCAACTTTAATCAACAGGAGAAAGGTGCACATTCTAGGTCTAATGGTACTTTTTCATGAACACACCTGGTAGCTGCATCTCCGTATGTGAAGCTTCGGATTGTCTTGGCATGGTGGGAGTCCTTGGTTGTTAACAGTTTTTTGCAGAACATCTTAAAGCGTAGATCACTGATGTTGTTGGCCCCTGCCGCTCAGTACATTCTGCATACAAATGTCTCACAGCATTCCATAACAGAATCCTCTGCTTCCCAACTATTCCCAAGATCCATCAATTTGTCAAACTTGCGAGTCCTGATCGGTCCTCACGGTGTGCAATGGTTTCTTCGCCTTTCCGTTAAACCAGCTAGTGCTGTCACACCCTGCCCATGCATGGAGAGACAAAAGGGTCTTCATAGATTTCTTGCCAAAACATGGTGCAGTCTGATGACGAGGTAAGTATCAAGTTTTGTCTTTAGTCCCGGCCTTGAACCATGTCGTCCCCTGAGTTCCAATGTGTTCTTTGTGCCAGTAGGCACTTAAAACACATTGGAACTCGGGGAGAGGGATGTATCAATGGAGATGATAGGTGGTGGGATGGAAATATAACCCCACGATAAAGACGTCAGTATCTGGTGACCAGATTATAGCAGTCTTTTGTCTGATACAGTTCTTTTGACACAGGAATAGAGCAGACGAAAGATGTCAGACTCTTTGTGGCCAGAATACAGCTCGGGAATCACCTTTGTACCAACTGGTTTTATTTCTGTTACACGCCCATGATCTGAGAATCCACCAGCTAAAACCAGAGTCTGATCACTGTGCAAACACGATTGATATGGCTTTTCCCAGTGGCTTTACAAAACGTTGTTGAAGTTGTCCTTATTCGTCGGATTTGAAGACAGAGACGTGAATATCTCGAGGCAGAACTTGGTCTAGCCGATTAATAACGAATCCTTCATTGCCCTTGAAGTTTTCGCTCACTGGCCTTTATGGATATGTCACTGCCGTACTTAGCTGAGACCACATGCACAGTTAATCCTTCACCGAAGACAGACTTGACGAACAACTCTATTTCTTTCACCGGATCACCAATTGTTTTTAACATTTTTTTCTTTTTGAAACTTGCTACACACATGCCATGTGATCAATGAACACAGATGTTGTTTCCATGCTATACTGAAGACCACCAAACTCTTCATGCTAACAGTAACAGCTGCCTCTGATTCAATATTTTTGGGAACCTGTGATTTGTTGGTTTGGGTAAGAGAACATCAGGATTTGCTATCACCAATGGCAGCGATGCAAGTTCGTGTCAGAATAATATTTTAATGTCTACATTCCTTTCCCTGGCAACAATGAGCAGACGTCCATATATTTGCTGATCATTGTCAATGATTTAGCAATTTTCTTTCTGTTTGTTCCTCGTTTGTCTTAGTGCCATTTTTTTTAAATTATTCAACTGCATACGCATTATACGGGTATCTATGGGAGTCAGTCCTTTGTTAATTCTTTGATCAGTTTTTCCTTGAAGGGTTCGTATTCCCTGGGCCATAACAAATCATCAGTTATTTCATCCGTATTTACCACTCCTGTTGATATGTTAATCAGCAGACCTGGCACTACCGGATTGTCAGATCTGACAGCAAATGGGTTGCCGAAACGATCGATAACAACTGTTGAAATTTTGTGCACCAATGTCTCGGTAGCTGTAACATCTTTTGTGTTTAATCCAATATCAATAGATTCCATGTGATCATTCTCATTCATTGACTTGAAATTATTTTTAATTTCACCTCGCACATGAGTTGTTAGATACCACTTCATAGTTGCTGTGTGTCATTTGCTGAACCCTATTATACCACCATGTCTTGATTTGGAATCTTTGACTGCAATTTCTCCCAGTCCAAGGTCTGTACTGTATATTTGTTCCAGTTGCTCTCCCACGAGGTGGATAAAGAAAGATATACATAATATGTAAATGATATTCTACAATCCCACCAGACAATAATGCAATAAGTATATGACCTCTATTCCAGTTTGTTCAGTCATTTTCCTTACTAAGACATTGTATTGAAAATTAAAACAAAATCTGAGTTTACCGGCTATTTACCGGGCGTTTGTAACAATATCGTTTATTTTCCGATTCCGCGTTTTATTTTTAAAAAATTGGACGGAACTCGTCTTATTTCTTCTAAATTCGGCGTATGTCCCATGCTCATGCAGCTATTAGTTCTCAATTAACATGTAAATATCATTTTTGTCAGTTTTATTTTCAAAACTACACTAATTTATGCATTATTGAACGGCATTTCAACTTGTATGCCTCCGTTTCGTCTGGGAGTTTTACACTCAAAATTATCGGCACGATCAGAACTTCTGATGCTCATAATTTACGAAGTGGTTGGGATACTGTCGATTTAGTAAGAAAGGTGGGATAAATCACATCTATTTTGTCCATTATAATTATCAAGGGCTCCGTGCTCCCACTTGGGCAATAGGGATGGAGTGTCTTGCTCATTATAAGTGTAATTTTGTTGTTTTTAAAAGTTTATTTGTCAATATCTGGCAAATATTTGAAATGTTTTGAATAAATTCAATGCGCTGTTAAGGCCGACACCATAGATGATACAAGTTAACCCTTTCCCAACGTAACGGCCAAAACAGGCTAGAGCTATTCTCAAAAATCGCCAAGTAATTTTCATTATACTTTTCATTTTTTGTCTCAAAAACATAGGTTATAACCACTCGTTGGAACGAGCTCGTCGAACTCGTTCCAACGTGGGGTCATAACCTATGCTTTTGAGACAAAAAGTGAAAAAAATTAGTTATTCAAGAATTATTTTTGCTAGTGTCGTCTTCTTTTCATTTTTGGTAAAGGGTTAACCGCACTTTATAGAACCGGATGCGGATATCAATATGGCATAAAACGGCACCTGAACTGTGTTTTAAAACACGTTTTATAAACAAATTGACCACTCGACCTTAAAAACAACAATCGGATTCTTAAGCGACATAACATATTCTACGTAGTAGTATCATTGAGTTTTTTCTAGGGGGCGGGGCTGGGCGGGGTGCAAAATTCACGTGGCAGCTTTTGTTTACACCAGTTTCATTCAGGGGAATGTGAACAGAAACAAAATTCTCCAATAGCATCCAGAGGACAAAGGGTTATTAATTCGTGTTAGTGGTGTACTTTTAGTTTATTTGTAATTTACACAATAAATATTTCGAGAACTATAGTTTTAACCCTTTGAACACATTAATACATCGTTGCCAATTGTAGGTTGGTATATATACGCGATAAATTCGTGATAGTTGGCTCGAAGTAAAATAATGGACAGGATCGGAAAATACCGGACCGGGAGTGTAAACCGGTTTAAACAAGTCCAGTGACACCCGGTCCGGACCGGACCGCGGTCCAGGAGAGGACGGGGAACCGGACCGGTCCAGGGCGGTCCAGTCCGCATCACTAATACCAATCGAGCAACAGCGAGTAACTGTCTAACTCTCTAACTTGCTAATCCGTTACAAGCAGACTTCGCATCGGTTCAAGGCAATGATAGCGTCTTTTTGCCTTACAATCGAGGGCGCCGCGCCTCCGTTCTCCCACTTGAGCAATGGGAATGGAGTGTCTTGCTTAAGGACACAACGCAGATGTGGGTCAGGATCGAACCGTAGATATTTTGATCAAGTCTAGTGCGCTAAACAATGAGCTACTGAGCTTCCCCTAAGTGTGTATAATGTCCAGGATTTATCTAACAACATATAGATTTTGGCCTGAAAACCACGAGAAACGGTACGTATCACATAATGTGTTCCGATTCCGTATCATATAGACAACTCATTCTGATTCCGTATCATATAGACGACTCGTTTCCGGTTGCGCTACGGGCTATCATAACATGCGCATGGATACATTCTATGTGCGTTTCAGTGATCGACTGAACATTACGTCTCAAAAATGTTTAAAAATAATTTAACCCTTTACCTAACATGAAAAGCAGACAATACTTGCAAAAACAATTCTTCAATAACTAACTTTTTTCATTTTCTGTCCCAAAAGCATAGGTTATGACCACTCATTGGAACGAGCTCGACAAGCTCGTTCCAACGAGGGGTCATAACATATGTTTTTGAGACAAAAAATTAAAAAATAATGAAAATTAATTGGCGATTTTTGAGAATAAATTGGCCGTTTTTGGCCGTTACGTTGGGTAAAGGGTTAAGATTTAATCTGTTTATGTGACAGAATTGTTAAATAAATGAATTATCATGACAATGGCCATGTCCTGTGATTTGTATCAGATTCTCGGTGGTGTCCAAAAATGGGATCACAACTCGCCGGCAAAGTCGGCTCGTTGAGATCCCATTCTGGACACCACCTCGAATCTGATACAAATCACAGGACATGCACATAATCATGATAATCTGTATGTATCACAGCTTCCATATTTTAGACTGGTGATAAAAAATTTGAAAAACAGATCCCCTTGACTGCCATCTCCTTGATACTCATGCCCCGGTGAGGGCAATATAAACTGTTAAAAGGAGGAAGGGAGTGGGCAGCGGTAAATTCACAAGGACTTCGATAAGACCTCTGTTTGTCTCAATCTAGTGACGCCTCTGACAGAGTTCGTTCTATTTCTTCAACTCTGATAGAGTTCGTTCTATTTCTTCAACCATCTGTTATCCCGAATGCTTGCCTCCAGGTTGGAAGATGGTTAAGTCGAAGAAACGGATAGAACCGGTTGACGATGGGACGCACTGGTTACTGAGTGCAAACTTTGTTTGCATTTGCAGATAATGACTTATGGTAATGTCTGTATATTGACATATTTGCATCCTCTCAATTTTATTTTATTTTACTCATTGTTTGATCATAAAGCATGCGATTGGGAAAATATTGTGCGGGGAAGAAACGGTTTCTAAGCCCTGATGGTTATTTGTCTCTGTAGGATTGATCTGATACCTTTAAGAACTGTACTGTAAATGACAGAGAAGATGAGGCTTCGTTGGTGGATTCACTAGTGAAAGTGATTGGGTGATATATGTATAATAAGATAATTATATACCGTGTATTTTGATTAGCATGTATTTAAAATGCATATATGGGAGATATCTACGCTGTTTTAGTGAATATCGGGAATTATTTCCAAATGAAACAAAATACTGCATTTTGATTGGCTGAGAGGTACGGTGTCACTTGCAATCCACAGTGGCCTTTTTTACACCGTGTTTAACCACGGTGCAAAAACAAGAATATACAAGGGCAAGCAAAATGGCTAAAAAAGTACCCATTTTTAATTATTAATTCATACCTTCTGCTCGGTTATGTTAGATCAAAAATAAAAATACAGGACATTTAATATTTATGTGTAATAAAATATTACAGATATGGATGTCATTGGAACTGGCTCATTGAGCCAGTTCCAATGACATCCATATTTCTCTGGATTTAAGAAACCTGCAAATGTTCTGTCAGTTTTTACCCACAATGTTGGTTAAAGTATTAAGTACACCAACATTCTTGGAAATAAATCCGTTACCCTTGTGTTTTCCAGGGTGTATGGGAATTTACACCGGTTTGGGAACTCATACACCCTTCGGCTTTGCCGAAGGGTGTATGAGTTCCCAAACCGGCGTAAATTCCCATACACCCTGGAAAACACAAGGATAACTAATAATATTCATCGAGTCGATGGATATCAAGAAACATCTTTTAGATAATTTGCGATAATTCACAGGCTAGCATATAATAAATTACATTATCAACCATTTACCAAAAACCGCAAAGGCAAAAAGCAATATCAGTAGTGATAAAAAAAGCGATAAAAGATCTTGTATCACTATTACAGTAGCGATAAATGTCACATGACATCGCGAGAAAAGAACGCACGCGCGCCTGACGGACTATCTCAGTGGTACTGGCAATCACAAGTCCTTACCTTCCAAAACTTATAATGTTGCAATGGACGATGCATCAAGTTTACCTCAAGATCCACTACACGTTGTAGGGAATTGCAGATCCATTACATAAATAATCCACCATGCAAAACACCAAAACAGAAAAGATGGACATGAATCACAACACTTGAAAGTTATAGCTAGAAAATTCTGAAACGCAACGTCAGACTCATTGTTACGGCGGCTGATTTAGGCTACCCTCAACACTTTTTTTTTATCTCGAGATAATATCTCAATAATATCTCGAGATCTCGAGATAAAAAAGTATTGAGGGTGGCCTAAATCAGCCACTGTACATTGTGACTGGATCGCTTATAAAAATTATGAATGAAGTGAGGTCGTGTATTTAAAGCGATCCTTGCTCACTACAAAAATATAACTCCCCAGTCCTTTTCGTAAACCTGCCATCTGTGCCTTCGGTGACCTCACGAAATGAACTGAATTTGGTTGGAAACATCATTGCTCGACGGAAAAAATAGCATTCTCGGACTAAGTTTGATTATTTTTTTTCGCCATGTACAATTTCATTTATGCTGAAGGAATTTCTTCTCGTGCCGTTGGGTTTAGAGAATTGAAAATGGAGTTCTACTATTTTGATCTGTTGAGTGTGGCTTTTCGTTTGTTAACATTTAATTTTGAGAAGTCATGGCTGTCGGTTTTTTGATTGAAGGGTTGATAAATGTGTTATGCGCTCATTGTGCTTGAATACAATCTTTCATCTCGACTCGACTCGTTTTTAGCGAAGTTTTGCTACTAGTTGCGCAAGCTCGACTCGTAGCTATACGTCCCCAAAAACGTGTCTCATCGCGATAAAAGATTCTGTACAAGCACAATGTGCACATAACATATATATATCGCTAGTTGGGCTCATTTGTACTCATGTGAACTGTGTGAAAATATCCAAGACATATGCCAATTACCTCGGGCCTCAGATTGAGGCGAGAAGGGGGCGAATTCAATATTTTCGGACAGACTAATGTAGTGGTATGTGGCTATTTCTGGACCACCTCCATCATGTTGGTCCAGAAATTTTCGTGGTCCAGAAAATTGAGTTATTTTTGGAAAAAACTCAATTCTTTTTGTTAAAAAATTGATTTTCTTGGAAAATGTTGGGTTTTTTCCAAAAATAGTTCAATTTTTTCCCGAAAATCCTGGGTTTTTCCCGAAAAATGTTTAAAATTTGAACAATTCTGGAGTACTTCGAGTGAATTTGACGAAAAATTGCTAAAAAAAATTCCGGGTTTTAGGATCCCCCTTTTTTGATAAATTTAACACTGATTTTCTCATTGGGTGAATTTTTGTCAAATTTCTTATGACTAGAATTGCATAGACCATGAGTGGTCCAGATTTAGCACTGAGATTTTCCATTGGGAAAATTTCGAAAAAACAGTGTCGTTTTTTTTGTGTTTAAATTCGGGCTAGACAAATGCGCGATCGAACGTCGATTCTCACAGTAAAAGACAGCGGTTCGATCGTGCGAATTCGAAAATTGGCCCAGTAAATACTCGATCCAGGACGCGGATTTCCACGGTAAAAGACGACAGTTCGATCGAGGTGAATTTCGTAGATTGGTAAAGTAAACTCAATCGTTCGAGATCGAGCGTGCGCGAGTCCAATTGAAAACAAACATCAACAAACAAACAAAATGTATGTAATATATAATTATTACGAGTTGCGAGACGAGTGATAAATTAACTGTTTGAGGTCGCGCGTCCGAGTCTAAAAATTAGCTTGATGGCGATCTGGGATGGATCTTCATTGAAGGTCAAGATGAATAATGACCGATCGGAGGCAAAATTATTTCCGCATATTTTTTTGTAAAATTTAAAAAAAATCAAAATCGACTTAGCATTTAAATGTTTTTACATGTACCTCAACATACATAGTTTAAAAGGTATGCGAATCTAATACGTATCGAGAAAATTTCATTTTATAAAAAGTTTAGGTGCTTTTTGTAAAAAAAATGATTTTATTTGTTTTTGTGAATTTATACGTCCTCGAGATGTAACAGGGAAAAATGTTAGGGAATCGATGCGAGGGATCGAAAACAATTAAAAGATTTGTTAAGTTGTTCAGAAAGACACTCTCGAGTGAATCAGAAAAATTGAATGCAACATGTCAGTCCTCACCGTGGGGGTAGGGTCACGACTCGGAGCGTAAAACATCAAAAGTTTCAAGAAGGTAGTCATGTGACCTATCAAATTAAAGGTATCGACGAGTAGATTACGAAAATTATATTTTCAATCCTCGCCGTGTCGGTGGGGTCACAACTAGAACCGAAAAAACATAAAAAGTTTCAAGAAGGTAGTCGTGTGACTAATCAAATTGAAGGTATCGACGAGTAGATTACGAAAATTATATTTTCAATCCTCGCTGTGAGGATGGGGTCACAGCCAGAGCCGAAAAAACGTCTTCCTTTTTATAAAGCCATTTTTGTGTGTAAAAATATTTCCTTTCATTCTGTTCTTCGAATGCTATTCCAAGATGAATTCTTATTTTCTAACCCTCAAAGGCCCTCTTGGAGGAGGCGTTATTGAGATTTAACGGCACTTCATGCCATGCGAGACTCAAAGTTTATTTTTATATGAATGATATCTTGGTGTTGTGGTCACGATTAGGCATTGTGAAAAATATGTGACCTTAAACATCAATAAATAGCATATTTTTTGACACAACCTCTGTACATATCTGCCATAAAAAAATTTGTAAAAAAATCTCATTTCAAGACCCTTTTTCTGCTATCGATGGATGATGGAACAAATCAGTTTAGATTCGCGTTTTGTGATCAGAAAATTCAAAATATTTTTTTCAAATTTTAGCATATTTCTTTTTTTTAAACGTCTCCTACAATCAGTAGACAGTAATAATACTTGTACACAACTGCAAAACATGAATAAGGCCCTTGATTACCCCACCGAGCTAACAGACACCCTTGATGTCACATAAATAACACAGGTGTTCGAGATGTGCAAAGATCATGAAAAATAGTGTATTAGACGTTTATTTTAGAAATTATGTATTTTCCCCTAATTATGTATATAAGAGAGAAAAGGTACGCAACTCTCCGGCTTGGAAGATTTCGACCTGCCTTCTTCAAACTCGCAGAAAAACCAAATGCGTGAATTTGTGGTCAAGATATTTATGTCATCCGACAACCAAGACGTTAAGCTTTACTTTGGTATACCACTTTCCCAATAAAATTCTCTTTTAATGCTAAAACGGGTGAAATATATCTCTCCGAGACGACTCCCTTTTTTCTTGGTAGGACACGGCTGTTGACAGCGAGTAGACTTCCCATTGGTTGCTATATTTGTGACAGAAAAATACGGGGAATCCTTCATTTTATGTTTAATTATCGACCATTCGGATGACGAGTTCAGATTTATCTACCAATGGGATGGCGAGGTAAAATTCAATGCGGTATAGTATGGCGACAGGAAGGAATTTACGATTTGTATTGAAGGCAATTTGCAATACAAATTTTCAGTTTTATAATATTCCAGAGGTCCTGAAACTCCAATACCGTATTGTATGATTAGTGTGGTGCAGTTTAGATAGAGTGACAATCATAGTTAGAAGATGGGTCATTTCGTTCGATATATTTGATCAATTGTTTTAATCAACCCCAGTTAACTTTTCTGTCAACAGCCATGTCCGACCTAGAAAAAAAAGTGACTCGTTCCCGAGATATATTTGACCTGTTTTAGCGTTAAAAAATATTTAATTGGACAAGTGGTATTTCAACATAAAGCCTAATGTCTTAGCTGTAGGATGACATCAATATCTCGACTACAAATTCACGAGTTTGGTTTTTCTGTGAGTTTGAATAAGACAGGTCAAAATCTTCCAAGCTAGGGAGTTGCGTACCTTTTCTCTCTTATATACATAATCATGAAAAAATGCATAATTTCTAAAAAAAAACGTCTAATATACTATTTTTCATGATCTTTACACATGTCAAACACCTGTGATAAATATCGCAGTAAACAGTGTAATGCTTCACTACCGGGTGGATAAAAAAGAGCTTTTCTTTTGATGTCCCATTGTATTACCTCAATGCACAAAAACAGAAAAATGCATGCTTTTTTGCAAGTTCATTCAGTCATACGCTGACACATGGCAAACACCGTAAAAAGATAGGAGAATCATTCAGTATTGTTGTTTTTGTTGTTGCTGTATTTATATAACGCCACCTATCTTAAAATATTTCAACTCACGTTGTAAAACAAACAACTTTCCACGCGCGTTTAGACTGTTAAAATCTTTTCTAACACATGACAAATGGTTTTACTTCAATGACATTTCTGATATTAAGTGAAATTGTTTCTGAATTAATGTAATCAAGGTGTAGACTTGTCCAGTTTTGTGATGTCTTCTGATGGTCATTTTTTTCTAAAAATATTTGTCTGGATTGATAAAGCTTGCTTTTCGGAAATAGTGAAATATGCCATTCTCAAAATGTAGAAACCTGCCGGGTCAGAAGATCACCTTATAATTTAATGACAAATCTATACTAGAGTACACATGTACGTTTGAGTTATTGAATGAAAAGATTCATTCACAGCACGACTTGTTAAAAAGGTAAGTGTATCTCTAATTAAACATAGAAATTATATATTGATAATGTTGAAACATACTTCCGCGTTGAACATTTATTTATTTATTGGTGTTTAAGGTCACATATTTTTTACACAATGGCTAATCATGATCACAACATGAGTATCAACTTAAGACCAGTAAAACAGGGCCTGTTTTCCGCAGTGGACAGGCACTGCTTCACTTCCCGTGATTCCCACAGGGATCACGTTGAATCTGATGCATTGTTCAAGTTGTTTTTTTTTTAATTTAACATGTCACATAACTACCTTCTTGATACTTTCGAATTTAAGATGACCTCAACCCCACCACTGGAGGGAGGAAAAAAATATGATTTTCGTAATCATCTTGAATAATCCTTCAAAATGATCCATCACATGTCTGGCTTTATAAAAAAGAAGACGTTTTCAGCTCTAGTCGTGACCCTACCCCACGGCGAGGATTGAAAATATAATTTTCGTAATCTACTCGTCGATACCTTTAATTCGATAGGTCACACGACTACCTTCTTGAAACTTTTGATTTTCTGATGGTCGTGATCCCCACTCCCGAGTAAAATGGAAAAAATATAATTTTCGTAATCTCCTTGAATAATCCTTCAAAATGATACATCACATGCCTGGCTTTATAACAAGGAAGACGTTTTTCGGCTCTGGTCGTGACCCCTATAAAAAGGAAGATGTTTCAGCTCTAGTCGTGACCCCACCCCACGGCGAGGATTGAAAATATTATTTTCGTAATCTACTCATCGATACCTTTAATTTGATAGGTCACACGACTACCTTCTTGAAACTTTTGATTTTCTGTTGGTCGTGATCCTTCACCCCCAAGTAAAACGGAAAAATATCATTTTCGTAATCTCCTCAACGAGTCCTTCACAATGATACATGACATGCCTGGCTTTTTAAAAAGAAAGACGTTTTTCGGCTCCGGCTGTGACCCCCACCCCCACGGCGAGGATTGAAAATATAATTTTCGTAATCTACTCGTCGATACCTTCAATTTGATAAGTCACACGACTACCTTCTTGAAAATTTTGATGTTTTTTTCGGTTCTAGTCGTGACCCCACCCCCACGGCGAGGATTGAAAATATAATTTTCGTAATCTACTCGTCGATATCTTTAATAGGATAGGTCACACGACTACCTTCTTGAAACTTTTGATGCTTTTCGGTTTTAGTCGTGACCCTACCCCCACGGTGAGGATTGACATGTTGCACTCAATTTTTCTGATTCACTCGAGAGTGTCTTTTTGAACAACTTAACAAATCTTTTAATTGTTTTGCGATCCTTCCCATCGATTCCCAAACCTTTTTCCCCGTTACATCTCGAGGACGTGTAAATTCACAAAAACCAAAAAATCCTCTTTTTTTTACAAAAAGCACCTAAACTTTTTACAAAATGAAATTTTCTCGATACGTATCAGATTCGCATACCTTTTAAACTATATATGTTGAGGAACATGTAAAAAACAGTAAATGCTAAGTCGATTTTGATTTTTTTAAATTTTACAAAAAATATGCGGAAATAATTTTGCCTCCTATCGAGCATTATTCATCTTTTAACTTATAATATATATATTTTCAATCATAATCCATCCCAGATCGCCATCAAGCTAATTTTTAGACTCGGAAGCGCGATCTCAAACAGTCAATTTATCACTCGTCTCGCAACTTGTAAAAATAATATATTACATACATTTTGTTTGTTTGTTGTTGTTTGTTTTCAATCGGACTCGCGCGCGCTCGATCTCGAACGATCGAGTTTACTGGAACAGTCTACGAAATTCACCTCGATCGAACCGTCGTCTTTTACCGTGGAAATCCGTGTTCTGGATCGAGTTTTTACTGGGCCAATTTTCGAATTCGTCACGATCGAACCGCTGTGTTTTACTGTGAGAATCGACGTTCGATCGCGTATTTGTCTAGCCCGAATTTAAAAAACGACACTGTTTTTCGAAATTTTCCCAATGGAAAATCTCAGTGCTAAATCTGGACCACTCATGGTCAATGCAATTCTGGTCATAAGAAATTTGACAAAAATTCACCCAATGGGAAAATCAGTATTAAATTTATCAAAAAAGGGGGACCCTAAAACCCGGAATTTTTTAGCAATTTTTCATCAAATTCGCTCGAAGTACTCCAGAAATGTTAAAATTCTAAACATTTTCCAGGGTTTTCGGGGAAAAATTGAATTATTTCTGGAAAAACCCAACATTATCCAAGAAAATCATTTTTTTTAACAGACAAATTTGAGTTTTTTCCAAAAATAACTCAATTTTCTAGACCACTAAAATTTCTGGACTAACATGATGGAGGTGGTCCAGAAACAGCCACATACCACTACTGACCAATAAATATTTTTGACAGATTTTACGACTTCTATCGTCTTGGTTTAAAAGAAACAGGTTACTTATCGAAAATTCAGTCTGTAAAAACAGATTTTGGGACAAATTATCATTGATTTTCTTTCCATTTAAGAGTTGGGTGATTATGTCAATATTTTAATTCTATCTGGCAAGTACTTTTCTTTATAACTTCCTCAGCTGATAGCGAATACGCTGTCCAATGTTTCGATACCAAATATTCTGTAGATATAAGTACTTATGTGATGAGAAAGTAAGCAAACATGTTGGTGACCGTTCGAAAACACGGCAAATTGTTTCTGTAAAATATAGAAAAATAGGTCATTTTTCGAATATTTCTGTTCTTTGTTCCTTTTGAATGGAAGTTTCCGATTATCCCCATGGACAGTACACAGGAAACCTATAATAAAGTAATGTGCCAGAAAGAATTGTAAATAATTTGTTCATCAGAGTTTAGGAAAATAGTACGAGGGTGTAGTTGTGCATATGGGCGCACCACAAAAACATTGACCATGCAGGTAGAAAAACACCATTCATTTTCTGATTCTGCAAAAAACGAGCTTTCAGATGGTACAAATCGAATTTTTATAAAGTGGGGTGTGTGAGTGTGTGAGTGTAGCGTGCAACGAAACTGATTTTAAGCCAAAGATTATGTCTTTGAGAAACCCATCCATATAATAATTCCTTCCTACTTCCTCCCCACTTCAATGGATCCCTACATCCATTTTCGCGTAACATTCGTTTCTTTGGATTTTAATCTGAGGAATTTTTAACAGTGTTTTCTTTGTGCGATTCAGACGGATTCTACAGAAAGGCAATGTACGCAATTTCACTGCTTCGTGTTGAATAGAAAGGGTAGCAAAATATAACGAAGAAAACGAAAGAAGCTCCCTTCACTGGACTCGGTAAATGTATGAAGAGAGTAGAGACCTCCTGAGAATTCTTTTCCTCACATATAGAAAAAAAACTGGACAGCCCTTTTTAGGGCTACAAAATTCTTAACCCTTTATCCAACGTAACGTCCAAAAAGGGCCAGCGTTATTCACAAAAATTGCCACTCAATTTTCCCAATTTTTTTTCTTGCCTCAAATACATAACTTATGACCCCTCATTGGAACGACTCGTTTAGCTAGTTCCAAGGCGGGGATCATAAGCTACATTTTGACGCAAAATGAAAAATAGTAATTTTGTAATTCTGTTTGCAAGTGTCGCCTGCTTCTCGTGTTAGGTGAATGGTTAAAAAGGATAACATTGTCATGCTTTATGCGTAACCAAAAGCCTAGGAGAGAGTGGCATACTTCCATTCGCCCCTTCACATATTCATGGCTGTTCGCACAAGCATACATGAACGTTTTGAATGGGGAAACAGTTGGTGTTATTTATCAGTGATAATTCTTCAATGCGCAGTTTATAGGGTTGTTGATAAGTTATAGTAAACTCCATTTTACTGGTACCAAACAATTGCAGTTCGCTCTTAGCCCATACCCTCCCCTCACAGGGCCAGACCAGTATCTTACGTGTATTACACTGTATACCATGTTTACCTATTCTACAATATATGAAAAGCCTATGACATAAATTTTAGCTTTACACACCAACCGTGGTGAACACGCCAGGAATGGGATTTCAATAGTTAAAATTTACACCTACAGCGGACTACATCCAAGTTGACCTCTGGTGAATTCGACCTGAATGCGAACTTGTCTAAATTTATCGCATGTCGCCTCACGAAGAGTGAAATGAAATTGACAATTATTTATTACAGTTTTTAAATGGATTTACCCCATAAGACACCAAAACTTAACAAACATGCATTGTCTCGTGTTAATAAAGCATCAATAACTCGAAATGGTATGTTATTACGCTATTAAAATGAGAAAGGTCCCGTTTCATTTTCCATTTCGTTTCGGAGATAAAATTGAGAGCGGAAGTACCGGCCACCGGTGCTCGTGTAAACAAAAACAGATTGGCATAGATGTACGTCAGGTGCTCAGTAAAATCGAGAAAACGTAATAGTGACTCTTAATAATCTGACAATCATGGTATAAATAAAATATACCTAAATTAGCTTGGTGTACCAAATGTTCACCACCGTGGTGAAGTGGTGTTAGCCGCGCACCAAAGGCTCGAGGTTAACACCATTTAACCACTCGTGGTGAACATTTGGTACACCAAGCTACTGTGGGTATATTCTATATTTGTGAAATAGCTGTGCAAATTATTCAGCAACAATGTATTTTTAGAAAGCGACTTGTGAAATGAAGAGATGGACATTAGGGCAATTTTGAGCGTTATTTGACACCTGGAATTATGAGATGGACATCGGTGGTATCTTGAGCGTCATTTGACCTTATGGGAATTTCTATGGTAAATTTCTGTTACCGTGATTGTAGAGAGAGGGCACTCAGAACTGTGTGCCATTTTGTATCGTTTCAGACAGCCTCAATAAACTCAATATCAGATAGGAGTGGACAGTACATGTTTGGAAGACCGGGATGTACAGTTTTCTTTACCAATTCGTTAGCAATCTCTGGTCTGATTAGGACTGTTTTGTTTTTAAATTGGGAAATCTGAAGTGTTCCATTGGCAGTTGCATTGTACGAATTAATGTTCGTTCGACATCAAGGAGTTTAAAGGGGGCCGTTATAACTCCCACCCCCCCCACCCCCCCCCCCCCCACCCCAAATAATTTTTCAAATCGGGGCATTTTCGTCAAAATTGCCGTCTAAGATATCACTTCTCTCTTGCTAGCACCTATGAGTAGTATAGCATGTACCCGATCGTCCCTTATTACGCGGAGCTTTGTCGGTGCAACTGGTGTTAACTTTCCATAGGAATCGGAGCTTTGTCGGTGAAACTTTCGGCCCCATTCTTCTAGTTCCGGCAAATGGTGTACGTACTACATATATAGTATGCTACGGTATGTATAGTGATATATGTACACATGGGGCTATAGGTATAAAGTATGGGAATGTGGTGGAAATTTGATGGGGAAATTGGGTTTTCTTGAAAGTTTTCCCCGCGAAACTGTTAACGTTGCTATTGACGTCGTGACGTCATGATGCACACGCGACGTCATAGAGACGCTGACCACTGTTGTTGTCCACTATACAATCCGACATAACGTTGTTCGGGTCGGGGGTGTCGGGTTTCTCGTAAAGGAGTGGGTGATATGGTAGTCGTGGTATATATCAATGTTGGTATACTGTTAGACCTTGAGCCTTCATATTATCCCATGTCTGCTATAGCTCGGTTAAGCAGTATTGTGGGGATGGGGGGGGGGGGTCATGCATGGTCGAACAGGGCGGTATTGCGAGATAGTCCTTTGTGGTGTGGATTGGCAGTATAGGATGAATGGTCTGTTGGTCTATTACCCACTTAGTTCTATTAACCTACCGAATCCTTTGTATTATCTTATGGCTGGTATGGGTAGTTCGTAATGCTAGGTCAGGCAGTATTATAATCGTTTGTTTAGAACGGGGGCATAGGATGCACGGTATATACCCCTGTAGGTCCCCTGTTAGTCCTCGGTATTATTAACCAACCGATTGCTTTGTATTATTCTATGACTGGTATAGGTAGTGACGTCGCGTGCGCATCATGGCGTCACGACCGCAATAGCAACGTTAACCGTTTCGCGGGGAAAACTTTCAAGAAAACCCAACTTCCTCACCAATTTTCCACCACATACCCATACTCTATACCTATAGCCCCATGTATACATATATCACTACACATGCCATAGCATACTATATATGCAGTACGTACACCATTTCCGGAACTAGATGAATGGTGCCGAAATTTTGCACCGGCAAAAGTTGCACCGGCAAAGCTTCGGGTCCTTTGGAAATGTAACACTAGTTGCACCGGCAAAGCTCTGGGTAATAAGGGACGATCGGGTACATGCTATACTACTCCCATGTACTTTCTTAACCCTTTATCTAACACGAAAAGCAGACTACACTTGCCAACAAAATTCTTGAATAACTATTTTTTCAGTTTTTGCGCCAAAAACATAGCTTATGACCCCTCATTTGAACGAGCTCAACGAGAAAGCTATGGTTTTCAGACAAACAAATTTTTAAAAAGAAAATTGAATGGTACTTTGATTAAAGGGTTAAAGACTAAATTTAATACTTGGACTTATGTCACACATATTGTTGGTCATACAAATGGAGATCTATAGTACCCTGTTCAAGATGTTGGCGGCCCAGCATAACCAACTGAGAGTACCAGTACAGTAGCAGTGCCGTACCTATTCAGTGGTCAATTTTCAAGAGTTTTTTTTAATCATAACCTCGACCTTTTAATATTCAAATTGCATAATCGAAACATTCCTTCAACGAAATAATTGAAATATTTGTCAGTCGAGACTTGTGCCACTATCATCGTGACAAAACAGCTTTACACCTCCCCACCCCAATCCGTCATCGTCGCGACGCTCACCGGAGAAACTCAATGGCAATTTGCTATAAACTAACAGCTTTTGAATCCTATAATGAAGGGCTGACAACGGCAGGCTGTTCTAAAACCTTTAGACAGACAGCATATTGTCTGCAGGGTCCACCATAGTGGATTTGACGGCTCAACTGGTGTGTCCCTGATAGTCGTTTTTCGGTGAGTCAACATCTGTGCTACTGTTTTTACCAAGCCCTAGTTGCGATGAGTGCTAGCAAAGACTGAACCTTTACTCGGTTCGATTTATTGCATCTGACCCGAAGTGACATTTGAGCTTATAATTTACAAACATTTAAATCAAACTTTCAGCGAGTCATGACATCTTAGATGACCAGTTGTGATTTCATTTGGTTTATTTCGGTTCAAAATATCTTATTCAGACACTGAAAGTAAAGTCTTGTGCCAAATGATATCTGTCCGCTTGTTAACGGCTGATCTTGTGTGACATTTCTGTTTTATCTAACAATCATATAGATTTGGGCCTGAAAACCACGAGAAACGGCACGTATCACACAATGTGTTCCGATTACGTATCATATAGACGACTCATTCTGATTCCGTATCATATAGACGACTCGTTTCCGGGAACGCAATGGGCTATCAAAACAGGCGCATGAATACATTCTAAGTGTGTTTCAGTGATCGACTCAGCTAATCCTTACAACACAAAACAAAACAAAATTCCTTACAATTAGCGACATAACTATTAATAGCCAATGCCCCCCCCCCCCCCCCCCCCCCAATAAATAGAAACTGTACAAATAAATATTACACACTTTTAAGTTCAAACGTAGCATCATAGGAAGTGACATTAAGAGTGAATAATTTTACAACGTAACTTTGAAAATTTACGGTGACCGCGTTACTCATTGTTTGTTAAAGTGCACAACAATATTGTTCCATAGAATATGGGGGGGGGGGGTAAACTTTTTCTCGCCCAACATTATGTCCCAAAACTGTATTAATAATTTAAGATTTAATCTGTTTATCTGACAGAATAGTGAGATAAATGAATTATCTTGATAATGTGCATGTCCTGTGATTTGCATCAGATTCGAGGTGGTGTCCAGAATGGGATCACAACTCGCCGGCAAAGCCGGCTAGTTGTGATCCCATTCTGGACACCACCTCGAATCTGATACAAATCACAGGACCTGCACATTATCATGATAATCTGTATTTATCACATAATCACAACCAAATAGCTCATTACAGAAAATATTGTTCACGACACGTCCAATAAATGACGTCAGAAGTCAACATCGTTGAGTGAGTTGGTTTTGATGTAGAATTGATTAATCTCTTATATTCAACTGATACAAATAGAAGACGACAACTGAAGAAGAAAAAAAAATCCTGAACAACTAAAAAAAATTATTTTCACCACGGAAACATAGCTTCGGAACATAGCTCGGAAACATAAGCTATGTTTTCAAGGCAAAAGTTGAGAAAAATAATTAAATTTGTTTGGCGATTTTTGTGAATTTTGTGATCAGTTTTGTCGTTAAGTGATTTGAAGCGTTGCCGACACGATGCGACCATGGCTGTCAAAAGTGTCGTTACATCCCAATAAAAGCGTTAAAACGATAAATTACACATTATATGGAAAGAATATCACATTCGTCATATGACATGGAACTTCCGAACAACGTTCAGTAAAATCAATCTGAGCCTCGGTACACCTCGGCTCAGATCTATTTTATTGAACTCGGTACAGAAATTTCATTTGAAGTCGCGACTCATTAGATATCGTCTTGCCAGAGCTTCTGATATCAGCAATGCTACAGTTACACGCTAAAAGCATCACAGTTGAAGACTGTAATATTGTCAACATTATAAGTTATTGTGATGAATTGATGGTAACGTGGTCTGAGGTTTAAGGCTCGGTGCTTATGTTCAGGTGTGCTCCAGTCTATGGGCAGTTCAAAAGAGCAAGGGGAATAAAGAAATTGAAAATCTTGGCATTGAAGCTCCGATTCTGTAAACTGTCGACGTGTTTGCTGGACGTAGTATAACACATACAACCGCTGTATGGTGTGAGTAAAAAGACGGACTGGCTCTTGTGAGGGGTTAATTTAAATAATTTTTAAGGAAGATGGTTAAGACAAAATAATATTGCTCCACGGGTAACGCGGGTGTATGTTTTGCTCAGCCCATGGCAATTAAAATGTACTTCACTGACCAGCATGCTCCGGGCAGTGTCATGCTGTTTATCATTCCGGGAAATAATATTTGGGGAACGGGCTGGAAATACAACCGAGGTGTATCTGTTGAAAACATCGACACCTTTGTTGTATTGCTCGACCGACTTATCACCCCTTACTTGAGTGTGGTGAAAGGCACGGCAAACAACCACGTTCGTCACGCCGTAATCGGCAAGAAGAATGCCCGAAAGTTCGTCTAACTCAGAGTCAGCTGTTTCCGGCTTTTAAAAATTGCATGAACTTTAGTTTAGTTCATGCAAAGGTTAAGCGAATCATGCCTTGCATAACTGATTTTTCGTCGTTCATGCAAAATTCAAAACAGAAACATTTCATATCACCATTTTTTGCGAATGGATTAATCCAACCTGTGAATGGTTAAGCAAATTATTTTTGTAAAACATTTTTGGGGTTAAGCAAAAGTAAAATTATTGAATGCATGTGTTTTGTGTTTGATGGCTATGAGAGTCTGTCTTAAGTTTTTCGAGCGCAAGCATTGAATCGGAAACTGAATGAGAGACGTGTCACTTTTGTCCATTCTCATTTGTCCCACGATCATATAAATATCACTCTTTGACAGATGATTGCACTTCGATTGATAATATTGCGCATTCGTGTCAACTGTTTGATGAATCATCATATTTACATTTTGCCGTTTCCAGTATAAAGTGGTATAAAGTGGTTAAGATGCCAAGACTATCGACAAATCTTGATGTTTCATCTGTTTATCGAAACCCTCGATAATATTTCAAGATGACAGCAAAACGTGCAATACTATAGATGGATCCAGAGTACTGTTCACACACTCAGCGAACTTGAAACTTGAGTTGTGGCAGCGACCGGTGCCCAGCATGTGTCCGTCTTTAATATCCACCGCAGATGTCGACACTTCATGCTTGGCGGTCCGGTAGATTGGTCCCACGAGAACATTTTCGATTTTGGTTTCAAGACGACGTCTCTGGTGGCAATATGGTGATTTTATTGCCATCATCCTTTTTTAAAGAAAACATTATTAGTTATTGTGATGAATTGACGGTAACATGGTCTGAGGTTTGCGGCTCGGAGCTTATGTTCAATAAGACACTACCCATAGCCCAAAACCTACATTGTGAAATACGAGAGGCTTGTTTACTAAACTTGTGATCGTTAAAAGTTGCCTTCTGGAAGGCAACTTTTGACGGTCACAGGTTTAGTAAATAAACCTCTCGCGTACCCACGACGACACTAGATAAATAATCAATAAACCAAATAAACTCATTCCATCTTAGTTCAAATCGTAAATCGGTTTGTAATTTGAACAACACTTTATCCGCAACACCGTCTACTACACATGTGAAAAATCCAGAAAAATGAAGCAGCTTCTTTGATGAAGCAATTACGAAACGGTCCACGTCATTTCAAATATTTCGCGTGGTGATGTCAAACGGTAACATTTGCTACTGGAGCCGTAAACATAAAGAAACTGCTCCAAATCTTATACAATCAGAGGGCGAGGATTTTACTCTTATTGGAACATACACAATTTCACAACTCCTTCTCCACAAACCTGAAGTTAATTTTCAGGACCCGGGATAACCACATGAAGGGCCAAGTTCGGCCAGGTATCTAGTATATCAAGAATTTTAAAAAAGTAGCGAGACAACCAGGCATGTTCAAATATGTTCATACGGCTGTCACAAGTTGTTGCTTGTGACATTAGAATTTCGGACATTGTTTATGATTTTGACTATTTGGTCACCTTTATGGATTGAGTGGCCCATTTTGTGACCTCTAAAAGCGCCCAAGTTACGAAGGTGTTAGTGAGTTTAACGTTAAGTCGACTTTCGATAAAATTGTCCCCCTTGAAATTATTAGTTGTGAGTGTAAAGTCCAATCAAAAGTTAACAATCGTTGAGGAAACACCTTTGACATCGGAGCTTTCAAAAAGTAACAAAAGAAAACCTGACGTTTTATGGCAAGCCAGTTAGAAACAGCCAGTTCACAGATAATCGGCCATTAAGAATATTATTAGTTATCCTTGTATTTTCCTGGGTATATGGGAATTTGCACCGGTTTGGGAACTCATACACCACGAGGCGAAGCCGAAGGGTGTATGAGTTCCCAGACCGGTGTAAACACCCATACACCCTGGAAAACACAAGGATAACAGATTTATTTCCAAGAATTTTAGTGTACTTAATACATTAACCAACATTGTTGGCAAAATCTGACAGAAAATTTGTACTTTGTAAGTTTCTTAACAAAACCAGACAAATATGGATGTCATCGGAACTGGCTCAATGAGCCAGTTCCAATGACATCCATTCCTGTAATATTTTATTGCACATAAATATTAAATTTCCTGTATTTTTATTTTTGTTCCAACATAACTGAGCAGATGGTATGAATTAATAATTAAAAATGGGTACTTTTTGAGCCATGTAGCCTGCTATTGTGTATTCGTGTTTTACACCGTGGTTGGCCAGGGTGTAAAAAGCTACTGTGGGTTGCATGTTACACCGTACCTCTCAGCCAATCAAAATGCAGTATTTTGTTTCATTTCGAAATAATTATCAGCATTACACCAACCAACTCTAAGTTTCCACTTTGCCTCTTTGTTTAACGAATGTGTTTTTACAGTAATTTGCAAGTTTTCATTCTTGCCCGGAACAAAATTAGCAAATCTCACCTCCTAGACTTGTTTATTAATGAAAAGGTCTCTGCCTGTATTATATACCACGATGGGAGCGCGGTGGCTCTGTAGTTAAGGCTTTGAACTTCAAACCGAGAGGTCCACGGTTCGATTCCCAGTAAGGGTAGCTGCGTTGTGTCCATGGGCAAGGCACTTAATCCCGATTGTCCACGTGGGGGTACGGTTGCGCCGTGTACTAAGACGTACTGCACGTTGATGGTGCACCTGTCTTCAACCAGTGCTAACCCTATTTGTGTGGTGTAGGTACATTGGAGAGTCTGACAGTTGCTCACCGTTGCTCGGTGGTTCTTTCAGGGTACGCCGGCTGCCTCGACCCCTAAAACTGTCCGACACGGAGTAACCCTGGTTGTCAAAAATGTCGTTAAACTCCAATAAATAAATACACTGTTGATAGGATGAACAGAACAAAAGTTACTGAACATTAAAAGATGGTGAAAACGCCGTTTTCTTTTTTCTAAATGGGTTTCGACAGAGAAAAATAGTCAAGTATTCAAACTGATTGGGATAAAATTATGAAAAGCCAGTTTCGGTAGTTTTAAACAACTCTACCTGAAAATGTCTGGGGTTTGTGAAATGATGCGCACGTCGATGGTACAAATTCGCAATCATTTCGAAATTTCAGTTTGTATATGACATTTCCATACCCTTGGTTAAATGTACTTAATGGCAGCTTTAGGAAATTAAGGGGAGCTAACTTTACTGTAAATCTCTTTTAATGACGATAATTGTCTGCCATGCTTATTTAGCCGCGATCCAGAGTTGATGAGCAAAATACAGCGGTATTGAGGAGCTAGTTCTGGTAGAATATAATAAATATGTGTTATGTTCACATAGTACTTATACATAATTTTTTATTGCGACGAGACTCGTTTTAGGGTTAGATGGGTGGTTTGCGAAAACAACTGGTGAATTATATTTTCACAGTACACAAGAATCGGTTTAAATATATGACATCACACCATTCATAATTTTAACACTTTCGCTGCCGAAAGCAACTGTTATACGTATATTATGATTGTTATCTGTACGTTCTAATATGCGCTGATCAAACCTGCCCCAGAGAGCCCTTTCCAACAATTAATTAGATGATAAAGTTTCAAGTATGTCATAATTTTTATTACACTTTCTCGCATAAAGGCGTACATAGAAAGACGCCATATATGGCGATAATGGGCTGGAAGTGAAAGGGTTAAGACGCGTGCAAACCAGAATGTGATTGACGTTACGCTTCAAAATTTTCTCGCTGTAACTTTTAATTTTGCGATTCACTTTCATCTTTTTATTTTTTAATGTTTTGAATGGTGGAATTTTTATGTACTTGATCGTGCAATTCTCCGCAACATGGAATGTATGTCGAGACAAATTAGATGCATCGTCACTGCAGCAGTACAAGTTTTCATCTTTCAACAAGAACACATTTCCCCCCAATGCAAGTAAAAACGTCAAGACAAAATACAAATCGGCGTTGGGGGTAGCAACCTCACGTGCGATGATTCAATTCAGAAGAGAATGTTTTTATCGGAATCAAGTTATTACACATGTTGAGGACCCCGTTTTCATTACAGTAAAGTTAAATGATAGATAAATCACTAGCTCAACGAAATAAATTAGACTAGATCATTTTTAATCATGATGATATTTTTTTTATATAAGCCTACCATGCGTTAAACATGAAAAATAAAACAAAGAAAGACACGACCCCAAAACCAATCTTCAGCGGTTATTGTACTAGAAGGACAATGAATGTAAATTACGTTATGCACAGCGCAAGGACGCTCAAAAATATAGCTTATGATCCCTCATTAACGAGCTTATGATCCCTCATTAACGAGCTCGTTGAGCTCGTTCCAATGAGGGGATATGAGCTATGTTTTTGACACAAAAAGTGAAAAATAGTTATTGTAGGATTTTGTTTGCGTCGTCTACCTTTCGTGTTAGGTAAAGGCTTAACAGTGGGATCAATATCTACTTATACTTATATAAAGTCACATTTTTTGTGGAAACAACTGAAGCCTAAAAACCTTTACCTATATCCACCCTGTGCCATGGTTGTTTGTTTATTGGGGTTTAACAACATTTTCAACAGCCATCGTTTCGTCGTGTCTGACAGTTTTACGGCTAGGGGAAGCCGGAGTACCAAAAGATAACCACTGACTAGCGGCTAGCAACTGTCAGACTCACTTTGCAAAAGCAGAGTCAGCAGCGATTGAAGACAAGTTCACCATCGATGTTCAGTACATCTTAGTAAACCCGACCAGTGCTAATCACAACAATCTCAATTCATTATTATTTCTTCAACTTTTGGCCCCAAAACATAGCTGTTGTCCCCTCATTGGTACCACTTCATCGGCCTTGTTGCAATGGGGGATTATAAGTTATGATTTCGCGGTGAGAAATGTTTTGTATTTTTTAGTTATTTGTGCTTTTTACAAATGCTGTTAATCTTTTCAGACCGTTAACCCTTTACCCAACGTAACGGCCAAAACCGGCCAGCGCTATTCACAAAAATCGCCAATTAATTTTCATTATTTTTTTCATTTTTTGTCTCAAAAACATAGGTTATGACCCCTCATTGGAACGAGCTCGTCGAGCTCGTTCGAATGAGGGGTCACAACGTATGTTTTTTGAGACAAAAAATGAAAAAAATTAGTTATTCAAGAATTTTTTTTGCCAGTGTCGTCTGCTTTTCATGTTAGGTAAAGGGTTAAACATACATTTTTGCATGAAGACAACGTATACAGTCCATTAGCACTCAAGAAAATAACCATCACTCTAATTAGGAAGATATGTAATAATTTAATCCAACAGCCCTATAAGGCTGTAAGATTAAATTCTAACAGATCCTTCGGATAAACGTCTCTCCCTTTTCTATGTTGCCAATTGTTTATGGGTCGATTCCATTTGGGGCGCGTATCCCTGATTTATCTCATCATGAAAATCGACTTTCTTACACGGGAGAGGAAGGTCCAATTAAAAGTCGACTATCAATAAAGTTATCTCCCCTGAAATTATTAGACGGACGAGGAAGGTCCAATTAAAAAGCATGTAATTGTTGAGAAAACACAATAGATATCAGAAGAAAATAAAGAAAAGTTTTCTTTTGTTATTTTTAATAAACGAAAATAACAGACAGCTCTCTGAACTGTCTGCTGTTTTCGTTCATTAAAAATCAGAAAAGGAAACTTGGCATTTTATGGCAAGCTAACAAGAAGCAACGAAGCAAATAATCCACTTGGCTCTTTGTTTTGTTAATGTTTTTTACAGTAATTTGCAAGTTTTTATTCTTCCCAGGAAAAAATTAGCAAATCTTATCTCCAAGACACTTACATTAATGGAAATCATGGTATCTGCTTTATATGTCATGATGTTGATGTAATGAAGAAAACAAAAGTTTCATAACGTCAAATGACGGTAAAAACGCCGTTTTCTTATTTTTAAATAGGTTTCAACACAGAATAATAGTGAAACTTTCAAACTGATTGGGGAAAAAATGTAAAAAGACAGCTTTTGTGTTTTTATACTACTAGGAAAATGCCTGGCGTTTTTGAAATAGTGCGCACTCGATCATACAATTTCGCTAACATTTCGTGATTTCAGTTTATATATGAAATTCCCATACTCTAAGTGTTAAGTATTCTGACACCTGTAAAACATTAAGGGGGGCTTGCTTTCTAGTAAATCTCCCAATGACGAAAATTGACAGCCATGCAGATTTGAAAGGTTTTTTTTAATGATTTATCCTACCAGAGCAGCCATGGATTGCTGAAAATACCACACGTGGAGTGTCCACGCAGCTGGTTACTAATACTCATATAATGAACCTCGGGGATTAACCCTTTGCCCAACGCAGACGATATCAAAATTTATTATTTTAATTACTATTTTTAAAAAATTTTAAAACAAATTTCGACAAATCCATATCATATGACCCCCCGATGAGCTCGTTCCAATGAGGTGTCACATGATATGGTTTTGTTGACATATTTTGAAAAATTTCTTTCTTTCAACTGCTGAATTTGCAAAATACGCGGGCGGATGCGGTCCATTCGTTAGGTAAAGGGTTAACGCGGAGGTCTATTGGCTAAAACCTTGGTTTAAAATCGGGCGGTTTTGATTCTTCAGATTCGGTTCGGTTTCGGGAAAAAACCTCGGTTTCGATTCAGTTTTTCTATGTGTTCCGGCTCCTAAACTTGGAAAAACTGCAACGGTTTGTGCCACACCACTCACCACAGAAAACCCTATCTGTAAATGTCTCCATTGGGTTCAACATAACTTCCTTTTGATAATTCTTGAGGGTTCTACGGAAATCAGTTGCTAAGCCTATTGAGACAAAATCATATAAATTGGGATATCAGGTGAATAAAGTTTATTAAATCGCTGTTGCGTTCTCATTGTCACATTTTCTCCAGCCCTTGGGGTCACTAGGCCATTTTTCCCCCATCAAAGTAGCTTGATCAGTTTATTATGCACAAACAAAGTAAAAACCGTTGGCCGGTATTTTGCTGGGTCTAGTGATTCGGTTTTTTGGTGAGCGCAAAAACCAGAACCGAACCGAAAAACTCCTCTCCGTGTGTGTGTTCGGTCGTCCCCATACGCATTTACTGTACATCAGCGCCTAACCAACTACCCTAGTCTGTTTTTCTACCTAAGGTCATGCGTTCATTCTCCAAGTGTTTTATCCGTATAGACTTGTAATAAGACAATGTTAAATTCACGACAATGTAGACTTGTGTTTTTTCAACACGCCTTCTTTTACCATTTAAATCATGTCATCATCGTGCAATGTTTCAATTTGAAAATCAATTATTCTGACAATGAACATCACAAGATACTATTCGATGGAAATAATGCAACGCATGCAATGTGTTTTATGAAGTTACGGGATAGTGCCAACGCTTGGCTCCCAAAACAGCGCTTATCGTCGGGATCTGGTTTTGAAAAGACCTGTATCTGCACATCGCCCCTTGAGTGCAAAAAGGCGCCATCTACAATTCTTCAACGTTGCTGATGGCGCCTTGTTACACTCAATGGACGATATAGCTTCCCGAAAAACATTCCGTGGAGTACAGGTGTTGTTCGGTAGCTTTTGCAACAAATTTAGCATCACAGAAACTGCCTCATTTCAACAGAGAAACGCATGGTCAAGCATTTGCTGATATTCGGATGCTTTCCTTTCCTGTCTAGAATTCACGATGTTGGGTGCCAATGGTGCCAATTGAACTAACCAAATTCGTTTAGCGCCAAAAATACAGCATTTGGCAACAAAATTTGACCAAAAAATTTTCTTTCGGAAGGTCTCAAAGGCTTTGTGGTTTATTATTTCAGTGCGTCGTTATGGATAAAATCGCCGTCTGACGACGTCTGTCAAGTAATCTATAGATGATAATCCCGGGAGATGATAAATTTATTCATTATTTATTTATTTATTGGTATTTAAGGCCACATACTTATGTACGATGGCTAATCGCGACAGTTTTATGGGTGGAGGAAGCCGGAGTGCCCGGAGAGAACCACCGAGCATCGACGAGCAACTGTCAGCTTCTCAACATTCTAACTCTGTTCAAGCTCCGCTTAGCAGGGTTACAGCGGTCGAAGACATGTGCACCATCGACGTGCAGTACGCCTTAGTACACGGCGTCATCGTACCCCCATGTAGGCAACCGGGATAAAGTGCCTTGCCCAAGGACACAACGTGGGTCGTCCCGGACGGGGATCGAACTCGGGACCTCTAGCATAGAAGTCCAACAGCCTACCACTGAGCCACCACGCTCCCAGGTGATAAATTATTTGCTATTAGTTTATTTGGTGAGTAAATAGAAATCTTAAAATTATTTTGTAAACGTTAATAATAGCCTTTTACTAATTTATTATCTACTTTTGTTTTATCACTTAAGGATTTTTTCGCAACCAAAATACTAAAAAGAGCCAGGTCACACTAATTAAAATATTGTCTTTTGAGTGCAACAAGGCGCCATCTGCAATGCTTTAGCATTGCAGATGGCGCCTTGTTGCACTCAAAGGACGATACGTGGGTAATTTGTTCTCATTTACAATCCGATTGCTTTTGACACCAAAATCATTCATTTGGGACCAAAAAATTAACTTGGCCCCGAACAAAAGTTCCACTTGGCACCAAAAGTTTTCGGGCCAGTGTGATGAGTGTCCCTGACCGATTTTATTGTGTACAGTCATATCCAGTGTGCTTAATATTTTCAAAAAACATATTCAGTTTGTGTTAATTGATGTTGAACCCTACTGCAAACATTTCACAATCTCCCGGCTGGGATCATTTTGTCCCGATGACTCTTTTTGTTTTTATGTCGAACAGTCAAGTCGTTTGTTGCACAATTTAGGCCATTATAACGTGGCATGAAACCAACCATATTATTTCATATCAATATGAAGTCGACATTTAGGCTTGAAATCTAAGCAAGATTGGACTGCAGTCCAGTCGGGGCGGATCTAAAATGAAAGTTGGAGGTGGGGGCAGTAATTTGTTTTTTCCACTTTAGCTAATGACACTTCATGAGAATATTCCAAGGAGCGTGGTCTTAAGGAATGTTTTAGAGTTAACAAAATAAATTAAATTACCTTTAGTTATTTCAGGGGCAGTTGTTGTCAGCTATTGGTGTTAAGTAATAAGTTACATAATACTGATTGAATGTTGATTAAGAAAGATCAATGAGTATTTTTTTAATTCTTTGCTCGTGAAAGTCATTCGCTACAACAAAAATGGGCCTGGGGCGGAATTTGTGATCTGAAACAACTTATTGAGGAAAAAAGCAATTATTTATTTACACTACCTTCATTTCAAAGGCCATATATCGCCCTGTAAGTGCAACAAGGTCTCATCTGAATGCTAAAGCACTGCAGATGGCGCCTTGTTGCACTCAAGGGACGATAAGTATTATGACAACGAACCATTGACTTGTAGCCTCCAGTCACCATTTTATTGCTCATATCTAGAACTATTTTCGGAAATAATGGTATTGATATTGATATAAATTTTATTCATCAGTATTCAAAAACATTACACAGTTTACATTAAATGCACATATTTACAACATATATGCACAGCACGTCAGAGTGTGTGAATGCGTTCATCGATAGGGCACGAGTGCCAGAACGAAAGGCGCAGCCTCGAGTTCTATCCTTCCGCGCTGTCAGGAATGCCATATTGACGAACGCATTCACACATCGTGACGTTTTGTGTTTACTAAACACCTCTGTGACATGGAATCCATTAAGTTGAAAATTCAGACATCAAAGTCCGAAAATTTCAAACTTTAAATAGAGAGTAATCGCTTGATTGGACTGGTTACGTGAAATAATTCATGAGAGGTGAGGGACGTTGTACAAACACTGGTGCGCGAATGCGCACGAGTGTTTTACAATATAGTCCCTCGCCTCGAATGAATTATTTCACGTAACCAGTCCAGTCAAGCGATTACTGTGTTTATTACTTTTCATTATTTAACCCTTTACCTAACGTAACGCCCAGCGCTATTCTCCAAAATCACCAATTAATTTTCATTATTTTTTTTATTTTTTGTCTCTAAAACATAGGTTATGATCTCTCATTGGAACGAGCTCGTCGAGCTCGTTTCAATGAGGGGTCATAACCTATGTTTTTGAGACAAAAAATGAAAATAATAGCTCTTCAAGAATTTTTTTTTGGCAAGTGTCGTTTGCTTTTCATATTAGGTAAAGGATTAAAAAAAACAAAAAACAATGAAGTCCCCATTACACCCACGGCAAAGCGTCTTCGTTTGCGCGCACGGATACATGACATAATTGTTGATTGCATAATTCACTTGTGAAGTTATCGTTTATGATCAAGCCCGGAAATCTCAGTAAATCACACTTTGGAAAGAAATAAAACTCTTTATTTTTCAAATTGACATTCGATTTATCGGCTGCACCGCAGATTCCGAATTGATCCGGATTACAATTCGGCGTGTCGTTTGGCGGATTAATAAAATGGACGGAGTTTAGTTCTTTTGATGGATCCATGAAGTCAGGTGAAAAAAAATAGTCTGTCAACAGATATCCGTATGGAACATATGGTCCGTATGGATTTGTAAATATGGAACTGGAGGAAAAGTAATAGGCGAGTAATAAATATCGAATATATTACGTTGGAAATTAAAAAATCTACACATGTATACCCACAGGGGAAGCCATAGACAGATTGGCTATCTTCCTGCCTTCACTTAGAAAGTGAGAAGAAGAGGAACAGAAATATAAATGAAGAAAGTAGAGAAAATGAGAAAGAAAATAAAAGTGGTAAAGAGAGAAGGGGGCCCAGAGAAATAGGAGTGTTCATGAGCAAACAGAAATGATGGAAGTAAGAGCGTGCTTCCTTCCTTATCATTTTTGGGGGTTTGTTCTTTGAATAGATTTACTAACGTTATAAAATTTGGTTAACTTGCACTCTTATCTACCGTAACGACCATATCCGGTTATCGCTATTAACAAATCACCATTCGGATTTTTTCAACTTTTTCTTCCAAAAATGTATAGAGGACATCTACGCTGTTTTAGTGAATATCGGGAATGTGGACCCGATATTCACTATAACGGCGTAGATTTTCTTTTTATTATATGCTTTGTAACATTTTACTGCGCAATATTCATCCTAAATCGACTGAAAACAGTTTCAAGACAACAACAAAAAGCTGCTGATAGTTCCTTCAAAGCGACGTTCAAGGCGAGGTCATGCGTAACGTCATTTCGGAAGCTACTGAAAAAAATCATCGTGTGAACCTGAAAATTTTATTCTTCACACGCGCAAACGCTCGTGATAAATAAAACTTTCAGGTCCACACTCATGAGATAATTCCAGATTCTGACTAAAATAGAGATTTTCGTTTTTATTATATGCTACGAGACATTTTATTGCCCAATATTCAGCCCAACTTGACCCCCACATGCGAACCTTTCAAAATAATAACAAAGATCAATTGATCGTTCCTTCAAGGCGACGTGATACGGCGTAGCGTGACGTCATTTAGGAAGCTACTGAGAGATATTCGAGTCGATGGATATCAAGAAATATCTTCTAGATAATTTACGATAATTTGCAGGCTAGTATATAATAAAGATTAAAATCTCTCTTTGAAACGAGCAACAAGCTGTATTATTGCCTTACAAAATGAATTCCTGTTATTCAAGACATTATTTTGAAAGTTCTTGTAGTGTTGTGGAAAGAGGTAATTCTAACGTCCACATGCTTTCACGGGCCTTAGTGGAAAATAATATCAGTAGCATGGCGCGTCGGCACCTAGTACACTGATACCGCCGATACTCTGCGAACAGGAGATATTCCATACCAGCGGCTACAGCAGTGTACAAAATTAAAAGAGAATTATTTTAATTCCATTTCAGCTGTCACTCCGGTAGCAAGGGAGCCAGCACCATGTCCTACGACAACTACGACGAGCCTTCAAACTACGTTCACGACTCAAGCGCAGACAACGGCGGTAACGACCCAGGTGGAAACAACTTTAACCACTTCAAGCACGGTTCAGGTGATGACAACGTCAAGTCCTGCCAACAATGTTGAGATATGCGGAGGAGCTCAGACATCCGTGTATTTTACTTTGCATCAAAGAGACGTCACTCCAGTGGAACCAGAAATTAGTCGATTTATATCGAGTTCTAAACAACGTTGTGCCAACCAGTGCCTCATGCTTTGCTTTTGCAAATCATTCTCTGCAAAAAAGGACTTTAATTCTGTGGAATGTAAACTTTATGGAAGCTCAGAATCCTTGTCATTTCAGCCCACAACTGGCACTCATTACTATAAGATGAAATAAATTTATCTGAGACAATTTTTTTGTAAGGATCACAGACAATGAACTATATATTGACCCTGTTTTATTACTGTTATATCTTGAAACAAGACTGTCCACTCAAAGGATGACAGTGGGGCTTAACCCTTTACCCAATGTAACGGCCAAAACCGGCCAGCTCTATTTATAAAAAACCACCATACAATTTTCATTAGTTTTTTCATTTTTATCTCCAAAATATTGCTTATGACCCATCATTGGAACGAGCTTGTTGAGCTCGTTGCAATGAGGGATCATGAGCTATGTTTTTTAGACAAAAACTGGAAATTTTTAGTTATTCAAGAATTTTGTTTGCAGGTGTCGTTTGCCTTTCGTGTTAGGTAAAAGGTTAAATCCTGCGAGAAGTGAGGAGCAGTAGTCAGTTATTGTAGTGTTAGTGCCTATTAGTTGGATTTTCCAAAGACCTCCACAGATGCTCAAAACTGCCACAGGTGATTGCTAGTTTGATTATTTGTGCATCAGACTTTCCCGTAAATCACTTCAATGATGAACATTGTCAGCCATGGGCATAAGTAACTAATGACAGGGGAATAGAGCGGAATATTTATTAGCACTTAACACTTTCAGAAGGACAGATTGCAACATTAAAAATTGTAAAATAACAGCAACCATAGAAGCAGAAAAAATGATAATAATATAAACATTGGCATTGAATCTTAAAGAATTGAAATATCAAATCGGTATAGGTAGTATTTAAATTTACACCATTCTGAGATTAGTTATTGCCTCTTTTTCAATTTTTTTATTCAGATAAAATACTAGACAAATATAAACACACAATTACATACAGATACAGAAGTAATATATAAATGTAAATACACTATTACATACAGATACAGAAGTAATATACAAATATATATACACTATTACATACAGATACAGAAGTAATATACAAATATATATATACTATTATATACAGACACAGAAGTAATATAGAAACATATATACACAATTGCATACAGATACAGAAGTAATATATAAATATAAATACGCTATTACATACAGACACAGCAGTAATATATAAATATAAATACACTATTACATACAGACACAGAAGTAATATATAAATATAAATACACTATTACATACAGACACAGAAGTAATATACACATTTTAATACACTATTACATATAGACACAGCAGTAATATATAAATATAAATACACTATTAGATACAGACATTGAAGTAATATATATATATAAATACACTATTACATACAGACACAGCAGTAATATACACATTTTAATACACTATTACATACAGACACAGCAGTAATATATAAATATAAATACACTATTAGATACAGACATTGAAGTAATATATATATATAAATACACTATTACATACAGACACAGCAGTAATATACACATTTTAATACACTATTACATACAGACACAGCAGTAATATATAAATATAAATACACTATTAGATACAGACATTGAAGTAATATATATATATAAATACACTATTACATACAGACACAGCAGTAATATACAAATTTTAATACACTATTACATACAGACACAGCAGTAATATATAAATATAAATACACTATTAGATACAGACACAGAAGTAATATATAAATATAAATACACTATTACATACAGACACAGAAGTAATATATAAATATAAATACACTATTACATACAGACACAGCAGTAATATACAAATTTTAATACACTATTACATACAGACACAGCAGTAATATATAAATATAAATACACTATTACATACAGACACAGCAGTAATATACAAATTTTAATACACTATTACATACAGACACAGCAGTAATATATAAATATAAATACACTATTACATACAGACACAGAAGTATTATATAAATATAAATACACTATTACATACAGACACAGAAGTAATATATAAATATAAATACACTATTACATACAGACACAGCAGTAATGTATAAATATAAATACACTATTACATGCAGACATTGAAGTAATATATAAATATAAATACACTATTACATACAGACACAGCAGTAATATATAAATATAAATACACTATTACATACAGACACAGAAGTCTACATGCGTTAAACCGTGTTTCCATAACATTTTACGGTGTATATGAAGGAATAAGCGCAGTAATAAATTGACTTTTTGTATAGAAGAGTTAAAGGACGAGATCACTTTCGCGTGACAAAAAAGGATTTATTATTATTATTATTATTATTATCATTATTATTATTATTATTATTATTATTATTATTATTATTATTATTATTATTATTATAGCCGATAAGGTCAGGATGAAGTGTGGTTTAAGTGGCAGTAGAACACCGCATTGTTCCTTCAATCTTTCAGCGAATTATAACAAGACAGACATTGCAATGGGACATTCAAAGAACAAATGTGACATGATTTCTTTGATGTTAAAACAAAACGTATGCAATTCAGTCTCAGACAATTTACTTTAAAAAGGCGGGAATTTGTAAATAAAGCGCGATTTAAATTTTTGTATTGTAGGGTTTGGAGGTGAGTATCGTCTGTGGTTGTGAAAGGGTTTTTGTAAAGTAATTACGACTTGGCCTTTTGGCTTTGAATCTGCTTATTTTACCCACTTGAGATAAGTCAACTTAACCCTTTGAACCCTGGAACCCTGATGGTACCTTCCATCCCAGTTCAATGCTATGAATTGGAAGAGTTCATATTCGTTATTCATGGTAGACCAATTAATATTTTCGACGCGCAGCCTCAAGGCTGCACGCTGAAACTATTGATTGGTCCACCATACAAACGCACCGAGAAACCATCCACTTTATAATCCACGGTCGTATTGCAATCCTAGAATGGTGAAACAGCCTCTCGTGTTCAAAGGGTTAATATTCGTTACTCAAACATCATTTCGATTACGTCTCTTTCATTGTACATACTTCGCATATCATATGTCTTATAGGACGCGGAGGTTGTAATTGCTTTTCCATTCGATCTACAGTTTGTGGTTGCTCTTAGGTGGCCACGTCAAACTGTATCTCGCCTCACTTAACGATAAGTGAATGAGAAAGGCTCTGTATTATAACCGACTTTAACCCTTTACCCAACGAATCGACCGCATCCGCCCGCGTTATATGCAAATTCAGCAGTTGAAAAAATATTATTTTTCAAAAAATTGCAACAAAACCATACCATGTGACCCATCGTTGGAACGAGCTCGTTGAGCTCGTTCCAACGAGGGGTCACATGATATGGTTTTGTTGAAAGTTTTTGAAAAATTTGAAAAAATGATATTTAAAATAATAAATTTTGATATCGTCTGCGTTGGGTAAAGGGTTAATCAGACGGCATCTTGTAAGTATATTTTGTCCTCAACATTTATATCATTGTGTATAATATGTTTTTAGAATAATTGAAAATCGTCTGAGTTGGGTTTGGCTTCTGAGTAATGACTCTTTTGTGACTTCAGTTTTCAGTCTGATGTATGTGTTTAAAACCCAGACATTTAAGGTTTTCATTTTTTGGGTTATGGCTTTCACAAAGGCGTAATTTCTACTACCATATCGTGACGTTGTTAGCAATCTCACGATGTATCCGACATAGTTTAGTAATGCATCAGATATTATTGGATATCGACTAGCATGATTTGGAAAGTATCTGCTGACGTCCCAATGATTTTTCAAAATTTAATATGAACTTATTTGTACGGTACCATATTTTCGTATATCACGTAATCATTATCAAATATACTATCCAAAATAGTAGAGGATATCCAAACTGAAGTTGATATTTTCGGAAAATGGTATTGGATACGCGTGATTGGACACGTCAATATGTTACCAAGTTTAGTGTGGATTATGAATGTCACCGGCCCACGAAAACTTCGTGCAGGTTTTCGCACGAGAGCCGCGGTAATGTCCTGGGGATTCGTTTTGAAATTTTCATTTGTACTGGACGGGCTTGTTCGGAGGACTCATCGTTCTTTCTTTGGTATAAACTCATTCATCAATAGTTTCTGATCGAAACGTAACTTTTGAGGTATGCAAAGACTGACACGTGATGAACGTTTACGCACCGTTGGCATGTAGAAGGCTGGCAACAGACAGGCTGCCCTGGCTCAAATTCTCAACGTTACTCAATCGGTGATTAGCAGGTTGTGCTCACGCTACCGTCAGACAGGCAATGTTGAAGTCAGACGTTGGTCAGGTCGGCCAAGGGCGACAACTGCTAACCAGGATCGTTTCATCCGAACCACAGTATTACGTAACCGCCACCAAAGTGCCTCAGAAATTGGACAGCAGCTGCACAGAACGACAGGTGTGGGCGTCAGTGGTCAGACTATCGAAAATCGCCTACACAGCTGGTATTTGTACGCTCGACGACCTCGAATAATTCCACGTTTGACTGAACGTTATATTGTAGCAAGGCGTAATTGGTGTGGAGCATGACTGCGCTGGGACAGTCGTCGGTGGAGTAACGTCATATTTTCCGATGAATCGAGGTTCACGACAGGCGAACCAGGGTGTGGCGGCGGCAGAACGAACGATACCATGACGTAACCGTTAGGCAGCACGATCGTTGTGGTTGTGGAACGGTTATGGTGTGGCTAGGCATAACCATGACAGGCAGAACAGCATTACGTGTCATCCAAGGGCGTGTCACAGGGCAGTACTACCATGACAACATGTTAGCAGCTCATATGGTGCCATTTGCGCGACGTCACGGCCGTCGATTCTTTTTCCAAGATGACAATGCAAGAGCACTCAGGGCTCGTGTCGCTACAGAGTTCCTCCAGGAGCAGAACACCACTACACTGCCTTGGCCAGCACTAGGTCCAGACTTTTTACCAATCGAACATGTCTGGGTTATGCTTGGCAGGCGCCTACGGCAATGCCAACAGCCCCCGACCAATGTCCAGGAACTCGCCGCTGCACTGCAAGAAGAATGGAATAACATCAGTCAAGCTGATATTGGATGTTTGGTGAGGAGTATGACATGTCGGATCCGCGATTGTCTCGCGAACCGAGGAGGATTTACAAGGTATTGAGGTCTTGGCCTGAATGTGGTAAATTCTCTGACTGACCGTCCTTGTCTTCTACAGCTCAGTGCGTGGAATATGTGCTTGTCAGACACCCAACTATCGCTGAAATCATTCATCAGATGTCACAGTGCAATGCCTCAACAGTCTTGTTAATGAAAATATAAATATATTTCTTCATATATCTCACTTTTATCAAATATCCCCTACTTTTTTAATAGTATAGTTCATCGTGGTAATATCATTAACAACAGGTCCTATACGGGTATGACGTCAGACGTTTTGTGTGAGATGCTTTCAGAAGTAGAATTGATTTACTCTTTTTTATATTTCATTAACTGTTTACCTAATACAAATAGCAGATGGCGTTTGAAGAAAACATTTCCCGAATAACTAAATATTTTCATTCTTGTTCCGAAGACATAGGTTTTGACCCTCATTGGAATTTGCTCGATGAGCTCGTTCCCTTTATAGACCATAAGCTATGCTTTAAGGCAATAATTGAAGAGAAAAATGAAACAAGAGGCCCCAGGGGGTCTGAGGGTGCTCACCTGACATGGTAGCCTAAATATAAAACCCAGGTAACAAGTTGCATCTGCCCCTGCTCAGAAAAGCTTATACCAAATATCCAAAGATTCAGACCAGTGGATCTGAAATAAAATTTTTTAAAGAATATTCCTCATATTGAACTAAGTTATAATTCAGGCTCCCACAGGGAACCCAAATATCAATCCACATGGCTTAAAAAAACTTTAATCTCACCCCCCCCCCCCCCCCCCCCCCCCCCTAAGGATGCTGCATGCCAAATATCAAAACATTTCGACTGCTGAATCTGAAGAAGATTTTTAAAGAAAAATTCCTCATATTGAACTAAGTTATAATTCGGGCTCCCACAGTGAGCCCAAATATGAACCTATGGACATGGCTTGAACAAACTTGAATCTCACAGCGATAAGGATGCTGCATGCCAAATATCAAAACATTCCGACTGCTGAATCTGAAGAAGATTTTTAAAGAAAAATTCCTCATATTGAACTAAGTTATAATTCCGGCACCCACAGGACGCTCAAATATGAACCCAGGGGCTTGGCTTCAACAAACTTAAATCTCACCCTTCTAAGGATGCTGCATACCAAATATCAAAATATTCCGACTGCTGGATCTGAAGATTTTTAAAGAAAATTACTCATTTTGAACTAAGTTACAATTCGAGCTCCCACAGTGAGCCCAAATATGGGCCTGGGGACATGGCTTGAACAAACTTGAATCACCCCCCCCCCCCCCCCCTAAGGATGTTACATATCAAATATCAGAACATTCCGTTTGCTGGATCTGAAGAAGAGTTTTAAAGAGAATTCCTCATTTTGAATTAAGTTATAATTCGGGCTCCCACAGTGAGCCGAAATATGAACCCAGGGACTTGGCTTAAACAAACTTGAATCTCACCTTCCTAAGCATGCTGCATACCAAATATCAAAAGATTTTTGTTGGTAGATCTGAAGAAGAAGAGTTTTAAAGAATATTCCTCATACTGCACTAATTTAAGCATTTGGGCTCCCATAGAGAGCCCAAATATGGACCTAGGGAATTGATTTCAATAAACATGTGAAACAATCTTCCAAAGATGTTATATGTGAAATTTGAAAGCTTTTGGACCAGTGGTTTGGGAGAAGAAGATTCTTTAATGTTTTCCCCATTACCCACAGTGTTAAAAAATGCTGACTCGGCACTTTTTCAAAGTCCCGAAAAAGTACCCTATGATAACACCGATAGCATTTTTTTTTTACCGTTCCATTCTGTTGGTCCTAAGGAAGCTTCACAATAAATAACAATTCTCAGTGCAGTGCAGTTTTGGGGATATGGGCGTTTTAATTTTTTTCCATTTTTAGCTCCTGCTGTTCCCATGGGGCGACGGGAAAAATTTCTTGGGCATAAATTGACTACTTATGTCCCAATAAAACCTCAAATCAAATTTGGTTCAAATCAGACTCTCGGTTTGGAAAATGGAAATTTTGGGCGGGGCAAAAATTCTTGCCCCTCCCATAACGATGGCAAATATATAGTCCCTAGAACTTTTCTTGAACAAATCGGAGTCTGCATCTCAAAAGGAAGCTACACACCTAATATCAAGTTTCTGCTACTGCTGATTCATGAGAAGAAGATTTTTTAAGATTTAGGCTCACTTTTTGGGCGTGGTCCTACCAAGGGGCGGGTCAACTCGATTTGAACAAATTTGAATTGACATATGATAGGGAACATGCACACCAGATTTGGTTTAATTTTGTTGAGTAGTTTGTGCGAAGACGTCGATAATGTAAAGTTAACGCCGGACGACGGACGGACGGACGGCGGACGGAAAGTGATTAGTAAAGCTCCCCTTGAGCTTCGCTCAGGTGAGCTAAAAAATTGCAGGTGATTTTTATGAACAGAGCTGGCCAGTTTTAGTCGTTACGTTAGGTAAAAGATTAAAAGGTTAAATTCCACATTATGTGATAAAAAGAATCCCGATTTGACATGAAACTTCTGAACCGCGTTCACTTAAATTTATCTGAGCCTCAGAAACGTCGGGTGTGATCGATTTTAGTGAAATCAGGACAGAAAATTTATATGAAATCGCTACTCATTAGAGATCCTCCATTTCACTGATTCAACACTGTCAACCATACCACACTATTGTATAGCAATATCTGCTCCATTAGTTTAAAAGGCTTTCAACACTGTCACGGGTGGTGAGTACTTTTTGAACGAACTCTGTTAACTAATTGCGAATACTTTAATATGCCTCTCCCGGAAAAGTTATCTCTAAGGATGGGTATTTAGAAATATATATATATTCAAATTCCGGGAAAAGCTTGGAATAACTTGGGGGTGTAGCCTTCAAAACCATATACTTTATCTTCGCCGTATTTATCAAGACTTTGTTCTTCCTTTGTATATGCTTCTAATTTGAGTAGACAGTTTGGCAGTCCCTTTTGAGTGTCCGAGATCAGCTCTAACTCGTCCTTAGACAGGAGGTTATGCATTTATCAAATATCTTACTTTGGTCCGTAATAAATATTTTAAATAATGTTGGCATAACGTTATAACCCTGCCGTGCGCCCAGCGTTGATCAATCTTTGTGAGGAAGTAATTAGTTCAATAGTGGGATTCTGAAACTTGATGCCGATTCTTTTTCTGACACAACGCCCATTGTCAGTTTTGAGTTGTGTTGCCTTACACAACAATAAAAGTTGTCAACCGAATCCATTTATCTTTTTGTCTGGGTTTAGATTCGTCGATGGTATAATTATCTTTTAGTGGCATGTATCTTTCGTTGTTATGAAAAACATAATCCGTTTTTCCAGCAGCCGAGAGTTAAAATCTCCGCCAAGAATAGTCATATCTTTTTGTTGGCAGCTTAATGTCTCATTCTTTGTTTTCTCAAATATGGACGTGCGTAAATACTGCCAGAAGTAACATTGGAGATCTTTGCATTGTACCGTCGGGACCTTGATCAATACAACACTAACCGGAAATATCTATATCGGAGATATTTTGATACCAAGTTACGGATACCGTGACAAATTCATTTTTGTAAGTACCCGCAAAGCATCTGTGCCGTTGATTTTATTCATGAGACCCCACGTGCTCTTTACAGTGTATGCCATTCTTGATTTTTGCAGATGTTTGGTAAACAGTAAGACGACTGGAGTTATGCGTATTTTATATGATAAGCAATAAACTAACACTCTTCCATCCATCCCGTCCGACTCAACAGAATAATACTACGATCCACGTCGATGAAATGGACGCTACATTTATGATTTAACACCCTCATTTTTCATAATCGCAGGCTGAGATTATTACCAAATCCATTCAAAATTCCACCGTTATTATATATTGTCAGAATTATGTTATTTATAAATTCGAAAATTTGATAAGTGTGGTCGTTTCGTGAAATGTGTTGTATCAACGTGGCATCCCGCTCGGTAAAACAAATGCAATATAATTGTCTATAAGGCATCCACGCCTTTCTCACAATGACCGGTTCTGTCTATTTGTTTCTTTAATTAACTGACATTAGTATAACTAGATGATTTGAAATCGCAAAATGAATTTCTAGAACTCATTCAACAAAGCACGGCCAACTCCATTTTGCTCCTAACACCGTTTCGGCGGCCAAGTTTTATGTGCATTTTATTTATATTTCCAAAATTTCGAAAGGGAAACGTTAAAAATGATGTTGAAAAGAAAAGATAAACACAAGAACGCAAGATTGGCTTCGCTGGCAGCGGGGTTATAATTTTAATTCTAAAATGGAGGTTAACAATTTCAAATGACTAGAACACGGTGTGACTAGAAAATGGTGTAGGAAGTTTCACTAATGTTTAATTGGTATATGCGGTCTACTGGAATTGCAAAGGTGGAGGTTTTAATGAAATATGTCAAATATAACCCAAATTTTGAAGTAACGTAAAAACGTCAAAATGACGATAAATCGAAAAACAAAACAAAAATTCAGCTGTCTCCTAATTCTTTTAGATTTATAACATACCAAAACTTCAAAACAATCTGATACATTTTAATTTTGTACCTTTATGACGTCACCTCCGAGTTCGGCAATAGGGGTTGGAATTTCCTAGAATAGCACCAGAGTTTTAGATATGGTTCTCGTCGAAAATTATATCTCCAAAATTTCAAAAGACTGAGGCTTAAAATTAGGCTGCAATTAAAAAGTCAGGCAAATGTCTAAAATTGGCATCGTTGGCATCGGGGATATATTTTAACCCTTTGAACTCTAGTGGTATCTTCCATGTCAGTTTAATGGAAGCACTTGGAAGAGTCTATATTCATTGTTTGGGGTAGACTAATCAATATTTTCAACGTGCAGCCTCGGGGCTGCACGTTGAAAATATTGATTGGTCTACCCCACACATTTACTGAGCAGACATCCTATTTAACGACGTTATGACGTATCATGTTCCTGGCCGGAAATGCGGCCGCTAAGGTTCAAAGGGTAAATTCCCAAAATGGGTGTGTCCTATTCAGATGCCTAGAAAACGACGTGTTGAGTTTGATAGCTGTGACATTATGTATATATGGAGATAATGGAATCACCAAAGAAGCGCGTTTAATGAAATATGACAAAATAGCCGAAACTTTGAAGTGACGTACAAACGTGAAAATGGCGACAAATCGAAAAACAAAAAGACAGCTATCGCCTATTTTTTAACTTTATAATATCCTAAAAGTTTAGAATTCGACGCATTTTATTTTTGGACCTTATGACCCTTATGATGCCATCTCGGAGTACGATCAAAACGGTTGCCAGTTCTTATGATGGTACCAGATTTTAGCTATGTTTTTGTTGGAGATTATATTCCCAAAATTTCTGAAGACTGAGGCTCAAAACATATTGAAACTGAAAGATAAAAAATGACGTAAAATTGCCGTTCGCTGGTATCGGGGTGACATTTTAATACCAAAAATGGATGTGCACAGTTATAGGTACCTAGAAGACGGTAAGTAAAGTTTCACATCTGTGGAAATTATATATATAAAAATGATGGAGTCAGGAAAGTAGCACGTTTAATGAAATATGACAAAAATAGCTTAAACTATGAAGTGACGTGAAAAAGTCAAAATGTCGATAAATCTAAAAACGAAAACAGATATCTTCTAAAAAAATTTAGCTTTATAACATACTGAAATTTCAACAAAAAAAATCAGACGCATTTTAATTTTTGACCTTATGACACTTTATGACGTCACCTCGAATTTCGGTCATAACGGTTGCTAGTTCCAATGACGCTGCTAGATTTTTAGTTCCGCTTTTTGTTAGCGGTTGCTTTTCCAAAATTTTTAAAAGACTGAGGTTCAAACAAAAAGGTCAAGAAAATGACGTAAAATTGTCATCGCTGAAATCAGGTTCACATTTTAATTCCAGAAAATGGTGTGCACAATTTCAGGTGCTCAGAAAACGGTGAGTGAAGTTTCATAGCTGTGACATTTATATATATGGAGATAATGGAGTCACGAAAGTAGCTCTTTTAATGAAATTTGTCAAAAAGCCTCAACTCTGAAGTGACGTAAAAACGGCAAAATGGCGATAAATCAAAAAACAAGAAAACAGTTATCATTCTATTGTTGAGCTTTATAACATAGAAACATATCAAAATTTCACAAAAATCCGACGCATATTTCTTTCTTGACTTTCTGACCCCATCCCTCATGACGTCACCTCAGAGTTCGGTGATAGCAGTTGCCAGTTCCTAAGACGGTAATAGATGTTTAGATATGTTTTTTGTTGGAGACTATATTCCCCGAATTTCACAAGACTGAGGTGCAAAATAAGGTTGAAACTAAAACGCCGGGAAGATGGCGTAAAACTGGCATCTCTGGCACCGGATGGGGGGGGGGTATATTTTAGTTTCAAAAACGGGTTTGTACAATTGCAGGTGCCTAGAAAAAGGTGTGTAAAGTTTCATAGCTGTGGAAGTTACATATGCGGAGATAATGGAATCACGAAATTAGCGCTTTTAATGAAATATGACAAAAATAGCTTAAATTTTCAAGTTATGTAAAAACGGCAAAATGGAGATAAATCGAAAAACAAAAAAAAAAACATCTATCTCCTTTTTCTTTAGCTTTATAACATACTAAACTTTCAAAAATGTGACGCATTTAAATGTTTGACCTTATGAACCCTCATGACATCACCTCAGAGTTTCATCATGAGGGTCGGAATTTCCTTGAACAGTACCAGATTTGTACATAAGGTTTTTGTTTGGGGATTATACCCAAAATTTCAATGGACTGAGACTCAGAATGAGGTTAAAACCAAAAGGTTAAGCACATAGCATTAAACTGGTACCACTGGCATTGTGGGTGACGTGTTAGTTCCAAATATAGATTTGCGCCATTTCAGATGCTGTAAAATGGTGTATGAAGTATCATAGCTGTGTGATATAATATACAAATACTGAGATAATGGAATCACAATTTTAATAAAAATAGCCTAAACTTTGGGTTGACTTAAAAACGATAAAATGGGGATAAATCGAAAAACAAAAGACAACTATCTCCTATTTTTATGAGCTCTGCAACATACTAATGAAAATCGGCTGTCATTTTAATGTTTTGTGACGTTGACATGAATTACGTTACCCAAACCTTCGGCTATAATCGGGGATAATTTTCCAGGTCGGTACCACATTTTAGATATGGCTCTTTGTGAAGATGATATATCCAAAATATGAAAGAGGGAGGTTTGGTATAGGAGCTGATATTAAAAAATAGAGAAAAAAATTTAAAAGTTCCATTGTTTTGGATAAAGGTCAGATTTTAGAAAATTAATTGCTATTTGTATAACTATACAAATGTACCAAATTTAGTCATGGTAGCTTTACAATGTGGCTGTAGTGTGCTGAATATACAAGTAAAAAGGCTAATGATCTCAATTACTTATTTCAACTTCGTTGGGTGACTTAACCCTTTGCCTAACATAGCGGCTAAATACGGCGAGGAAATTGACTAAAATAAGCCTGCTACAGCTTAAAATATCTTACATATGTCTCGATAAAACCATACAAATATGAATATCATTAGAACCGGCTCGTCAAAAAATGCCAAATTTAATTTATTTTTAAAAAATCTGTATTAGGTAAAGGGTTAATGATTGATGCGTCTGTAACACGGTCGATAATCTTAATTCTACCTGTAGATATTTTAAATTTAGTATTTACGTTAACCCTTTACCCAACGTAACGGCCAAAACCGGCCAGCGCTATTCTCCAAAATCGCCAATTCATTTTCATTATATTTTCATTTTTTGTCTCAAAAACATAGGTTATGACCCCTCATTGGAACGAGCTCGTCGAGCTCGTTCCAATGAGGGTCATAACCTATGTTTTTGAGACAAAAAATGAAAAAAATTAGTTATTCAAGATTTTTTTTTGCAAGTGTCGTCTGCTTTTCATGTTAGGTAAAGGGTTAACAAGTCGATTTTTTCGTCTGTATTTTTCTTCAGTTCCATGTCTGCAAGAATTTATGACCACTTGCATCGTTCTGCTTTAACATTTACATGAATTTCGACTCATCAGCCCATGTAATAAACACAGACAGTATTGGACTAGGATGGAATACCATTTCAATTTCTGTCCACAAGAGACATTTTCGTATGATAAAATTTCTCTGATCACTGAATCTCAAATTAGAGATGAGAGTTTCCTTGGGAGAGGGGAGATTCCTAAGTAGAAAGCACTTGTTCGCCAATCCCAGTTTGACGTATTGAGTGGCAAATAAAAATATGTTTAAATAAATCTCGAATTATGATGAGATGGGCGGATGGAGATAGGCTATGAGACAAAAAATCTGTACAAGTACTGTCTGGTTCCACTAAAGCGTTTCAGATCAGTTTTACCAGTATTTCTACAATACTGGCGGGTTTGCGTTCGAGTTGGTTCATGGCTGCTATCCAGCGCATTGAATCTGTTCGAAGTGGAGACATTTCGCGCAGAAACAGTGATTTCGTTATGATGGACAAAATTAACCTTCGGTGGGGATAGTTGCAATGACATCTGTTATAGTGGTGGTAGCAGCAGTGGCCCAAAATGGTAGTAGTAGCTGTGGGTGGTACCGACAGCGGGAGTTACAAAAATAATGGTTGTAGACATGGCGGTAATAGCTGCAGTAGTTGTAAGCAAAATGTCAAACTAGGGATATATGGCCAACTCTCTTGGGAAACACTGAAACTGAATGGTTTGAGGGACATACCCTATTCATCCTTCTTAAGGTGCAAAAACGAAAAGGCGGAAATCTCTATCGAAAATTAATTATGAAAATTGCATGCCCGTTTAGATGGTGGGGATGAAACGGTAAAATCCAAAATAGACACTTTAATTTCGCTACAAATTCTGCGAGATACAAAAGTTCAGGGAACGATTCTGCGATCAAAGGTAAAATGGAGGTGGAGGGATAAAGACAAACCAACTATTTGTGTAATTCAGAAAAAAGACAATATATGGAGACACTCGTCCCAAGGCTGATCCGGGAGGATGGCTCAGAACTCATCAATATTAAGGAAATCATTAGTGAACAAAAATAGGAACAGTTATACTCAACGAAAACCCCAAAGACACAAACTCGAAGTTATATGCAGAAAACCAGAGAACAATTTCTCCTTTAACCATAGATTTAAAAAATACGTTCAGTGGCAATTACAAATAGGCTATAGCCAGTCTTACCAAAGTTAGTATCAGAAACCCGAATGGTTTTCATGCAAAATAAGTTTATTGGTGAAAGACCCAGATTAGTAACAGACTTGAATGAAAAATATAGCTCACTTCATACGGCACTGTTGGTTTCTGTCGACGTCGAGAAAGCTTTTGATTCCCTCGAATAGGTTTTTATTGAGAAGACATTTCGATTTCTGAATTTCGGCAGTTCTGTTACACAATGGTTTTAAAGTTTTTACGATAATATTTCCAACTGCATACTAAACAATGGCCACTTTTCTGGGTTCTTTGCATTACAGCGTGGTGTTAGACAGGGGATCTACTATCCCTTTACCTATTCATACTTTACGCCAAAATCTTAAAAATAAAATATAACCCTGACATTAAAGTTATCAACATTAACCATTCCGAATACATAATAAACCAATATGCAGATGATAGCGCTCTTTCCGTGAAGCAAATGAGAAGAATTTGAATGTAGCTTTAAAACACTCGACTCTTTTTGATAGTCTCCAGGTGAATTTTGGGAAAACACAGGTAGTTTGGAATTGGTCAGTTATAGAATGAAACTGAATACAGAAAGGCCTAATAACTGGAACCATAACTGTTGTTTCATCATAGTATGGTGTATGTGGGTGGGCTACTTCGTGCACGCTAGGCCCAGTTCACCCTGTACTTAATTTTGACTTGTGAAGTGGACATTGTCTTTAGGAGTTTGTATCCTAAATGGGTGAAGATTTTCTAATTCACATTAAAAGTTTTGTCCCCCACAAGATCGCGCAGAAAGAAACACTTTGCATATTTTTGCACGTATTTGCCTTTTCCTATGGGGATTCCCATGTTAAATTCCATTTCAGATTTTGACCCACGTCCTGTTCAAGTTAATGGGGTTTTCGGTGTTATTGAGCGTTTTTTGCACAGACTGTGAGTATGCCGTTACTGTGGGATTTGTCATAGACATTTTTCAGTCCACCACAAAGTATAAATCTCAAATACTGGGTTTTGAATTGGAAATGCCTATTTACATTAAACTGCGACTTCGCCTATATCGAGTATTTTGGAGGTTTTTTGCGTCTGTTTGTCCCAAAATTTCCTGGAGAACAATTGGCATTTTTTTTTAATCTTTTACATTTTTTTCTTTTTGAGTGTTTTTCGAAGCGGAAAATTAAAACGACTAACTATTCGCTTCACTTCTTCAATCCCCCTGCGAATAATAAAACAATCGAGTCGTTCTATTGTTATTATAATTAGCTTTTGGAAATTATTAATATTTAGTAGACAACGACTACGCTGATGAGACAAAGAGAATTTAAATGATTTTCCATATTTATTTAATGCTCAGGCATCAATTCACGCTGAAAAATTAAGTCATATTCCCCTGTCGGTCGGCAAAACGAAATATCAAAATGATATTTAGAAATCGATATTTCATCGTAGGTTCGGATGACGAATCACATGTACTTTAAACGAGTCAGCACATCAGTAATGAATTCCAGAGTCCCAAATACAAACGAATTCGAATAATTGATAGTGACAGTGACTAAATCAATTCATTAAATCAGCGGTTTCGAAGTTTGACTTACTCATTCACCTTCCAGCGAAAAGCCGAAATCACTTTCAAATTTCTTCAGTTCAACTTCACACGTCTTCAGTGCATTGAGTTCAAAAAAAATAAAATGACGTGTCTTGTTATTGAAAATAAGAAAGTGGTGTTTTTTGTTATTGTTCTATTTCTTGGAAACACATTGCGATTATTTCAATTCGCCAGCCTTGGTAAATCGTAAAGTTAGGGGAGAAATAAGACGGGACTACTTTTTGTGCGGATATTCACACATTCCAATGGTTGGAGTTTGGTTGTTGTAATTTTTGTATGGACGCCGGTTCGGGACATAAATTTTGCGCCTTAATGGCAAATAAAGGCCACAAATTGGAGAGTTTGTAGTCGTAGAGCATTAAATAAAAAGAAAATTCACGAAAATTTGATGAATACCGAAAATATCTCGTGAGTGGCTACAAAGAAATATGAGGATCTTCACGAGCGACGCAGTCGCTCGTGAAGATCCTCATATTTCTTTGTAGCCACTCACGAGATATTTTCGGTATTCATCAAATTTTCGTGAATATCCTCTATATTTTTGGACTCGAGATTAATTACTCGTGTCACGTCCTCCATCCATTGCTCTGTGTTATTTATAAAATTACTCACCGATAGAGTATTGCAAAGCGTATTAGCGGTGGTCAGACAAATCACTCTCCATCATAATGGGACAACTCCAGTCTCTATAGTTAAGCCGTAAAGTGTTATTATTTATCAAACGTGTCGATTCGCGGTCTAAATATACCATTTAGCGGCTGCATAATCAGGAAATTGTGTGTATATATACCGTGCTGATGAGAGACAACGATTTTTAAAAATTATATTTTGGAAGCGAGATTAATTATTCGCATCACGTTCTCTGTAGCTCCGTATTATAACAAACGATGGGTCGTCCCACTGTGAAGAGGATTAGCTGTCAAACGAGTCTCTCATGATGGGACAATCCAAGTTTAAATATATATTTAGTCGTCGCAGGTTTATTACTAGCGATCGTGTCAATCCCAGCCTAAATATATATTTAGCCATTATGTAATCAGGGTTTTTATTATTATTTATTGGATGAGCGTGCCGTGTCGTTGAGAGACAAAAGAGAATTAAATGATTTTTAATTATGTATTGGAAGCGAGTATAATTATTTGCTTCACGTCCTCCACAGCTCTGTATGATAATAAACGACGGAGTTATGCCATTGTGAAGAGGATTAGTGGTCATACGGATCGCTCATAACGGGACAAGTCCAGTCTAAATATTTAACCATCACGTAGTCAGGGTTTTTATTGTTATTATTTAGTGGACGACAGTCCCGATGAATGAAAAGAATCGAGTCGTCCATTGTGAGTGATGCCTTTAATTAGAAGAGGATCAACTGATGAGTATATAAAAAAATTGTTAACGTTCTGATTACGAAGGAGCAAAATATTTTTTTCTTCAGTGTGCTAACCCAAAGGATTGATTTTTTGCATGCTGACCCAGAGGAATGATGTGCGTTATCCTTCTGGCCCTGAAGGAGTGACGTACATTATTGTACTGATCCCAAATGAATGATGTACATTAACCCTTCTGATTGCAAATGAGCAAAATATTTTTACAATCTTTTATATTTCTTTTAATCATAAATTTTTCACAGGGCATTCCACTTGGATATTTTTTTATATGATTAACTCATGTCAAATGTCTCGCCTTCAATGAATAAAAAAAGCAGAGGATCGATTAGGATATCGACGTTTGGCTTTGTCAAGACGAGGAAATACCCGTGTGAGGCGTTTAATATGTATGTTGCACAAACATAAACATCAACTGCATTGTGATATGGTGATAGTTAGTGTTTGATGTTTCTTATCTCGTTGCTTTGCGGGAAATTTCTGAGACAGTCAGAAAGAAATAGAAAAGAGTGTTTTATCATAATGCAGCATTCGAGGTAATAGAATCCACAAAAAACTTGTTGATCGTCAAATAAAACCATTCTATTCAGACTGTGGAAAACATTTATGAGAGAGCAATGGACGAATATATTTTATTTCAGTGTACATATTCTTGAATAATCTCTTCTCATACTTGTTATTTCATTTCAATAGCTATTTGCAATAAATGGTCGAGACATTATTTTATTATTGCATAATTCACTCTCAGTTTTCTCAAAATGTTTTCAAAAGTCACGTTCACGTCCATTCTGATATTAGAAAAATTGCACATATTTAGCATACAAACTCCCATAGACAATTTTCACTTCAGAAGTTAAAACTAAGTGCAAAGTGAATTAGACCTTGTGTTCATGAAGTGGAGCGCCCATCTACACCCAATTCACCACGCTTGGTATTAAAATTTACAGGAGTCAGGTTTTTTAGAGTCCAATCATACGGAAATAGATGAAAAAGTTGAGCAAATTTTAAGTAATTCTCTTACAGTACTCCCAATCCCTCCTTACGCGATGATTGAGGACATTCAATGTCTCTTTTTCCATTTGTTATGGTCTGGTAACAGAGGTAAGTTAACCCTTTACCTAACCTGAAAAGCAGACTTGCAAAAAGAATTCTTGAATAACAATTTTTTTTCATTTTTTGTCTCAAAAACATAGGTTATGACCCCTCGTTGGAACGAGCGCGACGCGATCGTTCCAACGAGGGGTCATAACCTATTTTTTTGAGACAAAAAATGAAAAAAATAATGAAAATTAATTGGCGATTTTGGAGAATAGCGCTGGCCGGTTTTGGCCGTTACGTTGGGTAAAGGGTTAAAATGATAGGTAGTAATAAGTTCTGCTGAAAATGGTGGTCTAAAATTACCCCACCTGAGTACACACTGTAGCTCGCTAAAACTAGTTCGGATACAAAAATGTTGGGCCCTGAATTTTTTTCCCAGTGGAAAATATTTGTTCCTGACGACTTAGAACAGTATGGTTTTAACATCATTTGGTATCACCACAAGGGGAGTCTGGAAAAAATCAGTAAATATGAACCCTTTTTGGAAAAGTGTCAATTCGTTGGCCCACTTAAAACCAGACTTAGAATTGACTGCATCAAATATCTTTTCTCGGCCTCTTTTTCACAATAAGAATATTAAAATAAATAACATCTCACTTGTCAAGAAAATGTGGTTTGAAAAAAGCATATTCATAAAAGACATAGTTGATATTCATAGAACTTTGCTCTCTCTGCACCACATATATACTGTTTTTACAATGTTTGTAAATCAGATCATTGGTGCCATTTAACTTTGTGAAAAAGATTGTATTCTTCTCTTTTTGTTATTTTGTATTTGGAGTTTATGCTTTTAAATAAAATATTTTATCATATGACTCGTCCGTTTTGTTCACTTTAAAACATTTGATATTTTGTATTCATATTAACCAGTGGTAAATAAAGCCTTCCGTCAATTTCATTGGTCAATTTCAAAACTAAACAATTTGATTGGCTGAACATAATACAGCTGGGCCACATTTTCATAATTTGCATAATTAGAGTTGGGAGCTTTCATTGGTCAATTTCAAAACTGGACAATTTGATTGGCTAAACAAAATACAACTGTGTCACATTTGCATAATTTCAGTAGGGAGAATTTACGTTATCTGTCCTATTTAGGGTGGGTTATATTGTATTAATCATTTACATACAAGAAAAACGCCATTCGTATTTTTTTATGTTTTCACTTTTTGCTTCCAAAACATTGGTTATGACCCCTCATTGGAACGATCTCGACGAGCTCGTTCCAATGAGAGGTCATAACCTATGGTTTGGAAGCACAAAATGAAAATTTTTAGTTATACGAGGATGTTTTTTCCAAGTGCCGTCTGCAACTCAAGATAGGTGATGGGTTAAAAAGTCATACTAAGTGGCTAATTTGTGCGTGTGTGTCATATGATAAATAGAATATGGAATGAGCGTTTTTTCTCATATAATATTTATGAAACTCGCCCGAATTTTCCGTTTGGGTTCGCCAGATGCCAGATGCTCGCCAAAACGGAAAATTCTTAGACTCGTTTCATAAATATTATATGAGAAAACACTCATTCCATATCCTCTATTTTTTGTAAATATTAACCTACGCGTTGTCTTCATTTTGATGAGGTAGACCGGATGGGTTGTAAGACTTGGTGATCGAATGATTTAAAATTTGTGAATTTCTTCATTGACCATTCTTAGGTTGATATGGTGTAATGTTTGTCAGTTTATAAGACAAACCTTCAAGTTTTGTTTTCCAGTCACCTAGTTCGACCTTTAATATTTAATTTTTTTAATAATATATACTCCAGGTCCACTTTCTTTAAGTTTCTTTTACATTTTCAAGCATGTTGAGGTTTTCTGCATGTCCATGATTTTCCAATTAACTGGAGTTTCTTGTCCTTTAAAAGTAAAATTTCGTTTCCTCCAATGTCATCTGAATGTCCACAGTAGATGTCCGTAGACCAGTTGTAGATAAGTGGGTTATATGGTTCGATGTTTGATTCAACGTTTTTCTGGTAGTCCTACCCCTTTCACCTTGTTAACGCACTATTTTTCAGATGTTTTTGTTATGTTTTGGTGTGTTTTTTTATGGGTAACACCCACAGCCTTGTTTATGGAAATAATCTTTGGTGAGCTATTAAGTATATCATTTATACATTTATTCATATAAACAAAATCAGTGGTTGCTTGAACATATTTCTTGAAGGCGGAATTGAATCCACATTCATAAATGCCAGGCAACTAATCGATAACCCCCCAATGATTGTTTTGTTCTGATCCTTGAATCATCAATGTATTATTCCTTCAACATATATGAATCCTTGCCATAACCGATCTATCCCACTGATTTCTATACAGCTGGCTCACTGGAACAATCATAGGTCACATATAAAAAGTGTTTCACCTGTGGCCATCTTGAGGCAATGCTACACAATGCTCAACCAAAACCAAATTGTCAGAAGTTTTCAATTCTCTGACACTCACCAAACGCCACTCGCTGAACTCGTAACACCGATTTTTCGGTCCAAGGCATAATTTCGTCCCATTTTTGTCTCATTATAAGAGGTCTATACCATGTCGGCTGGAATTCCCTCTTTGATGACCCTTGTCTCGATAACATAGTGTCCAAGTTTATTGACAAAATACTCGAAACTGCATCCGCCCACATACCTAACAAATTCATTACTACGCGAATAGACCAGCCGAAATGGATGCACAATGAAATAAGATTACTGCTCAGGCAGCGAAAACGTTTATATGGCATTGCTAAAGGTACCAATACCCCGTATGCATGGGCAAACTACAAACTAAAACGGAATAATGTTGTAAAGCTTTATACTTGTCGAAAATCCAGTCCACTCTAATAAGTAGTAAAACGCCGCCATCACAGTGGTAGAAGACCTTGAAAACAGTCGTCGGGAGCAGTTATTCTGGAATTCCTACTCTCGCCCACTCCGACCAAATATACTCGTCAAATGTTGAGAAAGCTGAAGTGTTTAATGAATACTTCAGTTCTATCTCAACAGTGGATGATTCGAATGCTTCCTTGCCACACGCATCAACACGTGTTTCTACAATTATTGATTGTATCACTTTACATTGTAACGAAGTACACACAGCAATGAAATCGTTGAAAATTTCTAAGGCATCCGGTCCTGATCTAATTAGCCCGCGTCTTCTAAAAGAATGTAAATCGTCCTTATGTGAGCCACTCTCCGTCTTATTCAATATACTATTGAACAACTCGTACTTCGACACTAATCAATCATGATCTGGCCACAACTGAACATTGGGCTAAAACATGGCTGGTGGAGTTCAATCCAAATAAAACTAAGATAAAGCCTATCTCGAAAAAGTAGCCCTATTTTCCATCCACCCTTATTCTTTGGCGGTTCTCAGATATCTGAAGTCGTTAATCATAAACATCTGGGAGTCATATAAAATAGCACGTGTACATGGAATGACCATATCGACCATATTTGCTCAAAGGCCTGGTCCCGGTTAGAATTACTAAGGAAGCACAAATTCAACTTAGACCGTAGTGTCTTAGAAAAAAATATATTTTGCTTTTATCAGGCCCCTCCTTGAATACGCTGACGCTGTTTGGGATAACTGCTCTGTAACTAAAGAGGAGGAAATGGAAAAAATCCAGATTGCTGCGGCAAGGATTATTACTGGGGCAACCGTCAGTGCTGGTAAGTCCTTACATTATACGGAAACAGGATGGGAACCGCTGCAAGATAGACGTCACAAACACAAGTTAATCCAGTTCTTCAAAATGTACCACCGTATGGTTCCTCAGCACAGTAAAATCCCGCCACTTGCTTCCTCGACCAATCCTTCACTTAGTCTTCGATCAAGTCAAAACCACCGTGTTCCGTTCTGTCGGACTGAACTGTATAAGTTTTCCTTCATACCCAGCGTTACTGACCAATGGAATAATCTGCCCTTGTCCGTGCATCAAAACTCATCATTGACAAACTTCACGACTTTCTAAACGATGTCAATCCACGACCGCCAAGGTTCTATTGTAGATCGAAATCTCGCACAGCCCAAATATATCATTGTAGATTACGACTAGAGTGTAGTAACCTCAATTCTCATTTATATCATAACCACTTATCACCCCCCCCCCCCCCCCCCCTTATCCCTATGTCAGTGTGGTGAGGAAGAGACTTCCGGTCATTTTCTCCTGCATTGTCCAACTTTTTCTGATGCTGGTAATTATTCAGTTAATCTCCTCCCGTTTTGGAGTAGACTCCTCTACACTTCTGTTCGATTCAGAATTCCTGAGTAATGTCGATAACCGCATTATCTTTGAAATGGTACACGACCTTATATTATCAAGCAAGCGATTTCATTATTAACCCCAATGTAGTATTAACCCATCTTATATAAGTATATACTATAATAAATACTAATCCGCAATTAATATCAAGATGACCTCCGTGGGAATGCCTGTAAATAATGCTACACTTGTTTACAGTGGTAAACAGACGAAGCCTTACTGATCAAACAAGACTCTGTTACCAATGTTTGGGTGGAAGTCCTCTAAATGGGCGAATGATTGGAGTTAACTTGATTATATTTCCATCTTACGCCACGTTTAGTCATTTTGCACAAATATGTGACTTTAGGCACAAATAAATAACTCTACGCAATGAATGTTTCCCACCCTGCACTTTCCAACTTTTCTTGCAGCTCAACCCATCCCTGACTGTTTCTATACAAGATCGTATTCGTTATCCTTTCCAAATCAGCTGAACAAAATTTACCAAGGTACCTTTGACTACTGGTGGGTAGTTAATGGAATACGTACTCGAGCAGGCACTGCTCTGTAGTAAGAGCATTATCACATATCGTGTCTCGAGATCCCCCGCCTCTGCCTCTCGTGATGGCCTAATAATCAATAACCTCCATTTCGATTGCTTCATTTTTCTCATTTTGGACTGGAAAACATGGGTCTTGTCCTCATTGGAATGGGCTCATTGAACCCGCTCTAGTTGGGAGCAGGAGCTATGTTCAAGGAGCATTAACCCTTTACCCAACGTAACGGCCAAAACCGGCCAGCGCTATTCTCAAAAATCACCAATTAATTTTCAAAATATTTTCATTTTTTTGTCTCAAAAACATAGGTTATGACCCCTCGTTGGAACGAGCTCGTCGAGCTCGTTCCAACGAGGGGTCATAACCTATGTTTTTGAGACAAAAAATGAAAAAAAATAGTTATTCAAGAATTTTTTTTGCAAGTGTCGTCTGCTTTTCATGTTAGGTAAAGGGTTAAATACAGATAGTTCGTGAACAAAGATGATTTTAGAAGTAACTGTTCAATTGCTTTTGCAGATCGACATGGTGTCTGCATGGTGTACGAGTGGCGAGGGCGTTCGGGCTACATTGTGTGAGCTTAGTCATTGTCGCTTATCAAACGCTTGTATATGCAGATAAACACTGTTTGTACTCAGTACTCATACCTGCTATTGTCATCGACGAATCTTCGTGATCTTGAGTTGGTGGAAACGGCCTTGTATAAGCTTATAGCTTACTGCTGAATTCACATTAATGTTTGCAATATATCTCTGTTATCGTTTACCTTTTTTGTAATAAATACTGTTTAAACTAATAAAAAGCTTTCCAAACAAACAGCTTTTACTTAACCCTAACAACGTCTACAAAATCCTTAATTCCACGAATCCGAAAGGTGGCCGTTTTTTTGGCCCAGCTTCGTGATATGATCTTAATTTATAAAGTAGATAGTTGCTCTGTGGATTTGTGTGGTAGACCTAAGGCTGCACGTTGAAAATATCGATTGGTCTTCCCTCAAGTAACGAATGTAGACTCTTCAAACTGATGACAATGGAAGATACAATCAGGGTTCAAAGGGCTAAGGTAGTTACATCAAAGAAATATAAATATAGTAGACTGTGACGATATTACTATTAGTCTTCTAAACCTCACAGTAAGTCAAACTTTGGTACCCTTTTTTGCACACATCATAAATAATTATTTTGTTCATGGAGTCGTGCTTGACGAAATAAAAATTGCCAAAGTGATCCGAATATTAAAATCCGTAAACGAACACATATCTTCTTATTCCGGATCAAAAATCATATTTTTTACATTCTCAAAAGTCATCGAAAAACTTAGGTCGGTCAGACTGATTAGTTCTTTAAGCATCTTCATGGATGTAGATTTAAGAAAAACATTCAGCTATTCAAACGATTCGTCGCTTCTTTTAGCACCTTCATGAATGTTCATTTAAGGAAAATTCAAACGATTCCTCGCTTCTTGAAATTAATTACACAGGAAAAGAATAAGCTAAGTATAGGCAACACATTTGCAATATTTCTTGACTTTTCAAAAGCATTCGACACAATCAATCACAATCCCTTATTAACCCTTTCAACACTGGCGCCCTGGAAGGTATCAATGCAGTCAACACTGTCAATGGTGAAATGGGCGAAATCATCCTGATATTCAGAATTCAGCTTTAATATGGATAATATTTGATGTCCTCTCAGGCTCGGCATTGGGATTTCTGTTAAATGTTCCATTCCACATCAGACACCACCTCTCATTTGCTGATGACATGCATGTACATTGCTCTGGACCTGGTGTCAGCAAGTTGGGCATTTATATGAACAAAGATTTGAATAACATGACTGAATTGTGTTCGGCGAACCGTTTGGCATTAAATGCAAACAAAACAAAACACATTCTCATCACTCAGCTTCTGACATGAAATTCGATGAATTTAGAAGAATTTATGAACAATCAGAAGATGAATAGAATTGGCAACGTCGAGAAAGAAAAGTCACTTAAAGTTTTAGGCATAAATATTGATGACAACTTCACCAGTAAAACTCATATTTTCCAGTTTTGTTCTAAACCCGCGTTTGAGAAATATGAACTCAATAATGTAAAGCATATACTTCCTCACAAAGTCACAGAAACACTCTTCTTCGCATTGATATAGAGTCATCTGGTATAATAATATTAACACTTTGGCCGGCCGCTGATTTGTCGCGGTTCTCGGGTGAGAAGGCCTTGGTTACCCCTGTACTCCTAACTGCCTCCCTATTCCCACGCTTCTTCTCTCCTCCCAACACTCGGAGACGACCTGCTTGATAACATCCTTGCCCGATTCTTCCCAATCTCTCCGTTTAACATATTAACCCTCGCCTTTGAGTCTCTCACTAACCACATGCCCTTCATTCTCCCATTCCACTTCCCCATTATTCACACAGTGAATCTTATTCTTTTAGACTGGTATTTTGGGCATTCTAGAAGAAAGTGTTCCAGGGTTTCCACCACGCCCAAATTACCCACCTGGCACTCCTTTTCACTGTTTTTTCCCATTTTTCCCCTCAGCTCCAGGGACCGCGACCTCAGCTTGAACAACAGTGACCTCCAAAGGTGCTATCAAGGCACTCTTCAAAACCAGGCTTCTCTTTATCACGCAGGCCACCCAAAGATCTCTTTGATTTGACTCCCTCTCGTCAATTGAGGTTACCATCCTCCATGGCCCTTTCTCTGACGATTTTTTTACCCTGGTTTCCCCCTACGTCTAGGTCCGAGATCATCTCCAATGAGTAGTTCTCTATTAGCTCCCTAACTTGGACCGTCCACCCTGTCTTGATATTTGAGCTAAAAATTCTCTGGAACATTACTTTGCACCATCGGCTGTACTGGAGATTTACCAAATATTTAAGATAATCGAGTTTCAATAAGTCTATCCTGTGCTTGCTCCTCATCCACCCAAGCTCATCCCTGATTGCTTCTAGTGCTGCGGCATTACTCGAAGCCGTTATCCATCGGCCTGCATCGTTCTGCAGGGTTCCAAACTCTTTACAGCCGTCTGGTTTAGGGGTACCACATCCGTACCATATGTTATACTTTGCAGACCCACCATTTCCCAAATGGTTTTCTCCACGAAAACCTCATTGAAACTGTTTCGCCCAATAAGTTTCATTTGGTTAAGTATTCGCCTCCCCTTCAGAATCAATTTATTTGTGTGGTTTCGGTAGATGCCTCTTCCTGTGATGTTTATATTTACCCCCAGAAACTCGTAGTCACCTGTCTCTCCTACACTAAGAAGTTTGCTGCTGCCTTCCAGAATACAGAACTCCCTCACTCTCCACTTTCGAGGGGGTTCCACTTTGCGGCCCACGGGTAGAACTTTGCTCCTGCTTTCATTTAGTTCGAGTCTCCATTTGCTCTCATATTTCCCAACAATTTCCGGCATTTTCGCTAGCCCCTCTTCGCTTTCTGACACTAGCACCATATCGACTGCAAAAAATAGCCCTGGGATCTTCAAGTTCCCAACTGCTGCCCCCTCGTCGCTACGCAGGAGTTCATCTCCAAAACCTTCGATGTGCAATGCAAAAAGAATTGGCGAAATGATACACTCCTGTTTTAGGCCTATCTCGTTTTGTTGTTATGTTACCCAGGCTAAGTTCACTCTGTACATCTTTATATAATGCCTTCAGAATTCCAACAAACTCGCTTCTCAAGCGCAGAGCCTCAAGCATTAGCCACAGACCCTTCCCCCATACTCTATCGTATGCCTTTTTAACATCCAAAAAGTCCATAAACATCTTTTTCGCTTTCGCGGATTCTATCATTTTGGATAGCGTGAAAAGATGGCCAGTGACTCTCCTTCCCTCCCTGAAGCCATTGTGAATCTCTCCCAAATTAACTCTTCTCAATCACCTCCTCTAATCTCCCATACAGGACTTTACGGAAAACTTGTCCAATGTTGCTACTGACGGAGATCCCTCGATAATTATCCAAAGCGTCTTTTCCCCCTTTTTGTGAATAAATTTCACTTTGCTTTCTCTCCACTCCTTTGGGACCTCTTGTTTTTCTATGGCTAAATTGAATATGGCAGTTCAGCTTTCACAGAGTTCCACTCCCCCTTTTTTGATAAACTCGTCAGGAATTGTGTCCACCCCTCCCGTTTTCCATTCCTTAATTTTGAGATCACCTTTCGAACCTCTTCGGTTTTAATTTCGCTGCACACGAAGTTCAATAGATTTTCTTCGACCTGCTTCGGACACTCCGGTGGGTTCCCCATGCCCCATCGCTTATCGTTCACCTTTTCCCAGTGCTTGACTATTTCTGATGCGATTTGATCTTGATCGTCTGTATCTCTGCCATCTACTTTAGTACTCTGTGGGTTACTTCCTTTGTTACGCTTATTCATCCAGTTCCAAAATACTTTCGAACTCGACCCCCCTGTTTACCATGGCCTCGTTGCTTTCCGCCCCTTGAGTTTTCAACTTCTCATGTATGCAGCACATTTAGCTTTTCTACCCTTTATGGCCCTTTTCAGTTCTTCGTTCACTCTGTACCCACGTTCCCGTGTTGGCACATTAATCTTTCCTACACTTTCCTTCCCTGCCTCCACTAGGCCCGCAACTATGGCGTCGGCCATTTTCTGGACACTGGCCCCCTTGTGTACGGCTGCAAGCTTCGGTTTCAATTTTTCTTCGAACTTCGCCTAGTCAGTATTCTTTTTGAGTTCCCAAATCTCCTTAAAGCTTCCTTTGCTTCTTATTGGGTTTTTGGCACCACCTCTCATTTGCTGATGACATGCAGGTACATTGCTCTGGACCTGGTGTCAGCAAGTTGGGCATTTATATGAACAAGGATTTGAATAACATGTCCGAATGGTGTTCGGCGAATCGTTTGGCATTAAAAGCAAACAAAACAAAACACATTCTCATCACTCAGCTTCTAACAGAAGAAATTCGATGAATCAAGAAATATTTATGAACAATCAGAAGATGAATAGTACTGGCAACGACGAGAAAGAAAGTCACTTAATTTTTTAGGCATAAACATTGATGACAACATCACCTGTAAAACTCATACAGTTATGTTCTAAACCTGCATTTGAAAAAATATGAACTCTATAAAGTAAAGCATATACTTCCACACAAAGCCACGAAAACACTTTACTTCGTATTGATACAGAGTCACCTGGTATATGGAATTGATATCCGGGGCCACTGGAAAGCAACCAATAAAATTATCCAGATGCCGATGCGTTCACCGCGGATAATAAACCACAAACAATATGACGCTCACACTGACCCTGTATTTATAACGAACAAAATTCTAAAAGTAAATGACTTAAGATAAACTTCATTCTTCTTAATTGATCGACAAAAAATATTTACCAATGTCATTTGATGACTTTTTCAGAATAGTTGATAACCAAACTAACATAACACACAGGCAAGACTTCTTCAAACAAGTGGGACAAAAGCGAAATCATTGGACAGTTTCTCTTCCTGTATTTTCTACTCAAAGTTTGCTAAGCACCAAGTATATCCAACTTCTGAGTGACATTCAGAAGGCATCCGGGGTAAATGTTTCGACGCAGACTATCCGGGCAAGGTTGCACGAAGGTGGTCTCCGATCGTGAAGACCATGTATCGCAAATATGTCACAAGCAAATTTCACAGTTATGTTTGAAATATTTGGTGCTTAGCAAACTTTGAGTAGTATATATTCGAAAATATGGAATGGTCTTGACTAAGAATTACGTTATACAGATGATAGGCAATGCTTGAAGAAAAATTAATTTCCAAATTTTAGCATCTTACTCTGAAAACGTTTAGTGAAGAATCATTACTACCGGATTCTTCCACTTAGCGGGTTTAATACAAGTATCAACTTTTCGATATAGGTTCTCCAAAAATCCCACTTATACAAAATGGCTGGAGTATTACTTGCATTGGTCTGGATAGTTCGCCCTTCCTGGTAGGTTTTCCTCTATGTCCAGTTGCATAAGGTTATTTTGGAAACTGGAGAAATATGATCGTACCTGTAGCTATATATACCAGAATAAACTCTTTCTCGTTACTGAAAGTACCACTCTACATTGACGAGTCAATTCATATTCCATCACTCCAGGCCCTAAATTTAACAGCAAATTTTAACTCTATTAAACTGGTCACTAGCAAGGATAAGTTACGGTTTTCTCGTCAACTCGCTTTACCTCCCTCTTCTATCCAGCACTAATATTTTTACTCGACCACTGTGTTAGCAACAGTCTGTATCCGGTTTTTCGAAAGCTCTTCCTCTGTAGACGGCAGGAGGACAGCCAATCTGGCAATGCCATCTCCATGTTTTTATGTCCGAATGTTGCAATTTTAATACAATTAACGTAATGTATGAGTTTGAAAGGGCAATGTCATTGTTGCACTTCATCAGTTAAATTCTGAACCCGTAAGTAGATTGGCTGAGAGCCGGGTGCCTCGGTGCTCCAATCTCAGGTAAATTCACTCTTATTGTGCTCTAATTGCCGGAAGTGGGTCAATTAGAACATGTCTGTATCCACGCCACGCGCGATATCCCTTCTCTCTTATGAACTCTTACGGCACGAATCGAGTCACGAATCGAACACATTTTGCAAATTCAATGCAAATAGACCGAGATCGAATATGACATCTTTTAATTGTTTTTCTTCAAATAAAATGGGTTTGGAGAATTTTTTCACTTCTTGGGATGGCAGGAATTACAATGGAGATAAACGTCTCTTGTTTCGTAAGACATTCGGGAATTTGACTATGGAAAACTATTTGTTAACTCGCCCCTTCGGGACACGTTAAGGGGTCGTCCTACCTAACTTTGATCAATTTGTTGACAGTTTTACTACTGTCTCAGAAACAGATAAGAGAAATGAAGAGAGGCAAATTATATATCAAAATGGTGAGTAAAGTGCATAGAAAAGGTATATTTATATTTTTTCATAAAAAAAGTGAATTTTATGGTTTTGAAGACGATTAATTTGCCAATGGCATAAGTAACGAACCCGCAGAACCACAAAATGATCGGCAATTCGAAAGTCTTATCCTCAATGTAATGATAACATACTACAGCCTCGGAGAAAGCAGTTTTACGGAACACCCTTTGGTGTGATGGGAATGTTGTAATGCAAAACCACCAACACGACATTTGGATGTTCCGGATGTAGCCATGTTAGATGGCTTGGATTCGGTCATGTGATTACAATGTGGTTTTTGCAGGAACTTGCATTTTGGATGATCTGAATAATGCAGGGCCATTATCCATTCTTTCAATTGTTTGAGAGAATGCATGAGGAGATTCGCAATGAAGTTACAGCGAATGCTTCAGTTGTTAATGTCATATCTGCAGTCATCTTTTTTCACTTCGTTATCTTGCACAATTTAGTTTAAACAATATTTATTCAAGATAATGTTATATGTATACATTACTAAAAAAAGGTTTTGCTAGCAGTATACGAGATAACAGCAACAGTGATAATCAAGTCGGTAGGTAGACTAGGATTAGACAGGAAGCCTTGAGCTTATAAGAGTCGTCTCCTACGCTTAGTAGCACTTTTTGTAAAGATGTTGGCATTGATTAGTAGTAACAAATGAAACATGTATATCACAGCCTAAAGGGGGTGAGCACTAGCGGGCCAATGAATCTGATTGAACCTCTGACCTTGGACAAGCCCACCACCGGTCCGCATCATACTAGGTGAGCATTCTAGATGCGGTCACCTGCAACTACGTAATGACTCACTTTTCTTTACATCAACAAGTACAGCTGAGGGGTGCCGACAGCTCGTCGGGAAAATTTGAAAAAGGCAGTTCATACTAATTTCATGCTTAGAATAAGTTGACCAACATGCTCGGCCCCTTAGCCAGCGATATACGTGATTGTTTAAACTACACATACGTGAAATCAGAAGTGGTCTATCCGATAAAAAAATAGATGAATAAACGAAAGAAGTCAGAGAGTAAGAAGTTGCAAGAAGAAGAAGTAAAAAAAGAAGAAGAAGCCATCCCGAATACATGGTGCATTGTCGTCAGATAAAGTTGAATAGAAAAGAGGTCTTTAAATTAAGCAGCTCTATGAATAACTAGATAATAAAATTGTAGAACATGGTCTTAATTGTGCGGACACCGAAAGTGAAATTCTTAATGAAGGTGAAGTATGTTCAAAAACAGTTGTCGTCACTCGTCAGAGGAACCGGCCATTCTGTAAGATGAAGTCTTGCACTATATCAAAAATGAGGCTGTTCTCCTCGTTACTGAAAACTTCCGAGCCAAAAAGGAGTGTGGTAATATCTATAGTGAAAGGGAGTAAATTGATGGCGCCATTGCGTGAGTAGGAAACATTGGACAATGAAGAAGAAAGTGTTCTGGAGTCTCAAATTGACCACACTGACAAAGTGGACAAGGTGCGAAATGATTATCATATAAATGGGCATTAAGGCTGCTACAGCGTAACCGCAATCTACAGTGATAAATTTGAGCCGTGCGAGATTTCGCCGCACTATAAAATGAAGGTGGTCGGAGTTTGCCACCATTCAAGAAGATCTTAAAATTACTCAGTGACGAATTCTTGCGAACAGATAAAGGCAGGTTATTCCACTGGTCAGTTACATTGACTACAAAATGGAACTCTGTTATTTTGGCGTGTTCGAATATTGAGTGATGGGTTTATTGAGGATATGAGAGATGGAACTTTATTGGCAATATGAGGAGGCGTTACGTGGTGATGCATTTAAAGAACTGCATGAGCTTATGTTTTCGGCGTCTTTCTTGTAGAGTGTCCCAACGTGTTTCGGGGTATAATAAAGAAATTTACTAGCACTAATTATTGCCCCTGTAACTATTCTTGCTGCAACGATCTGGATTTTTTTCCAAGTCGGCGACTTGTCCTGACGAGCAATTATCCCAAACAGTATCACCATATTCAAGTAAAAGGCCTGATAAAGGCAAAGAATATCTTTTCTAAAACATGTCTATCAAGCTCGAATTTGTGTTTCCGCAACAAGTCAAGTCGAGACCAGGCTTTGGAACAGATATATTCAATATGATTGGTCCAAGTGCATGTTGAATTTAGTACAACTCCTAGGTGCTTATGAGTATTGACTTCACTTATTTGAGCACCACCTACAAATAAGTGTGGATGGGCAGTTGGGTTCGTTTTGCGTGATCTAACCATACTCCCAGTTTTTGGGGGGATTAAATTCGACTAGCCATGTTTTTGCCCAGTGCTCAATAACAGCTAGATCATGGTTAATTAAATTCGAGGCTTGGTTTGGATTTTCTACAATTAGATATAACGAAGTATCATCTGCAAAAAGGCGTATGCTAATGAGCAAATTTTCAGTTATGTCGTTAATGTAGATTAGAAATAGTAAGGGACCTAGTATAGAACCTTGAGGGACCCCGGCGTTAATAGGGCGCCATGGGGAAGCCTCTGATCCCACAACTACGCGTTGAGATCTATCTGAGAGGTACGATTTTAAGAACAACAATTCACCCGCGACACCAACACCAATACTCTTCAACTTACGAGCGAGACCAACATGCCATACCTTGTCGAAAGCGTTAGTGACATCGCAAAAAACAACCCCAACTTCTTTTCCTTCATCGAGCGTTTTTGAGAATTCATTATATATATCAGTTAACTGGAGGACAGTAAAATCACCTGGCGTAAAACCTGGCTAAGAACGTTCGTGTCTTCCAGGAATTGCCATAGTCGTTTAAAGATACATTTTTTAAAGACTTTACCAAGGCAACTAATCAGAGATATGGGACGATAATTACTGACTAAGTTCGGGGGTTGTTTTTTCGAAACTAGTGAAACATTAGCCCTTTTCCACAATGAAGGAAAATACGAATTGTTTAGCAATATATTGAATAAAATCGATAGTGGTTCGTATAGAGAGACTTTACATTCTTTAAGAAGACGTGGGCTCACAAGATCTGGACCCGATGCTTTGGACACCTTCCATGACTTCAGTGCTTCGTACACCTCGCTGCAGTGAAGGGTTATACCATATATTGTTCGCGTAGGATGGGCTATGGCTTCTGGAAAGGAAAGGTTCGAGTCGTCAACTGTTGAGAAGGAACAAAAGTATTCTTTGAGCACTTCGGTTTTTTCAACATTCGAGGTGTATACTTCGTTCATGTAATTAATAACAGGAATCACTGAAAAATGTTTGTAACGTTTTCCACCACTGTGAACTTGGGGTTTTGTTACTTTTTAAAATGGACTGAACTTTGGATGAGTATAATGTCTTGGCCTTCCTGATAGATGATATAACTTCATTCGTTTTTGTTTTATATTTTGCCCGTGCATTTGGATTGCCGGTCCGTTTGGCTGTGCGATATAGCCTTCTTCTTTGTCTTTTTGGAGTCGTATTTGGTTATGCATCCATCACGGTTGATTCGATCTCGAAGTAATATATTTGTTTGGTATATGTTCGGATGCAATATCGGGTAAATTGGCAGTGAAAGTTGTTGTTGAAAATCTGAATCATTGCGCACTTAAAAGATAACCTGAACAACTTGTGAAAAAAGTCACCGAGTGTATAAAATCTGCAATATACACATAATATAAAGTAATATTCGTAAAAAGTAAGCGGAATGCCACAGAAAGTACAAGTGAGTTCGAATTATATTGAGCGTGTTGATTTCCCCCGATCCGATACTGTGAAGTTATTTACTTCAAAATAATCATGGATCTCGTCCATGACTGAGTTGATGTCGTAAACGACCGATAGAGGATGGGTTAAAACCGATGCATTCGCACTTTTAAATAGGGTGCATTGGGTGATGCTGCGAATTTAGGTTTTTCTTTCATATAATCATATCGTCGAGCAATGTCGTTCGTTATCGTTTTTGACTGACAAATGTGAGAAATCTCCTTTTCCGGAAATAGTCTCCCAATTTGCATATCATAATAAACATCCACAGCGGTCAGCGTGGCCGCTATCGTCAAAACAAAACCCAAACGAATTATCGAATTTATGGTCAGAACTACCCGTATTTGAAATTTAAACAAATGCAATACCCGAAATATTCGTGATTTTTTCAGTATCCGTGTCGAGTGGCTTTTAAACCTGATACACCAGATCAAATGCCTTCATTCTCGTTTGTCAGCGTAACAGTGTCTGCAGATTTTTGTAAGTAATAGTACGAGAGAGCGACAGAAGCCAAATATTTTCCCATCATCTATAAATTAATTTAAAATGACTAATTTTGTTTGTTTTACTTAAATTATGAATTGATAAGGTGGGTGTATAATTTATTTGTCCTGATTATTATTTTCTCCCCCACTATACGTGAAACATACGCGTGTCCCGGGTGAGACAGCAGGGTGGGATATTTCTATCCCACCCACCCCATGCGACATACTCATTTGCATATTTTATTAGGTCGCCGGAACTATTTCATCATTGTCTGCACAATTGCAAATAAACAAAATGGCTTCACGATTTCCCGCATGTAATCCACGTGCCATTCAAAATCAACACTGTTGATTTGTTTCAACCCCATGTTTCTCTGCAGATTTAATAATATCACTGCGCGAATTTATCGATCGATCAATAATCTTACAATGCCCTTTACATTAGAGCTTGACACGCGCAAATTCATTAACCCCTTAACGGTCAGTGTTACAAATCAATGTTTTAGAATATACCTACGGTATATACCTAACTTTTGTACGATCTTTCCGATGAAATTGTTCGTTTTTCGAAAGGAGTACGACTTGATAAATTGGGTATGTCAGCACGTGACCGCCAGTTATCTATAATGACGTAATGCTCGTGTGGGGAGAGAACAATCATCCTCGATGAGTCTGAAGGTGGGTATGGGGACAAGAAGGCTCGGGTCTGGTTCAAATATCTTGCCCCTCGGGTGAGATTTCCCCATCCCACCTCCAGACTCATCAGGGATCATAATAATCCCCGCATTTTCAAAAATGCGGGGATACAGTGATGATCCGTCCGTAAGTCCATATGTCCCTTTTTAGCTATAATTTTGAAACTTACCATACTTCTAAAGTATGGTATAGAGATGACAAAAATAGGTTCAGTTTGATTTTTTGTCACCAGGTGGTGCCAGTGGCGCCACTTAAAGACTGAGCAAAAATGCTTTCGGCCGAAAGGCTGCTACGATATGTAATTTCGGTTGTTCAGAATGTGTTCATATGTTCCGGTAGGGTGTCTAGCTCTGTATAAAGGTTTCCGATTTTGATTCGTCCCCATTTGGCTCCTGTAGCGCTACTTTGGTCATTGGAGAATGTGAATTGATTTGTTACCATCGTGATGACAAACTGAAAATGTGGGGATTCACCTTACTGTGCTTTGCACACAAATGTCAACGATCTGGTTGTCCCCCGAAAAAAAATTTTCAAGGGACTATTAAAATAGCCGGTGTCCGTCCGTCCGTCCGTCCGTCCGTCCTTCCTTCCTTCCGTCCGTCCGTCCGTCCGTCCGTCCGTCCGTCCGTCCGTCCGTCCGTCCGTCCGTCCGTCCGTCCGTCCGTCCGTCCGTCCGTCCGTCCGTCCGTCCTAGTGTGCGTCCGTCCCACTTTGGTTTCACGATGATAACTTTAGTTATAGTTGGCCAAATCAAATGAATTATAGGTAGGTGTAGCAACATAAAATACAGGTCAAATTCAAATCGGGGTTTGGTCCGACATTTTTTGCCAGAGTTATGTCTCTTTTTCGACTTCAAAAAATTCAATTATTTTTCAAATACCTCGAATTGCACACTTGTTTCGGGGGACGTGTGGCCGGGCGCCCTTTTTTATTATTATTATTCAGATTATTATTATTGTTATTATTTATTTATTTTTTTATTTATTTATTTATTTATTTATTATTTATTTATTTATTTATTTATTTATTTATTTATTTATTTATTTATTTATTTATTTATTGGGGTTTCAACGACACTTTCGACAGCCAGGGTCACCTCGAGTACGACGGTTTTACGGATGGAGGAAGCCGAAGTACCCGGAGAGAACCACCCACTAACGGCGAGCAACTGTCAGTCTCCCCAACATATTAACTCCACACAAGCAGGGTAGACGTGCAGTACGCCTCAGTACATAACACCACCCGTGCCCCACCCCCCCACCCCAGTTGGGTGGGTTTTTATTATTATTATTATTAGTAGTAGTAGTAGTAGTAGTAGTAGTAGTAGTAGTAGTAGTAGTGGTGTAACTTGTGATAATACAGAAGTAAACCTGCAAATAAACCTTAGGTCAAGGATAAAGACCTAAGAAAATACCCCAAATGTCTGAAACCAATAGATTGGTGCAGGTCATAATGTTCCAAGGGGTAATGCCATGAATGTTGGTAATTGATGATCACAATGACATTATTTAAATACTGAAGTAAAAACTAGGCTGGATATCACCAGTGACAGTTGCTAAAAACTTAGAAGGGGGTCCCCCACCACCAACACCTAACAACACATATGAATGGGAAACCTACTGTGCTTCCGATCTCAATATGTCAATAAGTCTCTTTTGGAAAAGCAGAGGCGATAATGGTTATGTAGGGTTAATTTGATGCCTATTGAGTAACAATTTACTTTTATGTGCATTTGATGGTTTATTGCAGTGAACAGTTACAGTTACTCTTATTTTTTCTCCAACAGATGGCATAAGTATATTGATGTCCAGGGCGAAGAGTAAAACACTTTACGTTACTTTTCGATAAACCAGTTAATCACTATCAAATTGATGTATGGGATAAAGGGTTTAATGTGCAAGCCATTGCAATGGGTCTGTAAATATATTTGTTCAACTATGATTTTGCAGTGCATTCAACACAAGAGAAAATCATAGTTTCTTTCCAAACCGTCACACTAACACATACATCAAGGTAAATGATAAGCGATGGGGCATGGGGAATCCACCGGAGTGTCCGAAACAGAGCGAGGAAAATCGAACTTCGTGTGCAGCGAAATTAAAACCGAGAATGTGCGAAAGGTGATCTCAAAACTAAAGAATGGAACAGCGGGAGGGGTGGAGAAAATTCCCAACAAGTTTCTCAAAAAAGGGGGAGAGGAACTTTGTGAAAGCCTAACTGCCCTATTCAATCTAGCCATGGAAAAACAAGAGGTCCCGAAAGAGTGGAGAGAAAGCAAAGTGACATCTATTCACAAACAGGGGGAAAAAGACGTTTTGGATAATTATCGAGGGATCTCTGTCAGCAGGACAAGTTTTCTGTAAAGACCTGTATGGGAGATTAGAGGAGGTGATTGTAGAGAAGGGTTAATTTGGGAGAGATTCAGAATGGCTTCATGAAGGGAAGGAGAGTCACTGACCGCCTTTTCATGCTATCCAAAATGATAGAATCCGCGAAAGCAAAAAAGAAAAAGATGTCTATGACCTTTTTGGATGTTAAAAAGGTATACGACAGGGTATGGAGGGAGCGTATGTGGCCAAAGCTTGAGGCTCTGGGCTTGGGAGGCGAGTTTGTTGGAATTCTGAAAGCATTATATAAAGATGTACAGAGTGAACTTAACCTGGGTAACATAACAACAAAACATGTGCCTATGGAGATAGACCTAAATCAGGGGCGTATCCTTTCGCCAATTCTTTTTGCATTGTACATCAAAGGATTAGGAGATGACCTCCTGCGTAGTGACGAGGGGACAGCAGTTGGGGACATGCAGACAATATGGTGCTAGTGTCAGAGAGCGAAGAGGGGCAAGCGAAAATGCTGGGAACTGTTGGGAAATATGGGAACAAATGGAGACTCGAACTAAATGAAAGCAAAATCAAAGTTATACCCATGGTAAAGTGGACCCTACTCGAGGGTGGAGAGTGGGGGAGTTTTGTATTCCGGAAGGTAGCAGCAAACTTCTTAGTGTAGGAGAGACAGGTGACTACGAGTATCTGGGGTAAACATAAACATCACAGGAGGAGGCATCTACCGAAACCACACAAATAAATTGACTCTGAAGGAGAGACGAATCCTTAACCAAATGAAACTTATGGGGAGAAACAGTTTCAATAAGATTTTCGTGGGGAAAATTATTTGGGAAGTGGTGGGTCTGCCAAGTATAAGATATGGTACGGAAGTGATACCCCTAAACCAAACGGCTGTAAAGAACTTGGAAACCCTGCACAACGATGCAGGCCAGTGGATAAAGGGGTCGAGTAATGCCTCGGCACTAGAAGCAATCAGGGGTGAGCTTGGGTGGATTAGGATCAAGCACAGGATAGACTTACTGAAACTCGCTTATCTTAATTATTTGGTAAATCTCCCCGACAGCCGATAGTGTAAAGTAATGTTCCAGAGAAATTTAAACTCAAATATCAAGACAGGATGGATGGTCCAAGTGCGGGAGCTAATAGAGAACTACTCATTGGAGATTTCGGACCTAGACGTAGGTGCAAACCAGGGTAAATAAAGCGTCAGAGAAAGGATCATGGAAGATGGTAACCTCAATTGGCGAGAGGTGGTCAAATCAAAGAGGTCTTTGGGTGGCCTGCGTGAGAAAGAGAAGCCTGGTTTTGAAGAGCACCTTGATGGCACCTTTGGGGGTCACTGTTGTTCAATCTGAGGTCGCGGTCCCTGGAGCTGAGGGGAAAAATTGGGGAAAACAGTGTGCCAGATTTGTAATTTAGGCGTGTAGGAGACCCTGAAACACTTTCTTCTAGAATGCCTAAAATACCAGTCTAAAAGAATAATATCCACTGGGGGTATAATGGGGAAGTCGGATGGGAGAATGAACGACATGTGTGTTGGTGAGTGACTCAAAGGAGAGGGTCAATATGCTAATCGGAGAGATTGGAAAGAATTCGGCATGGGATGCCATCAAGCAGTTCGTCTCCGAGTGTTGGGAGAAGAGAAGAAGCGTGGGAATAGGGAGTCAGTTTGGAATACAGGGGTAACCAAGGCTTTCTCGTCCGAGAACCGCGACAAATCAGCGGCCGGCCAAAGTACTATTATTATTATTATTATTAAGAACTGATCAATTTCAAAGTGAACATAAACATTTGGATCTATCCAAGAACTCATTTACACATATTTGGCCTTCTGAAAATTTAGTTTTAAGCTTATTAAGTTTCTCAAAAACAGCAACATCCTTCCTTTTCCTTTTTGTGGTGGTTGACTACAATGTAATTGTGTTATCTTACATTTATTCAGTCTAGCTTCACTTGTAGGTTAGTGAGTGACTCAAAGGAGAGGGTTAATAGGCTAATCGGAGAGATTGGAAAGAACAGAGCAAGGGATGTCATCAAGCAGTTCGTCTCCGAGTGTTGAGAGGAGAGAAGAAGCCTCGGAATAGGGAGGCAGTTGGGAGCACAGGGGTAACCAAGGGGCTTTCTCGTCTGAAAACCGTGAGAAATCAGCGGGCAGCCAAAGTGTTGTTATTATTATTATTATTATTATTATTATTATTATTATTATTATTATTATTATTATTATTATTATTATTATTATCACATGGAGAGACACTCTTTTCTCCTTTAATACTTCTTCTTGTAGACTCCTTCAAACTGACCTTTGTTGAACTTCCCCAAATCGAAACATAAACAGAAGGAAATGTCTGCCTTCAATCAGTAAGCACTCCGCTCATAATATTTGGTCTCACTCTTTATTCCTTTCAAGAATTAGGAAAAGATTTCTTCGAGTATACTTCTTGGATGCTTCTAGAATACAGCTGTTACTTTATTTTAAGGTATTTTATTGTAAAAGTTTCGTTCTCTTATTTATGCCATAGCAAACTTTCAGGTTGGGCTATAACCACATGGCAGCAGTTCCATGGAAAATTTCAGTTTCCACATATTCTATGTTCCGTTCCAAGCATTTTGGTATATAACTTATTGGGGTTATTAATTTGGGGACTTTTTTTAATTACCTGAAATTTGACCAAAGTTAGGTTAGACGACCCCTTAAGGGGATAGTTCAGATAAGTTGTAAAGAATGAAGGGTATGACCTGAAAGAGTATACAAATTTAAATACCTGGTTGCAACAGTCGTGTGAGGTGTCAAAATGATCATTGTGACATCAGCAATCGAACAGCAGGCGTATTTCATCGAAAAAGGCATTATGAAAAATGTGCTAATAACATATTTTCGCGGTATCTATTTCCTAAATATCCTACTAACAACCTGGGGATCATTTTTCATCATCTCCGTTTGGACAATTTTTTATGAAAACTCTATCATCCGAGTGTTTTTTCATTCCAGAAATCTACGTTTGGCATGTTATCATAACAAATACAAATGAATGGAACAACAACTGGGAGAAGCCATGCTGACTTCCTTCCCACAATTCTTCATACAAATTTCACGACAAACACTCCATTGGCTTCATACTGTAGTGAACACGAGCATAACCACAGCTGAATGTTTAGTCGCAAAATATTCCAAATGAACTTCTCCAACTATGTCCGTTTTGTCCCCTTTATTGTTTATTGATGCCGATATGCAATCGTCTGCTGGTGCATACCCTCCTTGGATCGAGCATGACTTCGTCCCTGAAAACATTGTTTCCCAGTTTCTTGTTATTTCTTTTATTTTCGCAATGAAAACGACAAATTGCAACATAATATTATTCCCTGCATGAAGTTAGCAAAGTTCGTTTCATGCTGATAGTGATAAGGAGTTTAAACTTGTCCCAACTACACGCAAACGCATCCAGTTGTGATTGATGGAGCTTGATATTTACATACAGCCCCACGTGGAAATGTTTCCTACGCTACGCTATCAAGAAAGACACAAGAGCAAATACCCATGCAAAAACTGTCATTTAAATTGTCCAGAGTAGCTAACACTGATGTAAAATGTTATTCCATCGTTGATCAAGGTATCCCCAAATTATACAAACTGTTGACGATGTGAAAGAGAATGATGTGTCCTAATTCCGTGTCAACAAGGCCGGTGTGACAGGAATGATAGTCCGTAGGAACGTTAGTCCCTCTGGACTATTATTCCGCGGAATTATAGTCCTAGGTCTAACATTACTAGGATTAGTAGTCTGGCGGACTACTATTCCTAGAAATGTTAGACCTAGGACTATAATTCCGCGGAATAATAGTCCAGAGGGACTAATTTTCCTACGGACTATCATTCCTGTCACACCGGTAAGAGGTATGGGACGTCGTTCGTGCAGTCGGTGTGTTTCTCAAGTGTGGGTTATCTCGGTGTCCTGTGCACGCTACATGTGTATTGTGTACGGTATTGTGTAAGTTTAAGATGCCGGAAGTGGATCACAGTAAAAAACACCTGTAGGGTGGAATTCCTCTGGCCCAGTTTTTTTTCTTTTACATATCTTACAAACACGCATGTGCTGATGTAATCATCCATATTTTTTTTTACATTGAAGTTATTATCAGGGTGGAAGTTCCACTCTGCAGGTGTTTTATCACTGCCCAATATTGACTTGAAGTAGATGTACATATTCACAACTGGACTGCATAAACGTGTCATTGAAAGACTATTGAATTTGTCAAACTTCTCTAGACTATGATTAATTTGGCCAGCCATGCTTTAGTAAATTCAAGTTCCTCACCTTTGAACTAGTTGACCTTTCATGGGTGTTTCTTGCAGTGTGAATAGTCATTTGGTAAACTTCATTTGTAAACAAAAAATCAATCTCATTTTTCTTCGAATATAGGTTGGTGTGGGAATTTTCTCCAGTCCTATGATGTTGTTGGGGTTATTCTTTACAATCTTTTGCAAAAATAAGTCACAACTGATAATAAGTAGTGTGTGGCTCAAGAAATGCAGTTGCATGCACATACATGCACACAACTGTGCATTCATCAGAAATTATACATTTTAAATGTCACCATTACCTTCTATGTTTCATAACCTAAAAATGATGTTTGAAGTTCTAGGGTTGGGAAAATCTTTGTCACTTAGTCATGTTTCCTACATTGGAGTGTGTTTCTTTGAAAGTTAGCTAAACTACCCCCTTAACAAATGGTTTTCCATAGTCAAATTCCCGAATGTCTAACTTAACAAGAGACGTTTATCTCCTAAGTATTGTATGAGAGGATGTACACACTGTTTATCAGTGTTCACTCTGGCATGTACCAAATGTGCCAAATGCACATTTTAAAAAAATCTAGCACGTAAATGTGAGTGCTTGGCACAAACATTTGGCACATAAATTCAAATTCAGAACCTGGTATATTTTTGATTTGCCCACATCATAATTACAAAAAAAATAATCTCGTTCAACTGGGCACACAATGACCAGTCACACTCTAATTGTCCTTACCGGTGATCTCGAATTAAGAAGTCTTGTATTGGGTAAACAACGCATGCTTTGTTTCTTCAACCAGCGAACAATAGACCAGATTATCAATTGTTTTAATTGTTGGTAGTACTTTCCCCATTGACCAAAATCAAAGATTAACACAGTAATTTATTTATTGTCACAGATGTCTGCACCATCGACGTGCAGTACGCCTTAGTACACAACGCCACTGTTGATGTGTTTTGCACAAGAACACAACACGGTTGCCGCAGATGGGATTCGAACCGAGGACCTCTCGGTTTGCAGCCTGCACCTCTACCTACTGAACCACCGCGCCCTCGCAACACTGTAATAAAATAACAAAGGATTTAATTCACATGTCAATCAGTTACCGTGTAGATCATAAATGTTTCACGATACTTTATTATTTGATGTTCCGTTTTATGTTAAATTTGATTTTATAAAATCTTATACTTTTGATATTTCTTGAATAAAATATGAAGAAAAAAAATGTTTTTATACAGTACGGCCGCCGTTGACTGGTCGTAATCTACGCGTGGGCAGTGATGTCCACGCATGCGTTTACCAGGTAATAAAAATCACCATCCGCAAAATTGTACCCGGTGTGACAGGAATGATAGTCCGTAGGAAAATTAGTCCCTCTGAACTATTATTCCGCGGAATTATAGTCCTAGGTCTAACATTTCTAGGAATAGTAGTCCGCCGGACTACTATTCCTAGAAATGTTAGACCTAGGACTATAATTCCGCGGAATAATAGTCCAGAGGGACTAACGTTCCTACGGACTATCATTCCTGTCACACCGGTGCTTTCTCAATAAAATGTTTGATGAGCATTCCTATAATTAGTGTTTGGAATCTATTATTATTGCGTCCGTGGAAATATTGCCTACCCGTAGAAAGTGACCAATCAACGGCGGTTGCACTGTTGTTCTCCCACATGAAATACCTATGGCGCAAAAAAATCTCATTTGGCACAAAAAATTCTCATTTGGTACAAAAAAACATTCTGCTTTGGCACATTAAAATATTGAGCCAGCGTGAACACTGCTGTTGATGTAATTAAGAAAAAGAAACACAGAGCCCTGCGAATCGTAAATTTTGGATCATAACTTAAATCACGATTCGAATTAGGAAAACATTTCCAATCGAATCAAATATCAAATCAAACCTCACAGTTACTAAAATTGTATATATATATATGTGTGTTATGTACACATTGTGCTTGTACAGAATGTTTTATCGCTCGCGATGAGACTCGTTTTAGGGGACGTATAGCTGCGAGCTGCGCTTGCGCGACGAGTAGCTAGCTATACCTCCCTAAAACGAGTCGAGTCGCGATAAAAGATTATATACAAGCGCAATGAGTGCATACTACATTTATCTACACTTCACAAAACAGATATAAGTACAGTGGACTGGGCGGTCCGAGCGCACCACATTTTGTGGCACAGATCGCACCACACCAAAACTTAGTTTTTGGGAGACAAATCGCGTTCATCACGATCGAAATCCATCGACTTGTACGCTGCGATACGTTCACGTTCACATCGTCACTGTTTCCCAGTTTTTACAGCGGTGGACGTAGACGAGATGTCGTGTGTTCAACGTTCAATTTCTCTAACGATCAACGTGGAGTCGACTAAAATATCGACGGAATTTTAACAAACTCTATCAAATTCCCTCTCTTAAAAATTCACTTTTAGGTGCGCTTGTAACTTTTGACGACGATCGTTCTCGGGAAAACACTTACTTTTCGCAGAGGTAACAGGGGCCCGTCATTTTGGTGAATTTTTTCGACAGAATACCGCCAAAAAAACACCACCGGTGCGGATGAATACTAGCGATCCAACGTCGATTCTCGCGGAAAAAACGTAGTCCGAATCGAGCGGCGAATTTATCGGTGCGCCCGAACCGGCCATCGATGACGTAGAGCGGTTTTTGACAAGGAGAGAGAGATAGCTCGCGGAATCTAAACACGTGAGGTGTGCCCGCTCCGGTCCGCGATTATGTAGATATTACGAGATGTGAGACGGATGATAAAAAATTGTTTTTTTTTAAATATATATATAAACAAGATTCAAAAAATAAAGAATACAAAAGATATATATAAAACAACATTCAAAAAAATAAATAAGAGTACAAAAAAATAACTATTTTTTTATTAAAAAAAGAAAGAAAAAAATAATAATAAATAAAAACAATGTTTCTACACATCGGAGATTCGAAGCGATATGGACGAGCAGGTTCGCGAATTAATACGAAATACAGGGAATATTCAGGCACATGACAGGGCCAGGCGATTGGGGGAGATGGGATTGAGACGAGAGGCGACCAAGTTGCTCCGACCCGTCACTAAGGTTCAGGAACGAGCCAGGAAAGAGATCGTTGAGGAATTGAGACCCATAATAGAAGGTTCTCAGAGGATGACCGCTTCGATTCCCGGTACTTTAGCACGGAGAACTTTCTCCGATTTCATTCCGACTGGAATCAAGACCGATTCTCGTCGGAGTAGCGTCTATAGTGACGCTACAGACGCTACCCCGATGGGAATAGAGACCGATCCAAGTACCGCCGATAGTAGCGACGCCTGGAGCATTTTTGGCAGATTTGACGATGGTAGTGGAATCGTGAAAGATCCGATGTATGGGTTTCGTGACGATGGCGATAAAATTTTCGTGGATGACACGGAAGTTTCATCTCTTGAAGGTCGTTATTTGATCATCGGTCCGAATAGGTACGAAATGACTGACGGATTGTATACTCTGCTCTCTCACCAGAAACCTGATGATTACACCGAGGAGGATTACAAAAATTATGGAGACATTGTGGTTCAGACTCACGCCATAAAGAAGAACAACGATCCCAAAGAGACGAGACCTAAGGATAAGAGAGGTTACAAGTGGAAGAACGTGGTGGAACCGATATCGAAGGCGAACGAGTATTTCGTGAAATCGATGACTGGAAAGAGAATGACTGATACGATATATCCTCCACGCGATCCCGATGCCTTGTTGGGGAGATTGAGATTGTTGATGGTAGGCAGGGAGGCTGGTAATACCGGAGTGAATAACGAGATAGTGAGCGTATGCGACGAATTGTTGAGGGAGAAGGTCTTCACTAAGAAGAATTATCAAAAGTTGATGAATCGTTTGAAATAATAAAATAGTAAGAGAAAAGAAAAAAACAAAAATATTAAATAAATAAAAAATATATATTAAAAAAATAATAATAATAATAATTAAAAAAATGTTAGTGATAAATAACAGGGAATACGCTAGATCTTACGTCTACGGCGGATCGGGCATCGTGGATTCGATGATGCGATTTTTAACTCGTAAATTCACCGGCGATGCCGCGAAACAGATCGCGTCGAGCACTCTCAAAATCGGAAAGAAAACGGCGATCGATGCGGGTAAGAAAGCTGCGACCGAAGCGAGCAGTAGAATAGCTTCGGAAGCCGGTAAGAGAGGTGCCAACGCTTTGATTAATGAATTGATAACTCCACAACCTGCCAAACGATCGAGAATCAAATCGAAAAGTTGGAGAGATTTCTATGATGATATCGTACCGATACAAGAATTAGCTAAAATGACGAAAGGATCGGGATTGAAAGTGATTAATAAATAATAAAAAAAACTTTTTTATATATATATAAAAATAGAAATTAAAAATAGAAAAAAAACATAATTCAAAGCATAGAAAAACAAACTAGAGAGAAAAATGAAGATCAAAGAAATGTCTTGGAATGACGTGATGACCAAGAGGTCGAATGACGAGTTCTTTTCCCAAGAGCATAAGAGGTCTGATAGTGGGAAAATCGAATTGCGGAAAGACCAATCTATTGATGAATCTATTGTTGCGACCTGGTTGGTTGGATTACGACAGATTATTCGTTTTTGGCAAGAGTCTTTTTCAACTGGAATATAGACTGCTTCAAGAGCGCATGATACGTAAATTACCTAAGGATGTTATGTTGAGAATCTTTGACAATCGAGACGAATTCGAAGGATACGAGACTTCGAGTATATTGGAAGGAGCGGCGAGACAACTGACCAAGAGAAACTTGAAAGGTTCGAACGTGGAATGTCAGTTTTACGAGAATGTCGATGATGTTCCCTATCCTAGACAGTTGAAGTCAGAGAATAAGAATCTCAGGATCTTCGACGATCTACTGTTGGAGAGACAGAATCGATGCGAATCGTATTACGTTCGAGGACGTCACAGCAACGTGGATTGTTTCTATTTGTCTCAGAATTATTTTCGACAGCCCAGACAGACGATAAGGGAGCATGCTAATTTTCTGTGTCTCTTTCGTCAGGATCTCAAGAATCTCAATCACATCTATAGAGATCATGTGGCCGATGACATGAGCAGGGAAGAATTCAGGAGATTTTGTAAGAAGGTGTGGGACAAAGGACTTCACAATTTTCTGGTGATCGATTTGACTAGCGAATTTAAGAACGGAAAATATCGAAGTGGATTCGACGATTTTTTTTATATTCCTGATAATAATAGAGAATAAAATAAAAAAACAATATCGATAAAATATAAAAAAATATATAAATAATAATAATAATAAAAATGTCAGAACATCATCTATTAGAACAGATAGTCGAGAATACGGCTGCGAAACAATCCTTTCAAATCGTAGTGAGTCATGATACGACTCGATTCACGAGTAAATTCGAACCTTCCATCGAATTGAAGAAGGAAAAGAGATATGAGATGGCGTTGGTTAATCTCGAGATTTACTAATCGTTTCCCGATGTCACGGAAAAGAATAACGCGTTCAAGTATTCCAACGGAGTGGATTGGTTCGAGATACGAATTCCCAAAGGAAGTTATGACATAGACGATCTGAACCGTCACATCCAGACGAGACTGAAGACCGATGGTCACGGAAGCAAGATGATAAGAATAGAATTGTTCCCAATACGAGTACTCTACAGACGATATTAGACTTGGGATATAATTTTCGAGTGGATTTTAGTGTGGAAGATTCGATTGGTAAGATGTTGGGATTTGATCAAAAGATGTATCGAGGTCACGCCGCGTCCAAAAATATGGTCGACATTCTCGTGGTCAATAGCATTTTAGTGAATGTCAATGTGATCTCGGCAAGTTACGTCAATGGTAGCGCTCAGCGCTCAGCCTACGATCTACTCGTTTTTTCCGGACGTTTCTCCAGGTTACAAGATCGCGGAGCGACCTCGAAATCTCGCCTATCTACCCGTGATCTTGGATACGCTGTATAGCATCGAAACCACGGATCAGAATGGAGATCTGTTAGATCTTTGCGGAGAGAGAGTGACTATACGATTTCACATCAGAGAGAAATGAAAAAAGAAAATTAAGTAAATAAAAAAATAATAATAATATAATTTGAAAAAAAAATAATAGTAATATAATTTGAAAAAAAAAATTGTTTTTTCATTTAACAAACAAAATTTTTTTTCATTTTTTTATATATTTATATAAGAAATAAAAAAAAAATTAAAACAAATTATAATATTTATAATAATTAAAAAAATCACTAAATTATAATATTCCTAATTAAAAAGAATTTTATAATCCACTGAAAAAAAACAGCAACAAATATGAGCAGCAGTCGATACATCATTAAAAATGTGAATATATCCGAAGGACAGAAAGCTAAAGAACGCACAGCATTGAATTATCGAGGCGAGGTCATTAGATTTAAATTCAGTCACGAAGATCTGGTGGGTGGCAGTAGTGATCGGATCACCTGGACTAAAACTCAAATCAAAAGGATGTAGAAAGCGATTCGTAACCAAACGGGAATGACGGTGACATTGAGTCCCACTCAATTGAGATACAATCTGAGAATGAAAGGCGGTTTCTTTCTGCTATTGGCGGGACTCGCCGCTAAAGCATTACCCATTCTCATGCAGATGGTGTTACTAGCTCTAGGCGTGGGAGTTCTCTCGGGACTCGCTAGCTTGGGAGTCGACAAATTAATGGGTAGAGGATTGCTTCTGAAGAAGAGAGGAAACGGACTAGTTTTAAAGAAGGGAGGAGCCATGTGTCACGTAGACGTTGAAGGTAAAGGACTCTATCTAGGACCTATGAGAAAAGGAGGCAATGCTTTCCACGGAGACGGTCTCTATCTGAAGACTGGAGAGAATGTGGAACTGATTGGTAAAGGTTTATTGTTGGGTCGGAATTCACCGTTTAAGAATATACCCATTTTAGGTATGTTATTATAAAAAAAATAACGATTAAAAACAAAAATAACAATTAAAAAAAAATGAAACAAAAGGAGAGAAAATGACTTCCAACAGACGTGTTCACAAGACGTTCATATTATGAAAAGCTTTTAGATTTTTCACAATCTTTACACGAGTATGCATTAGAAACAATTCAATTGGAACAAATCGTTCCCGATGCGTGTTTAAACTGGTACGGAACGTTGTTTTCTTTAATATTGTTATTCATATTCCTAAATCGAAGCTATTTTGAAAATATCGAAATGATGAAGAGTGAAAAAAATGTGTCTTACCAAGATTATGATATGATTATAGATGTTCTAGATCGTTTAAAATACGATGTGACATTTGTGGTACGTTACAATTATGGGAAGTATCATTATATAATTTTTTGTGTGAAAAATGTAGTAAACATATTCAATCGTGGTGGTGATGAAAATATTGAGAAATCTATTCGCGAATGTGTCAAATTTATTCGCAGATTACACTCGTTTGCATTAAATAGATCATGGATCGAATTTGCTGAAAGGTTAAAAATCATTTTCGATTATTTCCCATATCAATCTAATAACGATGGCAACGATGAAAAAATGATGGTTTTATCAAAATATGAGAAGCATAAACTACAAAAAAAGTCATCACTTTCCAATAATAATAAGCATGATCATAATAGATGAGAAGTATTCATTCATTCATTTGATGATGAGAAGAATAAATGTGTTGTTATTTAAAAAACGTAATATTTATAAGAGAGAAAAAACAATAAAAAAAAAAATAATATGAAAAACAAAATAATAGAAAAAAATAAATAATAAGAATACAAATTTTTTTATATAATAATAAAAAATATGAGTAAAACGAACGATTCCATGGAATTGAGAGCTTGGTTTCTTCGAAGAGCGTTCAGCGTGCAAGAACAATTTCCTCACATCATGCGTGAAAGATGTCTCAGTTGTTGAGAGGAGAGAAAATTTTATCACATTGATCGTTCGTGTCTCATGATGGAATGGAAAGACAACATCACCATGTATTTCATGCCTGCAATGGAATATGTCCGGCGCGATGACGTGATCGATTGTTGGAATCAATTAGTGTTTGGCTTGGAAAACCCAAGCCCTCTAAATCGGAAGAGTTGAAGTTAGCGTATCAAAGTCTCACCAACGAAGACAGAAAATGCGTTTTTGAATATTTGTTGAAAAGGGAATACCACAAATTTTCTGACAGGAATCGCATTTTTTATGAATTCCTTGTTTAAGGGAAGAAAACATTAAAAAAAAAATTTTATATATATTTATATAAGAAATAAAAAAACTAAAAACAAAAAATTATAATATTCATAATAATAAGAAAAAACTTATAATATAATAAGAATAGAAATTTTTATATATAATAATACTAAAAATTATGACGAACAGTTCTATGGAATCGAGAGGTTGGTTTCTTTGAAGAGTGCTGTGCATAGCTTACGTGATCTGCATGAACGAACAACTTCCTCACATCTTGAATGAAAAATGCCTCAGTTGTCGAGAGGAGAAAGAATTTAATCACATTGATCATTCGTGTCTTACTATAGAATGGAAAGACGCTGTCATCATGTATTTCATGCTCTCATTGGAATACGTCCAATGCAACAACGTGATCGAATGTTGGAAGCAATCTGTGGTTGACTTCGGAGAACCCAAGCCCACTAAATTGGAAGAGTCAAAGTTAGTGCATCGAGATCTCACCATTGAAGACAGAGGATGCGTTTTGAAATATTTGTTGAAAAACAGGAGACCACCACCACAATCGTGTTTTTATGAATCCCTTGTTTAAGGGAAGAAAACATTGAAAAAAAAATTTTTTTGTTAAATAATAAGGAGGTGAAAATAATAAAAAAAAAATACATAAAAAATAATAATAGATATAAATAAAATAAAAATGAAAATGGAACTTCAAAGTAAAAACATGTATCCATCATTAGAGAAGGTGGAGCCCATGGCACCTCTTCTATCACCAGAAAGTAGTGACGACTAGGTGCAGAGGTATCGAATCAAACAAATCAATAGAATGCAATCGTATCTGATGCGAGAGAGAGATTCTAGTTGTTTGCTGAATAAGAAATATTCGAGATTAGAGAAATTTGTGAGTGGCGTCGATTTGACTCTCATCACGTTCTCTGTGGGTTTGAACATTGCCAGAATCAGTCTATTGTCGACCGCCCTCGTTGCTCTTCCGGTCGTGTTGGGCGTAGAAGGATTGGCTTTGACTGCCAGATTCGTCAGAATGATCAGAAAATTTCTAGCTAAGAAATCATCCGAGAAGGCCAAGAAACACGAAAACATCAGCGTTTTAGATGATGCAAAGGTCGACTCCATGTCGGATAAGATCTCTATGGCATTGAAAGATGGTAGGATTTCAGACAGCGAATATGTCGACATATTGAACGAAAAACAAAAATATGAAGTCATGAAAGCAAAGATAAGAGTCAAGAGTCATCAGATTCTCAAGGAAGAATTGGAGGATTCTCTCGTGGAAAAGGGTAGGGAAGAAGTGAGACAATCGTTTCGTAAATTATTGGATCCCAAGAAGATTCCAGAAGCAATCAACTGAAAAAATATATATATAAAAGAAGAAGAAAAATTATATATAAATTAAAAAAAAATAAATAATTAAAATATATATATATGAACAAACAACAACAAAAAATGTATTGCGTCAAACGCAAGAGAGTTACCAATACAGTTAACGTTAAAAAAGTACTGACAAAAAATAAAAGTCCCATGCTTTGCTGTGCGGTTCGACAAAAACGCAATTCGTCAAATGCGGTGCTGGTCTGATGAATAAATTGATTAATAATCTACCCGTCGAAATGCATCTGCCAGGACATCAATTCACGGGGCGGGGCACGAAATTAAATAAGAGATTGAATCGAGATCGGACACCTAAATCTTGGAGCAAACCCATCAATAGGGTGGATTCGCTTATGCTTATGATCTGTGCTACGCTAAACATCCCGACGTTGAGAATTGTAATCGAATCTGCGATAAAAACATGTTGACGATGTTGAAAAATATACCAAATCCCACTAGGAGAGAGAGACTCGAACGTTCGTTGGTCGGTAAAGTGATCGGTACCAAACGTCGATTCGGACGGGGTCATAAAAAAAATGTCCAGAAAACATTATTAATGAATGCATTGGCGAACGAACTACACAAGCCCATCACGCGTAAATTTCGAAGGACAAGGGAATTTGTAAAGGGTCTGGATCAGATTTGGTCGGCTGATCTGGTCGACATGAAATCGCATTCAGAACGGAACAAGGGCATTAAATACATACTGACGTCATCGACGTGTTTTCGAAATATGGATGGATGAGACCTCTGAAGAATAAATTGGGAGCTTGCGTGGCCGAGGCTCGGAAGAGCAAATTTGCATCGTCTTCTCGAAAACCGGATAAATTGTGGGTGGACAAAGGGAAGGAATTTTACAACAGTTACGTTCATCCATTTGTCAACCTCTATTCCATCACAAACGAAGGGAAAGCTAACGTGATAGAACGTTGGAATAGAATCATGAAGGAAAAAATGTACAAGTATTTCACAGCTAATAAGACCAAGAAATATATCGACATTCTAGATGAACTCATTGAAGAATACAACAACACGTGACATAGACCGATCAAGATGATTCCCGCAGAAGCTAGCGATCCTCAAAATGAAAAACGCATCTTCGCTAATCTCTATCCCGAAAGGATCAAGATCAAGAAGGCGTCCAAATCACCGAAATTTGCAGTCGGCGACCGAGTGAGAATCACTTCTTACAAGTCACTCTTTGCAAAAGCTTACACTCCTCGATGGACCGAAGAAATCTTTAAGATCATTAGAATATTTTACATGGATCCGGTGACTTACAAAATAGAAGTGTTAGAGGATGATGAAGATGACAGCAGAGAAATCATTGGAACATTTTACAAATAAGAATTGCAGAAGACGACATTTTGAAGAACTAACCCTTCACTTTTTTTTTTTTTTGCATATATATAGTTAAAAGGAGAAAAAAATAATAAATAAAATTAATAATTAAAAGAAAAACAATTAATAATAAAAAAAGTGAATTAAAACATACATACAACAAAAAACAAACATGACGAATATATTAGATATAATGGAAGGTGTATTGAGAGACGAAAGCATTCAAGAAAATGAAGTTCATTAGTACGAACCAGTGACTGAAACTAGTCTGAACAATGCCGGGGAAATAAGAATCAACGTCAAAACTCAAGATCTGTTCATTCATCCGTGCGAAAGTTACATAGTGATACAGGGGTGTCTCACCAAGGACGACAGAAGCGATTATGCCAATGATGACGTGGTCACTCTAGCCAATAATGGTATGATGCATCTGTTCTGTAATATAAAATACATGCTCTCGGGACAAGAAATAGAATCCGTGTTTCATCCCGGACAAGCCACCACAATGTATGGACTCTTGACGTATCCGGACGATTTTTTTAAATCTAAAGGACTCAATCAATTGTGGACGAAAGACACCATTGCCGACATGAGTGCACCCAATACCGGTGCCGCCCTGAGATTCAACTACGTCGTCAAGACATTGAGACCCAAAGGAATTTTTTGTTCAGGATACCTCTGAAACACATATTTGGATTCGGGGAAGATTACAATAAGATTCTCTATGGATTCAAACACAATCTGACGTTGATTCGAAAAGGAAACGACGAAGCCATCATGAGACCCGCTGCGATCGATGTGGGTAAGATACATCTGAACAAGATATCTTGGTTCATTCCGCACGTATTGCCTTCAGTCGCAGAGAAAGTACATCTCTACAAGATCATAGAATCAAAGAGTAAATTACCGGTGGGATTTAGAATGAGACAGTGTGACACGGCTAGCATTCCACCATCTAGCAATCACTTCGATTGGAGATTGACTGTGAAATCGGCTTCTGGAAAGACCACGATTCATCGTAGTGGTATTTCAAACCGATAGGGATGGGTCTCAGGAGAAAAATCCTTCACTATTCGATCATTGTTACTTGAGAAACATGCAGGTATTTCTATATGCCATGAGATATCCGGCCATCGATTACAATGTCTCTTTCGATAAGAACGATTTCTGTAGACTATACGGTGACGCCGCGGATTTCCGAAAGAAATATCATCAACTGGATGAATTGATGGGTAATCCTAACATCACTCCCACCAAATACAAATCGATGTATCCCCTGCTCATATTCGACGTTAGTGAGCGAGTGACTCAAGAGTAGCGTCTTAGACATTCAGATCAAGATGCAATCCGATAAGAATGTGCCGAGGAGAACCGAGGCTTTTGCTCTAGTGCTATCTGATAGAGAGTTAGAATTTGAATCAGATGGACAAAAAATGTCTATCATTCGATGATATAATATATATAAAAATAGAAATTAAAATACCCCCCAAAAAATATCGATAAAATATAAAAAAAATAAATAATAATAAAAAAAAACCTAAAAAAATAAATGATCTAGATAGAGAAGTTTCAGATGAAATCGAAAGCATTTGATAGATAACATAGATGAGAGCAATTTATTAAATATATTAGATCGATTGGAAATGACAACAGCCATAATATTGACTTCGGAAATGGTAGAACAAATTAAAAAACAGGGAAGAACCGTGAAAGATTGCATGAGACATTTACTAGATATGTTAACATATAGAGGAGAAACAGCTTTTGAAGAATTTATTATTGCTATGTTGGATCTTGGTTTAGACATGGACGAGTGTTTTAAGAATGTTAAACCAAAACAAATAACAATATATGGAAGTTCGGAATGTCAAACCAAAACAAAATAAAAAGTAATAAATAAAAAAAAATATAATTGCATTTTAAGAAATTGAATATTCAATCTCTTAAAATCCAATTATATTTTTTGGAGTTGTCTCCCTTACATCACAAAAAAGTGATTATTTTCAAGTTTTTTTTGCACTAACTGTTTGTTCAGAGGATCCAGTTCGATCAACAGAGAGACCACTGAAGTGGCGGCTTGGGGATTGTTGGTTTTCGTCTTGAAATTGATCCTATCCCCCATCTGCACCTTGAGAGGCGTACCAAAGACGTTAGCGTTCGAGTGTTGTTCCTTCATCTTTTCGACTCTGTACCTCTTCTCACATTCCACACCGTTCTCCACGAGATTGACCTTTGCTTTTTCGCTCAAGTCCATAGAAGTCAGACTCATTTGAATGATATCGCCTCCCACAGGCATGAGATATCCTATCAGACCGTGCAACGGTCCGTTACCTCCATTTCCGAAGGACCATTCGGCTTTTTCCACATCTAAAACACCGCTCTCCTCAGCCCCGATGGTGATCAATTGTCTGGCGTATTTTATCTTTTCCATGACGGAGATCAGATTGCAGGCATCCAACATGTGAGTGGGATCTGGTAGATTCGTGAGTGCGTACCCTCCCATGTCCAGTTTGCCTTCCATGATATCACCTTTTCTCCAGACCGTATTTTTGTCCAAGTACTGCTGACTGCACTGGAATCGTATTCCGGGTTGTCATTGAGACCGAATAGATTGTGACCAGCCATGTTGATATCATCTTCCATGATTCCTCCAGATTTTTTGTTCAGATACAATTCGTCGACTTGAGATTCCAGATAGGATTGAGAATCCAGTAGGGCAGAATCCACATAGCCTTTGTTGACCGCCGTAGAGTCTTTGTCTACATCGGTGATCTGGGATAGATTCAATATCTTGTTGAATCCCGCATCCAGATCCGATTTCATTTCTAGCTCGTCGACGTTTTTCTTTCTCAGTTCCAAGTCTATTATTGTTTAGTTGCCACATCGCTGGGCTTCGTGGGAACAGACACATTGATTATCTTGTTAGAATTCGCGTTCAATTCAGACTACATCACTTTAGGAACGTAGCGATCTCTCAGATGTTTACTGAATTTCGCATGAGAGTCGTCCGCATATCTTTTAGTGGCGGCATCGCTCGAATCTCTAGGATCCACTACATTCACCACTCATTTAGATTTCAAGTCAAGATCACCAATTATCTCTCATCATCTGCCGAAAATTTTCATCTCCTCTATCGACAATTTTTTTTAGTCGTGGCATCCATCTGATTGATTGGTTCAGGAAAATTGTAGATTTTCTTATTGTTTAAATTTAAAGGTTCTTGTCGAGGTTCGTATCTATAAGTTGGCAATGTCACCAACAATTTCGACTGTGGTTCGTCTTTTCTTTCTAAAGGAACCTTCATTATCGTTAGCGTGACCGAATTTATCGACTGTCATGTTTTGTTTTGTTTTTTTTGTTTTGCTTTTCTTATATTATTTAAAATTATATATTTTTTTATTATTTTAATTAATGCAACCAAAATTTTTTTTATTTATATATCTCTCTATATATCCCCCCCAAAATGTTCTTTAATGTAAATCGTTGAGAATATTTTGAAAGTGATCTCCTTCAGACCATCTCTTGAGAACGTAGAGGCATAGATGACCGCAAAACACTTGATCTGGCGCTTGCACTCGTTAGGTATTGTAAATAACTGATGTTCAAAAGTTCCTTATTTCTATCGGTGGTGAGATTCGGTAGCTATCAAAATAATAATTTTTATTCCGATTCGAAAACCACGTGACCCAATGGCGCCCTCACCTCCGATATCGTCCAGATTTAAAATTCCACATTCCGAATCGTAGTCTTTTTTTTCTTGGCAAGGCATCTCTAGAAAACACACCTCGAAAATGTTTGATTTTTAAATCTTTTGCCACTTTCGATAGATCAATGTTGGATAGGGGGTCATTGGGTAAGACGACACCTTCTACGGATATGTGTTTTATTTTCTTATTATTCATAATATGTTTTGGGTTTTTTTTATTTTGTTTTTTATTTATTATTTTTTTTTCTATTCTTTTTTTTTAATTTATAAACTCGCGAGATTTTTAAACTTACAACATTTCGATGTCTTCAGTCATACTCCATTCATCATCCTCTTGATTTTGTTGAAATATCGCAGAATAATAATGTTCGAGTGCAAAAGTGTGTATTTTATCCTCGCATATAATTCTCTTATCGTCGTCAGCCGTCAACGCAATCTTATTGATTTCTTTGGTGTATATCTTATACATTTTGCTTTGAATCGTAGCCATCTTTTTATACACTGTCAAATTTTCGAAAAGACAGTCTTTATACTCTTCGAAAGCTATGCTTTTATTCGTCACACGTGCTTGAATGCCTTTACATCTCTTGATCTCTTCACCATCGATGAGATAAGCATACAATTTAGGTCTCAAACCCATGAAATCAGTGATTTGTCTTCCACCGCTCTCGTCTTTAAATTTACCCAACACCTTTTTATTGACACCCTTTGGAATCTTAGACTCATGTAATCATAAGGGTAGACGCCTTTCCTCAACATAATGTCCACCAATTCTCGTCGATCATTAAAATGTTTACTCATGATTTTAAATTTCTCTCTATTCAAAATATTGACTAATTTTTGACATAAATATATAACTATCGATGAAATGTATCTCTCTATGGAAGGGACTCATTTTCTCAGTCAAACCATCGATGACTCTATTTTTATCGACGACTTTACATTTAGTGAATGAAATGTATTTTTCATCGTTTTGCGTGATGCAGCTCAACTCCCCCTCGCTAACACCCATATTTTTCATGAACAAGTGACTGTTGTAACCCGAGAGATTGTGAAATATCACCGGATAGAATTGATCATCTCAAAATCTTAAATTACATTTGTCGTGAGCAGCACCGCGAAACAGACCTGTGTAGTGATCATGATCTCTAACTTTTTTTATTATGTTCAGACTGATTATCGAATAATTGTCTACAGATGTGACATTCGGTGGTTTTGTTGGATTCACGCTGTTGCTCTGGCGTGAAGATCATGTCTTTAGGTTTTTTTTAAATTTGTCGTATAATATTTTAATTTTCGATTCTAACTCTTCTACGAATCTTTGAGCCACGTCGTCGTCATCTGAACGTTTGGTGTAGATGAATAGACTGGACGATTCTCGATCGTCGAAAGAACATTTCACATAATCACAATAGCCCGAAGGTACGTGCTTCTGATATTTTTCAACATTAACTCCTACGCTCGCCAGGCTGGCAAGAATTTATTTTCGTGGTGAAACTTTCGAATAGATGACGAATGGTGGTTCTAATCTTCTATTGTAATGACGAAAGTCCACGTAAGTGTTAGGTTTAGGCATTTCGACGGCAACGCCTTACTTTTTGCTGCAATATTCCCCATGATGCGTCAACGATTCTTGACGACGGAACGAATTCATGCAGTTGAGACAGAAAAATCTCTTGTGCTCACGTTTAGAAGTCTGCTTCCACAAAAATTTCCTCATACTTTTAATCCAGCAATAATGTTGATTGTCACCCTCGGAAATTAATAACAAATTAACAATCTTTTCTCTCTCTTTGTGCGAAGTCAGTCTGAGAGGATAGACTACTCCTTTTTATCGTCTCCCTCGTATCCCAAGACGTTCACGGGCACGGTGGGATTTAGCTTTTTGAAATCTGCGATGTCTTTCAACCGCATTGGGAAAGACACTCCTGTCCAATCGAGATATTTACAAGTCTCTGAGTACCTGGAAACTCTCTGAGCGTCCTTTTCTACGGGATACAAGGCCGATGTGATTGCCCATTTGAAACACTCGTTATCGTCTTCGTTTTTCACATTGATCACAGCTTGTTTTTTAAATACGAAATAAGGTAATTTTATGTAGGAAGATGCTTTCAAAGGATCGTGTCCAACCACGTGAATCTCGAGATTCAATATCTTCTCGAACGTCCAATTACTTCCCTTGTTTTGAAAAGTAGCCATAGATTCCATCATCTTGTCTTTCATCACTTTATAAACGTCAACTAATTCGTCTTCTCTGAACACAATCTCGTTTTTAGATCGGAAAAAGGCATCTCGTTCCAGGATCTCACCCGTTTGGGCGTTGACCTTTTTCATCAGACAATACAAGATCATTCTTATTTTTAAACTCTTACCTAGATGTTTTCTAATTACGTCCAACACTCTACCCTTCACGCATTCCATGAGTGATTCGGGATCGAGTTTTTTTTTTACGAAACCGGGCCTCACGTCGAAAGTTTTAAACAATCCTTTGATGGCTTCGTCCCGTTCTATAAAAATCAATGATGACTTCGATGCTTCGAACACGATATTCATTTTTGCATCAATACCCTTATTTTCATTCACTGCTCTCTTGATTGCATCCATCATTTTTTTCTAACGAATCATCATCTCAAACCGCGTCGTTTTTCATTCTTTATTATTCTCTTTCGAAACCTTCTGCCACTCTACCACTTTTCGTTTAATGGCTATCTTCTTCTTAGTTTTCTCCGCGGTCGTTTGTTGACATTGTTTTGTCATCGCTATCTTCTCATCTTTTTTTGGCAATTCGAGTTGTTTTTGTCACTACTGCAGACCTTTCATCCATTCCCTTTCCATCGAGAAAATGACTTATGCATTTGTCTTTTTTCATGTATTTGACACCTTTCAATTTCAACGACTGACGCACTTTGGCTTGTAATTTTACCAGTGATAGATCACAAGTCTCCTCGAGCACGGCTTCGATCAATCGTTCTTTGGTTTTTTAACGACTATAATTTTTAATTCCTAGATTTCAACAGTACTTTTTCCAACTCGGATTTGGTAGAAAAATATAATTTTTTTCCACGATATACTTTTTTGTTTTTGGCATTTTTTTTTATTTAATATGTATATATAATATTTATTTTAATTTTTCAAAAAAATTTTTGTGAATTGTTAAACGTCTTCTCATAAAATATATATATATATTTTGTTTGTTTTTTTTTTTCTTTAATGACATAAAAAATTAAAAAACAGAAAAAAACGAGTACTACTTCATGATAAATACTCTTTTTTATCATATTTTCGCGTTTGTTGTGAGCATGTTAACTTTAAAGCTATCCTTTTCCCGGCAGCTATCCTTTCCCCGCTGAAAAATCCATCGGAAAACCAGATTCACCCTCTTAAACGTCCGTTTAATAAATTTGTGAACTGTTAAACTCTTTTATGATAATTATTATTAATTGTAAAAAAAAATTCTTTTTTCAACTTCTTATTATTAAAATATTTTTTGTCAAAAGTTTTTTTTGTGATTTTCAAAAAATAATTTGTGAATTGTTAAACTTTTTTATGATAATAATTATTAATTGTAAAAAATATTTTTTTTGTTTTTTTTCTACTTCTTATTATATATGTAAAAAATAACAACTTTTTTTTTACAAAGTTTTTTTTAATGACAAAAACGATTATTAATTTTTTTGATGAAAATGGAATGAAGCTGATGCCACAAAGTCGCTGAATTTATTTATACGTGACGGACGTTTTTGAAAACATCATGACGTCACAGCGTTTTATTCGATATTTTCATTCTTGCTTGGGGTTTGTGTTTGTTTCCTATAGGATTATAGGTTAAAGTTAGAAAACTTAGAAAATTAGTATAGAAAGTAATGGGAAAGAAACACAATAGGAATGCATTAATCTGATTGGTCGATAATTCTGTTATTTCATTGGTCAAACAATTTTTTATCATCCATCTCACAACTCGTAATATCTACATAATCGCGGACCGGAGCGGCCGCACCTTACGTGTTTAGACTCCGCGAGCTATCTCTCCCTCCTTGCCAAAAACCTCTCTACGTCATCGATGGCCGGTTCGGGCGCACTGATAAATTCGCCGCTCGATTCGGACTGCGTTTTTTCCGCGGGAATCGACGTTGGATCGCTAGTATTCATCCGCACAGGTGGTGTTTTTTTTGGCGGTATTCTGTCGAAAAAAATCACCTAAATGACGGGGCCCTGTTACCTCTGCGAAAGGTGAGTGTTTTCCCGAGAACGATCGTCGTCAAAAGTTACGAGCGAATCTAAAAGTGAATTTTTAAGAGAGGGAATTTTATAGAGTTTGTTAAAATTCCGTCGAAATTTTAGTCTACTCCACGTTGATCGTTACAGAAATTGAACGTTGAATACACGACACCTCGTCTACGTCCACCGCTGTAAAAACCGGGAAACAGTGATGATGTGAACGTGAACGTGTCGCATCGTACAAGTCGATGGATTTCGATCGTGATGAACGCGATTTGCCCAAAAAAACCTAAGTTTTGGTGAGGTGCGATCTGTGCCAAAAATGTGGTGCGCTCGGACCGCCCATTCCACTCTACTGATATATCCATGACTTCTCAAAAATAATTGTTAACAAACAAAAAGCCACGCTCATCTGGTGAAAATAAAAGATCTCCATTTTCAATTTTCTCAACTCGACTGCACGTGAAGAAATTCCTTCAGCAAGAACGAAATTGTACGTTGTTAAAAAAAATGAAAATCAGCCCAAGTACGCTTTTTCCGTCGAGCAATGATATTTCTAACCAAATTCAATTCATTTCACGAGGTCACCCAAGGTGCAGATGGCTGGTTTGCGAAAAGAACTAGGGAATAATATTTTTAAGTTCGCAGGAATCGCTTTAAATATATGACGTCACTTTATTTATAACTTGAAGAAGTGATCAAACCACAATGCGATTGACGTTACGTTTCAAAATTTTCTTGCTAGAACTTTCACTTTTTGTGATTCATCTCCATCTTTTTTGTTTTGGTGTTTTGTTTGGTGGATTGTCTGTGTAATGGAACACGCAATTTCTTGCAACGTGGAATGTATGTTGAGGCAAACTTGATGCTCCGTTCACTGCAGCAGTTTAAGCTTCTGAAGGAAATGACCTGCGATTGCCAGTCCCACTGATACAGTCCATCAGGCTCGCCTGCGTTCTCTTTTCGCGATGTCATGTGACTTTTATCGCGGCTGCAATAGCGATACAAGATATTGATATTACTGTTTGCGATTGTGTTTTTTGGTAAATGGCAGATAATACTCCTTATCACAACAATACATGTTTTCAGTCTTCACACTAGTATTGTATTCAAAGGAGACTCGTCTGTGTGGCAAAATCAATCAAAACGCGGAATATTTCAGAAACAGAATCAATCAGTTTCGGCAGCGGAAACTCCCTTTTTCACCAAGTTTCCTAGTTGAAACCTGATGATAGAACAAAGGTCTAAGAGGAGACACTTATAAGGATTTTGAGAATGCTTCGAAGAGCCAGTTCAATGGTAGCAATTGGAAGAACCCATTTTCATTATTGGGGTAGATCAATTAATAGGGCTGCACGTTGAAAATATTAACTGGTCCTCCAACACATTCACTTAACAGCCACCCTACTCAATGAAATTATGACGTTTCATATTTCTGTGGAGGAAAAGCGGCCTCTCGTGTTCAAAGGGTTAAAATACCATTTCTTGCTTTCAAGAACACAAATAATCAATTACATAGGCTTATAGCGAATTTGGGAAATAAAAAGATAATTCCCCTTACATTTTTGTTCCCACTCTCTTTGGGGCCAGGGGTGGTTTCCCATTTTGCCACACCACTGCTACCTCTCTGCCCGATAAAGAATAAAAATGTCACTTTGATTTTTCGGAAACAAAAAATAAAATAAATAAATAAATAAAAAGCAGAATATTTTCAGTGTCTTTCCCCATGCAAATTTTGTTACTTTTTTCAATGTTTGCTTCAAAAAGTTACCTTAGAATTTCTCAGTGGAATGCGCTAGTTCCAATGAGGGGACATAAGCTATGTCTTGTGGTAAAAATGAAAATTTGTAGTTATTCAATTCCAAAAAAAATTTGCAAGTATCGTTTTCATGTCACCTCAGGTAATGAGTTCACCCTTTGAACCCTGATGGTAACTTTCATTTTAGCTTCATGTCATTAATTGGAAGAGTCCACATACGTTACTTTGGGGTGTACACCAATCAATATTTTCAGTATAATATGAAAATATTGATTGAACTACCAAAACATGCACGGAGCAGACGACTACAATATTAATTCAGATAGCACTTCGATATTGGACAGGAAAAACGGGCTCTCGTTTTCAAGGGATTAAGGGAACACATGCACTTATACTTGTATTTCTTGGTCTCATAGAAAGTTGGGGACAAAGCAAGCAAGTAAGCGTCTAATTTACTGGATGATCCAATTACAGAACATTCGCCTTTGGTATATTTATGTTTCCACTGAACTGATCGATGTTTGTAAAAGACGTCAAATTGTATTTAAGGGTGCAAAAGCACCGAGTGCGTACATTATTAGTTAGTATATATTATCTGATGCAAAACATTTCGCCGCCCGCTGGACTCGTAAAGGTTTACGCTCGAACAGTCAGTAATCTTCATCTTAAAGGTGAACGAACTGAAACTATAAAATCAATTTTCTTTTCTCTGTTTCAAAGATTCTACTCAAATGATGCCCTTGTTTGACTATTGACAATATCCTTTGAAACTTTTGTTAACAAAACGGTTGAATTACTTGTAGTTATATTTTTTACCAATCGTTTATTGTAATACAGTAGTACATGGTAATGAATTTTTAATTTACTTTAACCAGTTGTGAAGGGGTCGATTTAGTGCGTCTTATTTGTTTTCAACACGCCGGCAGTGATGATATATCGTGTTATAGAAGAGGTCATCAGAACAACAATGAGATGAATACAGCTTCGCCGGGTTCATGCGGTTTTGTATATCCAGGTGAACATGACTTAACAACTTCTTTAACCTTCACCTACGGCTCAGCGAAGCTTCGAGTGTTACGACCCGTAATGTAATAAATGGCCATAATGTAATACCTACCCATAGTGTAATACAAAAACGACCCATAATGTAATACGAACCCATAATGTAATAAAAAACGACCCATAATGTAATAAATGTAATAACGTGTAATAAATGTTAGGTACCCATAATGTAATAAAAATTTTAAAAAATTAGATACAAATTACACTTTTCCAGGCCCGTAATGTAATAAAATTCTAAGCTTGATTTTTGTTTTTTCTCTTTACTCCAGCAGTGCGTTCGGCTACTTATGACACATCCTGCGCCTTCATCAATGCTGCCAATGGCCCCTATGCCGTACACAGCCAACATGTGTGGGTGTGTTGGGATTACGATAGAGAGTATTCCGGGACCTGGGGCGGGTATACTCTGCTATGAGTGACAGGCATTATCCCTCTTCCATTTGTACCACCCACGCAAACGACGTCCTCGATAGTCTCTACTGCCCTGCCACAATCATATAGGTCTACCTTACAAGACATTCAATAATTTTGATTCCAGGATGGTCATTTATAACTGCAATCATCATATTCGACCGGCTGTTCACTTGCATAAAAGCAATGCGGGTAGCAGGTTCCTATACTGTTAAATAAGTGCAAGCAATTCTGGCCAAAGTTGCTGAGGCAGAGGGTGTAGTGGGGTGCACTGGGGTTTGGGTGCACAATAACCGGATAGTGGGGGGGGGGGGGGAGGGGCGTATAGTGTGGGATACAAGGAAAAGATAGAACAGAAGCAAGACGTTGAGTCAACCGGCGCAGAGGAATATCGGGAGGCGATATGGTGAGTGTACAGGTATTGGAATGGGGGATATCCTATAGCTCGATGGGATTTGGATTAGGCTACTTTCCTCCAAATTAAGCGTACAATCTATCCTCTGTCTCTCCAATTTTCACTACCTAAACAAATTAGTAATTTCCCTGTACTGTACTACTATAAGTTCATGTCGCACCCTCCGCACCTTGAAACCAATGAGCCCGAGCCCAGGACCACACTTAATAACGACCACATCATATTCCCGGTCCTGTGATCACATGTGTCAAGCAATATTATCAAATGCTTTCCAGTCAAATAGTTTGCACTTCGCACATGCAAGAAAGACCTTACATTTTCAATAAAAATTGTATCACTTTCAATAGTGACAGCCCTGAGTGAAATGGTTTCAACTCCTCTCAGTGTTATTTTTCTAAAACCTCAACACACCACAGATTGAACACCCTCAATTGATATGAACAGAAGCAAGTTAAACGCCTTGTAGACTGCTATCATCCACGCAGGCCACCTTTGCGAGAAGATTGGTTAAGAGTATGTCATGATCACCTGTGGCTGTGACCAGCAACTGAGTCGAGTTAATGTGCACATCACTTGGTTGTACAAAGCAGCCTCTTTGTATTGAGCTCAGGGGATTGCATTCTCAAATAAATTTCACCAGTGGTGTGGCATCACTCATAGTATGCACAGGACGAATGCAGATCTATAATAGAGAGTAGTTTTGGAGGTTCTTGAGATTATGTTGATTGGAAAAGCATTCCACAGCATGTTCTGAGCTGTGGGGACTACCACTTAAACCACCTACATTTCCTGACAGTTCCTGGCGGTTGGCAGGAACTTCCTGCCAACCGCATACTCTATCACATCGACTATTCGCATGTTCATCCCCGCTATTGTGCCATCTTCTCCTAGGCTACACTCAAACAACATACGTAGATAAACACCAGGTGTAACATGGGCATATCCGTTTGACCGTTAGGTGTGACCTTGACCATCAATCCGGTGACCTTGAACCTGTGTATGGGCCGATTTTTATGAAACTTGGTGTGTGGTTCGGGCGCCCAACAATTTTGCCACACCCGATGCCCGTCATGTGTGACCTTGATTGATATTCACACCGTTGACCTTGAACCTATATCTCGGCTCATGTTGGGCCGATTTGCGTGAAACTTGGTATGGGGGGGGGGGGTAGTTCGGGTCTCTCTCTCTCTCTCTCTCTCTCTATATATATATATATATATATATATATTGAGCGTCCTGAACTACTCCCACATACCAAGTTTCACGAAAATCGGCCCAGCATGAACCGAGATACAGGTTCAAGGTCAACGGTTTGAATATCAAGGTCACACATGACGGACATCGGGTGTGGCGAAATTGTTGGGCGCCCGAACCACACACCAAGTTTCAGGACAATCGCCCAGCAGGAGCCGATACACAGGTTCAAGGTTTCCGGTTTGATGGTCAAGGTCACACACCCGGTCAAACGGATACGCCCATGTTACTCCTCGTGTCTAGCTATGTATGTTGTTTGAGTGTAACTTAGGAGAAGATGGCACTATAGCGGAGATGAACACGCGAATAGTCGATGTGATAGAGTAGGCGGTTGGCAGGAAGTTCCTGCCAACCGCCAGGAACTGCCATGACTGTAGGTAGTTTAAGTGGAAGGCCGTGTGGTGGACTAATAATATTACCTGACACATGTTATCACAGGATCGGGAATATGATGTGGTCGTTATTAAGTGTCATCCTGGGATCGGGCTCATTGGTTTCCAGGTGCGGTGGCTGTGACATAAACTTATAGTAGTACAGTACAGGGAAATGACTAATTTGTTCAGGTAGTGAAAACTGGAGAGACAGAGGATAGATCGTACGCTTAATTTGGAGGAAAGTAGCCTAATCCAAATCCCATCGAGCTATAGGATATCCCCTATCCCAATACCAGTACACCTACCATATCGCCTCCCGATATTCCTCTGCGCCGCTTGACTCAACGTCTTGCTTCTATTCCATCTTTTCCTTGTCTCTCACAACCCCCCCCCCCCCCCCCCCCCGCCACTATCCAGTCTTGGTGCACCCAAATCCCACGGCACCCACTCCACCCTTTGCCCCAGCAACTTTGGCCAGAGTTACTTGCATTTATTAACAGTAGGAACCTGCTACCCACATTGCTTTTGTGCAAGTGAACAGCCGGTCGAATATGATGATTGCAGTTATAAATGACCATCCTGGAATCAAAATTACTGAATGTCTGGTAAGGTCGACCTATATGGTTGTGGCAGGGCAGTAGAGGCTATTGAGGAAGACGTTTGCGCGGGTGGTACAAATAGAAGAGGGATAATGCCTGCCACTCAGAGCAGAGTATACCCGCCCCAAGTCCCGGAATACTCTCCATCATAATCCCAACACACCCACACATGTTGGCTGTGTACGGCATAGGGGCCATTGGCAGCATTGATGAAGGCGTAGGATGTGTCATAAGTAGTCGAACGCACTGCTGGAGTAAAGAGAAAAAACAAAAATCAAACTTAGAATTTTATTACATTACGGGCCTGGAAAAGTGTAATTTGTATCTAATTTTTTAAAAATTTTATTACATTATGGGTACCTAACATTTATTACACGTTATTACATTTATTACATTATGGGTCGTTTTTTATTACATTATGGGTTCGTATTACATTATGGGTCGTTTTTGTATTACATTATGGGTAGGTATTACATTATGGGCATTTATTACATTACGGGTCGTAACATTCGAGATTCGATTCGATTCTGGAATATCAAATAGGATGGATGCTAAGTGCATGTGTGTGGTCGACCAATCAATATGTTCAACGTGCAGCCCCAAGGCTGCACGTTGAAAATATTGATTGGTCTACTCTTAAATAATGACCATGGACTCTTCCAGTTGCTGTCATTGAACTAATATGGAAGATACCACCAGGGTTCAAAGGGTTAAGTTGGTATTCGGTTCGATCCGCAATCGGCTTCCCGATTCGTTTCCCTTCGAATCCTTTCACTGGAATATAGCTTTGTATCAGTCTTATTCGTCGTCTCATAGTTCAGATGGAAATTGTACATAAATAATGCTGAAAGTGAAGACTGGGTGTAATTCCCGCTATATTAACATAACTAGCATCTGCACCCAAGCCGCCACCTATGCTAATTCCAATCTTGCCAGTCACTACCTTTGTTGGAAGCAAATTTAAAGTTTCCAAGAAATCTCGACGATGAGCTGTGCCTAGCGGCTACTACTGTGCAGTATAATAGTACTGGCTATTCACGCCCTCGTCTTGATCTGTATCCCTTACTGGGTAATATTCTAGCTACATCACCAAGGCATGCTTTCGACGAAGGCATGTCTCGATGGTGTAGTTGGAATATTTTAGCAGCCGGTTCTTGAGCCGTCGTCACATTCACAACAAATCAGGTTTATACATGCCCGTGCCAGTCTTCGTCTGAGGCCAACCAAAGCACTTTCGTCACACTGTAGCCAGCGCGTTTTATACTTTCATGTAACTGCCACAAGGAAAGTGAACAAAGTTTTCATGGGAACATCATCTAATAAGCTGGGTTCCAGAAATCGTCTTTTTTTTCGACGGTGTACAATGGTCCAGTGGTTTAGGTGCATTGGGCACTAAATCCAGCTCGTCAGTTTCTTTTGCAATCCTCGAGCACTCTTGCTATGATAAACTGTTCCCCGACTCACGTGTCCCTCCAGATTTACATTCTCAATAGAATAGTTATCAATTAGCTCTCTAAAGTGCATTGTCCACTCATTCTAAATGTTGAATCCCCATACATAGTTAAAAAGTAGTTTTACATCACACGCTGCTTGGAAGGTTTACCATGAAATTTAGGCAACATAAATCCCCGTAAGTATTCTCTCTTTAACTGGTTGAGGGCTACATTATGTTTGGTGGTCTGAATATGTTCATCAGAATTGTTTTATTACAAATTATTGAAGAGTGCCCACAGGCACCCACTGTCTCTTTTAACCACCTCAGTGCGGCTATGTTACTTGCGCCGGTTATCCACCGACCTGCATCATTTTGCAGAATCATCGAGTTCACTACTGTTTATTTTAACGGAATCACGTGCGTTCCATAAGTTATACTTGGTGGTCCCACCCTCTCAGAAATATTGATGCAAAGCAGATTTGGACAGGAAAGTTGATGATCAATCTAAACATTGTCGTCAGTATACACTCTAAAATCGGTTGGGTTAAAAATCAACCCAAATCGACTGGGTTGAGTGAATATGAACCCAAATTGGGTTCATATTCACTCAACCCTGTCGATTTGGGTTGATTTTTAACCCAGGTGATTTAGAGTGTAGTTAATCCCAAATGATTAGCATAATCTTTAGCGATTTACCCTTTGCACACTGATGTTGAAATATCAAAAAAAATCAACCTACAAAACTTTCCTATCATGCAATAAGGGATCCAAGCCTGGCAGTTGCTCGCCGGTTTTTGATGTGGTTACTTCGGCTCCCTCCACCCATAAAACTGCCCGACATGATGTGACCCTGGCTGTTGAAATGCTTGCTGAACTCCGGTAACCACACAAACAATCATTCCTTTCCTTCCAGAAAAAAAGATTTTCAAGAATTTAATTTCAAAACCCAAATTTCAAAACTAAGCCAAGGAAACGAATTGATTTAATCTGACACTTCTAAGTATTTGTATATATGTTATGTCACCCGATTAATAAGTTGTGCCTGGCTTATATGTAATTTCTAGGAGGAACTCCCATCGGTGTATGAATGAGGCTCCTTGTTTGGATGGTTGTAAATAGGTGTGAACATACGAGGCTTCCTGATTGGATGAAAGATGTCAGTCAGCAAATGTTTTAAGGCGGGGGAATATTTGACAGTATTTCCCGCGCTGTCGTTTTTCTGATATAAGAGAGAACGGACGTACTGGAGAAAAACAGCCATATTTGACGAAGTGTTGGATGAAGCTTATGCCGTCACCTCCTGTGTTTAGCAACCACAAACTTTAGCAAGTGTCGAGGAACTCATAGGTGAATTGGAGTTATAAGTATAATTGTCCAGCCATTAAACCCCAGGATAATTTATTGGCGACGAGGACTCCTAAGATATTTGCCAATTTCGTCGTTAGAAATGTTTGTACCTACAGTTGTTCGTACATACAGATAGAGTTAAAATGTTTCCCTCCCTTCTGGAGGGTTTTATGGAATCATTTTGCCAGTACAGATTTACTGGCCGGCTGATTAGTAGTTTTATTTCCTAAAACTATTTTTCAGAGCCATGTTTTAGTTTTTCTAACATTACATGGATATATGTTCAATTGCTAGTTGCAATTGCGGTAAATTGTTCAATTGCTAGTTGCAACTGCGGTAGATTGTGATAAAAATTATTGTTAGTTATTTTAGACTTCAAAAAGTTTAAAGCTGTGTTATTGTTATTAAATTCAAAATTAATACTCATTTTAATTTATAATCTAAATTGTTAAACTTTCAAAATGAAAGTAGACATAAATAAATATAGTTATTCAGATCAGTTAAAATTACCTGGCATTGGCCCCCAAAAAGCAGATATTATTTTATGGAATAGGGCCAAGTTTGGAAATTTAACTCCAGAGAGTTTTTGTTAATTACCTCTCGCCATGCCAGTAAACAAATTGTTACCTTTTGTAAATTTCACATTATTAACAGAGGAAGATTTTAATGCACCACGTTTAACTGATAAAGAAACGGTTAAACAATTGGACATCGTGTCGGCATTTTACCGTACGGATGTTACTTTGGGATTGCCTTACCTACCCCACCACACACAAAGACTTCCTTGGATTTTTATGACACCGAGGTTCAGGTCGAGGCAATACATATGTGGAGTCATGATGCCAATTTGTGGGAGGGGGTGGGGAGGATAGTCTCAAATTAGATAAAGACAGATCTGCTACCGAAATTCAGGAGATTCCGAGTCACTTTGGTCCTAAAAATCTCCCAAAAACTTTACAGGTTATTGACAAAGATTTATCAAATGTGTCCAGACATTTAGAAGCTAGATATATCTCTCCATCACGGTTGAACAGGGATTTCATTTTATCTGCGTCCAAATTATCAAAACTTGATTTTTTCCGAGTCCCATCCACCGGTTATAAGTGTGAAGTTTGGACCCGACTCAAGTAGAAGGGTTCACTCCACCCCACCAAAAGTTAATGTGGTCTTTAGTAATTCAGTTTCATCTACCTCAAAGACTGCAGGTGTGAAAAAACAACTCATGTATACTCCAAAAGACCCAGACGATGTAAATGAAAGTTTAGAAAAACAAGTTGCTCACCAAGTTGAGGCATTAAAGATTAGCATGGCCAATTTGAGAAAAACAGCACGGGGGGAGTAGGCATGAGTTAACTTTAGAAGCTGAAGAAATTTGAAATGAGTCGAAGACTTACTTAAATGCGTCCCATGACATTGTCAATTATCCAACACACCAAACAAATGTAAAATGTGAACTTTTCGAAACCTGCCATGAGTGAATTTTTATTACCTCCTGTTCGCTCAATTCATAGAGAAGGTGAGGGGCAAAATCTCTGACTAAGTATACAGAGGATAAACCAGAATAAGAACCCACAAAAGTCTCAAGTGCTATTTTTGACAAACATATTGTGAAAAATCCTGTTGATTTGCGATTCGAATTTTTAAACCCAGTGTCTGATCATCCACGTGAGTGTTTTTGTTGATCGGAATGAGCCGTATGGTAAATCAGAATTAGTGAAAATAAATATACCGGATCGTGAAAATCGTGTAACTCGCCTTCATCGAGAATCGATTCCAACCGAGGAGCGAGAACACCAAACTTATGAAGGCCATTACCGTGAAATGCCTGGCAACCTTGGTCGTCACCAAGACCGTGCTCGAGAACTTTCACCCATTAGGGGTCACTACGCGTATAATTATGAAAGAGATAATGAGATAGTTTATCGTGGGGTTGGTGATTTAAATCGTGACAGTTACAACAGTCATCGGGGACGCCCCACTGGTGATTTCCGACAAAGAGACCCACTCTTCGATCATGATGATAACAACGAGAGATACCCAGAATACAGAATGCGCCCTGAGTATAATAGGCCTCGAGTGAGGAAATTTTTCAATTTACCTCCCAAATTTAATGGAAAGGGCAGTTTTGAGGGGTTCAAGGCTCAACTCAATACTGTCATTTCCCAAAATGATTTAGATGAACGTGAACAATTAGAGCTTCTTTGTTTGAGTTTGGAGGGTAAAGTGCTTGAATTTTATGCTTTTTTAACTAAGTCTTACCCAACCCTCACATTTCAGAAGATAATTCAAACATTTCATGATCGGTATGGTTCACATCAGCCTCCTGAAACATTAAGTGCTCAATTCCATTCAATGATGCAGAACAGAGATGAATCTACTTGTGATTGGGCTGATAGGGTTCATGTTATGGCAACCCAAGTGTGGGGGTGCTCCTGAACACATCATTTTGGGGCATGCAGTGGCGAGATTTTGCCAAGGCCTTTTTATTAAAGCCATAGGTGAATACGGAAATGGTCTACATTTACCATCTTTGGAATTGGCTGTACGAAATGTAAATTATATACAAGACACACAAGCCCTCAGTAAAAAGATGCGTGCAGTTAAATTTTCTGAACATGAAACCCCTGTGATTAGAGAGGTGTCGACAAATACCTGTGTAAGATCCTAGGCCTCTAATATTGACAATGGTTATGAAATAATGATGAGGCAAATTCAGCAGTTAAAACGTGAAGTTGGTCTATTACGTGCAAATCGAGTGTCGAACAGTCGATATCAATTTACCAAAGTGGGCAGCCTATTTGTGTTATATGTAAGGCATATACCCAAATTCTGTCCAAATTCCAACAAAGACAATCGGACTGCAAGGCCCTCTTTTAACAAAAAATGCATCCCAGGGAAACTCCAGAGGGACTGGCTATTAGGCCGTAGTCCATTTCTTAGAAATGAAACACATGGTCTAAAAACATCTGAATTGTCCGGGGAGAAAGTTCATTTACCGGAACAAATAACAAAAAATTCAACTGGTAAGAGTTCATCTGTGAGTAGGAGTACTTTAGGTCCGCCTCAGTCTGGTCTGAAGAAGTATTTAGGTACGGATCTGGGACCGTGTCGGGGTGTTATGAGCCCATTCCAATTGGAAGGGAAACAACGCTTTGAACAGAGCTTGGATACTGACTTAGCTCTCGCAGATGAACCTGATTGTTTGCAAAACAGTGAGTTTGCAGTTGCGTTCAGTTGGGGCGTTGGAAAATCTTCCGGACACTTTGGGTCCATTCCAGTTGGAAGGGGAACAGTGTTTGGGGCAACAAATGGGCGCAGATGTAACTCATCTCCCCCAACTAAAGGGGATGGTTGTTAGTTTGGACAATCTTTTGGACAGTGTGAACAATGATGATACTCCTGTACTTTTACCGGAGAAGATTAAAAATTCATGTTCAACTATTCTCGTTATTCGCATCTATTTACCAAATAGTTATCTCCCCTGATTGCTAGGAATTGGCTTGCAAAAATTAGCACTAATTGAATGGGGAATTTTTATATTTCTCAAAATTATATAAAACCCGTGAAAGTTATATTTGCTCTGCGCATCAGACATTTAAGAACAATATATATGCTCTCACTTGGTGATATAATCGAACCATTTCATTCGACCAATTTTTTTCCCCTGTTCATTTAAAAAGGTACGGTTATTTCGTGTAGAGTGCCATGTAAAATAATGGAAAATTGCGTTTTCGTCAACTTTTAGAGATTAAAATATTTTTTAGTCTTCATATTAGCAATGCTCTGCGCATATGTGCATATAATATAGATATTGTCCTCTCTAATCATATAAAAATATATAATCTGACATTTGCCCATTTTTTTCCTTTTGATGTTAAAACCAAGACAAATTTGATTGTTGTAAAAACAGTTGAACCCACAGTCCACAATATGCAGAAGGTTTCGGTGTGAATAAAAGGAAAGGTGCGATAGCCCTATTAATTACTTTCAGTTCAGCCAGAAATGTGAAGCTTGTCGCTTATTTAACTAGTATGCCTCATTGTCCATTGAAGTCCATAAATATATGTATGTGTGTGTTTTTTCTACAATAAGAAGATAGTTTGCGTTGCAATGTGTAATGTCACACAGATACTGTTGACTCTGTCCGGAGGTTCCTTTAATACCTGCTTTAAAAGAGATGGCTCACACTTTCACAAGCATGGCCACTGAAAGACAGCTACGTTCACATTCGCATATTGACTGGAAAAAAATTGCACAGGGAGAAAAGCTGCCACGCCCTGTACGAACAAGTACCTCGGTGCCAAGAAATATTCTGCCCACCAAATATGAAGTTGAGAGACTAATAGAAAAAGATGGAAAGGTAAGATTTATTTCAATAATAACTCAATTATAGTGCATGTACAAACGGGTCAACGGGACAATAAGCCACCGGTCAAAGAACCGCCGTCCAAACAGCCACCCGATTAAAATTCCCTTTTTTAAGATCGGACAAGAAAAAAAGCCACAAAAATGCGGACAAAAACCCAGTTAATATTTTCCGCCGCTACGTTTACAACTTTCATTATAGCAACAAATAATTATTTATATATTGCATTTTAGAAGGAATTTAGTTATTTCGCTATTTAATTTCCAATAATTTAGTACGAATATTAAATAATTTAAACAAGATTTTATTCACACCTTTCAGTGGATCAATGCTAATTACATTACAGTCAGACTCCAGTATTCACAGGGGGAGATAACTTTTCGAATAATACATCCCTACGACGAATTAAGTTGAGTATGTACTCCCCGAGTAGTTCAGTGCATGTTGATGCAAAAGATTCAGTTGACCAGTTGAAATGTTCAATAAATTGGAAATTAAAACTCCAATTAAGAAAGAAGTAGAGCTCCAATTGGCCGCAAACGATTCAAGTATGCCGGGGCTTTATGTGGGGCCTGTGGATTTGCAATTGGGAAAACAAATTTTTCAAGAATATGTTTTTGTTGCTCCTATATTAGGTCAAATGTTATTGGGTTACGACTTCCTCAAGAAACATGGTGTACTGCTTGTAGGTTCTAGACTTTGTATAAATCAAGAATATATTTTTGTGAGCTGTGGAGAGCCAAATTTTAGTTACGAATCTGTCGTTCTTCTTTCTGCACCTGATAAAAAGTTTCCCAATAACTGTACAACAGAAAATTAATTGTAGATCTTCTGCAGATCCATCTCCAAAATCAGATGAAGTTGTTAATAGTGAGCCTGTGATTGGAGGCTTTTTTGACCCCCTCAAGTTAGAGACGGGTTCAGAGCCATTAGACAAAATTTTAGAATCAGTAGCAATCCGGGTTGCAAAGCGGCGTGTCATTCCGCCGGCTTCTGGTGCATTTGTTTCATGTACTACTGATATTTCAGCAGGTTCTTTTCTTGTGGAGTCAGTTATGGGTGACATCCTTGTTCCTCATACCTTGCATGGCGGTAAGAAAAAACAGTTTCTCTGTTGAGTGCTCAATCTTTCGGAACATTTTATAACCCTACGTAAAAGTCGCATTATTTCAAATGCAGTTGAAGCCGATGTTTGTGAGTCTATAAATACTGAGTACCATCCTTGTATCAATAAAGTGGAAACCGGTAATCCTGAACAGCTGAAATTACCTGACCATCTTGCTGACCTATACTCGAGATCTGAGACATAATTGGCTGAAAAAGAGAGACAAAATTTTTAAAAATTACTCATTGAATTTAAGGGTGTTTTTGCTGTTCATGATTACGATCTTGGCAATTCTACGGCTATTGAACACCATATACCAACGGGTGATGCAAGACCAATTAAGCTAAGAATGCGTCGCATTCCTGATGCTTTTGTGGGGGAGGAGGAGGCAAACTTGAAAAAATTATTAGATGCTGGAGTAATTAAGCCATCAAAGTCGGAATGGCATCTGTGCCAGTTCTTATCAGAAAACGAGACCACTCTGTACGTTGGTGCCATGATTACAGGCGTCTGAATGCTGTCACCGAAAAGGATTCCTCCGCCTTGCCCTTGTTAGAGGAATGTTTAGACGCACTCACAGATAATCAATGGTGTTCGAAGTTGGATTGTAACCAGGCCTACTACCAGCTTCATAATCGTCCAGAGGACCAGGCAAAGACGGCGTTTATCACAAAGTATGGTCTGTTTGAATTTGAACTCATGAGTATGGGTTTAAATGGGTCTATAGCTAGCTATTGTGGAGCTATTAACCTTGTATTACAAGGATTATTGTAGAAAACGGCTCTCGCCCGTCTTTATCGATGACTGTTTGGTCATGGGCAAAGGAGTGGACGATCATTCAACCAATTTGCGTGATGTCTTTCTGCGTAAATATGGTTTGAAGTTAAAACCCCAAAAATGCATTTTGTTCCAAAAAGAGAAACCCTTTCTAGATCGCGTGGTCATGGCGGATGGTTTAGAGATGGGAGAAAGTGCAATAGAAGTAGTTAAAAATTGGTCCCGCCCAGAAAATCCAAAACAAGTGGAACGTTTCATGGGACTGGTTAGTTATCATAGAACTTTTTGTTAAAACTTTGCTGAATATGCTAGACCTCTTTATCAGTCAATTAGAGCAAAACCGTTTCTGTGGACTGAAGAACTTGAAAATTCTTCGCCAAAACTTCGTGAATCTTTGATGAATCCCCCTATTTTGGCCTTGCCCAACAAAACTGACCCATTTATTTTGGATACTGATTGCTCAGAGTTTTGTATGGGTGCGGAATTGATTCAGTTTCTGAACGGGGAGGGAAAAGTCGTATCTTATGGAAGTCTAGCTCTTTCCAAGGAACAACGAAATTATTGCACAACTCTCAAAGAGCTTCTGGCCGTGGTAACATTCACCCACCAATATCGACACTATCTTCTCGGACGGACTTTCACAGTCCGAACTGACCACAGTAGTTTGACCTGGTTGACTAGTGTCAAGCAGCCTCATTGACAATCGGCCCGGTGGCTACTTGAACTTAGTCAATTCAATATGACCATAGAGTATCACAAGGGAGACAAACGTGGTAATGCAGATGCTCTTAATGCTCTTAGTCGAATTCCCTGGGAAAATTGCTGTGAACATAGGGACAGGTTTACACACCTTCCTTGTGGGAGTGTCACTATTGTGAACGTTTTGAAACAAAATGGAGGAAATTGAAGAGGAAGTTGATGATGTCATGCCTTTATCTGCTTCTACGATTACATGTAGGTCAATTTTCAAATCCAAAGCAAGCTCCATAGTTAGTTCAGTTTTTCCGGAGGGTTCCTGGGATTTGTGAAGTTTATTCCAGCCTGCAGATTCTCCTGATAGATGCAATGAGGGTTCTTTGGACGCCCTCAAATTTCAGGTGGGTTCAGAACAGCCAAATAAGTCTCCTGACCATAGAGAATCAGTGATTTGTGGTTCTTTGGACCCCCTTAACTTTGAGGTGGGTCCAGAACGGGTAACAGGTGGTTTGAATACCGAAAGTGACTACAAAGTAGAGACAGTGGGTGTTGAAGGTGATATAGGGCAAACCCATGCAGATATAATTATCCCTAAAATTAATCACGTAGGGCACCTTCCAAAGTCAGTAGACGACCTGCGAGATAGGCAAGCTAAAGACCCTGATCTTACTGTAATATTAAATTGGCTTAACAACAAAGGGGAACCATCTGTAAGTGAATTGGCCATTGCAGGCCCAGCGTCAAAGTATTATTGGTGGAATAAAGAAATTTGTACTCTTCAAAATGGACTACTGTATCGTACGCGGAAAACGGGATCTTGGATTTTAGTCATTCCATCATGTTTAAAAAATGAAGTTTTGTCATTATGTCATGACATTCCCCTATCCGATCATCAGGGTATGGTGCGCACTAGACAACGTGTACGGGAATCTTTTTATTGGTTTTGTTTGGCCAAAGATGTAGAAACATGGGTTGTAAACTATGCAATGTATCGAAGAAAGGCAGTCGTCATTCGCGTGCGCCTATGCAGTCGTTCCAAGCAGGCTCCCCAATGGAGCGTGTACACATGGATTTCTTATGGCCCTTACCGAAGACCGAACGGGAAAACGAGTATGTTTTTATGAGGGTCGACCAGTTTTCAAAGTGGGTCGAATGCATCCCGTTGCCATCTCAAACGACTGAAGATACTGCACGTGCAGCTGTTAATGAATTCTTTTCCCGGTTTGGTTTTCCATTTGAAATACTTACAGATCAAGGGCGGAATTTTGAAAGTGGCTTGTTTAAAGCAATTTGTGAAATGGCTGAGATACACAAAACTAGGACCACCCCCTATCGACCTTCTGCGAATGGGCAGACAGAACGTTACAACAGAACGTTGATGGGGGCAGTGCGATGTTGTGTGAATAAGCAACAACATAATTGGGATTTATATTTTCCTCAAGTAGGGACAGTCAGATCTTCTGTGTGTCAACAGACAAGGATTTACGCCCAACCGCCTTATGTTAGGACGTGAAGTGAATAAACCAATTGATTTAATTTACCCGATAGACCATTGTATACAGACCAATGACCAAAGTATATCGGAATTTGTGACAGATTTAGAAAAAGCAATGAAATGTGCCCATGAAGTTGCTCGTAGTAATTTTAGGAAAGCACAGGTCAGGATAAAAAGGAACTACGATACTAGAGTTCTGACCAAACCTTACAAAGTGGGAGATGTAGTGTACTTGTTAGATACGGCTGTCATCAAAGGCAGAAATAGGAAATTATCCTCAAATTGGAAAGGCCGTGGTATCATCCTCAAAGTCATCTCGTCAAGTTTATTCTTCATTGTGACAGAATTAAACTTCATAAGGATCGTGAACTGCCGAAATGGCTTATTTCTGTGAAAAAAAGACGAGAGGAAAGGTCATCTATTTCTTCTCAAATAGATGTCCTTTACTGCTTTTGCAATAAACCGGATGATGGGAATTTTATGAAACAATGCGACAATTGCCGTGAATGGTATCGTGGGGCGTGTGTTAAAATCATGGCAAACAGGGCAAAAAAATTAAAAGAGTATTTTTGCTCAGATTGTACCGCTGGTAACATGAATTAACTCAATATTTGTTTATTGCAGTATAAAATGTCTGATAGCAGCGTTGTTTTAATTGATGAGCAGACTACAGAGGCAGAGGTTAGCGTTTCATCTTCAACCACTAAGTTGACAGGTATGATACCACCTGCGAAATTAAGTACAAAGGGTATTAGAAGAAAGTTAGATGTGGAGTCTGGTTCAGACCTTTTCGGAAAGAGCTACTCTATAAACGAGTCTTTGAGGACCTCTGAGACTAACTCAGAAGTCAGGTTCCTATATTATGTGTTGAGGCATAGTGGGAAGACGGATAGAGAGGGATTTATTTATTTTGGATCAACTTCTCAAACATCACAGATTAAGATCCACCACTATAGCCGATATACAAAAAATAGTTGAAAATGATAGGAAACAAAGGTTTTTCCTCACCAAAGGGGATGGGGGGATTAAAAAATTAGAGTGAATCAGAGTCATTCTACTGATGTGTCAGATTTAGAGTTGTTCCCAATAGAATTCCCATGTGATCTTTTTGAAGCAGTTCATGGGACAGATTGTGTTAGTTGGGAACAGGTTAAGGAGGAAGGTTTGAGATGTATGGGAGGCAATTTATTCATTTTGCAGTAGGTGAACCTGGGGGGGGGGGGGGTAGTGTTAGTGGCATGCAGGCAGGTTGTAACATAGCCATCTATCTTGATATTTCCAAGTGTTTAGAGTTTAATATCAAACCTTTTCGAGCTGCTAATGGTGTAATTCTTTCTCCAGGTAATCATGAGGGTTTAATTCCACCTGAATGTTTTAAGGAAGTCTTTGACTGCCATCCAAAACGAAGGAGGATTTTTCCAACAGAATCAATTCAAAAAGCAAGCAGTGTCAAGGCGTACCGGCGTCGTATTAAAAAAGAAAATCGAAAGAAACGAGATGTCTCAAACAATCATTCTTAATGTCTTGTTTGCAATTGTTCATTTTCACATCTAGAAACACACTTTTTGTTTACTCACTGCCCAGAATACTTATAGAATCCTACTACCGTAAATGTAGAAAATGTCATTAGTTCCCTTAATAGTTTACAATCTCTCCACCTCAGTGTGTTACCATCTGAGTCTATTGAACTTCATCATTACCAGACAGCTACAGACCACATCAACAGTAATAATCTTATAGCACCTCAGTCTATTCTCTCGGAGGAATATCTTGATGTAATGAATCAGGTGTGTTCAACCCTTGGCATTAGCACCCCTGATCAATTTAATTTATTGCCCGTTAACTCACCGGGTTCTCTCGCCCATTTGAAGGTGGTCATGGCCTTAATGTCGTCGCTGTCGGAGGATCAGCGCGAGACCTTGCTTTTGTGCAGTAAACCACCACGTGACCGCCGTGCTCACTAGGGTGGTCGGGGTGTAGTTCCTGGTTCAGACGCGGTTGTTGAGGACTGAGACACGTTGGGCCCATCTCAATTGGGAAGGGCGCAGTGTTCTGTCATGTCCCAGGTATCTAGTGTCCTATTCTGGAGCTGCATAACGACAGTCTTGATGCATGGCTTTGAGAGGAAGGTATTGCAACGGACGTCAGAGTGAAAGGTGAGGGTGATGAGGTTAAGGTCATGACCGCTGGTAGCAATTACAACCGGTGATCGATAGTCATTTTCATGTTGATCGGGTGTTTGAGAAGGTAAGGGGTTTTAGGGATGATGAATCGACCTGGGACCGGATGTTTGAAAGCCTTCCTCGTGGTGATGTGGCGTGTGAGGTTGTTGGTGGTGTGGCGGTCTTCTGCAACCCTCAATCCTATCCTTCTACTTGAACCCTGGCAATCGTTGGAGGGTTGCAGTGGGACTTCACCCCAAGCACAGTCATCTTGGGTCTCCTGCTGTTCTCAGCAAATTAGCGGCGTACGCGTCGGACCCTGGGATGTCTGCGTTTGGGGAAATTGGTTTAGACCATACCACCCACTACCGCACATTCATGCGGCAGGAGGAAGTGCTCCGGAATTTAGTTTCTTTAACGGACCCTACAGTGCCCCTGATATTCCATCTGAGGGGGGGGGGGCTGATAGGTGTAGACACGTGGGTCAACATGAGGGCCCAGGAAATTATGAAGAGCTTACATAGAGTTAAGCAACCCATCCATATACATTGTTTCGGCTCTTGAACTGAAATTGTCCAACTTTGGACCTCAACTCTTCCAAATGTTTTCTTTGGATTTACAGGAATGGTAAAACATTTTAATGAGGTACAGTGCCAAGGGTTACGGAGTATTCCAGGGGACAGATTATTGCTAGAAAGTGATGCACCTCATTTTGGTGGCCGTGTCAGGATTTCTAACCCGAAGTTTGTAGGTGAGGTTGCCAAAAATATTGGCCATGTTCTTAAAATTTCCTTCGAGGAAGTTTGCAGTGTGACGACTGCAAATGGGCGTCGTTTTTATGGATTTTAATGACTTGTTGTTGTTACCATTATTTTTTATGGATTTTAACTTTTTCTTATTCTTCTCGTTTGCCATCCAATCACGGACCTTCATCATACAAGAAAATCTAAATCTGTACGCTGGCCTTTTCAAACAAAAGGGAGAGGAGTGTTATGTCACCCGATTAAAAAGTTTTGCCTGGCCTACATGTCATTTCTAGAAGGAACTCTCATCGTTGTATGAATGAGGCTCCTTGATTGGATGGTTGTAAATAGGTGTGTACTTACGAGGCTTCCTGATTGGATGAAAGATGTCAGTCAGCCAGTGTTTTAAGGCGGAGGAATATTTGACAGTATTTCCCGCGCTGTCGTTTTTCTGACGTAAGAGAGTACGGAAGTACTGGAGAAAAACAGCCATATTTGACGAAGTTTTGGATGAAGCTTATGCCATCACCTCCTGTGTTTAGTAACCACAGACTTTAGCAAGTGTCGAGGAACTCATAGGTGTCCAGCTATTAAACCCCAGGACAATTAATATATTTATAAGTAATAAACTTTCTTTGTTTATAAATTACAATCAATTTTACATCATACTCAAACCATTCTAATGTTTCGCACTGTGATTTAGTATGTACTGTAAATCCCACATTGTTTATGTAATGGATAGAGAACTCGTTTTCGTTGAATCGTTTGGAGAAACCATCCCATCGAGGGCCGAAAGGCTGTCGTTTTTCTGATGTAAAAGAGTACGGACGTACTGGAGAAAAACAGTCATATTTGACGAAGTGTTGGATGAAGCTTATGCCATCACCTCCTGTGTTAAGCAACCACAGACTTTAGCAAGTGTCGAGGCACTCAGAGGTGAGTTGGAGTTATAAGTATAATTGTCCAGCCATTAAACCCCAGGACAATTTGTATATTTATGAGTAATAACCTTTCTTTGTTTATAAATTACAATAAATTTAACATCATACTTAAACCATTCTAATGTTTCGCATTGTGCTTTAGTTTGTACTGTAAATCCCACATTGTTTATGTAATGGATAAAGAACTCATCTTTGTTGAATCGTTTAGAGAAACCATCCCATCGAGGGCCGAAAGGCCCGAGACGGGATGGCTTCTCTAAACGATTCAACGAAGACGAGTTCTTTATCTTACATAAAAAAAATCCCCCTATTGCGAACCCCACTGCAGACAGTATCCTTTCAACTATCCAACAGATAACATAACAATAGTGGCTGTTAAACGTTGCTCTTTGAGAAGAAAATCGATAACTCACCCGTGATCTCCGATGATTCGTAGAATTTCTAGAGGCGTTTTGATTTATAATTCGTTCTACAAGTCTCTTATTACGATTTAATCGCACATAAATCAACCAAAAATATGTCCAGCGACGACGATTTATTTCTAACCCAAAATAATTTTGTACCAGTAAATACGAGTTGCAATGACACTGATTGTATTTAGAACAAAATACTGGACTTAGAGAAAGAGCGGGAAGAAAATAATCCACATTTTAAGGTGATTCTAAACTGAAGATTAGATTGTAGTTTGAGTGGACAGGTGGAAAACATGATGTTGTTTTCATTACCTTTCAATAGTAATGGTTATTTAATACATGACTGATTGTTTCCTACCCAATAGATTACAAAAATGTGATAAAAATTGAAAAAAAAGAATTTACTCACCGAGAAAATGCTTTTGAAAATTCCGAACTCACTGTCAACTTTCAGTCACCAAAACTTAAAATATGAATCACACATTGAAGGATACGTTTTCTATATGGTCCAGCCATTGTTTTACAGGGAACTATTTACAGTTCAAAAGTATGACACACCACACTAATCAGTAATCTAGTTTACCTCCCCTGCAAATTGCAAATATTCGCCACACAAGCGATATATCTGTTCTGCCCTCTTCCACAAGTAAAACTGTCTTGACATGAGATGACCCTGTGGAAAGTGTATCGTCAAATCCCAATAATAGAAAACAAAAGATTGCGTGGCCACCCCACCCCCCCCCCCCCCCCCCCCCATAAAAAATAATGAATTTTTCAAAATTGAAAAAGTGACATAACTCTGGCAAAAATTGTCGGATCAAACCTTGATTTGACTTGACCTGCATTTTATGTTGATACACCTACACAACAAATTTTATTTGATTCTGTCAAGTGCAGCTCAAGTTATTGGTTGGAAACTAAAAAAATGGAGTTTTCAAAGTTGAAAAAGGGGCATAACTTTGCCAAAAATTGTCGGACTGCACGATTCGAACTGGACCTGTATTTTATATTGATACACCTGCATACCAAATTTCATTTGATTTGGTCAACTATAACTAAAGTTATCATAGGGAAACCACAGTGGGACGGATACACGAACGGTCGGACACCGGCTATTTTAATAGTCCCCCGAAAAATTTGTACAGAGAAAAAAGGTACACATTAATATTGCCTGCAACAGTAATAGACCAACTCAGCATTTGATGCTGGTTCACATCCCATCCACAATAGAGACCCCTTTAACAGTGGCACATTTCCATATTGGACTGGAATCATGCAGCATTCCCAAGTGACCTTCAATTTCCACCTGTATTCAGTATTTTTGTCATAAAGGTTTTCGCTTGATTCTTGTGCCCTCTCTTACTAGTATGTACACTGTGAAACCCGTGCAGTCAATATTGTAAACAGTGAGTTCAGGTTTTAGGCTCTAATGTTGACAGACTATATTATTCTGATTCAGTCTGTGACCTGCAGACTAGTACCACCCACACCCCAGTGGTATGATACAGTTATGCATTCCTCTCAACCATTTTGCTTGACATTATGTTTTCATGAAAACATTTTGTTTCCCCAAAACACCTTCTCAAGATGTCGAAGAGTCCCTTGAAATGACAATCTCTTACCTCTTTATCACTATGTAATTGTATTTAATATAACTGGAAGACAATATTTATGACAACTTTCTTTCAAGTATTTATCTAACACACTGATCAAATCACTATTGTTGCACAGATAAACGACCGTTCAGATTTCATTATTTGTACAAATTTTGCAACATAAACATAGCAAGTGATTATGATCTTCAAGGGTAACTGATGAGTTTACTGGAGCCATTCCAACGGGAGGTTATGGACTCTGTTTTTTTAAGACAGAAAATGTATATATTCTGTGATACGAGAAAACATCACAGAAGTGCCACCTTTTCTCTGCATTATTGAAAGTGTTAATCGTTTGCCTCCCATAAGCAATCCTTACCATTCCAACCAAAGTAGTGGGCATATCAAAACAGCACCATTCCCCAACATATAATTGAAAAGTTTCATTCTGAGGCCAAATTGAGGCCACGTTTCCAGTGGGGTACGTGCAATAAAATTCCTGATATCTGACACAAAACATTATTACTCCTTAACTTATACACTTATACAGCATTATCAGGTTACAAAACCAGAGTTTTTCTTTCAGTTGATTCTAATAAACTGATACCATTTTAACCTGTATTCTCTCTGGAAAAAAAGCTTCCAGCTGGGTTTATGTCTAGATGACTAAATGAATAATTTCCCCAAGACCATGAAAAAGGCCCCTTTCCCAATTTACCTGGATCAAACCCTGAACTGTACATGTAGGTTAGATACAGTGCTTTTCATATCCAGTCAAGTTAATACATTTAAAAAGCTGTGTTTTACCCATGGCCACCAGGTTAAACGAACACACGGGAATATATGAAAAAAAGTTTGCTAGAATTTACTTCCTTTAATCTTTTTCCTAATACTGTGAATCCATCCATCCTGTGTTATTAGTAAGAATTTTAGAATACCTTGACCTGTTGCCTAATAGAGCTGAATTACTATTATACATGAAAATTTGAAGAAAAATTTCAGTCACCACTATTATTTAAAAGAGCCCAAAGGTGAAAATGCCATCACTATTATTAATTTTCAATAACTTTTATCAAATGCGCAAGACCTCACCATTTTACAGCCATCACTATTATGAGGCAAGTAAGAGTGTAATGCAAAAAGTAAACCAACGGACAGATGGACGGCCATACTTTTCCTGAAAATAGACTGCCTGATTTATGGAATGTATAATGTCTTGTGAAGATTACGTAAATTTATTTTTGTGTATGAGTGTGGATCTCTTAGACTCTTGTGTTTTTAGAGTGGCCAAGCCATTGACAATGAATTCGTATATAATCTTCTTGGTATTTTGGTTATCTAATTACTGTTTTTTAATTCCGTTTTCTGGGTTTTTGATTATTTAGAGGCCCTATTTGTAACTTTGTGCAGAGATTTTTTGTGAAAATGAAGATTTATTAGCCAATATTTCGATAAGGCAAAGCACTCAAAAATTTAAAGCTCGATTGTGCCTTGTGTCTGCTGCCATACTTCACTTTCGTTGAGAATTTCTATGCAACGACTGATAAAATAGTTTCCTAGAGAAAAATTGAATGTTCACACTTCTGTCATATTTTAATTTGTGATTAGGAGGTCTAGTGGGGTGGATAGAAAGAAAAAATATTATTTTTCGCACTTTGAGCAAGCGACTTACCAACGCATGTGACTTTCCGGTGACAACAACTTCGATCAACAAGTACTTGCAGACATGAGTCTAATAGCCCACAGATTATTCGAAATTATCGATGATCTTTGTGGATTGCAAACAAATATAATGAAATACATCGTTTACAATGATTCGCAATGTAAATCACACCAGATCGCAAAATTAGGAGCATTATTTTGGGAACTCACCGAAACCAGACCGAAACGGGGCCGGATGACAGACCAATAAAGTTTTTCCATCAATATTACATGACGAACAATAGATCCCCCGATTTGCGATTAAAAGAAGTGAAAAATCAACCAGTTTACGAATATTTCAACAACGAAAGAATACAACATGGGTTTCTAATTCCACTATATGTCACAGTTTTGTTAATTAAAGGTAACTGAAATTTTTGTTCTCCATTGGTAATTTTGGCGCATGAATACAAATAATGGCAAGGTTGATCCACGTAAACAAATTGATTGCTTCAGTTGGTGAGGGGAGAATATTTACATAGAAGAGACAATCCATGCAATTTGCCTCTATTAGCCTGCTTCCCTTGAGATATATCGACAATCAGAATTTCAGCAGTGGCATTGTCATGAGAATTTACGGGACATATAGCGAGATCTTTCGTCGCAATGTTGCCCACAACCTTCAGAGTTCTGAATTTCCCACCGTAAACATGGAGGACACTTTTGAGACTGATAAGACCCAGGTTGACAACGTGCTTAGTCCTATCTTCGATGTGTTTTATTCAAAATTAAGACTCAACTGCTGCAGTACATTACTGATAGCTCACGTTGGTTGTTCGTTGGAAGGTGAGAGGTATCGCTATTTTTTGAAAACCTGACCACGCCATTTCCGACGTTTTGACAGTACACATTTTCTAATGATTCCAAATGACTCGTAAATTTGTTAAATGCATATTTTGCGGGTCCCATCACGTTCTATGTGACATGACCGTTCCCCCAACCCTGGTATCCAAGGGCAAGGCTGTTTCGTTGCCAAGTTATTGTTCAATGAAATGTTCACATTTTTCTATGTTTCTGGCTTCCATGTTGGCAGCCATGACTTTAGAATCACCTTAACACTGAATACGATAGTTTTTCAAACCTTTTGGATGCCGAGTCGCCACAATGGAGGGATGTCGAAAAATGTCGGAATGACAAGTCGGTAACCAAGAAGTCAGATGCCTGTATCTCTTTGAGTTTTCTCCATATTTTCGTTGACGTTTGGGGAGCGCGGTGGCTCAGTAGGTAGAGGTGCAGGCTGCAAGCCGAGAGGTCCTCGGTTCGAATCCCACCTGCGGCAATCGCGTTGTGTTCTTGGGCAAGACACTTCACTCCCATTGCCCACGATGGGGCACGGCGACGCTGTGTACTAAGGCGTACTGCACGTCAATGGTGCACCTGTCTTCAACCAATGCTAACCCTGCTTGTGTGGAGTTAGTATGTTGGGGAGCTGACAGTTGCTCGACGCTGCTCGGTGGTTCTTTCCGGGTACTCCGGCTTCCTCCACCCGTAAAACTGTCGAGGTCATGATTAGCCATTGTGCAGAAATATGTGACCTTAAACACCAATAAATAAATTCGTTGACGTTTTGTTGCATTAATTATCGGATAATTAATGCAACAAAAGAACTGTGCAAATTTGTATAAAACAGATGACTAATTCCAAAATTTATTTACAGATATTGTGTGGCTTATGGTACTTGTTTAGCAACGCCTTCAAAATATTGTACGAATCAAAAAACAATTACAATTTCTTTTTTTATGTAATCTATGTAATTTTGAACTGTTGCGATGTCCAGACATAAAATCAAACGTCATTATACCGATATTCCCATTTCACCGTTACACACTATCCAGGCGTTAAATAGTCATCTATTCGTTTGTGTCGCTGTTGGATAGTTGATTATCCAACCGCTCAGTCTCCGTTAACTCGTACATTGTTATCACCTGGCCTGCCGATTGGTTCAAAGATACCTTTAGTAATAACAATGGGTGACGTCATGAAAATATTTCAACTCATCATTTTCTTGCAAAAGGTTTATCCCCATCTGTATGTTTATACAGTTCTATTATCCCCTCCTTCTTCTGATACTTTGGAGCATTCGATAATCCCTTAATCGTTAGCAAGGTGGAGTTCACCTGCATCCTTCAACCAGGGCCTAATGACATACTCGCCCTTGCTGATGCAAGGTATAAACCAATAACCAAATCAAGGGCTATGATTGACAGTGCCACATTAGAACGGGGGTGGATCTTTTTAGTTCCCTGTAAGAAGCAGCGACTTTCGGAGTGAGTTCCCAGACGCTCTTGATATTCTCTCTCTCTCTCTCTCTCTCTCTCTCTCTCTCTCTCTCTCTCTCTCTCTCTCTCTCTCTCTCTCTCTCTCTCTCTCTCTCTCTCTCTCACTAAACAACTAGAGTTGCAGGGATAGACACTCACTATTTTTTATCTTTATTTTTCATTTGTGAACATGATGCATTGACACCATATAGAAATCAGCCCATATCAAAGACAAAAACCCATCCATATATACTATTGAATACTACCTGCTGCCCTGTAGTGAAACCGAGAGGTCGCGTCTTCGGACCAGGAAGATGATATCTCATAATTTAATTAAATAGGATGGCTGCTGAGTGAATGTATGGATGCACCAATCAATATTTTCAACACGCAGCCCCAGGGATGCAAGTTGAAAATATTAATTGGTCTACCCCCAAATAATGAATGTGGACTCTTCCAATTGCTTCCACTGAACTGACAAGGTTAGGTTAAGCACGCGCCCCTCGCGTTCTCCGCATAGATAACATTCCCACGCAACAATTGCACGTGTGGTATCTCCCACCCCCCTTATTCTAGCAAACCCAGAATTAATGTTTTACAAATGTCTTTATCTCTCGGGTGACGTCAAGATGAATGCTGGACCTAGAAGTAGTACTTCAACAGCTTTGCCGTTATACGTAACAAATACTAATGAATCAACGACGTGCGGAAGACTACACCTGAATTTATTACGCGCCTATTACATTTCCTCTAGTTCCATATAAAATACTAAATGCGGAACTCGTGTTCCATTCGGATTTCCTTTTACGAAATATTTTCCATCTGACGTCATCGATCCAAAATAAACTCTGTCCATTTTCGTAATCTGCCAATCGAAACGTCGCATTCTGACCTAGTTTAAATCGCAATCTTCGGTCATAACCAATAAATCAAATGTCAATTGGAAATGTTTTTGTTCACATCCACCAAAATTATGGAAATTTAGCTTATTCTTTGAACGGGGAATGATTTTATAACACTCAAGTTCTGATTTATCTCTCAGATAGCGGAAACTAATTTCTTTTAACAATACGAATATATAACATATCTGGACACAATTTTCATTTATATTCTTCTGTTCACATATCTGTCACACATGTTTACCAACCACACCAAGGTTTCGTTTTGTTTTTATTTCAAGCAAACTTCAGAACTGTGTGATGTTTGAATTTTTAAATTAAGGGATTCTATTTCATAGGGCACATTTGTTTTCAAATGGTTTAATTACGGTGGGGTTGCTTGACCTCATTTTGTTTTCAGAGTGTACTCCTCTAAATTCGAACATGACCTTTTCCATATATAGAAATACTTCCGCCCCTTCTTTCACTTTTGTAAATAATTTAATCGGGACGGTTGAACATCTTATTTGTTTTTTTGAATATAATTTGAAGTGATTCCGTGTTGTGACCTTTAGTCCCCTCAAGAGAATATCTCATCTTTGAATTACCTTGCCAACATATATAATGTTAGAAATTTGAATTTGAATTAAGGTATTCGGTTACAATAGACGCTTGTACCAGGATTGTTGTTGTTGTTATGGCAGACTCGGTCCAAAATTCCAGCAGTGATACAGTTTGTGTAGAGTGTATTATTACTAAATCACCCGCGGAGTGGAGATTCCACCCAAGCAATAATTGCAAATGTGTTGCAAAGCGTAACAAGCACAAGCAAAGTTCCAGCCAATGAACCTCCGGGTTAAACCCGGAGGTCCACTGGCTGAAACATTGCTTGTGTTTTTTGTCCATATGTACAGAATTTGAAAGTAATACTTTGGGTGATAAATCCACTCCGCGGGTGATTGTGTTACAATCCACTCTCCACGTACTGTAGATCTCGTCGTACAGTGAAACAAACTGACTATAATTCTATGAATGAGGGAACATTTTCTTTCTCTCTCCTGATAACCCTGCTGATTTGTACTCTGATAATGTTAATTTGTGTGATGGTGTTTCCCACGACACTGATAGGCAGTGTGTAGACAGTATCCCCCAAAGTTTTTCCAACGAAAATGTTGACATTCAAATCAATGAAGCGGAGAATTTCGTCGATATGGAGCTTTCAGCAATGTCAATCGAGCAGCTCCTGGAAGAGTCAGCTTCTGTAAACGACCGCCAGAAAATACAAGAGGATCTTCTGGTGAAGAAAAGATAGTTACAAGAAATAAATAAAACAAAGATGTGAAAAAACTTTAAGGTAATGCCTTGCCTGTGAATCAGTCCAAACAAACCAAAGTTAAAACTAAATCGGTTTCGCTGAAAGATGAAATTTCTGTTTCCAAAAAACTGACGAATGAAATTGACTTGAACGCCCTTCGAAAAATGGGGGATTTGAATCGTGCAGTAAATCGAAAAATGGCCCGTTTAGGTTTGACTTCATGTTCAGATTCAGAAAGTGACTCTATTGCTTCAGTCTCTCACAAGAAATCTTCAAATTTAAAACGAAGGATCAAACAGACATTCCCATTTTATGTTCTCAGCTTCAAGTTCAGACGAAGACTCCATGTTAAACTCTGCTTTTAATAATGTTACAAATCTTAAATCTAAATCTAATTTAAAACTCAAGTCAGGAATAGAAGCCAAAGCCAGTGATAGAGTACTTTTTTTCCTCAGCATTTTCACATGCTGCATTGCAGTTTGAGTTATTCTGGTTCCGACATGTCGTTTGGGGAGTTAAGCTTTCAGCTGTTTGTAGCAGAGGAGCTTGAAATCCTGACACGTGAAGGAATTGGAAGGTTTGAAAAGGCTGACAGGCTTAAGTTTCTTTAAACAAATTCTTACTTCTATGCGATTTACGATTGTAAAGCCCTGTTAATATTTTACAGCGATTGGCTGCGTCGTATAGAATTGGGAATTAACTCGTGGGAAGATGATCCGGCGCAGATTGAAACCCCAATTTTAGCAAGGCACGTCAGAACTTCTAAGCCCAAATCCTCTGGTTCTGATCGTGGTTCAAAATTTGATGAGGAAGCAGACAGTTTTTTGTTCTGCTCAGCTTATCAAAGAAATAAATGTCTGTTGTCTGCTCCACACAAGGCTTCAGTTCGTGGGAAAACTCATTTGGTAGAGCATGTTTGTGCCACCTGATGGCAAAAGAAAAAAGAAAAGTTGCATCATCCTGAATCATCTTCAGCATGTTCATATCAAAACTGATTAGGCCTAGGTAAGGGTATGCCCTTAAGTAGTCACAATATGGATCCTTCAGCAGACATATTATATACTGACTATTTGAAACCTGTATTGTCTAAAAATGCAAGTTATCTCCATGATTCTGACATACCCCGACTGCATTACAAACCGAATGCGTTCACAATTCCAATCACTCTAGTAGCAACTTGTGTTCCCTCAAAGACAATATCCTCTCAGGTAATGTGTGTAATAATAGCATTCCCAGTTTTCATATTGATAACCGTTTCACACAAAATCTTGATGTTACTGGTACTGAGTTTGTGGACGCTGTTAACTTGTCCTCGAGTATTGATCCATCGGTTTGTTCAGACTGTCCTGAGGATGATCCTTGCAATTTTACATATACTAATCTCAATCAGCAAACATCAAAGATACCAACAGAGGAAATACGTCCTAGGCTCGCTAGCGTAAATCAAAATTTTGATTTGGATCATTCTTCTAAAAGCATGATCGAGCTTCATGAAGCTGTGTGCAATTCTAGTCTTTTTAATTATCAGCTTCGTCTATTTCCAGCTTCTTCCAATTTAAACATTTCATAATTTCAGAATTATATAGCCAGTTATTCGGATATTTGTCAATTTCTGGAGTACGGATTTCCTATTGGTTATGACATTGTTGACAGAAATGAAAGCGTTTATCAAACTAATTCAGCATTTAATCAGAAAGGTGCAACAATTTTTTCGGCACAGATAGATAGTTACATTGATGCTGAATTTAGTAAACATGCTATTGTAGGGCCCTTCAACCATAATCCTTTTTCAGCTCATGTGCATATAAGTCCTTTAAATTCTGTTCCAAAAAAGAATTCTCTTGACCGAAGAATTACTTTAGACTTAGGTTGCCCCAGAGGTAGTTCAGTTAATGATGGCATATCCAAAACTTTTTATCTTGGAAATAAAATAAATTTCCTTAAAGTATCCCTCAGTTGATGATTTTGTGAAGCTTACAGACAAATTTCCATTGATCCAGGTAATCTACATTTAGTGGGATTTTCCTGGAGACGATTATTATATTTCGACTCAGTTCTAACTATGGGTCTCAGGTCAGCCACTTACATTTGTCAACGCGTTACAAATGTTGTTGCTTTAATTTGTCAACAATCTGGTCTTTCTGTAATCAATTATCTGGATGATTTCGCCTGTGCTGAATGCCCTGACAACGTTAGTTGGGCTTTTGATGAATTAAAGGCAGTCTTGGGTGGTTGTGGCTGAGTCTGAAAGTAAAGCTTGTCCTTTATCTTCTCAAATGGTTTTTCTTGTTATTTTATTTGATACCGTTTCTTTGACTTTGCACATTACTGAAGATCGAGTTCTTGAGATTCTGCAATTGGTGGAGAATTTGTTTTTGAAAGATAAAGCCTTTTTAAGATATAGCTGAAACGGTTAAGGGGTTTTCTTGATCGATTAATCACATGGATTAACCTTGGTTAACCGATTAATCACTTGTCCAAATAGACATCTGAATAACTTTCATACCATTGCTGATGACAGCATGAATCCTTTACCCAACCTAACAAACAAAACCGACTAGGCCTACATACAAAAATCTCCATTCAAATTTATCATGTTTTCAATTTTTGACTCAAAAACATAGCTTATGACCCCTTATTGGAACGAGCTCGTTGAGCTCGTTCCAATGAGGGATCATAACCTATGTTTTTGAGACAAACGTTGAAAATTTTTAGTAATTCATGAATTTATTTTTCAAGTATCGTCTGCTGCCCGCAATGGATAAAGGGTTAAAAATTACCATTTCCAGCCACTGATACAGTATAATGATCATGCAAGTAAACAAGTATGTCAGCAAGTAACTTGCATGCTTTACTCTGTCTCATATAATTGATGTGAGTCAGTGTGACAATGTTTGCTTGTTTTGGAGCAAGTTTGTTCCTTTGTTAACCCTTATAATACAGTAGTTCAAAAGTAACGGTCAATCGATCAATTCCTTTTTGGATCGATCAAGATGTTGATCATTGATTAATCGATTAATCAGTTAACCGTTTCAGCTTTACTTTAAGAGAAGTACAGTCATTACTGGGTAAACTTCATTTCATTGCTTCTTGTGTACGTCCTGGTAGAATTTTTTACTTCGTGCATTCTGCGTTGGCTCAGATCTTTCATTGATAATGTAAGCTCTATATTGAAAATACCCCCTTATGTTTACAAAGATTTGTCATGGTGGTGGCATTGTCTACCCTTATACAACGGAGTAACAATGGTGATTTTTATTGATTGGTCTTCTCCAGATACCATTACTGCCTCAGATGCTTCTCTTTCTGCGTGTGGAGGAATTTGGGGAAATGAATTTTTTCACTCATCATTCCCTCATTTTATCCAGATGAGGAAATAACATATTAATAAGTTAGAGCTTCTTACCACTGTAGTGTCTCTGAAAGTGTGGGCAGAACGGCTTGTTGGACAAAGAGTCATTTTCAGCTGTGATAATTTTACCTTTGTTTCAGTTATTAACAGGTGTGCTACCAGGAATTCATTTCTACAAAATTGTTTGGGAGAGATTAGCTTTACTGCTGTCGTACATCAGTTTGAGGTTCGAGCTTGTCATATTAAGGGTTGTGATAACAGGTTGCCAGATTATCTGTCTCGTCGGGACGAAAGTTCTGTTAACCCTTTACCTAACCTGAAAAGCAGACGACACTTGCAAAAATAATTCTTGAATAACTAATGTTTTTCATTTTTTGTCTCAAAAACATAGGTTATGACCCCTCGTTGGAACGAGCTCGTTCCAACGAGGGGTCATAACCTATGTTTTTGAGACAAAAAATGAGAAAAATAATGAAAATTAATTGGCGATTTTTGAGAATAGCGCTGGCCGGTTTTGGCCTTTACGTTAGGTAAAGGGTTAATGCTTTTAAGTTCTTTCAATCAGTTGGTGGCGTTAATCTGACAAAGGTAACAGCCCTTGATAAATTGTTTTTCTTTGATCATGATTGGTGAAATTCTTGTATATTTTACAGGTTTGGAACTAAAACAGTTGAAGAAAGATGTTAAATATTCAATGTCCAAAGCATTTTCTGAAGGAACTGATAAAAATTAGAAACTGCAGTGGAAAGATTATTTTCTATTCTGTACATATTTGTCTGTTGCACCATTCCCGCTGAATTGACTACTCTACAGCTATTTGCACAATTTGTTAGCCGTTCGTTTATTTCTGTAGATGTCATCAAAAAGTACATTAATGACATTAAAATGTTACGTTCTGTTTAATTTAAACATTGATTGTTTTAGTTCATACGAGCTTTAGCTCACTCTTCGAGATCTTAGACGAATAAATCTTCACTGTATTCACCAAGCTTTGCCAATAACTCCTAGTATTTTATTGGAAATCAAATCAATTTTAGACCGACAAAACATACTTCATTGTTCGTGTTGGTACGGAAGCCCATTACGGTCAAATGCGAAAAGTAACTTTTTTTAAACGGGGAATGTTTGCGTTATTTCGCAAACCTTTTGCGTAATTTAGCAAATCTTTGCGTTATTTCGCAAAAGTATTGCGTTATTTCGCAAAAGTATTGCGTTATTTCGCAAAAGTATTCCGTTATTTCGCAATAACTTTTGCGTTATTTCGCAATAATTTTTGCGTTATTTCGAAAAAGTATTGCGTTATTTCGCAAAAGTATTGCGTTATTTCGCAAATGTATTGCGTTATTTCGCAAACTATTGCGTTATTTCGCAAAAGTATTGCGTTATTTCGCAATAACCTTTACGTTATTTCGCAATAACCTTTGCGTTATTTCGCAAAAGTATTGCGTTATTTCGCAAAACTATTGAGTTATTTCGCAAAACTTTTGCGTTATTTCGCAAAACTATTGCGTTATTTCGCAAAAGTATTGCGTTATTTCGCAAAACTATTGCGTTATTTCGCAAAACTTTTGCGTTATTTCACAAAACTATTGCGTTATTTCGCAATAACTTTTGCGTTATTTCGCAAAACTATTGCGTTATTTCGCAAAACTTTGGCGTTATTTCGCAATAACTTTGCGTTACTTCGTAAAAAAAGTATTCCAGACACAGATCTTGTAGTAAGTCAGCGAATTTCAAGCAGTGGTGTTATACCGTAATATACAACGGCTATACATTAAACATCATGGTACTCAAAGTAAAAGTATGATGAACCGAAGTTTTATTATACTAAACTATGGTGTACCATAGTACTAAATCATGTTATTGCGTGATAGTATACGACGGTGTGCCACGGTAATCAACGGTATCATGGCGTATCGTAATATGTCAGTGTACGTTCCAGATATACCATGGTAAAGTTTGTTACAGCATGTTACTATAACATGATCTGTATGGTGGTAAATCGTGTAGTGCAATGGTGCCATATATATGTATACAAAGTCGTGCCCTCACCCCCACCCCACCTCCAAAGCACAACCCCCTGAATGTATCCCCTCCCCCCCCCCCCCCATTTATCCGAGAGAGTTCTCCGCAGAGTACTCTTCCCTCGAGAGAAAACCCCCAAGTATATTATCCACCGAAAATTCCACTGGAAATTTCAAACCGAAATACCCCACCCCCCCCCCCCCTGCCCGAGAGAATATCCGCCCTGAGAGTACCCACCCGGAGACTTGTCACCCAGAATGTATATGTATGTATTTAAGATTTTTAAGCCAAATACTGGAACTCCTGCTGGCCTGTTCTTATACCTACTTGCCGTACATATTGTAATGATTTATTAAAGCAATTACGCCCATCCACCCATATCACGTAAGAGATGCGCGCGAATTATGTTGTGTCAATACTATCGGACATATAATACCGCGGAAAAACAACATATATACTGCGTTCATAGCGTGTAAAAGGTTACAAAAAACACATAACAGCAAATTAAATTCCGATTACCACCACCAATATTGAAACTGTTTCGAAACAACGCGGTTGAGTTTCTTCAGATAAGGAGAGCGAGCGAGCGAGCGAGCGAGAGAGAGAGAGAGAGAGAGAGAGAGAGGGAGAGAGAGAGAGAGAGAGAGAGAGAAACTTGTGTGTGTGGAGGTTTTTCTTTGTTCTCGCCGTGTCTTCGAGAATAAAACACTGGATTAGGGACCCCCCCCCCCCCCCCCACGCCCAAGAATACTAAACGATGACGATGATATTGTATGGTACTATATCGCGCAAGAATACTAAACGATGATATTGTATGGTACTATATCGCGCAGGCCATGGCAGAATTTTACTATGGCCTGTTGACGGTCCGTTTGTCCGTCTGCACATTAACACGTCCCAGGCTGCAGGTCGTCTTTAAGGGTCGATTTTTACGAAAGTTCTCATGTACTCTTGTTATGACCGTGCGACGAGAACGAGTGTTTTGAGTTTGATTCTAAATGGTTGACCACCATACAGATTATTTCACAGTACCGAGAGATATGTCAGTGTACGGTCGGTCGGTCTGTCTGTCTGCTCTGCTCTGCTCTGCTCTTACGAGAGATACATTGTGGGTCTATTCTTAAGTACAATCGACCATTCCGAGGTTTTTTGACGTTGTGGGGTTAACCCCACAAATCACTTGTGTTCTATGCACATAGTAAGACGTTGTGAGTCGTTTAAAAATGAAGAGAAAATATGTACCCACAAGGGGGGTGTCTGTGGTCTGTTGTTTTTGTGTTTGTTGTCTGTACTTAACCTGTTAGGTCACATTGTGGGTCGATTCTTAAGTACGGATAGGCCATTTTAGGGTGTCTGCCATTCACCCCACAATGAACAGACACAAAAAAATTCAAAATGTAGCTGGCGTCGGTCGGTCGGTCGGTCGGTCGGTCGGTCGGTCGGTCGGTCGGTCGGTCGGTCACTCCTGGTTTGCACAACGCTGACGAGTCAGTTGCTGTGAACCTATAAATTCGCGAGAGAACACGCAATCGTTGTAGAACCATATTCATAGTCCGGTTGTTCGACAGGACTTGGATGAGGTTCGTTTATACCACCGCTTACTTCGTGTTTCACAATGTCTTGGCGCTATATATTGAAACTGTCGGACCGACACTTTCGCTTTTAAGCGGCGAGTGCGGAATCCGCAACAGTTCCATCGTGATGATTTGATGACCACCAACTCAGTTCCTTGGTTGTTGGGAAACCAAATCGACCACGTTATCACGCCTGTTTCGTCTCTCTCTCCCTGTCTGAAGAAATCGAATCGCCTTGTTTCGAGACAGCTTCAATGTCGGTGGGGGAAATTGGAATTTAATTTGTCGTTACGTGTTTTTGTAACCTTTTACACGCTATGGACACAGTATATATGTTGTTTTTTCGTGATATTGCATTTCCAATACCATGGACACAACATAATTCGCGCGTATCTATTACTTACGTGATGTGGGTGAATGGGTGGATGGGCGTAATTGCTTTTATAAATCATTGCAATATGTACGGCAATTTGCTGGCGGGGGGGTGGGGGGGGGTATATTTCGGTTTGAATTTTCCAGTGGAATTCCCGATGGACAATATATACTAGGGAATATTCTCTTGGGGGACGGGTACTGTGCGGGGGACTCTCTCGGAGGAAGAGAGCTACTATCTGGGGGTTATACTTTGGAGGTGAGGTGGGGTGGGGTGGGGGGCACCATCTTGTATACATATGTACAGCACCACTGCGCTACATGATTTACCACCATACAGATCATGTTAGAGTAAACAAACTTTACCATGGTATACCTGGAACATACAGTGGCGTATTACGATACGCCATGACACCATGGATTACCGTGGCACACCGTCGTATTGTACCATGCAATAACATGATTTAGTACTATATGGTACACCATAGTTTAGTATAATACACTTCGGTTTATCATGCTTTTACTTTGGATACCATGGTGTTTAATGTATAGCCGTTGTATTTTACGGTATAACACCACTGGTTGAAATTCACTGACTGACTACAAGATCGGTACAAGATGGGGTCTGGAATATTTTTTTTGCGAAATAACGCAATAGTTTTGCGAAATAACGCAATAACTTTGCGAAATAACGCAATAACTTTTGCGAAATAACGCAATAACTTTTGCGAAATAACGCAATACTTTTGCGAAATAACGCAATAGTTCTGCGAAATAACGCAAAGGTTTTGCGAAATAACGCAATAGTTTTGCGAAATAACGCAATACTTTTGCGAAATAACGCAAAAATTATTGCGAAATAACGCAATAGCTTTGCGAAATAACGCAAAGTTTTGCGAAATAACGCAATAGTTTTGCGAAATAACGCAATACTTTTGCGAAATAACGCAAAGATTATTGCGAAATAACGCAATACTTTTTGCGAAATAACGCAATACTTTTGCGAAATAACGCAAAGGTTATTGCGAAATAATGCAATACTTTTGCGAAATAACGCAATAGTTTGCGAAATAGCACAATACATTTGCGAAATAACGCAATACTTTTGCGAAATAACGCAATACTTTTGCGAAATAACGCAAAAATTATTGCGAAATAACGCAAAAGTTATTGCGAAATAACGCAATACTTTTGCGAAATAACGCAATACTTTTGCGTAATAACGCAATACTTTTGCGAAATAACGCAAAGATTTGCGAAATTACGCAAAAGTTTTGCGAAATAACGCAAACATTCCCCGTTTAAAAAAAAGTTACTTTTCGCATTTGACCGTAATGGGCTTCCGTATGTTGGTGTTCATTTCTTCTTTCCTTTTTCTTACTGATTAAAAAATCAAATCTAGTACCCGATACTGCCTCGTCTTTTAATCCAAAGCATCAGTTAACTAGAGGTGATATTTTTATAGTGATACAGTTCTTTTGGTTGTTATTAAATAGTCCATGACCATTCAGTGTGCTCAAAATATTCTCAAAATTCCTGTTTTGGCTATCCCTAATTCACCTTTATGTCCTGTCAAGGCTTATAAACATATGATACATTTAGTTCTATGGAAATCATCCGATCCAGTTCTTTTTTTCACAAATTTACTTCACGACCTTTACATACCCGCAGTTTACAAAATGTTAATACATTTGCTATTAATGCGACTGGTCGTGTTCCTGGAGAGCTTTCCAACTTTTGGGTGACTGGTCCAGTGATGCATACAAAAAATATTTATATTATGCTTTAACCCGTCACCCAACATAACGGTCAACATAACGGCCAAAACCGGCTCGGCGAGCTCGTTCCAATGAGGGGTCATAACCTATGTTTTTGAGTGAAAAAAGTTGAAACTAATTAATCAAGAATTGTTTTGGCAAGAGTCGTCTGCTTTAGATCAAACGATAATTTTTTTATTGCAAAGAAAATGAGATACTAAATTTCTTTGATTCTTTCCTTAATTTTTTTTTTATATATTTCAGGTAAAGTTTCCAGAAATGTGGCTAGCATTTCAGATTCCATTGCAAATATGTTGCCGACATTTTCGACACTCAAGTGATACCACATCAGGGTTTTTCTATTTCTGGTATTACATATCTGATTAGTTCAGGAAGCTCGAGGCTGACTCTTTTTCTCACATTATTTATCATGTGGGTACACATGATATTGAAAAGAAATCAACAGAGACAATTCTAGCCGCCTTTAACATTTTAAAACTGTTTCCAAACGTCATTCTTCGACTAAAATTATTTATTCTTCTATTTTACCTCGTTCGAGAGATTTTTCTTTTCTGGGAAATAACCAGCCATGGGATGACATAAATCATTAGGTCGATTAGTAGTACCAATGGCTTTCGGGGGACCACAGAGGTATATATCGCCCATACTATACTACCGTTCTATACTACCAGCCCCCCCCCCCCCCATCCCCACCCACAATACCACCTGATCTGCCATAAAGTACTGCATATACCAGTCATAGAATAATACAAAGCAATCGGTTGGTTAATAATACCGACGAATAACAGTGGACCAACAGGGGTATATACCGTGTATCCTATGCTCCCGTTCGAAACAAACGATTATAATACTGCCTGACCTAGCATTACGACTACCAAAACCAGCCATAAGATAATACAAAGGATTCGGTAGGTTAATAGTATTAAGTGGGTAATAGACCAACAGACCATTCATCCTATACTGCCAGTCTAAACTATCAAGGACTATCTCGCAATACCGTACTGGGCGACCATGCATGGCCCCCATCCCCACAATACTGCTTGGCCTAGCTATAGCAGACATAGGATAATATGAAGGCCCAAGGGCTAATAGTATACCAACATGGAAATATATCACTACTACCAGACCCCCTCCCCCCCCCCCCCCTTACGAGACGTCCGACACCCCATGACCCGAACAACGTTATGTCAGATTGTGTAGTGGACATCAGTGGTCAACGTCTCTGTGACGTTGCGTGCGCATCATGACGTCACGACGCCAATAGCAACGTCAACGGCTTATCCCTGTTTACCCGACAGGGATGTTTTTTATTATCGGGTCGACCAGTGTTATAGTCTATATCAAATTAATTAGATGTTAGAGTGTTAGAGCGATGTTTGAGTGCGGCGCGTTTGGCGTGTTGATATAAACCACCAAACATTTTCTGATTAATTATCAGTGGTGGCCACATGAGATATTTTCAGGTGAATAATGGTCAAGTTGTGTAAGTTTTGTAAGTATAATGGTATATATAGAGGACACTGCACTAGAAATGGCATATCACCATGGCTAACGTTCAAGTAAATGCCCGATTCCTTCTAAATGGTAGAGGAGGTAAACATCTTATTTTTGGAGGCTACAAATACAGCGTAAAGTGCCGCAGGAATGACCGCACCCACTGGCGTTGTTGTGAGAAGAACTGCGGTGCCACAACCAACGGTTTATTGCCATTTCATCAATTCCCATTTCATCAACTGCCTCTAAAATTATATTTTCCCATTTCATCAATTCCCACTTCATCAACAGCATGAAAATATGTTTTAAGAGACAAATTAACTTAGAAACAAATTAGTTTAGAATGCCTATTCTCAAGTAATTTGTCTCTTGTCTCTTTTGAGTAACAAATTAGTTTAGAATGCCACTAGGCATTCTAAACTAATTTGTTACTCAAAAGAGACAAAATAATTTAGAAAGCCAACAGGCATTCTGAAGTAATAGTATGTTACTAGAGTATTGTGCTTTGAATGTTACCTTCTGATAGACATTTAAATGTTATATGTTACTTTTCCCCACTTATTATGTGTAGTAATCCAGTTGCTCTGAATAAAATGTTTAAAGTGTGTTAGAGAGATAAAATTACAACTGTGTCTGCATGCCTATCTGGTGTTAATATGCAAGAATTGATCAATAAGAAACTCTATTCTCTTTGTGGTGACTAGTCATTGTATAACCACTATCCAAACATTCGTCTGACAAATGTCTGGAAAGTGGTTATACAATAAACCCTCAAAATATTGATTTTTCATCAACTGGCTAATTGTATTTTTAAAATGTATAATATGTAATTATAAAACACACCTGAAAAAAGGAAAAAAAAAATCTGTTGATGAAGTGGGAATTGATGAAATGGGAAAATATAATTTTAGAGGCAGTTGATGAAATGGGAATTGATGAAATGGGAAGTCACCCAACCAACACCCTGAACGACATGATAACACTTCGGGAGGCACACACAATCACTCTTAATACTACCCACGAAGAGAAGTTTAGATAGTTTACACAGAGTTGTTTGTAAGTATTTCTTTTTTATTAGTTTTATTTCAGGGAAGTGTATTATATATTTAGTTTGTATATGTGTTAGGGAAGGATTATAGGGGTGAAATAAGGAGGTTTAGGTGATAGGTTTTCCCGAGTTTTCATTTATTTACTTTAGTTGCCTTTTTCGTGTGTTTGGTATTTTTCTGATTTCGGTCTTTAGGTCCTATAAATATTTGTAAGCATGAATGGTAAGTGCTCGATGGGTGTCCAGACGCAGGTGAGTATGGGTATTAAAGGGGGTCAGGGGGAGGTGAGTCGATGGGTGCAGGTGGAGGTGGGGGATATTGAGGCTACCCAGGTGAGCAGGCAGTGTTATATGAGGTATGGTGGGGGTCGGCCAATGGATAGTAGTGGGGTGTGTGCCAACTGCAGGGATATTTTACAGTTGTTAGAGAAGTGTGTTGGGTTCGAGCGGGAAATTGCGGAGCTGAAGGGGAGGTTGGGGAGGGCTGGTGTCTCTGGAGTCACGCCAATGAAGGTTACCTATGATGGGGAGGTGGAAGGAGAATGGAAGGTCGTTGTGGACTCAAGGAGGAAACAGGGAGGCAGGAAACGCGGGGGAAGAATGCTTGATGTGGGGGTGTAACCGAGAAAGGGGGATCTAGTAGGAAAATTCGGAAGGTGGCGTCAGGACAGGGCTGCGTAGAGTCAGACCAGAGTCGGCGTAAGGCTGCCAAGGTTGCTAGGCGGTGCTTAGAGAACAGGTTCAGTGTGTTAGATTCCGATACCCCTGGGGATGAGAGTGAGGGGGACATTGAGCGGGGAGAGGTGTCTGCTGATGATGATAGGCCAGATGGGGTAAGAGGGCGGTGAAGAGAAAGAGGGGGCCAGAGGCATGCAAAACGAGGCGAGTTGCAGATGATATAGGAACTGGGGCAAGAAGAAGAAAATTAGTTGTAGCGGGGAGTAGCATTGTACGTGGGATTGACAATGTGGTTTGTGGTCCTGACAGTTCTAATCGAACAGTCTTGTGCTTTCCGGGGGTGAAGGTGGAGGACCTGAGAGACCGGGTAGATGGTATTGTGGCAGGGTCAGGATCGGAACCGGTAGTGGTGGTCCATGTGGGGACCAGCAATATCAGGTAGAGAAGGTCAGTAAGTTTGGTGGAGTCATATAGAGGTTTAGTCAGCAAACTGCTAAATAAGAATGCAAGAGTAGTTGTGTCCGGGGTCCTTCCTGTCCTTGGAGGTGGGGACGAACGGAACTCAAGGATTTTGGCACAGAATGAGGAGTTGGAGGACTACTGTGTTGATCTGGGGATACCCTTTATCGACCATAGGGACACGTTTTGGGGCAACGCGAGCATGTACGGGCGTGACGGGCTGCACCTTAGCAGGATGGGAAAACGGGTATTGGGGGATAAAATTCTACGGGTAGTGGAGCCTTTTTTGGAGAGGAGCGGGGTGGGAGGCCAGAGGCAAGGATAACAAGAGTGGACACAGGTGGGGTGAACAAGAGCGAGGGAGACAGAATAAGTTTACCAAGGCTAGCGCCAGAAAACAATGAAACCAGCAGGCAGAAGCCAATGAATCTCGGTACCCTGAAAGTGGGTTATAGCAGCATCCAGGATCTCCACCGGAAAATAAGTGAAATTGCGACATTGATCACGGCAGAGGACTTTGATGTCATGGGCCTAAGTGAGACGTGGGTAAGACACGAGGAACGGGTAGACCAAGTAAGGGGATACGTGTGGATAGGTGTAGGGCGAACGGAAGGCCAGAAAAAGGGGTAGGGGTAGGCATGTACATTAAAGAGGATTTAAAACCGTCGCTGATCACAGACCTGGAAGATGTCAGCACCTCGGCTGATGTATCGAAAGAAATTGGATGGGTAAAGATCAATCTAAGAAACAAAAGTATTGCCCTTGGGATTGTGTACTGTGCGGTGGAGGGAAGTAAACCCGAGTGGAATGACTCGATATACTCAACACTAAGGTCCAATATCACAGAACTAGAAAACAGGGGGCTCGGTATAATTCTGATGGATGACTTTAATGGACACATAGGTGATAAGGAAGAAGGCATAGAGGGCGGGCACAACAAAGTCAACAGGAATGGAAGGAAGCTGTTGAACTTCACAAATGAGCCTGGTCTGAAGATTCTGAACAGGGACGCGAGGTGCAAGGGGAAATGGACCTGGGAGAGGAACGACAGAAAATCAATAATCGACTATATTCTCTCAGATATTAATTTATGGAGGGAGGTGATAGGGGTAGAAGTGGATGATGAGGGTAAAATGGAGGTGGATAGTGATCACATCTTGATTACAGTGACGATCATGCCCAAAAACCTAGTAAAAAGCAAAGGAAGCTTCAAGGAGATTTGGAAACTCAATAAGGATGCCACTGGGCGAAGTTCGAAGAAAAATTGAAACCAAAGCTTGCAACCGTACACAAGGGGGACAGTTTCCAGAAGATGGCCGATGCCATAGTTGCGAACCTAGTGGAGGCAGGGAAGGAAAGTGTAGGAAAGATTAGGGTGCCAATACGGGAACTTGGGTACAGAGTGAATGAAGAACTGAAAAGGACCATAAAGGGTAGAAAAGCTAAATGTGCTGCATACAGGAGAAGTAGAAAACTAAAGGGGGCGGAAAGCAACGAGGACACGGTAGCAAAGGAAGAATACCAACAAGCACGAAATAAAGTAAACAAGATTAAAGACGATAATCGGAGAGTGCGAAATAGCAGTCTTATTAGGACGATAAGAATGACAGGGGGATCGAGTTCGAACGTATTTTGGAAATGGGTGAATAAACGTAACAAAGGAAGTAACCCACAGAGTATTAAAGTAGATGGCAGAGTTACAGACGATCAAGATCAAATCGCATTAGAACTAGTCAAGCACTGGGAAAAGGTAAACGATAAGCGATGGGGCATGGGGAATCCACCGGAGTAGTATAGCTCGCACGTTTCACCTCTAGGTTGGGGGATCTCATCGGGGGATCTCATGTGACGTCATAGTCACGTGACCCAGTGGCGCCATGTTGTGTTTGTCATGGTAACCCGCGTGAGCGGCCATGTTGTGACGTCATCTCCATGGTGATACGTGGTGTGAGTGCGCATGCGCATCGCGTGTTGTTAAGGTGATACGTGTTTCCGTCGTCCATTTTGTATACTCGAGGCCGCCATCTTGGTTTCTATGGTAGCACGTGATTGCTATGTTACCCATTTTTTCTGCAATAAGGCGGCGTATGTTCGGAGGGTGTGTTCGATTGAATCGGAGTAAATCTAATTACCACAAACAACCCGACAATCCTTCCAAATCACCAAAATCCACCCAAAATCACCGAAATTGACTTTATTTGATACGGATTTCCCATTTTATCGGTTTAGCACGTAGTGCTATAGTACCGAGAAGGTACAAGGGGTGTGTTCCTTTGTAGAAGAATATTTTTCTGGTTCGGATTTTCCTCAAATCTTCGTTTAATTTGTAGAATTACCCAAATAGACCCGACCACCCTTACAAACCACCAAAATCTCCACCAAACCACCCAAACGGACATGTGAAGCCCTATTTTGGGCATATAAAAATAGCACGTTATGCTATAGTACCAAGGGGTACAGGGGGTATGTTCTATTGAATAGGAGTACAGGGCCTGATTTTCCCAGAATTCCATTTTTAATGCCTATTGAATATGTTTCTCTATCACTAACAGTCTATCCAGTCCAAACTATCTCTGGTTCTCTCGTCCAAGTCTTATAATTACCAGTGCTTGATTTCCCATAATCTGTATGCAGAGTTATCTCCCTAGTGTACATCAAAAGTATTCCCAAACCCAATAAGCAATCGAGCAGTTACTGATAAACCATTGCTGGAATGACTCGAATCCCACCGAGCAAATGAGCTTTAGAGTAATTGCTCGATCGAGTGACTCGGCAGATTGCTCGAACGACTCGAATCCCATCGAACAAATGAGCCAACGAGCAATTGCTCGTTCGAGTGACTCCTCGAATGACTCTTAGACTCATTTCAGTATTTGAGGATACCTACGGCCCGGCATTGTATTATTTGAGCATACCTATCGAGGATACCTATCGAGGATACTTATCTGAGGATACTATTACCTGTATCACAAGGCATACCTATCCCAAATATCCCTTATAAGCTATCGAACAGTTACTGAAAAGTCATTGCTCGAATGACTCGAAGCCCATCGAGCAAATGAGCCTTAGAGCAATTGCTCGATCGAGTGACTCCACATACTGCTCGAACGACTCGAATTCCATCGAGCAAATGAGCCATAGAGCAATTGCTCGTTCGAATGACTCCACATACGACTCTTCGACTCATTTCAGTATTTGAGGATACCTATGACATGGCTACGTATCAGCTGAGGATACCGTTCGAGGATACTTTTTATAGGATACTTATCTGAAGATATCTGGTCAACCCATTTCGCAGGGTATTCCCCTTCCCTGCCAGGGGGGGGGGGGGGGTCTTCCAAAAAATTCCGGACACAAGGCCTAAAATATTTTTTTCCACCTTTTGACCACCACCCACCCACCCACGTGCAAAATTTTTTTTTTTTTCTCTGACCACTTGGACACCCACCCCTACACCTATATTTTTTCAGTGTATCACCACAGTGGGTAATGAAAAATTATTGCACTGAGCTTCCAGTTGTCAATCCTTGCCTTAATTTGAATCCTAATCTACTGTCTAAACTAATTATGTACACATCAAACAGCATCAACAGAAGCATTTAAATTTCACTAAAGAAAATTGTTATTAACTCCTTTGTTATCAAGCACGCATTTATTTTTACTGGGAAAAATTTCATTGTTATTTTTCGTTGTGAGAAAACTTTCGAGGAACTGATTGATTCTTGAGTTGGAATTGGTGCTGAACCTAATATTACCCAGGATTGGTTCATCCTGATAACTGTTTTTTTCACATCTTTATGTTCTGGTGGTTCTAATACCTGACGACAGAACTTTCAGTTGAGCATTTTTGTAATTCATGCATTTCAATAATATGCCTATATACACTATGGCGTAGTGTATACTGGCATATTATTGAAATGCATGAATTACAAATGCTGAACTGAAAGCTCTGGCCTCAATGCTCTCATAATAATTATCATTCATGTGTTAAGTTCCGAGACTGAAGAAACAGTTTAAATTTAGTGAAGAAGTTTTAATTTTAATGACCTGACTACAGGCTAAGTGGCTAGGCTTGAGGTTTCAGCCAATTGTCATTACTCAAAAGATAGTAGATAGCGTAGGAAAGCTGAAAATCTGTCACCTAACACTATTGTAAATCTCACTGTCCGTCCTGGTCCGTCTCCGAAAAAATGTCAGCATTGATTTCTGCATATAACAGCATATGATGTAAGAATTAGACTATTTTTGTAAACATCAAATAGAGGATTAAAATAATCTTCCTTTGCTGCATAGTATTATGCTCAGCTACTCATCTATATACTCTGGCTCAGTCAGGGTCAGTTTTCAATTCAAATATTAACTGTAACTTTTGTTTCATGTTTTCACGAGATAGCCAGACAAACCCTCTGTGAAAACCCTGGTACTATCACTATGAGCTTGAATTAAGTAAGTGGGGTTTTATATCAAAGATGCACAGTGAGAATTTTCATTAGTTTCAGGTTACAAGAGCTCTACTCAGAGAAACTGGGCATTTAGATTATTTTCCGTAAATTTTTTACATTATTTTAAATGTTCTGCTAAACACATTGCTACTCATTGTAAAATCCAAATTGTGCCGTGATGATTCAGCTATGAAAATTATGTTAACCATTCCCAAATTAAAATTCATAAATTTCCACTGATTGTTTTTAGTCAAACAGGAGTACACAATTCTTTAATGCATCTAATTTAATTTACAAAAAGAGAACAAATCCCCTAATCAGCCTAGTGGGGCCTTATTCACTAACCCTACCTGACAAGCAGGTGCCTATTAGACTACTAAACAACAATATAGCCTTGTTGTGTGAAAATAATTTGAAAAAAAAACCACCAGGAAAAAAATTGCAACTCCAGGAAAAAAAGGTGTTTTGGCCTCCATCCGACCACCCACCCACCCCGGCCTTGGGTCCGGAATTTTTTGGAAGACCCCCCCCCCCCCTCCCCCTGTCCCTGCTAGTAAAAAAAAAAAACAAGAATTTCTGTTATAGTTTAAAACTTTATTGACGTTTCCGTACATTGTCTGTAAAAAGGTTCAATATTTCTTTGTTCTGTTATCTTCATTGTGTTCGATCTTCGATCACTTCAGTTCGATCTTCTCTTCATTCTTTTTAGTCTGTTCCGTTCATTTCGATCTCGTTCAGCTTCATTCTCTCCATTGTCATCATTGGTTCTGTATCTTGATCGCTGTTGGCTGCGAAGCTTTATTGTTGAGTTCTCTATATCTTTGTAAAATCTGGTTGTAGTGAAGAATCTTCTCGGTCTCGTTCATGGTTCTAGATTCTGTAATCTCCCTCAGCTCTCTATCCAGGTCCATCGAGGCACGTTCGTTGAGTTCACTGCGCACCAAACACTGTCGATCTTGTAAACTTTTCAATAAACTGGGTTCGACCAAAACGTAATTTTTGTCTTCACTTGTTGGATTGTGCTTTGGTTCTGGTTTATTGCCCATTCCGTTCATTACTGTACGAGGCATTTCTGTCGGTGGTTTATTTGGTTCTGGTTTATTGCCCGTTCCGATCATTACTGTTCGAGGCACTTCAGTTGGTGGCATTGGTACCCACAGGTTTCTGGTTGCTTTATGGGTATTCACCTGGTACGGTTTTGACAGTTCCATTGGTTCAACTTGGTTTATTTCTTTGCGTTCTTCTCTTTTGCTGAGATGCCGCAGTTCTTGTAGTGAGTGGACCTTCTTGTGTCTTTTTAGGTTGTCTTTTCTGTTAAATGTTCTTGGACATCTCACACACTGGTAGCTTCCAGTCCTGTGGACAGCCTTCCTATGCCGATAAAGATTGCATTTCTTTGTGAACATTTTCTGGCACTCTTCACAGGTGTGATGCTGATCCATCGCTGGCTAAACGTGGAATGACAAAATTTTGGAGGTTTCCTCCCTTTTATACCCTGCGAAATGGGTTGACCAGATATCTTCAGATAAGTATCCTATAAAACGTATCCTCGAAAGGTATCCTCAGCTGATACGTAGCCATGTCATAGGTATCCTCAAATACTGAAATGAGTCGAAGAGTCGTATGTGGAGTCTCTCGAACGAGCAATTGCTCTATGGCTCATTTGCTCGATGGAATTCGAGTCGTTCGAGCAGTATGTGGAGTCACTCGATCGAGCAATTGCTCTAAGGCTCATTTGCTCGATGGGCTTCGAGTCATTCGAGCAATGACTTTTCAGTAACTGTTCGATAGCTCATAAGGGATATTTGGGATAGGTATGCCTTGTGATACAGGTAATAGTATCCTCAGATAAGTATCCTCGATAGGTATCCTCGATAGGTATGCTCAAATAATACAATGCCGGGCCGTAGGTATCCTCAAATACTGAAATGAGTCTAAGAGTCATTCGAGGAGTCACTCGAACGAGCAATTGCTCGTTGGCTCATTTGCTCGATCGGATTCGAGTCGTTCGAGCAATCTGCCGAGTCACTCGATCGAGCAGTTACTTTAAAGCTCATTTGCTCGGTGGGATTCGAGTCATTCGAGCAATGGTTTATCAGTAACTGCTCGATTGCTTATTGGGTTTGGGAATACTTTTGATATACACAAGGGAGATAACTCTGCATACAGATTATGGGAAATCAAGCACTGGTAATTATAAGACTTGGACGAGAGAACCAGAGATAGTTTGGACTGGATATACTGTTAGTGATAGAGAAACACATTCAATAGGCATTAAAAAGGGAATTCTGGGAAAATCAGGCCCTGTACTCCTATTCAATAGAGCATATCCCCTGTACCCCTTGGTACAATAGCATAACGTGCTATTTTTATATGCCCAAAATAGGGCTTCACATGTCCTTTTTGGTGGTTTGGTGGAGATTTTGGTGGTTTGTAAGGGTGGTCGGGTCTATTCGGGTAATTCTACAAAGTAAACGAGGATTTGAGGAAACTCCGAACCAGAAAAATACTCTTCTCTAAAGGAACACGCCCCCTTGTACCCTCTCGGCACTAAAGCACTACGTGCTAAACCGATAAAATGGGAAATCCGTATCAAATAATGTCAATTTCGGTGATTTGGGGTGGATTTTGGTGATTCGGAAGGATTGTCGGGTTGTTTGTGGTAATTAGATTTACTCCGATTCAATCGAACACACCCTCCGAACATACCCCGCCTTTTTGCAGAAAAAATGGGTAACATAGCAATCACGTGCTACCATAGAAACCAAGATGGCGGCCACCACTATACAAAATGGACGACAGAAACACGTATCACCTTACCAACACGCGATGCGCATGCGCACTCACACCACGTATCACCATGGAGATGACGTCACAACATGGCCGCTCACGCAGGTTACTATGACAACACAACATGGCGCCACTGGGTCACGTGACTATGACGTCACATGAGATCCCCCGATGAGATCCCCCAACCTAGAGGTGAAACGTGCGAGCTATACTACTCACCGGAGTGTCCGAACCAGGTCGAGGAAAATCTATCGAACTTAAGTGTGCAGCGAAATTAAAACGGAGGAGGTTCGAAAGGTGATCTCAAAATTAAAGAATGGAAAGCGGGAGGGCTGGACGAAATTCCTAACGAGTTTATCAAAAAAGGGGGAGATGAACTCTTGGAAAGCCTAACTACCCTATTCAATTTAGCCATAGAAAAACAAGAGGTCCCAAATGAGTGGAGAGAAAGTAAAGTGACATTTATTCACAAAAAGGGGGAAAAGGACGTTTTGGATAATTATCGAGGGATCTCTGTCAGTATCAACATTGGAAAAGTTTTCTGTAAAGTCCTGTATGGGAGATTAGAGGAGGTGATTGAGGAGAAGGGTTTCTTGGGAGAGATCCAGAATGGCTTCAGGAAGGGAAGGAGAGTCACTGACCATCTTTTCACGCTATCCCAAATGATAGAATCCGCAAAAGCAAAAAAGAAAAAGATGTTTATGGCCTTTTTGGATGTTAAAAAAGCATACGATAGAATATGGAGGGAGGGTATGTGGCACAGGCTTGGGGCTCTGGGCTTGGGAGGCGAGTTTGTTGGAATTATGAAAGCATTGTATAAAGATGTACAGAGTGAACTTAACCTGGGTAACATAACAACAAAACGCGTGCCCATGGAGATAGGCCTAAAACAGGGGTGTATCCTTTCGCCAATTCTTTTTTGCATTGTACATCAACGGTTTAGGAGATGAACTCCTGCATAGCGACGAGGGGGTAGCAGTTGGGGACTTGAAGATCCCAGGGCTATTTTTTGCAGACGATATGTTGCTAGTGTCAGAAAGCGAAGAGGGGCTAGCGAAAATGCTGGGAATTGTTGGGAAATATGGTAGCAAATGGAGACTCGAACTTAATGAAAGCAAGAGCAAAGTTATACCCGTGGGCCGCAAAGTGGACCCCACTCGAAGGTGGAGAGTGGGGGAGTTCTGTATTCCGGAAGGTAGCAGCAAACTTCTTAGTGTGGGAGAGACAAGTGACTACGAGTATCTGGGGGTAAATATAAACATCACAGGAAGAGGCAGCTACCGAAACCACACAAATAAACTGATTCTGAAGGGGGGGGGGGGGGGGGGGGCGAATCCTTAACCAAATGAAATTTTTGGGAGAAACAGTTTCAATAAGGTTTTCGTGGGGGAAACCATTTGGGAAATGGGTCTGCCAAGTATAACATATGGAACGGAAGTGGTACCCCTAAACCAGACGGCTGTAAAGAGCTTGGAAATCCTGCAGAATGACGCAGGCCGATGGATAACGGGGTCGAGTAATGCCGCAGCACTAGAAGCAATCAGGGGTGAGCTTGGGTGGATGAGGATCAAGGACAGGATAGACTTATTGAAACTCGGTTATCTTAATTATTTGGTAAATCTCCCCGACAGCCGATGGTGTAAAGTAATGTTCCTATGAATTTTCAACTCAAATATCAAGACAGGATGGATGGTCCAAGTGAGGGAACTAATAGAGAACTACTCATGGAGATCTCGGACCTAGACGTGGGGGCAAACCAGGGTAAAAAATCGTCAGAGAAAGGGTCACGGAGGATGGTAACCTTAATTGGCGAGAGGGGGTCAAATCAAAGAGATCTTTGGGTGGCCTGCGTGATAAAGAGAAGCCTGGTTTTGAAGAGTACCTTGATGGCACCTTTGGGGGGTCACTGTTGTTCAAGCTGAGGTCGCGGTCCCTGGAGCTGAGGGGAAAAAATTGGGAAAAACAGTGAAAAGGAGCGCCAGATGTGTAATTTGGGCGTGATGGAGACCCTGGAACACTTTCTTCCAGAATGCCCAAAATACCAGTCTAAAAGAATAAGATTCACTGGGAGTATAATGGGGAAGTGGGATGGGAGAATGAAGGACATGTGGTTAGTGGGAGACTCAAAGGAGAGGGTTAATATGCTAATCGGAGAGATTGGGAAGAATGGGCAAGGGATGTCATCAAGCAGTTCGTCTCCGAGTGTTGGGAGGAGAGAAGAAGCGTGGGAATAGGGAGGCAGTTGGGAGTACAAGGGTAACCAAGGCCTTCTCATCCGAGAAACGCGACAAATCAGCGGCCGGCCAAAGTGTTATCATTATTAATCACCCATCTGACATCGCCCAGGTAGCAGCAGATGCGTTCCTAAGCGAACTAAAGGCAATGGTTAAGATTGATTCCAAACCTGTCACATCAATATACCAAGAGAAGCTTGCAAGTAGGTTTTCATTCCGTCTTTTATATATATTTCGACTCAATTCAATTGAAACTTTTTTTCTGAAAAAGCTTTATGATTTTAAAGATATTTTAATGATTTTTTTTTTTTTTTTTTTTTCAGAACTCCGAACTGACGAAACTCATTCTGCAGTCCTGGAGAAAATTCCAACTTTCTACAGCATCAAGACAGCTCTCTACAGTTCCCGTGCCAAAACTTTGCCAAAGTTACCAAAGAAACTGATCAAACGGGCCATTGCCCTGCCACTGGTTCCAGGGTGTGAAGTTAGCGACATATGGTTTGTAGCATTAGAAGAAGCTCCTGTCAATGACAATGTCACCAAATTTTGCGATTACATGGCAGAGTACTGGGTCGAGGGTGCTCATTGCAGAGAAATGTGGAACCATTTCAACACAGTTGGCCCAAGAACCACCTTTCATGTAGAGGGCTGGTACCGCAACCTACAGCAATTCATAGCAACATCTCATCCAAACATGTTCCGCATGATAGCATTCTTGCAAAGAGAACAGGCTTACCGTGAAGGTAGCATCATACAACTTAGAAACGGAGGTGTCTTGAGGCCTAGACAGAAGAAATACAGAAAAGCTGACAACAGTCTGCGACACTTCCAACGGGTATACAGACTGTGAGATATTTCTTCTATGGAGTACTAAGATGCCGTTTACCACATCACCGGTTACTAGTCATATTTTGTTTTTCATGTTCCATAATCTTCTGTTTGTATAATCTTGTTTTTCATGTGCCAGTTTTTCATATTTGTAGTATTTATAAGTTGTGACATATAGTATTTCTATATAAATCTTGTACTATCTAAATATTTGAAAAAAAAATAAATGATTAAAATTCGACGTTGTTGCGTTATCTGTTATAGACTCCAATATTTTTAAATTGACTATTTATTTGCTCATATCTTATAAAATGTTGTTTAAATTACATGTATTACCTTATTAAATATAATGAAAAACAAATAATTTAAAAAAATATTTTGAAAAATTCCAACAAATAAATAGTCGATTTATATCCCTCTATTATTATATATTATCTTTATATTCCTCTTTACCCGACATGTAATATGCGCGAATGCAGGCTAAAACCAGCCAACAATTAAGATACAAACTATAGTCTGCATCTCTCTTATGTAAAGGATTATAACACCTTGACCCGAAACAATAGGTGCCGGGTATACAGGAACAGCCCACGTCAGCCGTTTCGTGGGGAAAACGTTCAAGAAAAATATCACCTTCACCGTCATTTTTCCAGCACATACCCATACTAAATACCCAGAGCCCCATGTGTTAATATATCACTATACATACCATAGTACTGTATACTATGTATGCAGTACATACACCATTTGCCGGATCTTGATGTATGGGGCCGAAGTTTTGCACAGGAAAATTTTGCTTCGGCAAAAGTCCGATTCCTATGGAAATTTAACACTAGCTGCTCTGGCAAAAGTCCGGGTAATCAGGGACGATCGAATACATGATATACTACTGCTGCATCCTAAGGTGTTTTGAATGCCTAGTTTTGTTCTTGGTCTTGGATTTGTGAAGCACATTTGAACATAGGTTGTTCTCCGGAAATATTATTGTATTATCAATTTTTGTACGAATACGGTAGAAGACTTACAGGAATCAGTGGTGCCTGCTGTCAACTCTCTGGGTTGATTTCATATATTTTTCGCGTTCTTTTCATCTCAACCTTCATTTTGATGAGCTCGTTCCAATGAGGGGTCATAACCTATGTTTTTGAGACAAAAAATGAAAAATTAATGAAAATTAATTGGCGATTTTTGAGAATAGCGCTGGCCGGTTTTGGCCGTTACATTGGGTAAAGGGTTAATAAACAGCGCCACCGGACCCTCGCGTTGGCAATTAAGTGTCCTGTCCTAGGACACAACGCATTTACTGCTGGCCATGACCGAACCGTGGACCTTTCGGTCTGAAGTGCAGTGCTCCAACCACTGCGCTACCGCGCACCCTCATTTATGATCAACCAGAGTCAGGTCGCCTCCCTTCATACACTTACTCTTTGCATAATTCAGTTCGCCTGTTGCGGCATCCTGCATGCGGAGGATGTTTATACGTCGGACGGGAGGATAAGCAACGCTGTGGTAGAGTGCCCACTGTTCTATATCGTCGATCTCATTATCACTCTAAAATCAGTTGAGTTGAAAATTAACCCAAATCAACTGGGTTGAGTGAATATCAACACAATTGTTGTTAAGGCCGATTTTTAATCCCACTGCTTTTCAAGTACATACAATTGGACATATTCAGCCACAAACAATAGGTTGTCCTGTGAATAACCCTATTCCTATCGGGGCAAACGTCCGAAAAACTTTACAGTTTTAAGTTCACTATGCCTGGCTTAAATTCCTGCTTGGCACGGGCATTATAAAATTAAATTTAAGCAGTTGCATCTTCACAGATCTTCCATTAATTGCGACTCATGTTTTTAAAAACTAAGACCATAGACCATTCTATAGAAGCACACGTTTGGATTCTATAACCCTCGCCATATTCTGTAATATTTTGGATGGAGACAGCTTACATATATATGTAAGCTGGTATATATGTGTGAGCTGTCTCCATCCAAAATATTACAGATTGTGGCGACAGTAATAGAATATAAACGTGTGCTTAACCCTTCAAGTCCCGGGGGTATATTAGGTTGTCCTGTGAATAACCCGATTCCCAACAAACATCCGAAAAACTTTACAGTTTTAAGATCACTGGGTCTGGTTTGAATTCCTGCTTGACACGGACATTATAAAATTAAATTCAAGCAGTTGCATCTTCGCAGATCTTCCATTAATTGCGACTCATGCATGTTTTTAAAAACTAAGACAATAGACCATTCTATAGCAGCACACGTTTGGATTCTATAACCCTCGCCATATTCCGTAATATTTTGGATGGAGACAGCTTACATATATATGTAAGGTGTTATATATATGTGAGCTGTCTCCATCCAAAATATTACAGATTGTGGCGACAGTAATAGAATATAAACGTGTGCTTAACCCTTTAAGTCCCAGGGGTATATTCTATATCAGTTCAATGGCAGCAATAGAATGAGTCCATATTCATTATTTGGAGGTAGACCAATTAATATTTTCAACGTGCAGCCTTCTACCCCACAAATTCACTTAGCAGCCATCCTATTTAATGAAATTATGACGTATCATGTTCCCGGCCTCTCGTGTTCAAAGGGTTAAATAGATATAATCGAAGCAAGGAGTTCAACTGTGGGATAAAAGCCACACATATCTATGGTGGGGACGGGGGCAGGGTTGGGGAGGGGAAGATAAAAGGTTAATTGCATAGCTTTTCCCTTTCCACACAATTACAACAATAGGCGGGGACGTCGCGACATGAGTAGTTATGTTAGGTATTCCATCCCCTCCCCCCTCAACCCCGACCAAAATTCTCAATAGTTAAATATTTACATTTCAAACCATCAACAGTTGGATATTTCATGTCCTATAATATGAGGTTTCGTCGTATTTTATATGTAGCTGCGATGGTATTCGGTTTGATCCGAAATCGGCTTCGAGTCCTTTCACTGGAATATAGCTTGGCACCAGTCATATTCGTCGTCTCATAGTTCAGATGGGAATTGTACATAAATAATATTGAAAGTACAAACTGAGTGTAATTTCCGCTAAATACCATCTGCTCCCATGCCGTCACCTCTCACCAGTCATTACCACTGTTGGAAGCAAAATTTAAGATTCCAAGCAATCTCGACGATAACTGTTGCTAGTGGCTAGTCACGTGTAGTACATAGTACGGGCAATTCACGCACTCGTTTCTGTTTTTGAACTGTGACCCTTACTGGGTAATATTCCATCTACACCATCAAGGCATGCATTCAAAGAAGTCACGCCTTGATGATGTAGTTGGAATATTTTATCAGTTGGGACTTGAGTCATACAGTCACAACAAATCAGGTTTACAGCACCCCCTTCCCCAAACGGTCATCATCTAGATACCCCTGATTCGATTTGAGGTTCGATTCAATTTCGAATAATAGATCTGATTCGAGTTGAGATTCCTTTCGAATCGGGAATGTGTGATTTCCAGGGCCCTAAGCTAACAGACATTCTACCACATGTCATGAGGTTTTTTAACTGGCATCAATATTTCGTTCTTTAACACTTTACCTAACACGAGAGGCAGACGACACTTGCAAAGAAAATTCTTGAATAACTAATTTTTTTAGTTTATGTTTTTCCTTTCGACTTTTAATTGTTTCATAGTCAGTTTCCTCATAGAGCAGCCCCCCCCCCCCCCCCCCCCCCCCCACACACACACATACCAACACTTCGCGTCGCACCGATAATAATTTTCACTGCCTATAACTGAATGCAATTATCCAAGAGACTGTCAGAGTATTCTAAACTAAAATGCATAAACGCGCTTAAGATCTTTTCTGGGAGTTTCCGATTGGGCATGATCTTATCTTTGCGAAGGGGTGCCAATCGTTACCGTGTTTTGGAGACTATAACAGCGATACGATTTTCACTTGATTCAACATTATTGAGGTTATTCACAAATCTTTATGGGGGTAGACTTCAGGAGCATGTGTGTTTGGCATGTGGATGGGAGAATGAGAACCTTTAACTCATTTACGAGAAATTGGCATGTTTTCAGTGTTTTGAGGGATTGAAATCGCTAGCCATGTTTTAGACCATTATTTGATTTTTATGATATCATGATTCAAAAGACCCACAGCCTGTCTCAGATTTTCTACGTGAAGATACATGGGCGTGTCGTCAGCGAATACACGAATGTTACAAAGTACATGTACATTGTCAATTATATCATTTATGCGGATAATGAAAAGCAAGGCGCATCAAAAAGATCATCGTTGTTGTAGTGGCCTCCATTTGTATCGAGGGCGATGTTTCAGATGACGATACATATTGAGGCTGTAGTCACAGCGTAATAGCTTTCACATCATCAACGCCACGATGTTACCAAGAACGAAAACTAATAATACTGTATCTACTTTCCAATCTCCGTACTTGTTTTTGTCAGTAACGGGGTTATAAATTGAATACAAAACTGCGTTTCAGCAGGAATGCACGTTCGGTTGGTGTGTAATATGGAGTTAGCTCCCTTTGACTGTAATTCGCTTGTAGTGCTTTGAAATGCTCGTGACGCACTGAGAGATCTTCTTAACCTTCTGCACACTGATGTGGAAATACCCAAGTTTTCAGCAGCAAATATTTCCCACAATGCAACTGAGAATTTAATAAATTATATCTTGTTTGACAGAGCTCATTGAGCTCTGTCAAACAAGATGTAATTTGATAAATTGTTCACACTGGATGGGAATATGGAGTCAATAACAAAAAAATTGAAATACTACTAGAATGCCAGGAGTTAAAATCGACGAATCGAAAGAGAAGGTATGAAACACATTTACGCACAATGAAGTGCTAGTTGAACTCATTTTGGGGATGTGTTGATGGAATGTTAGCATCAACATATACATTTTTTGCAGATATCAAAGTATATCCTTTAAATCGCGATCGGTGAATTCGAGGCGCTGGAGAACTGAATACCTTCGAGGGAAAATGTTTGTTGTAGACCATTGTTTATTTAAAGCAACCGGTATCCCGGTTTGGCTGCTGGTGAGACAGCTTTCTATATGCGACCAAGGAGCCTCCGGCAATTTAGTTGTATATACATCAGTGGTAACATTCAAACCATTTTAAAAGTTGCCCCGTGATGTTTGTCTTCTTTGGTTTGTGTAACTATCATTCACGCAAAATCTTCCCAAATGTTTTGCTGAAGTCACAGAGTACTATATGTATTTTTTTTTCTTTATCGACACCACAGCTGATTGTGTTATAAAGTTCAGTGAGTTGCTTAATTTATTGGATAACCATTTTAATTAAAAATAACTTCCAAACAAAACTGTTTACCATAACTTCAGTAGAAATTTGACCTTCTAACTGCATAGACTTTTGAGTAAATTCCGGTTAATTGAATAAAAAGTTTTGTAATATGTCGAGAAATCCCCGAATACCCCTTATTCATCCTGTAAATGGCCGTTTATTCGGACAATAAAAGCCTTGGATAATTTTTTTCTTTATTTACCTAGTAGGGTGATAAATTTCTACCATAGTTTTAACACTGAAAGAATTTATTCCAGTAGTAGAGACGGGCCTCTGACCTCTACCGCATTCGTGTTGCATACTTAATAGTTCGATTGTTGTTGTCTTTGAACCTTCTTGAAGTATTACACAATGTCAGTAGAAAACACCCCATACTCTTCCATTAATAAAGTATTTTTGGAAGTCGTGCTGTTACTCGCTACAAAACACAGAGAGAAGTGAGGAGCACATTGGTCCTCACTTCTCAAGTTTGCAGAGGAATTATTTTTACTGTGCCTTGTTTATTTTTGCCAATATTGTTGGTCGATCGAATTGGACCAATGTGCTCCTCACTTCTCGCTGTGTTTTGTAGCCAGTAACAGCAAAATTTCGCTGCGTCGGCCCTGTAAAAGATTTATATGATAAAGAAAATAAACGTATAATATTTTCAAGTAAAAACATTATTCTACGAGTATTATTAAGAATGAAACCGACGAGCCTCTGGCTCGTCGGTTTCATTCTTAATCCTACTCGTAGAATAATTTTTTTACTTGAAAACACTATATGTTTATTCTATATTTATAGACCTATTTGGCCCCATTCCATTCAATACGGACATTGAATATAGTATACCTTGTGTGACAGAGCTATGTGAGCTCTGTCAAACAAGATATAATAAATAAATGGTTAATTTTTCTCTAAAATATGCCGGAAAATGATCAAATCCGTGTTAACTGAATACCCCTGTCAATTTAATGATTTTCACTGAGTGACTTTACAATTAACAGGGTTCCAGAATTTTTTTGTGTAAATGCTGCTTTATCTTTTGTCCTAAGAGCACTCAGTCATTTTTTTCATTCTGACAGAACCGAAAAAAACATTCGTGTAATCGGTAGATGACAGTAAGTTTCATTAGCTTGCTTGGGCTTCTTGAACTTTCTTTTAACAACCCTGGGCTGATATTATCACCCTTGAGGTTTTTTAGATACTCAAAGCTGAAAGACCATCATTTCTAATGGTTATGCTTTCTAACAAACGATGCAAACTGTCTCGAGATGTCAAAACAGCACAGCTATCATCAACCGAGGAAATAAAACAGAAACAGTTATCGAAAGCTTCAGTTTTACAGTACATGCTGTCAATACGCGACGGTTATAATATATGGTCGGAATGTCAGCTTTATTATTACTCAAGATTGTCTTACGAGTTTTCCATTAAAAACAGAAGTCTTCGACGTGTTGTTCAAAACATTTTTTTTGGGGGGGGGGGGAGGGGGGAGGGGGTTCTTTGGATATCCTTATCATCGCTGGTTCCCTAATTTTCTGTAACCTTTCCAGGTGTGTGGTCGTTTTTGATTTAGTGGTACAATGTTTGTTTTTTTTTATTTCGCTGACGAATTGAAGTTCTAATACCATTGTTCGTCCATTCTAGGGGGGGGGGGGGGGGGTTAATAGGTATACCTGTTCACGGTTGGCTGAGAGTAAACTGTGGAGCCATATTATTCAGCGCCAATGGGAATTAGGTATCCGAGATGGACTTGTTCATAGCAGTGAAATTACTTTTGCTGTAGGCCCAAAGTTTTCGTTTGAATGGGTGGTCAGGGGGGCAGAAAAGGACATTAACTCGCACTAGCAGCCCCGCCATGACATGTCGAAGCATGCATGTTTCGAAGGAGGTACCCCATCCTATCAAGAGGGTGTACCTCCCCCCCCCCCCCCGAAACTCCCCCAACTCCCCCATTGAATACTGAAAGCTCCCAGAATGGATTTGATGTGTAATTTAGCTTTACTTCGAGAATAAATAATTGAAAAAATGAGTGACGAACCTGGGAAGGGTATTGTCTGTCCCCACTCGCCACCATGGTCCGAAAGCAGGGAGGGCAATTGCCCCCTGCCTCCATGGTCCTTGTTGCTAGCTACATCAGATTGATCAACGACTCGAATCTCATTAAAAACTCCGATGTAGCAAGCAAGTGTCTAGTGGTGTTACAAGTCACTAGTAGTCGTACAAAGCTGTGATGGTGATATAAGACTATATTATTTCCAAATGAAACAGAATACTACATTTTGATTGGCTGAGAGATACGGAGTAACTTTCAATCCACTGTAGCTTTTTTTTACACCGTGGTTAACCACGATGTAATTTCAAGAATGCACAGTAGCAGGCTATGTGGCTAAAAGAGTACCCATTTTAATTATTAACTCATACCTTCTGCTCGGTTATGTTAGAACAAAGATAAAAATACAGGAAATTTAATATGTATGTGCAATAAAATATTACAAATATGGATGTCATTGGAACTGGCTCATTGAGCCAGTTCCAATGACATCCATATTTGTCTCGTTTTATTAAAAAACTTACAAAGTACAAATTTTCTGTTAGTTTTTCCCACAATGTAGGTTAAAGTATTAAGTACACCAAAATTCTTGGAAATAAATTCATTATCCTTGTGTTTTCCAGGGTGTATGGGAGTTTACGTCGGTCTGGGAACTCATACACCCTTCGGCTTCGCCTCAGGGTGTATGATTTCCCAAACCGGTGTAAATTCCCATATACCCTGGAAAACATAAGGATAACTAATAGTATTGGGGGAATACAGAGCAAGCAAATAATAGGACAGACGATGTTGATTATGGGCAAGTCAGTTGTAACAGTCTTAGAGCTATGATGGCCCCGTGGTGTTCAAAATGCTAGGAACTGAACATGGAGGATACTTATCGGATATATCCTCCGATAAGTATCCTCCAAAATGTATCCCCCAAAATGTGTCCTCCAAAAGGTATCACCATGTCAAAGGCATCTTCCAATACCCAAATATGAGCATAAGAGCCGTATGTGCAGTCACTCGTTTGAGCAATTGTTCCATAGGTTATTTGCTCGATGAGATTCGAGTCATCCGAGCAATGACTGTTCAAGTCATTACTCGATAGATAAGAGATTCGAGTCATCCGAGGAATGTCCGTTCCTTCTTGTTTGTCTTTCGAGTTCAAGGATCATAGAAGCCTTGGTTATATAAAGGGGAGATAGTCTTGTATGGATCGGTACAGATTACGGGAAAGCAAGCAATCAGTTGTTGGAGGGTAGATAGCAGAACCTGAAACAGTTAGGACTAGATAGGATTACAGTAGCTAGAATAGCGTCTGCAATAGGTAGAAACCGAGGATTTTGTGGGAAATCCGAGCCAAATAAAGTTCCTTTCGGTAGTTTTTTGGTAGTTGGGGTCATTTGGAGTCGTTATCGGGTCCATTTGGATATTAGATATACGCTTGTTTAATAAAACGTACCGTATAGCACTAGCGGCTATTATTTTTTATTTTGTTTTATTAGGGTTTAACGACACATTAATAGCCAAGGTCATATCGTGTCGGTGACAGTTTTAGGGGCGGAGGAAGTCGGAGTACCCGGGGAGAACCACCGAGCAACGACGAGCAGCTGCCAGTTCTCCAACATGGTAACTCCACACTGCAGCACAGGCAGGGTTAGATTGGTTGAAGAGGTAGCTGGTTCTGCTTTTGGGTTGAAAAATAACAACAAGCCCCCTTCCTCTAATCCTTCCTACACCATCCCTACTGAATAGGTTCAAACAAACTCTTCTAACCAGAATACTGTTTTCATATGGTTCATGCTATTTTAAAAATCATTTAGATCACGTTTCTTATCATCTATTTAACCCTTTACCCAACGCGCACAATATCAAAATTTATTATTGTTTTTAACAGCCTATTTTCAAAAAAAAACATTCAAGAAAACCATATCATGTGACCCCTCATTGCACCGAGCTCGACGAGCTCGTATCAACGGGGGTCACATTATACGGTTTCGGTCATTTTTTTTTTTTTTTTTTGACAAATATACTTTTCTCATCTCTTTAATTACGCGGGAGAATGCTGTTGATTTGTTAGGTAATTGGTTAATGACAAATAACCAGAAGCATTTTTTACAACATACATTTTAACAAGGGTTTTCATGCAAACAAGAAAAAATATGACAATTCTGTTGAAACTAAGACAATAGACAATGGGTGGAGGTCGAGAGCTGTAAATGAAATCTACAATTTTATGAGTATTTTATTAGAAACATTTAGGACTCTGAAACAAAACAAATATTTCATGTATATTACAGAACAACAGAAAATGATTGCGGCACAAGCTATTTATGTTCAAATCACAGGTGATCATGGAACAATATTCAATAGTTTCTCAAGAGACATCAAACAAATTCTATTGTCCCTGTATCAGTATGCATCGCGTCTTCTGATTGGTCAACGTGACCGAGACAAATAGCCATGGTATCCGCTATCTTCAAACATACGGGTGATAAGAGCGCGCGCCGTTGTTCTCCGTTTGTCACTCGAGAAACATCCAGGTGATAAAAATAACCTTTGACCCCAAGTGGGTCACATCGATTGCAGAAACTCCTATTAGAACTGTTAATTAAATTGTAACGGGGTAAATCCCGGCCATAAAGTTTTTTTTCAATGAGGGTCACAGTTTCAGTGAGGGTTTTGGAGCCAAACTGAGGTAAAGGTAGGAAATCCACGGCGGGCAAATATACGGGCACAGTCAGTGTAACTACTGTAAGACTTGGTGTCACAACAAATTAACATTACCAGAGCATTAAATCTCGGCGCACTTCATAATTTATTTTGCGGTTTCTGATGGTCAGCGTAGAAATATATGCTATTAATTCCACCTACCTTTTACAAAATTCAATGACTGCTGCTCAATTCAAAATCTTCAAGTTTAAACCTAAGTGGAGTCTGAAATTGTGAGACATCGTTCCCGAAATTCAAAATGTTACCTTCCGTCGTTTTAAGTGAATATTCAAGCCATTCTCACAAAGACATGAATAAAACACACATCACAACACATCTAACATGCTGAAGCTTGTTCCATGGAAATACAGTATACTCTGGAAGGCTGAATTTACACGGTTTTAAAACTGTTTCAACGAATTCAAATTCACCAAAGTGAAAAACTTTGCCATGTGTGACCTGGTTTATAAACAACGATTCGGAAATAGACGCGGTCTATTTATAGTTTTGCTGTGACGCTTGTTATGCTGTTTGGTTCAAAACCAGAGGCCCAGTGTGGGGTTTAAACCTCGTCGCCTGAGTCTTAATGTGGGATCATATTTTACATCTCGGCATTATTTCTGCGTTAGGAGGCGGGACAAAATCGTTATCTCGGGCAACATCCAGGGTACATGGAGATTTAATACCTGGATGTCTCCTTTTCAACCATTCGGCTTGCACCTCATGGTTGAAAACCGACATCCAGGTATTAAATCTCCATGTACCCTGGATGTTGCCCGAGATAACTTATAATGTACTGGTAATATTTCGTTTTAACCCTTTGAACCCGAACGGCCGCTTTTTCCTCCAGGAACAAGATACGTCATAACGTAATTAAATATGAAGGCTGTTCAGTAAATGACTAAATGTGTGGGGTAGACCAACCAATATTTTCTACGTGCAGCCCAGAGGCTGCACGTAGAAAATATTGATTGGTCTACCTCAAGTAATGAATATGGACTCTTCTAATTGCTGCCATTGAACTGGCATGGAAGATACCACTAGAGTTCAAAGGGTTAATCGTAGAAAATAATAAACAATTAGAACAGTTTCTTTTTTGGCAGAACATGACTCACTAATTATCTGATAAAAGGATTTTAGTACAGTTAATATCTATTTAAGCTTTAATCTGAAACTGAATATTGTCCAGGTATGAGAAAATGAAACAATCATTCAATTGTAAGCTGTTGTTCAAAATAAAAGAATTGCAAAGGCAACAAATTTATAAGACAAAACTACAAGCTAATTCAGACGTAATGTACATATTTTGAAATTTTCAAAGTAGATAAAAAAGTCTACAGAAAATCTAAACAACCATTTAAAATTCAGTTAAAGAGTGTTTTGCTATCATAAAATCAAAAAGTACATTTCAATCAAAAACAAAAATCAAATTTGATACATTTCAAATTGCATGTGTACACACATGCAAGAACTTATTTTATGTTTTGCAAAACTACAGTACCGAATAACCGAGAAAGTAAGGTAAAAAAACATCACAAAATGGAAATTCCATCTAAAGAATAATTCATATGTTACAAATAAGCATGTGAAGTATAAGAAAAGCTTCAATAAACTTTAATGAACATAGTGGAAATGTGTGCCTTTCATTCTTTATTTCTTATTTCTTTTTCCACTCGTTGTCCGATGATGCCGTTTGATTTGCACATCACTTGTGTTTCCGGCTCAAACCTCACCTGAACACTTCCTCAAGTAAGTCGTTAATTTTAAAACGAGGCGGAATTTCATTTTTTAAAAACATTGCATACACTCTAAAATCAGTTGGGGAAAAATCAACCCAAACCAACCTGGGTTGAGTAAATATCAACCCATTTGGGACCCAAATCAACTGGGCTGAGTGAATATGAATCCAACTGGGTTCATATTTACTCAGCTCAGTTGTTATGGGTTACTTTTCACCACAAATGATTTTAGAATTTATCTTCGTAGGCCTATATATCAAAATTAAATTTCGCTTTTGAAACTTTGCTTGGGCATTTTATCCTCCAAAGCCTTGCCAAAAAACTGTTTTATTACATTTTCACCACATTGCTGATGCTACGGCCGGTATCTTGTGTGCGACTAATTTGATTGAAATGTCAGTGTTTGATAAACCTTTCACAAAACGTCCCATTCTGTCGTTATAACATCAAAATAGAAATTTAACAGTTTTTTCACTACTTCATGCTCCTTTATTTGCATTATGAATTTCAGCTTTCAAACCCCATTAAAGGATATAGAGTGTTGTAACTTGTAGAATGGTACAAAAGTTTATTTCCAAATGAAGCAAAATGCTTCATTTTGATTGGCTGAGAGGTACAGTGTAACTTGCAATCCACAGTGGTTGCTTTTACACTGCGTTTAACCATGGTGTAAAAACAAGAATATACAAGAGCAAGCTATATGGCTAAAAAAAGTACCCATTTTTAATTATTAATTCATACTTTCTGCTTGGTTACGTTAGAACAAAAATAAAAATACAGGAAATTTAATATTTTTGTGCAATAAAATATTACAGATATGGATGTCATTGGAACTGGCTCATTGAGCCAGTTCCAGTGACATCCATATTTGTCTGGTTTTATTTAAGAAACTTGCAAGGTACAAATTTTCTGCCAGTTTTTGTTCACAATGTAGGTTAAAGTATTAAGTACACCAAAGGTCTTGGAAATAAATCTGTTATCCTTGTGTTTTCCAGGGTGTATGGGAATTTACACCGGTTTGGGAACTCATACACCCTGAGTCTTCGCCAAACCAGTGTAACTTCCCATACACGCTGAAAAACACAAGGATAACTAATAGTATTCCCAAAAGATATACCATTTGCTGTACCTTTACTAGACGTTTCCTTTGTTTTATGGAAATTGAAAACACCCTCCACCCCACATCTTCAGGTTTGCATTTAGAAATATGACTGCACCATAAAACACAAAGTTTAAATTGACTTCTGGTTTTCCCAGCACTGATCGGCCGGGATTTCAAAATCTACGAAAAACGAAGGGTTGAAACTTTTGCGATTAGTAAAGGTCCAAAAAGCGTTTAAATTAAATATTACAACGGGAGCTGAAAATTGGCTCCCAGTAGCAATTAAAGTCCCAAATAAAGAGAGGATTTTACAAATCCAGAGATACATGGCGTTATTGCCCTAAAGAGGTACCGCACATCTTCGTCACACACCTCCCCATAAACCGATGGGCTATCCACTTTCCAGGGACAAAACTAAACTTGGCATACAGTTGACATAGTGTCCAAAGCATTGATCTCTATACAACTGGATTACTTAAAAGTCTGCGAAAATCGACGCGACTCAATCTGCTCACCACCTAGTCAATTAACGTGCTTCCTCCTCTCAATTCCTGACATTTGATAACGTGAAAGAGGTACTCAGTGACTGAAGTCACGGCATAACACCTTTCACTTCGCCAAATGACATTGTGTTACAGTGCGCCGCTGTGAGCTGGTCACTTTCCATGCACAGGTAATATTTCTACGGACGCAGTAATATTCTATTCCAGACACTAGTTATAGGCATAATCATCATAGGAATATAGGTTTAGATTTTTTCTGGTTGTGTGTGTTCTCTGTTGCTGTAAACTTGGGTATTGTAGATTTATGTACATTCCGTCCCCTGCCTTCCAATGTGTTCTATGTGCTTACTGGCACATGGAACACATTGGAACTCAGGGGACGATTTGCCAATTTTGTATTTGTTTAGTGTACTGGTGAATAAAATATCAATATCATCAAGAATGTAATTAATGAAGCACCGAGTATAACCCGGTGCTTCATTAATTAAAATCTTACTGAAGGTGACTTTTATTGATTTAATTATTGGTGTTTAAGGTCACATATTTCTGCCAATGGCTAATCACGACCACGACAGTGGTCGTCACAGGTGATCATGGAACAATATTCAATAGTTTCTCAAGAAACATCAAACAAATTCTAATGTACTGGTAATATTTCGTTTTAACCCTTTGAATCCGAGCGGCCGCTTTTTCCTCCAGGAACAAGATACGTCATAACGTAATTAAATATGATGGTTGTTCAGTAAATGTGTGGGGTAGATAACGTTGAAAATATTGATTGGTCTACCTCAAGTAATGAACATGGACTCTTCTAATTGCTGCCATTGAACTGGCATGAAAGATACCTCTAGAGTTCAAAGGGTTAATCATAGAAAATAATAAACAATTAGAACAGTTTCTTTTTTGGCAGAACATGACTCACTAATTATCTGATTAAAGGATTTCAGTACAGTTAATATCTATTTAAGCTTTAATCTGAACCTGAATATTGTCCAGGTATGAGAAAATGAAACAATCGTTCAATTATAAGCTGTTGTTCAAAATAAAAGAATTGAAAAGACAACAAATTTATAAGATAAAACTACAAGCTAATTCAAACGTAATGTACATATTTTGAAATTTTCAAAGTAGATAAAAAAAAAGTCTACAGAAAATCTAAACAACCATTTAAAATTCAGTTAAAGAGTGTTTTGCTATCATAAAATCAAAAAGTACATTTCGATCAAAAACAAAAATCAAATTTGATACATTTCAAAGTGCATGTGTACACACATGCAAGAACTGGATTTTTTTTTATGTTTTGCAAAACTAAAGTACCGAATAACTGGGAAAGTTGGGAAAACAAACATCACAAAATGGAAATCCCATTGAAAGAATAATTCATATGTTACAAATAAGCATGTGAAGTACAAGAAAAGTTTCAATAAACTTTAATGAACATATTGGAAATGTGTGCCTTTTCTTTCTCTATTTCTTTTTCCACTCGTTGTCTGATGATGCCGTTTGATTTGCACATCACTTGTGTTTCCGGCTCAAACCTCACTTGAACACTTCCTCAAGCAAGTCGTTAATTTTAAAACGAGGCGGAATTTCATTTTTTAAAAACATTGCATACACTCTAAAATTAGTTGGGTAAAAATCAACCCAAACCAACCTGGGTTGAGTAAATATCAACCCAATTGGGACCCAAATCAACTGGGCTGAGTGAATATGAATCCAATTGGGTTCATATTTACTTAGCTCAGTTGTTTTGGGTTACTTTTCACCACAAAAAATTTTATAATTTATCTTCGTTGATCTATATATCAAAATCAAATTTCGCTTTTGAAACTTTGCAGGGGCATTTTATAATCCAAAAGCTTGCTGAAAAACCATTTTATTACATTTTCACCACATTGCTGATGCTACGGCCGGTATCTTGTGTGCGACTAATTTGATTGAAATGTCAGTGTTTGATAAACCTTTCACAAAACGTCCCATTCTGTCGTTATAACACCAAAATAGAAATTTAACAGTTTTTTCACTACTTCATGCTCCTTTATTTGCATTATGCATTTCAGCTTTCAAACCCCATTAAAGGATATTGAGTGTTGTAACTTGTAGAATGGTACAAAAGTTTATTTCCAAATGAAGCAAAATGCTGCATTTTGATTGGCTGAGAGGTACAGTGTAACTTGCAATCCACAGTGGTTGCTTTTACACCGTGTTTAACCATGGTGTAAAAACAAGAATATACAAGAGCAAGCTACATGGCTAAAAAAAAGTACCCATTTTTAATTATTAATTCATACCTTCTGCTCGCTTATGTTAGAACAAAAATAAAAATACAGGACATTTTATATTTTTGTGCAATAAAATATTACAGATATGGATGTCATTGGAACTGGCTCATTGAGCCAGTTCCAGTGACATCCATATTTGTCTGGTTTTATTTAAGAAACTTGCAAGGTACAAATTTTCTGTCAGTTTTTGTCCACAATGTAGGTTAAAGTATTAAGTACACCAAAGGTCTTGGAAATAAATCTGTTATCCTTGTGTTTTCCAGGGTGTATGGGAATTTACACCGGTTTGGGAACTCATACACCCTGAGGCTTCGCCAAACCGGTGTAACTTCCCATACACGCTGAAAAACACAAGGATAACTAATAGTATTCCAAAGAGATATACCATTTGCTGTACCTTTACTCGACGTTTCCTTTGTTTTATGGAAATTGAAAACCCCCTCCACCCCCACAGCTTCAGGTTTGCATTTAGAAATATGACTGCACCACAAAACACGAAGTTTAAATTGGCTTCTGGTTTTCCCAGCACTGATCGGCCGGGATTTCAAAATCTACAAAAAACGAAGGGTTGAAACTTTTGCAATTAGTAAAGGTGCAAAAAGCGTTTAAATTAAATATTACAACGGGCGCTGAAAATTGGCTCCCAGTAGCAATTAAAGTCCCAAAATAAAGAGAGGATTTTACAAATCCAGAGATACATGGCGTTATTGCCCTAAAAGAGCTACCGCACATCATCGTCACACGCCTCCCCCTTAACGCGGTGGGCTATCCACTATCCAGGGACAAAACTTGGCGTACTGTTGACGTAGTGTCCAAAGCACTGATCTCTATACAACTGGATTACTGAAAAGTCAGCGAAAAATGACGCGACTCAATCTACTCACCACCTAGTCAATTAACGCGCTACCTCCTCCCAATTTCTGACATTTGATAACATGAAGGTGGTACGCTGTGATTGAAGTCACGGCATAACACCTTTCACTTCGCCAAATGACATTGTGTTACAGAGCAGCCGCCGTGTCCTGGTCACTTCCCATGCATAGGTAATATTTCCACGGACGCAGTAATATTCGATTCCAAACACTAATTATAGGAATAATCATCATAGGAATATAGGTTTAGATTTTTTCTGGTTGTGTGTGTTCTTCGTTACTGTAAACTTTGGTATCGTAGATTTATGTACATTTCACCCCCTGCCTTCCAATGTGTTCTATGTGCCTACTGGCGGATGGAACACATTGGAACTCAGGCGACGATTTGCCAATTTTGTATTTGTTTAGTGTACTGGTGAATAAAATATCAATATCATGAAAAATGTAATTAATGAAGCACCGAGTATAACCCGGTACTTCATTAATTTATTTATTTATTATTATTTATTGGTGTTTAAGGTCACATATTTCTGCACAATGGCTAACCATGACCGTGACAGTTTTACGGGTGGAGGAAGCCGGAGTACCCGGAGAGAACCACCGAGCAACGGCGAGCAACTGTCAGCTCCCCAACATACCAACTCCACACAAGCAGGGTTAGCATTGGTTGAAGACAAGGGCACATCGACGTGCAGTACGCCTTAGTACACAGCGTCACCGTGCCCCCACGTGGGCAATGGGGGTGAAGTGTCTTGCCCAAGTACACAACGCGGTTGCCGCAGGTGGGATTCGAACCGAGGACCTCTCGGCTTGCAGCCTGCACCTCTACCAACTAAGCCACCGCGCCCCCGCGCCCCCGCTTCATTAATTAAAATCTTACTGAAGATGACTCTTATTTATTTATTTATTGGTGTTTAAGGTCACATATTTCTGCACAATGGCTAATCATGACAACGACAGTTGCACGGGTGGGGGAAGCCGGAGTACCCGGAGAGAACCACCGAGTAACGTTAAGAAACCATCATCTCCCCAACATACTAACTCCTCACAAGCAGGGTTAGCATTGTTTGAAGACAGGTGAACCATCGACGTGCAGTACGTATTAGTACACTACGCCACCGTGCCCCCCTCGTGCGCAATGGGGATGGGGTAAAGTGTCTTGCCCAAGGACACAACGCGGGTGTCGCAGGTAGGATTGGAACCGAGGACTACACGGCTTGCAGCCTGCACCTCTACCTACTGAGCCACCGCGCCCTCATTCTTGTGAATAAAAATATCAATATCAATATCATCAAAAAATTAATTAATGAAGCACCGGGTATAACTCGGTGCTTCATTAATTAAAATTAAACTTTTAGTGATGATGACTTTTATTACCTGGAAAACGCATGCGTGGACATCACTGCCCACGCGTGGATTACGACCAGTCCACGGAGGCTGTACTGTACCTACACGAAAGCTTTAACACCGTATCAACTGTTCATTCTCGACACTAGTTTTTCTTCAGTAACAACTACAATGCGTTGTAAATATTCAATTTATGTTTCAACAAGAGTAAAATCCACTGATTGGATGAGAGCTGACGTAGTTTCTTTTATGTTTACGGCTCCAATAGCGAATGTTACTGTCTGATGTCACAACGCGTAGTTTTTGAAATGACGTTGCCCGTTTCGTAATTGCTTCTTCAACGGCCAACGGGGTGACTAGCACGTCGCTTCATTTTTCTGTATTTTTCACACGTGCCGCAAACGGTGTTCCGAGTGAAGTGTTGTTTAAATTATAAACCGATTTACGATTTGAAATGAGATAGAATGAGTTTATCTGATTTATTGATTATTTATCCAGTGCCGCCGTGGGGTACACGAGAGGATTATTTACTAAACCTGTGAACAAGGCAACTTTTAACGATCACAAGTTTAGTAAATAAGCCTCTCGTGTTACACGATGTAGGTTTTGGGTTATGGGCAGTGTCTCATTGGGACATATACGTCATTGTGATGAGTTGACGGTAACATGGTCTGGGGTTTGTGGCTCGGAGCATATGTTCAACCTCGACGCTTCGCGTCTCGGTTAAACATAAGCTCAGACCATGTTACCGTCAATCCATCGCAATAATTTATAGTATTGCCGTGAAAAATGTGCACATCAACAGCATATTCATTTTTTCACACAGAAATTTAATACTACAATATACAATTTTTTATTACTTAAGATAGCCTGGTGTCATTTATGGGGGTCTGAATGCAGATCAAATGAGATTCATAGTACTGAATTAAATGTTAAATTGTACAATGAATGCGCCACTCGAGTTTGAAACAAGTCATAGCTGGGAAAACTGATGTGTTGTTCAAAATTGCTTAATTCACCACAAAGTGTGGAATTATATGCGTCTGACGTCCGTTTAACGTGTCACAGGAAATGAGAACCTGCCGTTCAATGGATTTCGGAGCTTGACCTACCCGTCTATTCAAAATGAAAATTAGGAAACCGAGGTTTTTCTTTCAAACGCAAACGTTTTCTGCGATTTAAGTAACAGATCGATTTGTAAGGATGTGAAGGGCCAATCATTAACCAACTGTACAAGTTTGATGTGATATTTTAAGAACAGAAAATAAGCACTTTTTCCTAATTTCTTTGCATTATTGAAGCGCCCCATGTTGAGTCTGATATCATGAAAAATGCACATTTCCGCAAAACGTTGGGTATGAATGACACATTAGTGTATGACACATTAGTGTTTGACACATAAGTGTATGATGAATCGGAATAATGCGATGTTACACGCGATCTGGGGACGTTGAGAAACTTTGAAGCGAAACTATATCCTCTGTGTATTTCATAAAAGCTTTCTCCACCTCAAAAAACGTTTATCACGTTCTTCCCACTGTGGAGGAAATACTCCTTGACTTTGCGTGCTATCCCGGGCGATGTTTATGTGCTCTGCAAACAAATATCCCGGAGCTCTGTCCAAATTTGCTAAAACAAACAATACCAGTCACAACCACAGCTTGTATGTACATCAATAGAGAAAACGACACCACCATGGACGTCACAAACATGAGTAGTAGATCATGAACCCAACCAGGCCTCATTGGATGGATCTCATGCTGGATCTCTTATGACGTCATAGTCACGTGACCCAGTAGCATCATATTTGGTTGTCAGGATAGCCGGCGTGAACGGCCATGTTGTGGCGTCATCTGCATAGTGATACGTTGACATAGTGCCCACACGCAGCGCGTGTCGTTAGGGTGATACATGTTTCTGACGGCCATTTTGTATACTGGAGACCGCCATCTTTGTTTCTATGGTAGCACCCGTGGTTGCTATGTTCCCCAAAATCTTCTTATAGGACAGGGGGTATGTTCAGAGGGTATGCTCTTTTGTACAAGAGTAATTTCCCGATTCTTAGAAACAACCCGACAATCCCTTCAAGCCACCAAAAGCGACTTTATTTACTACGGATTCTTCAAGAATTATACTTATAATAGTAGCACGTAGTGGTATAGCACCAAGGGAGCCGGGGGTAAGTTCGATTAAACAAGAGTATATCTAATCACCACAAACAATTCTACAAGTTGTACCAGTTCGAATTCTTTCAGAATCCTCTGCTTCTATCTGTGCTATAATTTATGTTTACCTGACCTTGTTCTTTTGTCCTAGAGTATACCCCAGTAGTGTAGAAGAGAGCCTATCATTTGGAACAGTTTTGCTTATTGTTACTATATTTAGCTTTTCTAGCCTGTTCTCGTTATTTCTGACCCTATTCCTAGTACTATAGTTCTTGTTCCATTTATCTAGATCGTCTAATCAGTTCACTTTATCATCACGGCCCTTATATAACGAACGACTGGCCCTCTGCACCCTTTTTTATCGTATGGGACCATGAGTGCCATGTGCAAATCCCTCAATGAGGTCTAATTTACCACCCCTCTTAGTCTCATCTTAGTGTTTAACAGCCATGTCCCATAGAATCCCATTTTGAGAATCCCTTTTTGAAAAACATCTGGCCTTAGGCACTCACATGGAAACCCCTTTTTTTAAAAAATTGTGGTTGTGGGGTCCTTTTTTCTAAAATAAGGCCATTAGGGCCCTCAATGAGGTCTAATTTAACATCCCTCTTAGCCTCATCTCGGTATTTAACGGGCACGGCCCATGGAATCCCTTTTTGAGAATCCCTTTTTGGAAAACGTCTGGCCTTCTGCACCCCTTTTTCTGAAATGAGGCCATGTCTGGCATCTTCCTTCTTTTTGGATTCCCCTTTCTTGTCTTCTAGCTGTTCCATAGTGGTAACTTCGTTCTTTATGGGAGCTAGCATCGCTCTCTTATCTTCAGACTGATTCGTAGGGTTAACTTTGTTCTCGTTTGATCTTTTTCAGTCTTCTGAACATCATCCTTAGTTTCAGTAGAAACTTCTTTCTTTTTGGGTGCTAGCATCAACCTCTTATCTTCAGACTGTTTCGTGGTCTGAATGGTAACTTCATTCTTCGTAGTTTGAGTGGAAACATCATTCTTTATGGAAACTGGCCTCGTTCTCTTGTCTTAAGATTGATTCGTAGTGGAAACTTCAATCTTTACGGGAACTGGCATCTCTTTCCTGTCTTCGGACTGTTTTGTAACTTCGTTCTTGATTTGGTCCATCTTTGAATCTTCAGTCCTTTGATCATCATTCTCAGTGAGTTCGCCTGTCTTCGTTTTTTGTTTACTAATCGGCCAGTATCCGCACATCTTTGGGGTTTTTTTCACCAACACCCATGTGCTTGTCCAGATTTGTTCTCTTGGCTCCATCTACCACACGATTCATTTGGGCCAGTTCTTGGCGTGTCAGTTTTAATCCAGCATCATCCTTGAAGATCTGTATGTGTAAATCATCTTTGAATCGGAGCACTGTTGTTGACACAGGCATCTTTACTCTTAGACGATCAGAACGAAAATGATTTTGTTTTCATTCCAACATTCCTTTTATACTTTTTTCTCTAGTCTTCTTCTTCGTCATCGTCATCTCGTCGCCTGGGTGCTAGAATGTCCTATTCCCCTATGGGACATAGGACATTCTAGCACTCAGGCGACGACCTTCCACTTTGAATGAGTAGTTTGTCATAAGGTTGTCGAATAGAAATCTTCGCTTTTCCATGGCATATTTCTGGGATTCTTCAAAGTCAAAGTCCTCTTCTTCACGTCGACGCTTGGCCGTTTCTTGAATTTTCTTGTGCATTGTGTCCTTACAAAAATGCCTAATGTACACAATGTATCAATGTATTTCGCGCCAATGGCTTCTCTGACACTCTTTTGAAGTGTTCCATATACTGTTTCAACTGCATCTTCTTTATCCATTCCATCCTCGTTATACTTGTTCAAGAGATTGTCAAAATCATCTTTATTTGTTATAGGCACTTTGAACGATATTTCCCGTCTCAGAATAGTCTTCTTCTTCCTCTTCTTCTTCATATTCCATATCTTCTGATCGTTGCGACGACTCATCAGAGTCCGAATCTCTTGACCAATTTTTGGTGCTGATTGCATTGCGTCTGCTCTTTTCGATGGTCAGATTAACAAGTTTCTTATGAGTACAACCCTTTTGTAGGATATCGGACAGTACATTGATGATGGGTTTGAGTAACTTCCCTAAAAATCCTCCTTTCTGTATGATCCGTCCTTTTTCCGATAAGATAGTTTGTCGTGTGCAGTCCTTCTAATCCGGTGTTGGTATGGGATCAGCTGAGCTCTCTCAGATTTGGTTATAGGTAGATTATAATTTTAGATATTTGAGGCACAATCGCATATACATTGCATCAAATCATCATTGACCGTCCTGATCATAGTCTTGACTTCATATCGGTCAGCATCATATAGGACTCACAGTGTATTTGAATTTCTGTCTAGTCTTGCAGTGATTTTTACGATTTTCTCATGGGGTAGTAATCATTTTCATGTCTGTGCATGTTGTCTGATCTGGAAAAAGTCTTTCCACAATATCTGCACCAATGGACTTTCATGACTTCACTCTTTCGTGGTCGAAGAACAGGTAAGTATTTAATGTTGATACATCCCTTTTATACCCTTTTCAGACCTAGGACTGGGGTTATGAATGACGGGTGAAAGCACCTCTTTCGTAATATACTTTTTATATCCAGTGATACATATTTGTAGGTAAGCAGCTTCCTTGCACGTTCGAAATTTTTCAGGTCATCAAATTCAGCCAAATTCAGTGGTATCTTATCTTCAAGGATGACCACGTTGATAGCACATTTACTTAAACAGGTAATCAAATCTTAACATGCTGCTTGCAGAACGGCATCTATCCCTTCTTTGTTTCTATCGCACAAACACTCCACGGCTTCTATATTTCTCTATCCGACGGTGCAGGTTTTACAGTATCTCTCCGTGAATGGTACTTCTCTTCGCGATCTCTTTTGGTATCTCTTCCTGGACAGTAATGTTCTTCATACTTCTTCCTATTGTATGGTCGGAAAAATATCTTGGCGCAATATCTACACACCCGAGAATTTCGCATGTCTTCACTCGATGACGTTCAGGACACAAATGACCTTAAAGTCGAGCTCGCGCCCTTTTTATACCTTTCTCACGGAAGTACCCGAATGTAGCCTGAATTACCCGGATGTTGAAGCCACCCGTTTCTACGACAATTATCCTCCAAAAGATATCATTCAACAGATATCCTTCTTACGGAATCCCACCATGAAAATCCCCTTTTGGAAAAACGTCTGTGGTTATGGAATCCCTTTTTCGGAGATAAGTCATAGAGTCTTAAGAGGAGTCACTCGTTCTAGCAATTACTCAGTGGCTTATTTACTCGGTTACAGTTCGGACAGTCTGAGACAGTTAGCAAGCCTCTAGTAGCTACAAATCAGAAGCAATAGTGCAAGGCTGCAGGGGTGGTAGAAGACACTATTCTCCCACCACTAAAGTACTGAGACATATATAAAGTCATGTGAGACAGCTGGGAGAGATATGCCTGTCTCACCCCACCCATGTAACAGCTATCACACCCCACCCACGTGACCAACCTATTTGCATATTAGTTAACGCTGAAACTATTTACTTATCGTAAATTACGTCTGCACGCGAATAAACAAACAAAATGGAAGGCCGTTTTGCTTCCGTAAATACGACTGACTTTATAAACGAAAATCGAAACCAGAACACTCTAAGATAAACTTCAGCACACTCCGATTTGCCCTATCGGTTTATCGGAGAGTAATATACATCTGATATCATTACGACCTGACAAACTGAAGTACATGTCTTGAAATGACGCGTGCAGACATGTCGATTCCATGTGAGATCGCATCAGTGCTTTCGTACATACCGTACTTCTCGACAAGCTTTCCGAATATCTTTTGGGTTTTCTCCTAGAATGAACGCATCAAGAATTATTTTTCCTGGAAAAGATAATATGTCCTTATTAATGGCGTCGCATTCCTAAAATGGTGGCAGGAAAATCATCCTCGATGGGTATCTGGGTAGCATGGGTATATCTCACCTTCGGGGCAAGATATTTGAGAAAACACGAGGCAAGCCCTTCCCCATCCTACCTACACACCCATCGAGGATAATAATAGTATTGCATAAATATAGCGGAAGCGAAGTATGATAGTGATTATCGTATAGTGATATAGGTACTGAAAGTCATGGTAATCAGTATCAACTGTGTGAGATTCTAGCGCAGAGCACGCATTGGTAGCCAATAGTAGCTGCACAAACTAGCAGTAGTGGCAGAAAAAAGTGGATGGTAATCATAGAACAGATGATGGTGACAATTGCCAAATCAGCAGTAGTGGTATTGGAGCCATGAAGGCTATAGGGTGGTCTAGATGCAATCAACTGAACGAACGCTAGGAGCCATAACGATCTTCCGATAGATATCCTCTAAAAAGTATCCTCGAATAGTACATCACCGTGTAATAGGTATCCTCCAATACCCAGATGAACTCAAGAGTCGTAAGAGGAGTCACTCGTTCGAGCAATTACTCGATGGCTTATTTGCTCGATATCATTCGAGTCATTCGAGCAGTGTCTGTTCCCGCTCGATTGACTCTTGGTCGTAGGAATCGTAGAGGCCTTCGCTGTTCACAGTGGAGAGAACTCTGTGTGGGTATTACAGATTGCGGAAGAGGAAGCAGTAGTCTAACTGGTGATTATAAGACTTGTGCGATAACAGAGGTCGGAAACAGAGATAGGTGGAATAGAAGACTGGATAAACTGCTAAGATTGTAAGAATATAGGTCATTAATAGGCAAAAACACAGGTCAGGCAACAGACAAATTAGCCACAGAGGAGATCGAGATAGGCAGAAAAACGAGGATTTGGGGCAAATCCAAACCAACAAAGTCACTCTTATACAAAGAAACGCGCCTTATAGCAAAACATGCTACTCTTAAAAGACATATATGGTGGCTTCGCCAAGTCTATTTCTGTGATTTTGGGGGTGTTTTGGGTGATTTGGAGCGATTTTCGGTTCTATTTGGGTAATTCTACAAAGTAACCGAGGATTCTGGGTAATTAGATTTACTCTTACACAAAGGCAAAGGAGATTACCCTCCGAACACGCCGCCGTTCTATTAGAGGCTTTTATATCGCGTGCTTCCATAGAAACCAAGATGGCGTTCTCCCATATACAAAATGGACGATGGAAACACGTGTCACCCTAACAACACGCGCTGCGCGTGTGCACTAAGACCATGTATCACTATTGAGATGGTATCACAACATGGCCGCTTATGCGGGCTACAATGACAACCAAACATGACTTAACTGGGTCACGTGATTATGATGTCACATGAGATCCCGCATAAGATTCATCCATTGAGGCCCAGTCAGGTACATGGTCTACTACTAACATGGTTACTAATATATAAAATATGAAGAACCCGTTTTAACTCACGATTTTCCAATAATGTCGGCAAATTAGACGAGTTTAGATGTGAATACCGAAATCCATCGCTTCGGTGGCTTTTTTCCAATTTAAAACTGCAACTTTGCGCTACAACAGTGAATATAAACCCCTTGTTCAATATTCCAAAAATTTTGACCACAAAAATCGCATTATTGTTTTGAGAAAGCGAGGGAATCGGGGAAATCAGAGAAAGGTAGAGTATTCCGGTGTTTTGTCGAGCGATTCAGGTGCTCTACCGAGTGCATCTTTGCAATCCCGGTGCTCTCCCAAGGACATAAAAACCTGACATTTGAACGAAACGAGCAATTGTGCGACACAGTCCTCATCTAATTTATTACTTTATAGAATGTAATTTGTTTTGCGACATTGTTGAAGACCTACAGTTCTGTTTTCAAGCAGATACATTTCTTAGAAAGGCATTATCTTGATTTAAAGAACATGAATCAAATTTAAACCGGTCTTTGGCTGAAGGTGTTAGTATGTTCTTGAATGTTTGAGTAATGAATAAAGAACGTTTCTGAGATGAATGGTTTGCAAAAGCCATTTTGTCGACGGCCGAACGGCTCAAGAGGCCAAGAGGGGGTTCTGTTAGCGATTCAACGAAAGTAGTAGGCTAGATGGTTTTGAACCCCCATTTTCATGTTCTCATTGCATGTTCTATTCGGGGTGTGCATGCCCGGAACTGACGTCATGGGAAGTTATGTATTATGGGTAGGGCGAGCACGCGATCATTATGTATTATGGGTAGGCATTATTATAGCGATATGTGGTTCCTAGTGCGCACGCGATCACGTGATTCTGGGGTTTCTTTTCCGAATCATGCGGGCCGACATTTTGTTTTAGATAAACGCCTTTGCACTCGCTCAACAAGGCGGGTAGTTATGGCTGTAACAGTACTCTCTCCTGCTCGGGGGGGGGGGGGGGCGTTTTTTATCTCAATTTCCCCACATTTTCCATCGAATTACCCAATACAGCCCTAAAATTGTCAAACATCGCCCCTTTTGGATCGTAAGGTTCTTCTCTGAGTGTGGCCATGAAACAAACCAGTACCCCTTCTCAGTAACTGGCTCTACCATGAGGTCTTGCGCGAGGTCTCGATTACCCAAAGAACCCTGAGAATTGTCCAAAAACGTCACGGGAGCGACCATAACCGCAGGTTTCTGGCATTTCAAATATATTTTTATATGTCCTTTCCCATAAATATCAGTTATAGTAATGAACTTCATCAGCACATGGACACATACAACCTGAAGCAATAGCCGCACTACCACTGCACCTATTTCGCCCTCACGCACACGGAAAGGGCTATAGGTCAGTTCCCAGCTTGAATTCACTTAAAGTAAGTTTTAAAGTGACGTTCTGATCAATATGCATCATAGTATGCATATTCACAACTAACTGTATATTACTATTTTCTTGAACTTGGTATCAAATCAAGTCATGGTTGACATATTAAGCCATGACTAGATTCCATGCCAAACTCAACAAAGTGAGTGTTTGTGTGTGTGTGTGGGAGGGGTGGGAGGGGGGGGGGGGGGTAGGTTCAACTTACTTCGTGAACCGTCCCAACAACTGTCGAAACATTTTTTCAACATTTCGTGCAATGTCACGAATTTTGGATTGTCACGGATTTATTTCGCGAGGATCAAGGTAGGTTATGGATATACCACGGGAATTTTAATCTATGCCAAGGTATAGGCATGACCATAGCGGTGGTTTGAAACTGAGTAGCGACAAGGCAAAGTCCAGTGGGTGTTTGGTTAAAGAGACGAGGGTAATTTGAAAATTACTTATCTGTTCTCTAAAAGTTTTTGCACTTGTTTTGTTGCATAAATTATTTGATAATTATTCAAAAATCACATGTCCATATTAGTATAGTAATCAGTAATTCCAAGTAAATAGCATTTTTAGATACAAGATTCTGTAATTATTTTGAATGGATTTCACTGAAAACATATAGGCAAATAAGTAGAAATGTTGTATTTTGAACGAATTTCACTGAAAATATGAGTTCGAATTATACAATCACTCAATTATGTCACTATCTGTATAAAATAACTCCATATCACAGGGTCCCCAAGAATAGGCGCTTCACTCGGGAAACCAAAGCGTACTGGGCTTGCGAACCTCAAAATGGTCTGGCGAGAGGACCACTATCTGGTATGTAATGTGTTTTTTTATGATTTTCTGTGGGTGATATAATACAATGGCGCATCTCGAGTGAGAGCACTGAGCAATCGAGGAAGAATCGGGTCCACTCGAGAGAGCGCCGAAATAAAATTTTGTGCATTCCTGCTTGTTGTTTTTCGTGTTTTCGACACATCTTTGGGCTACTTGATAGTAGCGATGAGATAGAAATCAGACAGAAACAAAATACTTACTTAGTATTTAGTTTTCTTCACTTTCGTTCCAGTCGAGGAGTTGTTCCTCCACAGTGGTTCTTCCGTTCACTTACGTTTATACACATTGATTACCTGGAGTTGCACAGGCTTTTGTTAGAATGTCACGACTTCCCTGGATCCTCAATGTACGAGCAACATGAAGAATAAGCAGCAGGTCAACATCCTACTGTCTGTTATCATTTCCTCCTTGGAGCCAAACTGCGATCGGTGTTGATTCCTTAAATGGCATCCAAAACGTCTTTTTCATAGATGTGAACACTTTTGGCTACAGAGGAATCGAGGTCTTTAGCTCATGTGTGGTCATTGTGATCTGTGAATTCATTCGGTTTTCAGCTTTAATAGCGAACGCGAACCTAATAAAAAAAGCTTAAAACCATTTATAATCTCTTTCACGGCAAAGTCAAATAGGCAATCAAAAACTAACACACACACACACACCTACACACACACACACACACACACACACAGACACACAGACACACACACACACACACACACATACACACACACACACACACACACCTTGCCTTTATTGATAAAGTCACTAAAATCCTAAACCGCTGCCTCTATGTTAGCTATTTCCCACCTCCTGGAAAGTAGTCGTAGGGTAATGATCTCCATATGGATAAAGACCCACCCCCCCCCCCCCCCACCCACCCCCAACAACCCATCAAGCTACATATATCAGTTTTTCAGCTGTTTGGGCAAAATATTTGAAAGCGCAAAATATTTGAAAGCGCAATTACCAGCAAACTCAGAACCCACCTTGAATCTACAAACTTTTTCAATAAATGGCAAAGAGTCTACCCTAACCACAAAGAGTCCAGAAGTCATAGAGCATGTAAACCAGCTGATGGATTACATCCAGACCTCTCTATTCCAAACAGAAATTGGGACAGCGGTTCTACTGGTTCCAAAAATGCCGTCGACTCAGTATGGCATATTTATTTATTTATTGGTGTTTTAGGTCACATATTTCTGCACAACGGCTAATCATGACCACACACAGTATGGCATAACGGGATGAGATATAAACTGGCTAAAATGAACTTGCCTCATAAAATATTCCGAAAGCTTTCCCCCTTCCTAAGCTACCGGAAAATTCAAGTAAGGGTGAATCACGAGGTATCAGATGACGTGGAGCTCTCAGTCGGTCGGCAAGCCCCAGGGTTCGGTCTTGAGCCCTTTCCTGCTCATTATTTCTGTAAACGGCATCCAGAAAGTGGGTGAAAATTTCAAGACGCCCTGGAGAATCTAGAAGAATGGTATGTAAAATAGCCCATCACGCTCAACCCTAATAAAAACTCTAAAATTAACCATAACAAAGAACTCCGAGTGCAACCCTTCAACCTGTACCTTTAGAACACCAAACTTAAAACTTGCGGCAACGACGAGGCCAAGTTCCCAGGAATAACTGTCCCTAAATACCCATATCCAGCTCTGTTACCCGAGTCAATGAAAAATTAACCTTCTAAAAATTATAATTGGATTGGTGTGCCAACAAAAACACCCTACTAAAATTCTCTGAATCATTTATCCGACCAGTCCTCCAATACGGGACACTCATAATCAAACTTTTCAGTAAAAAAAACCTAACAAAACTCCAAAACGTTCAAAATCACGCCCAACGCTAATCCTCCAGATCCCCTCCCCGAAATCTACCACAGTCCCCCCCCCCCCCCCCCCCCCCCCACGAGTGGGCTGACATTAAGATGCTAGAAACGCGGTTTAAAAACATCGCGGATCAAACACTTAATCGACTTAAAGATAGCGAGCTCATTTCCGCATTAAGTGAGAACCGTAAAAATAATTCGAAACTACATCACATGTACAAGCACACTCTTGCAACCACCCAGAGTGGACACGGACGGGTGAATATCAGCGAACCATATAATTATCTGCATCGCGGTCTCTCACAGCAGACGCCAGCTCGTTGTTGCTGGGTGCAGCGCGCTGCTAGATCCTACCCCGATCAACTCAGCAAATCACTAAAAATTGCACCAATAAACTGAGATACATTTCACCCACAAACATACTGATTAGTTCATCTCTTTGGGTGGGGGAGGGGCAGGTTGAAACGTGTCATCCTGGCCTTCCTGGAAGACTGATGGATGTCCCACGGCCTTCACAAATACAACATGACTTTTCTCCAATCCTGTATCGAACAAGGAACTGGGAATAAGTAACGATTGTCACGGACGATCTTACGTGCCTGAAAAAGAGACGAAGAATCAATCACCTACTGCACCCAATCGGCGAAGTGGCGGACTGGTTTTCCCGGTGGCTTTCCTGGCTCCTTTGCTTCTCCTCCTGTGTGGTTTCTGGACGTGGGTGAGTACCATTGTACTGTTAAAAAGGGTCGTAAGGAGTTAGCCCCCCTCCCCCACCCCCGCCACACACACACACACATATATACACACACATATACACATACACACCTTCCCTGCGCGCCTTCGACGCGCAAAAACCTTCGGTTTGCTTATTTTGCTCAAGTTAACAGTACAGATAGCCTTCCCTTGAAACCACTGTCTTCCCCGTGAACCGCCTCGGAGGATAATGTAACGTCCCGGGAGACAGCCCGCAGTGTCCACCTGGAATGAGGTCTTAATTTTTATAATATTAAACACGTTTGATAGTCAAAACCTCCGGCCTTAACATCTTTTTTTTTGTTTAAATACATTTCAAACCACCAAACGGATTATAACAAGAGGCAGAATAAACTTTAAATAACTTCATCAAATGTCCAAAAATATTGAATTAGATGAACAGAGCACAAATGACGCGTGACTCCTTTCCTCGCCCATCTTTACCTACTCTGTCATGCACAAGTGCACACATGCACATCTGCACATACATTCATTCATCCACATACCCATTCCCTTTTCTCTGTATCCTTCTCCAACAAATACTACCGTATTCAATAAAAGATTGTGCTATGTTTTAAGAAGTAAATCCCATCTAACATTCTTTACAGATTAATATTATCGTTCAAATACTCTCAGAAAAGTATTCTTAGTTAAGAATTACTTTTGCGAGCAGAAAGACAACTTACTTCTAGGGTGTTGCCATCAAGGCGGAAACTATAATCCGAGTGGCACATTTTTGCTTGAACACGAAATGAACTTGTCCGACGGGTGGTTCTAGCTGGCAGGCATTCAGTACTCTAACACTTACGCTGCGAATTCGCAGATCAAACCTACCATCTGATTAATTGTTGGAAAGTGCTCAGAGATCCCTTTCCAACAAATAATCAGATGCTAGAGTTTCAGGTATGTCATAAAATTTATTAAGCTTCCTTGCATATAGGCGTACAAAGACGTCCTCCATATGTGGCTAAATAGGCGTGGCAGTAAAAGGGTTAAGCCGTAGAAGGTTTGGTCTACCACAAAAGATTTCTATTGTCTAAATATCGGGTATTGTTTCAGAGTGGTAATCCCTTTGTTCTTAAGTGGTAGATGGTTGGGTTTGCAACAACAAAAAAAACCCTTAACTGGTAGAGTGCTAAATTATTTTTGAGCATCAAAATTTGTTCAGTTGTCTTTTCCTTACAATTCCTGGGAGAGTGCCTGTGGAAACTGTCCCATAAATTATAACAAGGCAAACCTGACAAACTCAATAATGTCACTTTAAAGACAATGTGAAGCATGGCCACTGAACTTTAAGTTCCGGTACCTGCACTTTAGGATCGAGCCCAAACATGGGCTTCCAACACCAGTTAACCCTTTACCAAACGTAATGGTCAAAATCGCCCAGGGCTTTTCTCCAAAATCGTCAATTAATTTTCATTATTGTTTCATTTTTTGTCTGAAAAACCTAGGTTATGACCTCCCGTTGGAACGAGCTCGTCGAGCTCGTTCCTACGAGGGGTCGTAACCTATGTTTTTGAGACAAAAAATTTAAAAAATTGGCTATTCAAGAATTGTTTTGCAAGTGTCGTCTGCTTTTCATGTTAGGTAAAGGTTAAGGATCAATCTTATGCCCGCCCGTAATCAAATCCATTTATTTATTGTTTCTTTATTGGTGTTTAAGGTCATATACTTATGCAGGATGGCTAATCATGACCGTGACAGTTTTAAGAGTGGAGGAAGCCGGAGTACCCGGAGAGACTAGCGAGCAACGACGAGCAGCTGCCAGCTCTGCAACATCGTAACTCCGCACTGCAGCACAGGCAGAGTCAGAGTGGTTGAAGACATGCGTACCATCGACGTGCAGTACGCCTAAGTACACGGCGTCATCGTGCCCCATATGGACAATCGGGGTTAAGTGCCTTACCCAAGGACATAACGCGGGAGTCCGAATTGATCGCTCAGACTGTCACCCATCCAATGATTAGCCGGGCACGACATTGCTTAACTTCGGTGATCGGACGAGAATCGGTTATCACAACGCCACCGCGCTCATAATCAAACCTATGATTCTCCTGCAAGCTTTCCAGACAAATCATCGGAATTTGTCACGGCAATCGGAAATACCGTTGTAGACTGCATACTTTTTTCCACGGATTTGCCGATTGTCGTTGCTAATTTCTAGTGGCTGGCTCGACTCACGTATCACCAAACTAACAACCACTTTTGACAGTTCTCTGCAAGCACCTAACGACCAGTCTAATTCTGTGGTGGATTCGACGCTGTTGTGTGCTGTTTGCTTACCCCTTTTCGTGGAGTTTGCACACAGACTACCATTGATTTGATGTGATATTCATTCCCTCATGGAGATATGCAAATATTCTTTAGTGCCTCAGTTATAGATATCCCAAACAATAAATAATTCATTCATCTTTAAGCCATAAAAATATTAACACAATTAACGGAACTACGCGGCGTAATCACAAAACACACACTACAGTTGATGTAATGAAATATTTATTCCCTCGTAGTGATAAACAAATATTCTTTAGAGCTCCGGTTATAGATATTCAAATAAATAATTAATTCAACTTTATACTCTCAAAATATTAACAGAATGAATGGAAATACGCGCGTAATTATAAAACACACACTACCGTTGATGCAATATGATATTCCTTCCCTCATACAGATATACAAATATTCCTTTGTGCGGTATAGATATTCCAGTCAATAGATAATTAAATCACCATTTAAACCATCAAAATATTAACACAATTAATGGAATTGCGTGGCGGATTCATAAAACAACAACTGTGGTGAGTCTTCATTTCTAGTGGTGAAGGCATAAAAAATTGGTCAAATCAAGTCTCGATTGAACAACATTTCTAGCGTTGATTCACAGGAAATGAATGTTTATCTTATTTTTTCAATTTAGTCATCTGGAATATATCAGCCGGTCGGAAAAGCGAAACTAAAATCTTCTTGACGAGTTAATCTAAACACAGTATTTAAGTATTTAAGCCATAACAGCGTCAAATACCTTACATAATTAGACTGGTGGTGCGTTTCATGCATAAGTGGTGGGCTTTGAAAAACACAATTATTGACACTAGTCTTTACGCAGTTGCTGTCACTTCTGAATCGACAGTCTTGTTTTAACTCTTAGAAGCCAAGAGTCGAGTTTTCTTGCCTGTGATTTAATACGGCAGATAATCTGGCTGTGACGGTTCGGCTATCTTTGGGCTAGGGGAGAATTAAACACTGATAAGTTGCTTCCAGTCTGCCTGGATAGGCAAACAACACTTGACTAGAAGCACCAGCCTTGCTGTAAGTTTTTCGCGGTATGTCATGTTCAATAAATCCATTCTGATTCCCCGGCCTCTAAGAGTTAAGATATAATAAGATCAATAACACAAGGCCAATATATAATCCATTATTTTCTATCCGCACCAAGAAAAAGTATACTCCTCAAAGTTTGCTCAGCACCAAGTATATCCAACTACCTGTTTTACGTTTTAGTTGAAATATTGTAATGAAAAGTGTATATATTTTTTATTTAATTATATCTTTAATGATTTAAGTACAGATATTAAGATTTTATTTGTGTTTGACATTATTTTTTAGCTTTAGAATACGATAACCATGGAAAATAGATTTTATTGGTAAAAGAGGAACTTTTTCAATTTACCAAAAAGTTGACGGAGCGAATTGGTATGGGTTCAATATCGAGTATGAGACCCATTACTGCTAATTACAGCTTGACAGCGCCTTCTCATTCTCCCAATCTGGTTCCTGGTAATCCTTTGTGGGATGTTGTTCCAGTCTTGGACCAGCATGGCACCAAGCTTCTGGACACTTCTTGGCTGGACTGGACGGGCTGAAATTGCAAGCTGCAACTCAGTCCAGACATGTTCGATTGGATTGAGGTCAGGGGATCTTGTTGGCCAGTCCATACGCTCAATCCCCTCCCTCTGTCGGTACTTACCGACAGAATGCGCAACATGAGGACGGGCATTATCGTCCATCAGAATGAATCTATCGCCCACTGCACATGCATACAATCTGACGGGGACATCCAGGATCTCATCATTATACCGCTGTGCAGTCAATGTACCACGTTCAAGGACACAGAGCTCTGTACGTCCATCCCTACTGATGCCGCCCAGACCATGATTGACGTTCCACCATATCCTAGAACGCCTATCTGTGTGGTGTCTAGGCAGTACCTTGACTCATCTGTAAAAAGGACAGGTCGCCAATCTTGTCTGGTCATCCAACGTGGTCCATGGCCCATTCATATCGTGCCTGGCGGTGGTTCTGGTACAGAGGAATGCGAATACATGGTCTTCTCGATCGGAGACCACCTTAGAGCAACTTTGCCCGGATAGTCTGCGTCGAAACATTTACCCGGGATGCATTCTGAAGGTCACTGTGAAGCTGGGTTGCTGTGGCAAAGCGGTTCCTATGGACCTGAATGATCAATAACCGGTCTTCAGCTGCTGCTAGTGTGCCATACTGCTGAAATCCTGCCCAGGCTCTGGTGCTCACCATATGGTGCATACCAAGGGCTTCACCAACCTGAAGATGGGTAGCCCCTTGCTCCACCATCGCTACAGCCCGCCACATTTCTGCTTCAGACAAATGTCTTCTTACATTTGCATTTGCCATATTCAATCATTAAATCACAAGGGTTTGTGTTGAAATGAAGATTGAATACCCTACACATGTCATGTACATGTAGACAGTACACGAACACATCATGAAAATGAAGGGGTACATGCTTTCCATGACTGTCATGAAAAGTCTGCCCGTCAAGAGAGATAATGTAAACACTGGGGACCATTTCAATACATTCCTCAATTATATCCACCAAAAATATCGCAAATAGGTCACAACTACATTTCACAATGATGTGTCAAATATTTGGTGCTTAGCAAACTTTGAGTAGTATATTTGTGTTCGGATAAATTCATTTTATTTTGAAGTAACGAATGCCAATAGCTTGCTGGAATGTTAAAGACTCTGAGTTCCCATAAAGTGTACATTCTACTGAATTAAAATCTTTCATTGTAGTGAAAGACTTGCACGAGCAAAGCATCAAACACTGGTTAGCACAACGCACCTTCGAACGCGTAATAAAACGGCTTATGAATGGTCCCTCTGGAATGGCATCTCTTTGATGCAGAGCAAAATGCACGGATTTCTCGGCTCTTCCGCACATCTCAATATTGTTTGGAGAACCTGACGTTGTTATCATCTGTGTCGCGCTTGGTGTGTTTAACGTTGTTTCCACCTCGGTCGCACTTACCGTTGTCACCTCTTGGGTGGTCGGTGTAGTCGTTGCTTCTGCCTGGGTCGTTGTTAACGTTGCCTGTTGTTCGGTGGATGATTTAGTCGGTGTTTCCGCCTGGGTTGTAATTAACGTTACCTGCGCTTCAGTGGTCGGCTTAGTGGTTGTAATCTGGGTCACAGTCACAGCTGACGTCTGATCTTGACTGTTCGATGTAGCCGTTGTCTCAGCTTGGACCGTGGCAGACGTGTGCTTGTGGGTGGACGGTGCTGTAGTTGTTTCCACCCGTGTTGTTGTTAACGTTGTCACCCCTTGAGTGGTAGGTTTAGTGGTTGTTTCTGTCTGGGACGTTGTTAACGTTGCCTGCTGTTCAGTGGACGAAAAAGTCGATGTTTCCGCCTGGGTTGTAATTAACGTTACCTGCTCTTCTGTGGTCTGTGTAGTGGTTGTAGCCTGGGTCGTAGCCGACATTGCCTGATCTTGGGTGCTCGATGTAGTCGTTGTCTTAGATTGGATAGTGGCTGACGTGTGCTCGTGGGTGGATGATGCAGTAGATGTTTCCGCCTGTGTTGCTGTTAAAGTTGTCACCTCTTGGGTGGTAGGTGTAGTCGTTATTTCTGCCTGGGTTGTTGTTAACGTTCCCTGCTGTTCAGTGGACGATATAATCGGTGTTTCCGCCTGGGTTGCAATTAACGTTACCTGCACTTCTGTGGTCGGTTTAGTGGTTGTAGCCTCGTTCGTGGCTGACGTTGTCTGATCTTGGGCGTTTGATGTAGTCGTTGTTTCAGCTTGTACAGTGGCTGACGCGTGTTCGTGGGTGGACGATGCAGTAGTTGTTTCCGCCTGTATTGTTGTTAACGTTGTCGCCTCTTGGGTGGTAGGAGAAGTCGTTGTTTCTGTCTGGGTCGTTGCTAACGATGCCTGCTGTTCAGTGGACGATAGAGTCGGTGTTTTCGCCTGGGTTGTAGTTAACGTCACTTGCTCTGTGGTTGGTGTAGTGGTTGTAACCTGGGTCGTAGCTGACGTTGTCTGATCTTGTGTGTTTAATGTAGTTGTTGTCTCACTTTGGACCGTGACGGACGTGTGCTCATGGGAGGACAATGCAGTAATTGTTTGCGCCTGTGTTGTTGTTAAAGTTGTCACCTCCTGGGACGTAGGAGTAGTTGTTGTTTCTGCCTGGGTGGTTGTTAATGTTGCCTGCTGTTCAGTAGACGATATAGTCGGTGTTTCCGCCTGGGTTGTAATTAACGTTGTCTGCTCTTCTGTGGTCGGTGTAGTGGTTGTAGTCTGGGTCGTATCTGACGTTGTCCGATCTTGGGTGTTCGATGTAGTCGTTGTCTCAGCTTGAACCATGGCTGTCGTGTGCTCGTGGATGGGCGATGCAGTAGTTGTTTCCGCCTGTGTTGTTGTTAACGGTGTCACCTCTTGGGTGGTATGAGTAGTCGTTGTTTCTGTCTGGGTCGTTGTTAATGTTGTCTGCTGTTCAGTGTGCGATATAGTCGGTGTTTCCGCCTGGATTGTAATTAACGTCACTTGCTCTTCTGTGGTTGGTGTAGTGTTTGTAGCCTGGGTCGTAGCTAACGTTGTCTGATCTTGGGTGTTCGATGTAGTCGTTGCCTCAGCTTGGACCGTGACTGACGTGTGATCGTGGGCGGATGGTGCGGTAGTTGTTTCCGCCTGTGTTGTTGTTAGCGTTGTCTCGTCTTGTGTGGCCGATGTAGTCGTTGTTCCTGCCGGTGCCGTATCCGGATTCTTTTTCTGGTGTCGGGAGGGTGTTGCAGCTATTTCCGCCAGGGCCATTGTTAACGTTGTTTGCCATTCGGTTGTGGATGTTGTCGTTGTTTCCGCCTGGGTTGTCGTTAACGCTGTCAATTCTTGGGTGGTCGATGTTTTTTCAAGGCTAGTTGGAGTTGTCGTTGGACATGGTGCTGGCTCCCTTTCTTTTGGAGTGGCAGCTGAAAAATAATTCTGTCTTAAAGTGTCTGAAGGCAAAACAAAGAAATGAAATTAGAGGTGAAAGGAGCATTCAATCTCACTAAAAGTTCATTTTTCCAAGAAATCACCTATGTCCAAAAACCTGCAATACAACAGTACAGACCTCTTCCAAAATGAGCTGGTATACCATGAGACGACACGTGACATTTTCGAGTTAGAAGTCTGTTGAAAATCAAATCGCCGATAGAGTACTACGAGGATCTTCCCATCTTGTCGATCGAATCGGGATCGGGCGAAAATAAAAATCTTAGAAAAATCCGGGATCTCTCAGCCCAAGAATTCATTGCATTTTTTCACTTGATGACAGTGATGACAGCGTAGATACCCCAAACCCGAGATAGAAAATCCAATGTTCATTACAAAAAACAAACCATTTATTTTTTACTCGGCTTTTCAGTGTTCCCTCGATCGATTTCATCATTTCGTCGAGATTTCTCTGATGTGACATCACAGGGTATAAACCGTATAAACCTTTATGCGGAAGTGGAGATAAGTGAGGCGAGAGATTTCTATTTTTATCTCAAAGTTTCTGTCGCAGCGTATCAAAGATCACCGAAAACAAGATTTTTTAATAAAAGGAATGACCGAAGAATGCAAAATCAGTAAGTATGTTATATAAAACAATATTTAACAATGAAACGACACAACTTAATGGAAAAATCGACTCTTGTAGTATGAAAAAACACCTGCTGATCATCTCAGAAAATGAATTTCTCGGGCAAATTTCTTCTTCAAATATCGTTTTTCACATGTTCGCACAAATGTAACATGTTAAAATCATAGATCGACAGATTCGGCGTTCAATTTCACACCAGAAACTATCAACCATAACAACGAAGGAGGTTCGGTGCTACTGAAACTGTTCAAAATATAATGTCATCTTATCGATTTTTTTATACGCCCAGTTGGTAAAATCGTTGATCGGGAGTTGGTGATAATTATACGTCCAGTTGAGATTATTCGATTTCCCATATGATCGTTCCAATGCCCATATTTGTGCATGTTCGAAGGTCTAATCAGTTAACAAACCATATGAACAGACTCGAATGCACAACGTTGACGTCACACCTTTCAACTGAAACACTTCTGACTGAACCACCGAACCTGCAACCACGGGGGAGGGGGCGAGAGGACCGCTCCCCCGCCCGAAGAACTTTCGCCCCCCACCCGAAAGATTTCAGACCATGTTTTTCAATCGGCATTCATTTTTTTTAATTTACCTATGCATTAGGGTAAATTAGTTCAGTTACAACTGTAACACTTCATTTTGCCTTGGCTCCAATTCCTTCACACCTGTAATTAGCATATCCATAATCACTTGGCTTTGAAGGAAATCCCATTGTTATTTGTGAGCTGTTTATTCATCACACATACATTCACACAGCTTTGTCGGGGAATTATTTTTCCAATTGGGGGTATTTGGGGTTTGTTTCATTCTTTTTAATGACCTTTTTAAAAAATTTTTGTTTACCGTTTTTGACCGTGGTCGTTTTTACTTCATAACGATCATTTAGTGTCTATGTTTTGCGGTTTTGCCTGGCTTTTTTTAATTATTTTTTCTATTTATTTTATTTTATGTTGTTGAAGTGTGTGCTTGTGGGGGCCTGGAGGGGGGTGGGTGGGTGGGGCGACAGTCGAATGGAAGAAAATGTTTTCACTTCAGATAACGGCGTGTTATAACAATACGCCAATCCTCTGTTAATTGAAACCAGTTTGCCTGACAGCATGATGAGCTAGCAGTTTATTCGACAATAATCCCTAACCCGACCCCACCTCACCCTCTCGCGCTCTCTCATTTTCACTCTCATTTTGGCAACAGTCTTTTGTGTCCAATAACTGTCGAACAAACATCAAATGGGATATTTTAGTATTCTCTTCGAAGCAACTGCATCAATAAGTATCTGGCTTTTAACGATTCCATTTTTAGAGAAATTAGCGAAACACTATGGAATCCTCCATGGAGTATACCATACCTATACTTTTGTAAATATTCAATGTTGTTCTTTGAGAACTTATTTTATCTGAAATAAATACTGTTTAAACTAAACTAAAGTATTTTTAGATAAGGCGTGACGTCACATGGGATTCCCTCGATATCTCACCAATGTCGTGTTGAAACCAAACAGATCCAGGGTCGAAAACAAGCTTTATACTCACCAAGCGAACCCTACCGTGTGACAAAGGCAAAAAGATGAAATAAACAGAATAATTCGCGCCTTACATAAGTATTTTATAAATTTTCATCTTATTTTCACTTAATTTACACACGACTTCACGGAAACAGTTTCGAAACAAGACTTCGGTTACCAGTTTTCTTTTTGAAACTTGAATGCCAAACAACATTCTACATGATGCAGGATAAGTACAGTTAGGTCAACAGTAGCTGAAATTGAATTACGTTGTTGCCAATAGCAGTTCAGAGCAGGGTCAAGTTGTCAAAAATACAAAGCGATCATTTCTTTCAAATTAATCGATCACATTTATTGTCCGACGATAGCCTTCAATACTATTCACATTCTCATTTCCATTTCACTCCTGCTGAAGAACAAAACACCTCTCGGATCCAAATGCTCCCAGGGACGTTTCTGGGTAGTTCAGACTCGGTGTGTGTCACAATGAGATCCTCAAATTTCCAAACTTTCATTTCAAATTGATACCATAAAAAGTTTCCGACATTTGATGATCGGTTTTGAGAAGGAATTTTCTTTATAGATTTATGTACAAATTACATTATATTCGCTTGATATTTGGCCTTTTCTCCATAATTATGAGTAGACTTTATAATTGGCCTAACAAAAGACTTCTTGTGGTACATGATACTGCTATATTGTGCGGGGCCGACGAGGGGGGGTGGTAACCCCGGGGCCCGGCGCTATTGGAGGCCCGTCGATTCCCGTAATTTCCTGAAGGCGGGATACTCGTGCGTGCGGCCCCTTCACTGCACGTCACATTTAGACGAGCAGTGAAGGATTCTCACGTAAGAAAATCCTGCCTTAAGGCAATTAGAGAAAATCGGCGGGCCCCGGTGTTCCAAATTGACACTATTTGTGTGCATTTACGAAAGCGCAATCTCAATGTGTTGCTAGCTTACGCAGTTACAAACTTGGAACATTATCAACATTTTAGTTCTGCGCGAAAAAGAACTAGTGGGTCATACTATAAAGAATAAATGTATTTCAACCAAGAATCACTAGTTCTATATTTGCTTAGAACTAAATGTTTCCAACTTTTGAAATTTGAACCGTAAAATTTCCAACTTTCAAAAATCAGGGTCCTCATTGGGGGGGGTGTAAGACCCCCTCCCCACCCCCGGTCGGAACGTCCCTAAGTGCTCTTCGTCTTTACTGGCGAAGAGTAGTATCTTGCGCATCCCATTTGCTTTCATCTAGGTGAAAGGTAGTGGGATGCACAGGAGACTAGGCGAAGAGGTCATCCCGCACTTTAATAGCACAGCCAAACGGAACGCTCACCTGGCACGCGTCACTAGCCAAATCGGCTTCAGAGTGACAAGAACCGATCTTGCCGGTTTCTGATAATTTCACCCAAACAGGCCGCCAACAAAGTTATCCAAACTGCTCTCCAGTTTCCTTCTTAACCCTTTTGGAAAAAATAATTTTGTACGCCATGTGTCCTGGTCATATCTTGATACACCAAAACCGGCCTCTCGACTCAGCAATTTCATTCAAACCCAGACCGGCCATTACATTATTCTATAAAATACACCTGCAACTAATATATTTTACTGATATATTTTTCCAGTTTGTCATGCCTGTAAACTGAAATTATTTACTCTCATTCAAGAACGTAACCAGGGGGGGGGGGCGGGCACACCCCCACCCCAAGTTGAAATGTGGGTGACAAGTTGAAAAGAGTGCTGTATAAGTTCGCTGGTCTCTCGTGCCAGAAGTCCCAGGATCGCGGATCCCCGGCTGAGAAAAGATATGGAGGTATCTGAACCCTCTCTGGCAGCATCAGTTGCGGGGTTGATGATGTCACGGCGTGTCGTCCTTTTTGGTGGGGAAGTAAAATGGCTGTTCTCTGTACGGAGAGAGACAGACTCCACACAGGCTTAAGATCCAGTCGTAGAACACAACAAATTGGAATTCTCTGCTCCTTTCATTATCAGACTCGCTTCTAAATTTATTCGTTTGGTTATTTTCTTCGTTTGCGTTTTGTTTTATACTGACCTCTAACATGCAATTTTAAAAATGTAGTTTACATGTATACCATATTTTTTCTTTGCTTATAGTAATACGATAACACACTGGAAAGGCGTTAATTTGAATCAGTTCCACATATTTATTTTTAAAATAGAGTATAGTTGATTATTCAGGAGCGAAGGAAGGTAAAAATATTGGGGGTGAGGTGGGGGTGGGGCTATCAGAGCTAATCCCAAGGGGACCACCATGTATGCTCACCGTTTGCTGTGCAGCAGCATCCGAGCCGCACAGTGGTTAGGTGGTGTGTGTGGGAGGGGGGAGGGGGAGGGGGTAGCACAAGAGGCGATATCGCCGTATCCCATTCTCGGTGGTGAGGGTCTGCGGGCTTTCTCTGGGATATTTTGAAAAATGAGTGCCAAAACTCACATGCTCAGTGATTCTGGGGCTGCTGTGACTGACTCCTCAGATGAGGACTGTTGAACGCTGCAAATTCGAATTCTCTGCTCCTTTCATTATTAGATTCGCTTCTAAATTCATTCGATTGGTTTACCCATTCGTTTGTGTGGGTTTTTCTTTTCTTTCTTTGTGAGCATGTATTCCCTCTTGATCATACTAGCATGCCCAACACTCTGTAAAAGTGCGCGCGCGTGTGTCTGTGTGTGTGTGTGGGGGGGGGGGGGGGGTAATGCAGAAACCTTAGATACATTGCCCCTCCCCCTTCCCCCACTGACTTTCAAATTGCTCCCCGGTGCCTGCAGAAGCTCGGGGTTTTCAAGTTATATACAGTAGGTTTAATATATATTCCCATATATTTAGTATCCCGTTTGTATCTCATTCACAGTTTTGGGGTTTTTTGGGGGTTTTTTAAATATCTCGAAGCAAATTCTCAGTTCAATACTGAGTCTTATATTCGTCGTTCCCCTCATTTATACTCCACGCCGGCATTTACCGGCTCTGGAAGAGTGAAATCTTACCAATATTTCTCCATTAAAAACCTCAAAATATCCACTCAGGTGCAAGGAAACGAGGGTTTGGGGACCCTGAAATTCACAATTTTCCTACCCCGGGCCCAACTATGGTCAGCCATTAGTAGCGAAGGCCCTGCTTCACCCCATAATAGATCAATAGCCACCCTCTTTGCGAATTTGTGGGTCTGCTATTTAGCTACATGCCTGCCCCTTCCAGAGCGTATTTAGTTGCAAAAATGGTGGTGGTGGGGGGGGGGGGGATGTGGAGCTTAGGTCCACTTCATCCGAAAGAATCCTGAGTACCCGAAAAATTTCTGACAATCCCCCCCCCCCCCCCCCCCAAAAAAATAAAAAATTATTTCACCCCCAAAACGTGTTTTGGGTCAAATTGTGTCTGAAAGTCAACTTACAGTAAATAATGCGGTCCAACTTGAGCTGACATTGTTACGCTATGCCATAAAACCAGTCTCATCTTCATATAGTTCACCGCCTATCGTTAGATTCTGAAATGCAGTAAAATGGGCTATTTCTCTGCGTTGAAAAAGGTAACCTGTGGTTCGCTTTTTCAACGCAATGCAATGTTGCATTCAACCTGGCTTGTGCGCGTATAGGCCTACCTTGCTTTCGGAACTTATAGGCTCCAAATTTACCAGATTCTCACATCGAAAGGGTCACCTGACAAGCATAAAAAATGTATACGACTCATCAACTGAAAATATGAGCGTATACAACTGGGAGTATAAAAAAATCGATAAGGTGACATTACATTTTGAACAGTTATAGTAGCACCGAACCTCCTTCGTTGTTATGGTTGATAGTTTCTGGTGTGGAATTGAACGCCGAATCTGTCGATCTATGATTTTAACATGTTACATTTGTGCGAACATGTGAAAAACGATATTTGAAGGAGAAATTTGCCCGAGAAATTCATTTTCCGAGATGATCAGCAGATGTTTTTTCATACTACAAGAGTCGATTTTTCCATTAAGTTGTGTCGTTTCATTGATAAATATTGTTTTATGTAACATACTTACTGGTTTTGCTTTCTTCGGTCATTCCTTTTATTAAAAAAATCTTGTTTTCGGTGATCTTTGATACGCTGCGACTGAAACTTTGAGATAAAAATTGAAATCTCTCGCCTCGCTCATCTCCACTTCCGGCTAAAGATTTATACGGTATATACCCTGTGGACATTACAAATCACGAATCAAAATGTCAAAACGAGTAGGATTTTTTTGTCGGTATTCTCAAGTGTTCCAGCAACGAATTTTATCGATTCAGCGGTGATCACTAGTTTGTGAAAGTTTCCCAATCGTCGAAATGCAAAAAACATGTAATTTTCTGTCTGTGTTTTCGAGTGTTTTTAGAGTTTGCGAGGTCGATTCGATAACGATCTCTCGAGAGGAGATTTTCACCTCCCTCCAATTCGATGGATCGGAGTTCTGTCTGTCATATATTATTATTATTATTATTATTATTATTATTATTATTATTATTATTATTATTATTATTATTTTATTATTATTATTATGAAATAAAGGAAAAGTATAATAAAATTAAAATTAAATTTAAAATAAAAATTTCAAAATTAAAAATGTCGTTTTTAAAGATAAAAGATCCTGAGGGGAAAGCGGAGAGTATGAAGAGAAGATTTAACAGATATGACTTCTGCATAGCGTGCGCCCATCTCGCGGATTTCAACATTCCTAAAGCGATGAGCAAGAGATGTCCGGGTTGCATGTCGGAGGGATCGATCGAGATACTCACCTGTTACGACGCACGGAAACATAATCACGTGATAATCCCGTGTTTTGCATCAATGTTGGGAAACCTCGACGATGACGAGGTTATAGAATGGTGGAACACAATGGTCAATTGTCGAGGACAAGCGCAACGTTTGGATCTCGAAATTGAGCAGTTTCAGAAAATGCCCAGAAATCTCACGAATTACGATTGCCGAAGTACTTTGCATTCATTACGGGATAGAAAATATCCGACTCAGATCTTGTGAAGGAGAAAAAAAAATTACTAAATTAACACAGAAAAACAATGGATTATTCAAAATATGATAAATAACACAATATCAGGATGGAATATTACAGAGGACATTAACAAAATGCTTTCTAAGACATTTTCGTCAGGAAAAACCCTTTTAAACGGGAAATTCTCAATTCACACACAGTTCTGTATTTATATAAATAGTGTCAATAATAAAAATAATTATTAAATCATTTCTCAGTAAAATGGACAAATATTTTACTGAGACTTCTCCAGAAAGTTTATGTATAAAGGAGTATGATAATACTTATCATTGCAATAGACTTTTACCTGTTGAGGTTCCGCTCCACAGTTTTCCAGGCATTTCCAAATGTGACATGCCATACACTCTCTTCAAATGCAAATATCCTGTAACTTAGTTATCTAACCCATTACATGTATTACATTTCCCAAATCCACAAAAAACATATAACACTATCTGACTAAGTAGAAATAAACAGTCTGAATGTGGGTGGAATTATTTATTGTCAAAGGCAAGACTTCAACCTGAAAAATTGCCTGAAAAAATACCGAAACCAGTCATTTTCAGCCACCTAGCAGCCTCAAAAGCAGAATTTTCCCACCAACCCCGCCTACCCACCCCTGGAGCAGAGCATCCCATGTTTCTAAAATGCAAAAAAAAATTTATATGTTTCCGTCTCATTTTTTAGTTACCTGTCTGGTAACAAACCCGTGTAAAAATTACATTTAAAAAAAATAGCCAATTTTTCGAAGCCACAGTTTCCCATAATTCATCTGGTAATTTACCCCTATGTATCAGACTCCAACTTTGGGACCAAAACTTCAAATTCTCTTGTCCAACAAAAAGCCTAATGTAATCATATATCTGATACTAAAAATATATCTCTATTTTACATGGCCTTAGTTTCAACATACGCCCTTTGTTTAGAATTTCATCCCTGTGCAATAGTGCGAAACTGTGGAGCGGAACCTTAAAGAGAAAACAAGAGTGATCTCCCCCTGGATTTCTCTCAGGCAAAATAATCTGGAGTCTATCCTGAGTTGAATGTACAAAAACCACAAGTCTCTATTTTCAATCAGTAAAAAGATACAGCATGGCCTTTCTGATTGGCGAATAGCTTTTTCGGCCAGATTTTACCCGATTTTCACAACCACACCACACCACCTCAACACCCCCCCCCCCCCCCCCCCCCCATTTCTCTGACCCACTTCGGATAGTATTTCTGTTATTACCACCAGCCACATTGACTACCCAGGTCCTGCCAATAGCACTGTTAAATACAATTAAAATGTAAAACAATAAACACTAATAACCATAGCTTTGAGCTTTGGGGGGGGGGGGTTGCTCTCTAGATATGAAAGCGTGAACGGCTTGACGGACGGATGACACACAGACATGACACCAATGACCAAAATGAAAAAGTAGACACCATGTCTGCAAATCTCCGGTCAACAGTAACAACCAGGCTGTCCATAACTGCATAAATTTGTCATAAATACAAGGCTCGGTGTTCAGGAAAGGCAGTGCTCTACCTTAATGTTTTTGAAATATTGACGAAAATTCAAAACAAGTGCGAAATTAGGCTACATCAATAACTTTCTCAAAATTTCCACTTATTTCCTTCCAGTTGTGCTGAGATATCACTTGATGAATGTTAACTACTACTAACAATAGCACACAAACCAGAAATAATGAAAAGTTTTTTGAAAAATGGTGTATTTATAACTCAAACACAAATAAGGAACTTCCTGGTTAAAGAATTGACACCGTCGGAAGAATGCTCTTTAAGGTTCCGCTCCACAGTTTTCCAGGCATTTCCAAATGTGACATGCCATACACTCTCTTCAAATGCAAATATCCTGTAACTTAGTTATCTAACCCATTACATGTATTACATTTCCCAAATCCACAAAAAACATATAACACTATCTGACTAAGTAGAAATAAACAGTCTGAATGTGGGTGGAATTATTTATTGTCAAAGGCAAGACTTCAACCTGAAAAACTGCCTGAAAAAATACCGAAACCAGTCATTTTCAGCCACCTAGCAGCCTCAAAAGCAGAATTTTCCCACCAACCCCGCCTACCCACCCCTGGAGCAGAGCATCCCTTGTTTCTAAAATGCAAAAAAAAAATTTATATGTTTCCGTCTCATTTTTTAGTTACCTGTCTGGTAACAAACCCGTGTAAAAATTACATTTAAAAAAATAGCCAATTTTTCGAAGCCACAGTTTCCCATAATTCATCTGGTAATTTACCCCCATGTATCAGACTCCAACTTTGGGACCAAAACTTCAAATTCTGTTGTCAAACAAAAAGCCTAATGTAATCATATATCTGATACTAAAAATATATCTCTATTTTACATGGCCTTGGTTTCAACATACGCCCTTTGTTTAGAATTTCACCCCTGTGCAATAGTGCGAAACTGTGGAGCGGAACCTAACGAAAGAGGAGAGAAAGAGAAGAAAAAAAATTTAATATTGAAAAAAATATATATTTAAAACCGTCTCGGACATATGCGGTGTTGGATCCCAGTTCGCTATGCAGAGCCTAATCTCTCTTATGCCCATCAGAAACAACCATGAGGAGAAACCACAATCACAGCTTTCGAACGATTAATATATCTCTTTAAATATTCACTCAGTCGAGAATAGTCACACAAGCTCCAGTACGTGGCAAAACGCCTTTGTAAAAGAAAGAAATAGCTCAAACTACGAGGGAGAAAAAGAATAAATAAAACTCACTGCGTTTAATAGCCGTTAACATGAAAAATACACAGCTTTCGAATGATTACTATCATTTTGGGGAGAACCCATGGTAGAGAAAATATCCTTTTACAAGGAATCCACATGAGGTTTCCTCTCCTTATAAAATAAAAAATGTATAGCGAAAAAATAAATTGTAAACTGATTCAATTCTTCTTCGTCAGGAAAACCCCCTTTAAACGGGAAATGCCCTATTCACACACAGTTCCGTATTTATATAAATAGTGTCAATAATAAAAATAATTATTAAATCATTTCTCAACACTCCGCTGAAAAGGTAGATCAAATTGAAATATTTTTTTAAGCGAGAAAAGTTTTCTATTGTGGCAGTTCGATGCACTAGATACTAAAATTCAAATTGTTTTTCTTAACGTGAACAGTTTTTATACCATGATTACCTGTTCTACTCTTTATATAAAAAAGCCTATGACATAAATTTTAGCTTTACACACCAACCGCGGTTTACAGGCCAGCAATGGGATTTCAATAGTTAAAATTTACACCTACAGTAGAACTTCATCGAAGCTGACTTTCACTGGAAAGAAAGTGACAATTATTTATTATGTTTTTAAATGGGTTTACCTCATAAGATGCCAAAAATTAAACACACATGCATTTCCTCACGTCCATAAAGCATCCATAACTCAAAATAGTATGTTATTATGATATTAAAACTAAAAAGGCTCTATTTTTTTCCATTTCGTTTCGGCAATAAAAGTGACAGCGGAAGTACCGCCCATCGATGTTCATGTAAACAAAAACAGATTCACACGCATGCACGCCTGCTGCTCAGTTAAATCGAGACAAAATAATATTGACTCTTAATAATCTGACGATCATGGTGTAAATAAAATATTCCCAAAGTAGCTTGGTGTACCAAATGTTCACCACGAGTGGTGAACATTTGGTACACTAAGCTACTGTGGGTATATTTTATAGTTCAATTATTTGTATTGTCTTGTCGAGCAGATACTGCATTCGAATATTTTTCTCCGTTCAATTATTTCATGCCGATGAACTTACTGTGAATAATTTATTCTTGTTTAAAGTACTTGTATGTTGTAATACAGTCTTAACAAATACAAAAATGCGGTTTATAATGGAATCTTTCTTTCTTTATATTCAAGCAGAGATTATTTTATTTTGTCAGAGTGAGGGGAAAATCTCCTCTCTCATCTCAGCGATCTCTACTGAATCGACCTTGCGAACCGTAAAAACACTCAAAATCACAGAAGGGAAGTTAAACGTTTTTTTGCAATTTTGATGATTGGGAATCTTTCACATGTGAGAGATCACCGCTGAATAGACGAAATCCGTCGCTGGAACACTTGTGAATACCGACAAAAACTTACATGTTTGGACATTTTGAGTCGTGATTTGTAATTTCACATCTAAGAAATCTCGACGAAATCAATGAAACTGATCCAAGAAGACTTCATTTTTTTCATTTCAGGTTTGCAGCTTCTTCACTGTCATCATCTGAAAAAATACAATAATTTCTCGGACTGTGTTCGAACTGGACGATCTCGCGTTTTTCTAAAAATTTCTCAGATTTTAATTTTTGCTTGATCCCCGCGATTTGACCAGGAGGGGAAAGATCCTCGTGGTATCTTTATCGGCGAAAAATCCGCACGTAAACAACTCAATTAGGGAAAAAAATAAACTTCTACTGAGGAACACTGTTTCGAAAAAAAAGTCTAAAGTGAACAACAACAGAAAAAGGAAAGTTGTTGTTGCTGCGGATTCTTGATGAAGAAAAAGCTTCGAAAAATCAACAATGAAGACACAGAATTAACGTTAACGAATCCTGTTTGATCGGCGATGGATAATGTCGAAATAAAAAGATAAAATGTTAACTCTCGAAATGCAAGAGAGAGCTTTCTTCATTCTGAAACCTAGAATCGAAGTGATAAAAGGATATTTCAAATCGTTCAATATTCCCAGTCATGAGAAGTATCGGCCCAAAGTGTTTATGGATGTTGTGAAACCGAACGTGACGAATTTGTTTCATGAGAGCGTGGGCTGTCGTATCAAGGCATACATTATATTGAAACATTGTATGGAAAAATCTTGTTTGCCTCCGAAACCAGTGAAATCTATTGTTTTAGCTAAACTAGCTAAAAATGTTAACTGGTAGAGTGCTGGAAGCCCATATTTGGGCTTTACTCTGACGTGCAGGGACTGTAATGTAAAGGGCTCATATTCAGTGGATATGCTTCATATTATCATTGAAGTGAAATTATTTCGTCTGTATAGATTTGCCTTGTTACAATTTAAAGGCACTCTCCCATAAATTGTAACAAGGCAAAGACAAGTGAACAAATTTTGATGGTCAAAAATAATTCAGCACTCCACCAATTAAAAACGACAAGAAATTATGTAATAATTCAAATGGCGAGTATTTATTTGCTCTGTAGTCAACACAAATTACGTGCAGACATAATCGAAGAAAACAGCACAAAAATATCACTGGGTTGTAAATTAGTGTCATTATAGGGTTTTACACAAAGTTTTGTCATAAATCAAGGTACAGAAAAGGCAACTAACACTGTAGGCTGTGAAATACAAATCAAACATGAATTAGACCATAACAAGTATCACATATATTACCATTCTCTTATGGCAGACCATCATCCAGAAAAAACCTGTATTCTTTGCTTGGGAACTAGGGGAAATCTGTGTCCGATGTCTCTAACAAGCGCACATCCCTTCAGGAATGGATATCGGACCTTATTCAATGGTAGTGATCATAAAGAGCCAAAATTATGGATTATCATGAAAAGCGAAATATGGCACTAAGATGGTGAAAGAGTACATGCCACAGTAAGTTTGAAGGGTATATGAAGGATGGCAAATAGTTCGGATACATAACTCGTGTTGAAAGAGTAAAACCTGTCATATTGTTAAATCGAGTGACTGCAACCTAAAAGGTTGGAGGAAAAAACAGAAGCTCAGAACCCATTCAAAAATAACATTAGATCTGAACATTTGTGTTTTAAAAATGTGTATGTTGGCACTAAGAGCACTCAGGTGGAACTGACTAACTTTCATCAGGTAACAATACATCTGTATCCCATCTGACCCATACTCGATTCTGATTGGCCATTCTGTGAATCCTCACTATTGCGCAGACACAACTCTGAAGGTATGTTTCAGTGAGCTATTCCGGTTTACTTGGTTTTTTGTGAGCAAACGCAGACACGCGGAATAAAAACTAGGTCGTTTCATTGAGCAGTTTATATTCTGGTTTATCATTCTGGATTAAACCAACCAAACCTCCTGGAGATCAGAGTAATCTGGTTTATCATTCTATTCTTGACATGCGCAGTGAAACGCACATAAACAATATGAACACCAGTAAAACAATATTCTGATTTCGAATGTCGAAAAAAGAATTAAACAGTGCAAGGTTCATGAAAAATTCTATAACTAAAGAGAGAGAAGCTATAAAAAAAAAGTTAATAAAGTTTATTTAGCCCATAAAAGCGACTTTCAAAAATATTCGATTCCCAACTGAAAGGGTGTTTTTCTCTCATAAAAAATGTTAAATCTTTCAGAAGATTCTTTTTGGCCATTTTATTTTCATGATAGCAGTAACGCGATTTCTGACACCATCACTGGAAAGTTTCTAATGAGGGCCTTTTTATTGATGGTTTTCTAAGATTGTTTAAAAATGAAAGCAGGGGTATGTTTTCCACGCTTTGGATATCCCCCTCCTAACAATGTGTTCATGCATCGCGATACCTTGCGATATCAAGCAGAGGTTTACGTGGAATAGTATTCGCATTAAACATATCGTGCTATTGGGGGTTCTAAACCACAGAGTAGGTTTACATGGAATAGTAAACCAAGTAAACCGGAATAGTTCACTGAAACGTACCCCAAGACAACTCGTTCCCGCAATTAGGAAATTTCACTATGATGCTGAGACGATGGTAAGAGTAGCAATTCAACGTTCCCAGAAGTGTTGAATTTAGACAATTAATTTACACTCCCCAACGACCCGTCTTATCACATAAAATTATCCATAATTTGTAGAGAAGAAAATGCTATAGAGAACATTGTGAATCAGAAACATGATCATGGCGTCAAATCGGCAATCACTTTCTCATTGTTTCCCACGAAAGAAAATGCATATAGAGTTTTTAAATACCGAGAGAATTAGGATCGTTTAGATTGGTCGGGAATCGTGTTTCCAACACAGTTACGAGACATCAATCGTTTCGAAAAACAGAATCTGACCATGGCGATAAACGTATTACGGCAAGGTGATAAATTAACCAGTCTCATGTGAACGGGCATCTCTCTGTACGATTACATGGTGGGTTTAGGCAGATTTGAACAGGTGTTTTCGGGACTCTCTGATGCATACCTTTCAGATACGAATTATGTGCATGCTTAAAAAGTGTGGTGGCTATTTGATATAACAATGATGACAAACTACCACAACTAATATCTGAAAAAAGGACGTCCCAGGCGCTCCTGAGTATTGATAAATGTGTTCAAAACTTTCGGAGACGTGTGTTTGATACAGTATGATATTGATCCCGCCAGGTACTTCATAAATCCCAGACTGACTTGGTATGTTTTGTTGAAACTGACCACTGGAGAAGGTCTGGAAATATTATCAGACGTCAACATCCATCTGATGTTTAACAAAGGGTGTCCGAGGTGGCATGTTTATCGTGTCTCACACAAACGCAAAGCCGAACAAGTATCATGTGAGAGACATCCATTCACAGAAACCGGTCGCATGCAGCACATATTTAGATGTGAACAATTTGCGCAGTTGGGACATGAGTCGCCGGTAGCCGACATGAAACTTTAAGTGAATGATGAAATGGGAAGAGACTGAAAAGTGAAGACCTTTTCTGTGCCTTCTGAAAGTGGATTTGGACTACGATTCTGAACTACATAACGAATACACTTTAGTTCCAAGGAGTATACAAATCAACGGGGATGGGGTGAAAAAACATCCCATATTTACGAGCCAAACACGAGTGCATGGTCTGCTGCGAAAATGTGTAACTGCATCACGATTATATCACATAACTAAAGAAGATACATCGCTTAATCTGATTCCACCAGGATAGATTGATGAGAAAGTACAATGATCACAACACGTGGTTTGAGTACACAGGCCAAGACCGAATTCTTTAGGAATTTTTCAAACAGGTGCACAATTCCGCCTTTTGAAAACGTGAGGAAATGAGCCGACATTTCGTCCAAAAGCATCGGAAAAGCACGCTACAACATATGTGACGATATCCAACTACCAACACTAAATAATTTTTGACGAGAATATTGCGGTGGCCGTGCACATAAAAAAGATTTGATTGGCATTCAACAAACCATTGTCGGAGATGTGCATTTTAGATTTCTGTGAGATCTTGATGTATTATTTTCATTACGATTATGTTAAGGCAAAATACGAGGGTTTGGGAGTCAACCGACACAGGCAGTTTAGCTTATACAATAAAGTTGAAATATATTTATGACAACACAGCCAGAGATGTCAAAGTTTGGTTTGACATTAATAACATTTCTCTCGATCACGCTTTGTGCATGCTCTCAGAACTCAGTAAAAGAGTGGCCGGCAAATTCAAGTTGGAAACTACGGGAGAGAAAGTCACGGAATTGGTGCGTTTGTGAGTGAAGTTGTTTGCCTACCTCACTAATCCATCAAGAAATGCAAAGAGGGTCAAAATGTGTTATTTGAAACAACATAACTTCGAAGAGTAAAAGCGCTATCTATTAGAAGGTTTGCCAGCCCGTAAAACTATGAACCGGATTCAAATTCAAAAGGCAAACACGACTTTTCCAGAGATAATCAATAAGATTTCCTTGATGGCTGATGACAAGAGAATCATGTTATCGAATGGAATAAGCACGTTGGCTGACGGACATTACCAAAAAGATACAGATCGCAACAATATTCAATTGAGAAGAAAAGAGATCTAGAAATATTTTAACCATAGTATAGTATAGTACAAAAACACTTGTTGTTTTGTATAATAGAAAAGTGAGAATAAAACAATATTACAAAATATAGTTTGGGATTGGAACGAAACGCTCGTGAGTTACCTAAAATTGAAAAGTGTTCATAAGCACACTCGATTTTATGTCAAGAAACGTAAAATAAACTGATGTCACAAAAATGCCGGTTGTAGGGTGGCAAACGACTGGAACGTTCATGGTGACAGGCATAATGGCCAGGTCATCTTTACAGAGGGCTTTAGGTATTCATTCTCGAAAACGTCGTAATCTAAAAGGTTCCTTACTTAGCCACTTACATGTTGAACAATTGTTTTGGCTGGGAAGAATGAAGACTTTATCGTCACTTCAGTCCCACAAAGACGTGGATGAGAGCAGAGAGATGTGCGAATGCGAAAAGATTCTGTTGTACCTGGAGAGACATTACAGATATAAATATAAAAGAGACTTGGACGACATGGACACATTTTGCAAGTACAACGAATCGTATTATGGTGGACACATAACGTTTTGAGAACCACAAGAACAACGCTTCTCTCTCTCTCTCTCTCTCTCTCTCTCTCTCTCTCTCTCTCTCTTTCTTTCTCTCTCTCTTCGAAAGAAAGTGCGAGTGTGTGCGAACTAAGAAAGAAGAAGAGCCATAGATACATATAGCTTGTCGTGATTATGTGGATGTCCTGTGATTTGTATCAGATTCAAGGGGATGTCCAGAATGGGATCTCAACGAGCCGGCTTTGCCGGCGAGTGTGATCCCATTTTTGGACAGCACTGAGAATCTGATCACAGGACATGCACATTATTATGATAATTCAAAAATCTAATAAGTCTGTCACATAATCAGAATGAATCTTAAATTATTACAACAGTTTTGGGACATAATGTTGGGCGAAAAAAAAGTTTTAAAATATATATATTTTATGGAACTCTATTGTTGTGAACTCTAGCAAACATTGAGTAACGCGGTCAATGCAATTTTCGAAGTTGTGTTGTCAAATAATACACTCTCAGTGTCACTTCCTATGATGATCCGCTTGAAATTACGAGTGTGCGACGTGGGCACATCCTCAGGAACTGGATAGGTGTAATGCTGAATTGTGCTGTTTCTCTTTTAAAGTTAAATTTTTAGCCAATCGCCCGTAACTGTCGCTGTCGCGGTTATTAGTGGTCACCGTGTTCGAAGGTGGGAGTTTCATCAAGTTCTCGTTTCCTTGTAACTGATTTCACATTACTTACTGGTGCCATGCACAAAATGTTTGACATCTCCTTCTGCATTTCAATTGTTGCCACAGGATAATTGTTAACACTGTCCACATTTTTATGTCCGGACAATTGGGCAAAGTTGATCAATAGTGTTCGGAGATATGCCATCATGTAGTAGGCGTGTACACAGAGTCTTCCTATCACTTGTGTTTGTCTTTTGTCCACAAAATTAAGCACGCGAAGCCATGTCTTTCAAAAGTTTGGCAAGTTTATTTTCACTAATTGGTTGTACCTTGAACCAATAATGGCAGTCGTTTTTCCCGTTGTGATTTATCTGTATGTAGAAAGGGTCATTGTCATCCAATATGGGGGTGGTTGGGGGGGGGGGGGGGGGGTCTTCGGTCTCGATAAATTTCAAATGTACGAACCTGGCACAATTCTGGTTTTGACTCTATGGTGAATGCTTTGGGTTTGAGGCACGTGTATCTCATGTTGTACTTTCAGTTCTTGTCTTTGTTGCTCGTTCATTATATTCAAGGAATTTTGTTCCATTTTCATTCGATTTCAGCTGGATGTCACCCCACCTGAGCATATGGGAGTTCTCGGACACCTCTCACGCCAAACGGTTTGGTAATTTTGAGCCATAAAGAGTTAATTAATGCTTGTGGTTCATGAATTCCAGTAATTTCTTTATTCGCTAGTATTTTTTCCTCATTTTCTGTCAACGGGTCCGCACGATTTTGGTCGGTTACCCTTCCACAGATTTTTTAGAGACTTTCGCTTACTTACAAGAATATCTCGTGAATTCTGAAATTCCCTACCCTGAGGGATTCTGAAGGGAGACTGGATATCCTTGAGATAACGATCAATTGCACGATGGCAGCTTGTTATAGTGTCCGGTTCGTAGTTTATATCGTCAGCCTTCTGGTGGACAAAATGAATGTCCCAGTGTAACTATCCAAATCGAACGCAGAAAGCGAACCGATTTCTCGAACCTCACTTTCAGATTGAATCAATTTTATTGCACGCCTATGCTTTTATTTCAATAAAATACCTGCTTTTTTTGCAAAAAACCGCACCGAACATATATAATGTTTTTTGTGTGGCCTAAAATAAAAAGGATTACATCTGCGGACTATTTAACTATTTCTTTTTTAAGTTTTGGTTATTTTGGGGAATAATTTGTGTTTTTAATACTTTTTTGTAAATTGTATCTGTGTAATAAATACAGAACGGCATATCCATTTTTTTCACCACAATCGATCGATTTGGGTGGAGTGATAATATTGAACTCGAATCATTTGGTTTCTCATTCAATATTATCCATCCACCCAAATTGATCTTGTGTGGTAAAAAATGACTGTTCGAACGCGAAAGCCATTCTGTTTATATATTATATAAAGAAAATTTAGTAAAAAAAATAGATTTAATAAATCAAAAAGAAAAAAATGTCAGTAAATAAATTTGGAAGAAGCGACGTTGTGAAAAAAGAAAGACCTCTAGTACTGTCATTGACCATTAATGTAGCACAGCCTCCACAACTTTCTTGAGCGATCATTTCGTCAAAAAGATATGAACCGCAACAAGAGCCGCTGAACGTGAATTCTTAGAAGTTTTACAATCATCCTGAATGGCAGATTCCAGTGATGCAAATAAACATTATGCAGATAAGAGAGATGCACATATGGGGAGTCATTTTAGAGATAATTATGTAGAGATAATTATGATCAAGCATTGGAATTGAAATGATTGAGGGATGTCAACAATCCAATGGATCTGATCATTGTGATCACAGAACATTATACTGATGACTCGCGGGTATATTTTAGTAAGTATTTGAGAGATTATCACGTCAATGCAGCCATAAATTCAGAACTGAATGTGAATTCAGAAACTTTTGGAATGTTGTTATAACTGACTGGGTCTTTCAAGCGATGTTCTCATTCCTCTTTTCAATAACACAGTTCTCTTTCTCGTTTCAGCTAGGGACACAAACACTGGTTTTTTTTTACTTCTGGGCATCGTGACAGACTGACTGGGAGTTTGATTGAAGGCACTTGGTACCGATGAAGTGTGACCTAGCTGTCCAGGTCCAAAAATGCCCTTTCAATATCCCATCGAGAGCTCCATTCAACACCAGCTGGTTCATTTTCACTTCACTGGAATCTTCACCACAAAAATTATGGTCCAGAGCAAACAAATCTGCATAAGCTGCCATTTGAAGATCATCATCACTATTTAAAAAATCATTCAGTTCATTCTGGGATAACAATCCAATATTTCTATTGTAATCATCCATCTTATAAAGAAACTTCTGCGGCTGTGGTACGTCCTAATGGTGAAACACTGTTTTGCAGACGAACCGTCCGCCGACGTTCGATGTGAAAAGATGAAAAACGAATTTTTTCATCTTTTTTCGTTTTAGGCTCAAAATACTTTTATTTTCAGCTGCGATGAGCACCTCAATATGTGGCAATGTCGGTCTGTCTGCCGGTCGGTCGGCCCGTCTGTCTATCGGTCTGTCACCAACGAGTTTAAAAAACACCATAAATCCTAAAATACTTGATGGAATGAAACCATACTTGGTATGCAAGTGTATGTTCATGATGTCTATACCTTATCATAAGTGCATGTCATTCGGATAATTTCTGTCACATTTATGGAATTGTCACCAACGAGGGGTTTTTTGTCATCAACGAGTTTTAAAACATCATTGGCGTTGCACGAATCGTCGCAGCTTCAGCATTGTGACAGTGAGTCTTGTTAAATAGTTTGCCCATTCCAATTATTTAGCAGTCCTCTACGAGAAGGCGAAAGAGCGGAATTTTAAATCTGCACAATTTCTTAAGAGATGGTACTCATTGGGAGACATGGTTTAAGAAAAATACAAAATACTATTTCAATGGTTACTGGATTGCACCATCTTGTAAATTAAAGAATTCTTTGTGATCGCCTGTTCATTAGTGTTCCAGATGAGTTCAGTCTTAAAATCAAGTCTTTTGCGGACAAATGTGTCTGTACATTCAAAAGAGGTGGTTTCGGGATATCAATTTCAAGACCCTCAACGATTTATGTTAAAAATATTTAATATTTTGCATTTTTTATATAAAGAGAATTTTTAAAAAAACAATTAGATTGAATCAATTTTATTGCACGCCTATGCTTTTATTTCAATAAAATACCTGCTTTGTCTGCAAAAAACGCACCGAACAATATAATGTTTTTTTGTGTGACCTAAAATAAAAAGGATCACATCTGCGGACTATTTAACTATTTCTTTTTTAAGTTTTGGTTATTTTGGGGAATAATTTGTGTTTTTAATACTTTTTTGTAAATTGTATCTGTGTAATAAATACAGAACGGCATATCCATTTTTTTTACCACAATCAATCGATTTGGGTGGAGGGATAATATTGAACTCGAATCATTTGGCTTCTCATTCAATATTATCCATCCACCCAAATTGATCTTGTGTGGTAAAAAATGACTGTTCGAACGCGAAAGCCATTCTGTTTATATATTATATAAAGAAAATTTAGTAAAAAAAAAATAGATTTAATAAATCAAAAAGAAAAAAATGTCAGTAAATAAATTTGGAAGAAGCGACGTTGTGAAAAAAGAAAGACCTCTAGTACTGTCATTGACCGTTAATGTAGCACAGCCTCCACAACTTTCTTGAGCAGTCAAATTGCACTGCGATTATTGTGTTAAATAGATAGCTTCAGATGACTGTGAACTCGTCATTAACCTTCTTTTGTGATGTGCGCCGCCGAGTTTAATCAAAAGCATATTACTTCCCCGAGAAAGGGTCAGCTATGGTCTGCGAATATTTGTAAAACATTCATCTATTTGTCAGGTGATGCCAGGAAGACAGCCAATCTGGCTATGGCATTTCCCAACGGTATATCCTGTATTGTTACAAATGTTGTAATATATCAAAACATCATGATTGTAAAACCTGTATACTGTTAAATAAACTATCTATCTATCATTTCGTCAAAAAGATATGAACCGCAACAAGAGCCACTGAACGTGAATTCTTAGAAGTTTTACAATCATCCTGAATGGCAGATTCCAGTGATGCAAATAAACATTATGCAGATAAGAGAGATGCACATATGGAGAGTCATTTTAGAGATAATTATATAGAGATAATTATGATCAAGCATTGGAATTGAAATGATTGAGGGATGTCACCAATCCAACGGATCTGATCATTGTGATCACAGAACATTATACTGATGTCTCGTGGGTGTATTTTAGTAAGTATTTGAGAGATTATCACGTCAATACAGCCATAAATTCAGAACTGAATGTGAATTCGAATAAGATATGGAATCAATCTGAATCCACACATCCTAAAGATGTCGTGTCTAAGATATAAAATGAAGGATAATCAAAGCAATGACCAAAAATGAACTGAAGACTGAGTTGGATGCTGGATTGAACAAGATCATTAATCTACTTAAAATTGAGGATAGAGATGCGGAATCGATCATGGTCAATAAAGGCTGTATCAATTCCGCCCTGTCAAAATTTCAAACTCATCTCGAAATACGCATGGATGATTTATATCTGAACACAAAATCGGGAGGAATGATGGGGGCTGGAGTCGATATGGGTAGTCACAAACTATTCAGTCTAGACACCGACCGGAATGTGGATCGAGTGCCACCTGTAAAGACGACGCGGATAACGCTAAAGGGTGAAAAACTGTTAAGATGTTAGGTTCAATAGACATGGCAGGTCATGGAATCAGAATTCTACTGGATCCCATACAAATGACAGATGCATGCTCTCTGATTTTGGTCATGGAAAAAATAAAGTACGAAGAGAGCGGTGTCTTAAATTCCAGTAAATTATAAACGGGGGAAATGGATCTCTAATTGGCGAGATATGTTATCCGTGTTCATCGGAGGATCAATTATTTGAATGAGTTTGACTTATACCTACTCGATGAATAGTTTAGTCGTCATTAATATCGCTTTTAACGGTGGAGAAAACGAAATTTATAATTTAGAGAAGCCGGCGAATTAAGATTCTAGTTCGAACGTATCCACCACACCATTACGTGTCAAACTGAAAAAAGAATTAATTTCAAGGCCGTTTCATCTAAGTCTAAATCTGAGATTTTGATAGTGTCTCTGTTGATCAAATGTGATCGTTTCAATAAATAAAAAAGTAAAATAATTATGTTAAAAAAAATAAAAGCTGAACAGGAGAAAAATTTTAGAAACCATAGAAGAACGGGTTTTCGACTCTTGTTCAGAAAATGGAAGTTCGAATCTAATTAGATTTGATATTCTTATAGTCGATATTCCTTAACAGAAATTCAAGAATCACATAAATTGATGCTGTTATTCCTTTTAGTTTATTTTAACCCATTTAAAGTCATAACTATAAAATATATACAGATTATCATAATAATGTGCATGTTCTGTGATTTGTATCAGATTCGAGGTGGTGTTCAGAATGGGTTCTCAACGAGCCGGCTTTGCCTGCGAGTTGTGATCCCATTCTGGACACCACCGAGAATCTGATGCAAATCACAGGACATGCACATTATCATGATAATTCATTTATCTAACAATTATGTCACATAAACAGATTAAATCTTAAATTATTAATACAGTTTTGGGACATAATGTTAGGCGAGAGAAAGTTTAAATACCCTATTTTTATGGAACAATATTGTTGTGCACTCTAACAAACAATGAGTAACGCGATCACCACAAATTTTCAAAATTGCGTTGTAAAATTACTCACTCTCAATGTCACTTCCTATGATGGTACGCTTGAATTTACAAGTGTGCAATATTTAATTGAGCAGTTTCTATTTATGGGTGGAGTGGGGTGTTATTTGCTATTAATAGTTCTGTCGCCATTTGTAAGGAATTTTGTTTTGTTTTCAATGCAACCAGCTGAGTCGATCATCGAAACGCAACGCACATAGAATGTATTCATGCACCTGTTATGATAGCCCGTTAGGTTCCCTGAAACGAGTCGTCTATATGATACGGAATCAGAATGAGTCGACTATATGACACGGAATAAAAACCCATTATGTGATACGTGCCGTTTCTCGTGGTTTTCAAGCCAAAATGAATTTGACTGTTGGATAAAAAGTTTTTTCATTCCCATTCAAATATTTCTGTTGCACACAATGTTAGACATCCTGTTTCCCCGCTGTTCAATGACTTCGCCACGACTATTCGAACACTTTTCCATTTCGTCTTTCCTCACCTCTTTCCATTTTATTCAAACCCTTTACCTAACATGAAAAGCAGACGACACTTGCAAAAATAATTCTTGAATAATTAATTTTTTTCATTTTTTGTCTCCAAAACATAGGGAACGAGCTCGACGAGCTCGTTCCAACGAGGGGTCCTAACCTATGTTTTTGAGACAAAAAATGAAAAAAATAATGAAAATTAATTGGCGATTTTTGAGAATAGCGCAGGCCGGTTTTGACCGTTACGTTAGGTAAAGGGTTAAATAAAAGCATTCTTATAATTATTTTTATTTATTTTTAGTTTACCAAACATGGCCAACATTTTATTTTCAACCGATTGAAATGGTAAGAGTCTGTCAGAAATGACAGGAACGTAACCTTTTGTTCACGCAGGTGAATTTCTGTGGAGCTGTATTTTGATCTGAATGTCTAAAATGCTATTCTCAAGTTCCTCGCTCGCTATATGTGGTGACATCTTATACCGACAGGAGATAGAGTCTCTTGTATTCTGTGGTATTGGTGTTGCATTGCTTATCAATTCCTCCAAATGACGATATTTCGATCTGAAATCTGCAGAATCAGCGCACATCCTTCAAAAGTCCTTCTTCCTGAATGAGGCTTCATAAGCTATGATCAGATATATGTAAGCGTTGAGCCTCAAGGCCACGTTTCTCACATTCAATTGATCAAAAAGGGAGGTATTGTCAGTTTGAAAGCCTATTATGATAAAATGTGGTTATTTTAAAGAAGATTTCACCATCACTTTCCGATCAAATGCTATTCTCAAGTTCCTCGCTCGCTATATGTGGTGACATCTTATACCGACAGGAGATAGAGTCTCTTGTATTCTGTGGTATTGGTGTTGCATTGCTTATCAATTCCTCCAAATGACGATATTTCGATCTGAAATCTGCAGAATCAGCGCACATCCTTCAAAAGTCCTTCTTCCTGAATGAGGCTTCATAAGCTATGATCAGATATATGTAAGCGTTGAGCCTCAAGGCCACGTTTCTCACATTCAATTGATCAAAAAGGGAGGTATTGTCAGTTTGAAAGCCTATTATGATAAAATGTGGTTATTTTAAAGAAGATTTCACCATCACTTTCCGATCAAAATGTTTCATTCTGGGTATGCTCGTTGTATTGCATTGTCTCATTCTGAATCTTGTGGGTAATAGAGATTAAAATCGATGGTCTTGTAGTGTTCCATTTCTGTGGCATTGGCTGGATTCATGCGTGGCACGAACCATGATAGCTTTGTTAAATCCGGTATCCCTGCACTTATAATGACTTTGTCACATCCCTTTAGCATTAGTATAAGGTTGTGTTTGAATCTATATACGATATTGTAATCTTCGGCGAATCCAAAAATATCTTTCAATGTTATCCTGAAAGAAATGATCCTTCGGATTCCAAAGTTTGAACGATATATTTCTGCCTCACGCCTGCATCCTTGTCATTGACACTCACCTCGTGGGTAGTATCTTTCATCCTGGATTGATTGAGTCCTCAAAATTTAAAAAAAAATCAAGAGTCCTAACATCGTCGTGGCTTGTTAGGGATGACTATGGATTTTATCTCTTGACCAGACAGATAGTTATGTTACTGGGTAGATGTATTATACCGTTATTGGTCATAGTGACGTCATCGGCCCAATCACGATCATCCTAGTTCGTTAAACATCCCTGTGCACTGAGACAACTTTCGTTTGTTTGAATGAAGAGGTATTGTGTTTTGATGTTGATCCTTATCTCTCCTGCATTACTGAGATTGGTTCCCGACACGAGTTCATATTCATGCACTTCATATTCTTTGGCACAATGTATTTTGTCCCTTTTTATACATTTCGTTGTGTCTAGTATGTTCATCACATTTTATTTTTATATTTTTGTAATTAATAATTTTGTTTTTTCTGTATTTTCTTTATATATTATCACGAGACAAAAAAAAAATTTAAATCGATCTTTTTGCAATTGTTGTTCCTACAAAATTTCAATGACCTCTTCACGACAATTGCTGTGGTGTAGAGTACCCCAAACGATGACAAAGATTTCTTTGATCTATCGAGGCTTGTAACTTTTTTGAAATCTCTTTTATATCTGTCAGTTCGCACCTACAAGGAATTTCTGCGGTTTCGTTTTGCCATCAATCACGTGGGATAGAGATTTGCATTTTGTTTGATTTCATGGAGCGATAGCTTCCGCAGGTGTCATCTTAATCAAACGATGATGGGTGTCTTTATAGTCGTCGACCAAATCGCCCAGATCGTCCACGTATGTCTTGGTTAAGTTGGTCGTGAAATATGTACACATTTTTTCGTTCATGGTTGTATTCCATCGTTCGACCACGCTCGCTTTCTCTACATATTAGGTAGAATAGAAATCGGTCAGCTGACGAACGTGAACGTTGTCAAATTCTCGATCTTTATCCACCCACGATTTCTCCGTTCTTCACAAGAAGTGAAGATACTCTCCATAACTTTTGCCAAGCTCGTCCCCAATTTAGTTTTCACTGGCCTCATCCATTCGTACTTAAACACACGTATATTACTGTAAGTGAAAATCTCACACCTTTTTTGATTCTCGAAAACGAATGCATGTCTACCAAATCGTCCGCCTATATGCGATTATACAGTCTCTTGACTTATACGCTTCTCTTGCAACATGTGTGCTCTCGGGTTTGTTTAACACATCAGCTAGTGCAAAGGAAACGCGTTTTGTGGATTTTGATTCACATAATTTTGCTCCCACCTTAAAAAAGATCTTTCAATGCTAATTTCATTTCACACAGTTGCAGAATCGTGCTCACTTTTAATTTTAGTGGGGTTTTGCTCAGCTCCAAAATGTTTAATTTCCTTTGGAAAATCCGGTGTTAATGAGCAAATTTTCTAAAATTAGTATGTGGCATGGGAGTTTTCAGTGTTATTTTTTAAACATGTTTCTGTTATTTGCGTGTTCAAATTTAACATAAAAATCCCATAGATATTCTCTAATTCATCCAAAAATATAGGTTTATTAATGTTTACATTATTTTTATGTTTATTCAAAGAAGAAAAATAGAAAAGCTTCTGTGCAGACGATCTGAAGCAGAGAAGAAAAATGGAAAAGCGGCGCGCTGAAACTTTGCATTCATCCATTCAAATCCCAATAAAGCTAACCGCGTCGCAAGGGTTTCAATTCCACGTCATCCCTGTGTGCCTTCGGCGCACTGAAACTTTTCATTCATTCACAAACGAAACAGAAAAAACAATCCGAAGCAGAGAAAGAAACAGAAAAATGAAAGCTGTGGATTATTTGACGGAAATGAAAAAAATAAAAATCTTCGACTCGACGATCGTCTAATGGATTTCGTTTGATCTGCAGTGGTTGCAAACGCCTCGAGACAGATTGGTGGCAATGATAGATCGAGACTTCAAAACAGCCCGAAGTAGAGAAAACGAACATAAAAAGGCAAGCTGTGGATTCTTTGACGGAAAGGAAAAAATTAAAAGCTTCGACACGACGATTGTTTATTGGGATTTTGTATGATCTGCAGTGGATGCAAACATCTCGACACAGATTGGTGGCAATGATAGAAGATCATGAACGCAAAGCATGAGAGAGACCACCATTCCTTTTGAGACAGAGAGCCGAAGCGATCAAATGATATTTTAAATCGTTCAGTATTCCCAGTGGCGAGATGTGTGATCAAAAAGCATTCATGGATGCCGTGAAGCCGAAAATGATGTATTTGTTTAGCGAGAATGTGGGTCCCGGCATCAAGATAAAGATGATAATGAAATGCTCCATGAAAAAGGTAATACAAACGAAAAATGAGATGCCACCCGAATTCTATGAATGTAGTTTTCAGTCCTAGGTCGCGATGCTGGTGGAGACTTCAGACGAGCGAGAGATTTTCGTGAAAAGGTGAGATATTGGAATCCATCATTACCTTTCAAATGAAGTGTAGTAATAGGACGTTCCAAGAGGTGTTGGATTTAGAAACTCACCTGGCCAAATACAATCCCTCACGAGCGTCTTCTCGCGTGAAATTGGCTTATTGTGTAGAGAAGAAACATGCAACAGTGAACGTCGTAAGTCACGAAGTGACGTCCGCGTTGTATCTCGTGGAAGAATACGCCCATAGAGTTTCAAAATACCACAAGAATTCGGATCGTTTAGATTTGTCGGGAATCGAATTTCGGCAGAGCTGTGAGACATCGATCATTTTTAGCTGCGGAATCCGACCGTGGCCGTGCATTTGTTTGGATATGACCACGAGAGTAAAGTGTTTCCACTGAGAATCAGTTCACACAGAAATAACGATGGAAAAGAAGTGAATTTGATAATAAGTTCCGTCTATGAAAAACATCATTATTGCTGGATTAAAATATGTGTTGTTTGAATCCGAGTCGGACGAGCGGACACAAGGGAGGGAGATTGTTCTGTTTCACTATTTTAATTTCTTCAACAGCAAAGATTTGTTAGAAAGACACAACAGATATTGTTGCGTTCATCGATACGTGAAAATAGTCATGCCAAAAATGTGTAGCATATTAAATTTCAAGCACCACAACAGACGGTTGAGAAGGCTTTTCGTCGTCGTCGTCTCGGATTTCGAATCGTTAAGGAAAAGAAGAGTTCGTTTCAGCTAAACTCCGTTGGCGGCAGTTACACTGAGAAATATCAAAACCACACGCCCTTGGGATATTGTTTTTACATCAAGTGTTCTTTTGACAATATTCTCTCCATGGGTCCCAGTGCGGAAGCCAACTGATACGACCGGAAAGATGTGGTCAGGGACGTGGCGACAGGGGGTGTGGGGAGTTGTATCACCACCTACCCCCCCCCCCCCCCCCCGCCAATTCTGGTCAAAATTTCCTATAGTTCGCAATTTGGAGGGCAAGTCATGAGTAGTTGGAAATTCTAGCTATCTGAATTTTAGAGCTTCTTTGATGATGCTGATGTCTCCTTTACTTCCCAAAATTCCAAATCGTATTCAAATCGGCAAAAAATTCCAGTTGTTACTATTTACAACTACAGTGTACGCAATATCGAGTTTCATAAGTATGCATGATGTCAATTGGTACGAGATTTCTACAGAACGTTTACTTAACGGAATAAAAAAAATCCTTGAAATGGACTTCAATAAAATCGCATCATGTAAAATCCTTACCCTAAGTTAATTCCATCATTTACAGTAACAAAATGATGAAACATCGAGAGCTTATCATTCCTGCATAAGATCTGAAATTATATTAGGAGAGTGTGAATTGCTCAAAGTTCTGAGCTTGAGCATTTGTTTAGCACATATTCAATTCCCAGAATAATACCAAATAATAATAACAACCTGATAATTCTATCATAAATACGTTGGCATTTCAGTTACTAGAATCAATTTTATGCTCCCTTTCATGGCCTCATTTTCAAAAATTTTCTCGATAGTGAATTTCCAACGAGAGGGAGGGATCGGGAGAGGGTTTTCCCTCTCCAGATCCACCCTAGTTGGAAAATCACTACCCTACACCCCAACCCCCAATCGGAAACCTCTAGCCACGTCCCTGGACGTGGCTCAGATATTTGTGCATGACTTGGAACTGGAAATCAGAAAGTTGCATGTGCTGTTTAAAAAACCTGTGCCGATGAAGCCGTTGGCGGACGAACTGAATAGAGAAATGCAGTGTAATGTCACATCTGTCGAGGACCATTCAATGAAAGACCACCATACGAAGGAGTCAGAGATCACAAACATTACACCAGCCTCTATAGGCGTTCTGATCACAATAAATGTAATTTGATGTTTTGAGATGATTAGAATTGTTTTCCAACGCTGTCATGTTTCTCATATTCGAAAAGGGTGTCAGAGGTGCCATATATTCACCGTGTCTCACAGATACACAAAGCAAACAATCGTTATCTGAAAAATTTTGAGTTTCATGAGACAAGCAAATACATCATCTATTTATACGCGAATAACATGTACGGTTTGACCGTGAGGCCTTGCAAGTTGGTGACTAATCCAGGATATATCGATAATTGGAGATGTTTTGGAAGTGGATTTGGACAACGATTCCAGGATCCACGACCAACACAATGAATACCCATTAGCGTCAGACAATTTAGAGATCGACAGTGGTGTGGAACAACTCATCCCGAAAGTGTGAGACAAAAGCAACAAACGTGGTGTATTATAAAAATGTGAAAACCTATCTCGATTAAGGTGTTACATTGAAAAAGATACATCACATCAGCCGATTCGGCGAAGAGGATCGGACGAAAAAGCATATAGATCACAACATGCATTAAGAACTCAGACCAAGACGGAATTCAAAAAAAGATTTCTTGTTACTGATGAATAATTCTTCCTTCGGGAAAACTATGGAAAACATGAGAAAACGAACCAACAATCCTCCCATGACATTGGAAAAGCGCGCTAGAAAATATGTTGCAAAACCCAACTACCAACACTGAACGATTTTTTGATGAATATCCGGTAGCTGTGCACATGAAGTAGACGTTCGACAGTCCGGTGTATTTGGGAATGCGCATTCTGCATTGCAGAAAGACCTTGATGCATCGTTTTCATCACGATTAACTACAGTCTCCCGGCAAGATTTTAAACTATTTCACGAAGTACTTAAAGATAGATTCGCACCGGATTATCAAACGGGGTTATACGGGCTCAGCTTCTTGACAGAAGACATAAACAATCAGAGTCGTTACCTGAGGTGGAGCAGGACATCAGAAGATTAAGAATTCATATCCAACTGCGCACATTGACGTGTAAGATGTTTTAGCACAAACCATATTTAAAGCTTTAGTTGACTCTGACATTGAAAGTCAAGCAAGCAAAGTCAAAATCACCAGGCGACGCCCTGAGGCAATCCATTGAGTTGGAAGCTTTCAATAAAGGCCAGCAATGCAGATTGGAAAGCGATGGATACCTGTGAACTACTGCTGAAATTCGGCAGTGCAATTCAAACGATGATAAACTGTCTGCTGTACTGCAAACAATGCAATGATATGCGAAAAGAAATGGCGACTTTAAGGGAACGTCCTTCTAGAAATACCCCAGTAAACGGAAACAAGTCACTATCAGGAGCTACGCAGTACCATCAGCCTGATGAATCCGAGGAACTGATTTCTGAACGAAATCAAAACAAGAAGCTGAAATGCTTCATTTATGCGACAGAAGCTGCAAAATAGAATAGTGGACAAAAACGGGAACTACCCTGTCGCTTCAAGGTAAAGATGCATCGCCAAAGGCAAATGATTGCATGACACCTGGAAGGGTGGAGCTAAAAGCAGTTTCTGTCAAGATAGTGTTTATGTGGCCGTGTAGATTGGGGAAGCTCATTCAAAACTTCTCTCTCTCTCTCTCTCTCTCTCTCTCTCTCTCTCTCTCACTCTCTCCTTTATAAGGACAGGGGTGATCAGATTGCAGTACATGCCAGGCCTGTGTTTAACAGCATAAAGCAGGAAGTGTTATCTGTCTCTGAGATGAGACTAGATAGATAGAAAGGTAGATTGGCAGCTTTATTCAGATCTATGGGTCATCCTTCGGGAATTCTCGATAAGACTCTACCCCTATTTCCACACTAACCAGACATCCACCTAATCCCACCCACCCCTCTCCACCAAAAAAAGAAATAAAACACACAATTTTACCGACAACTATCCTTGATATTTATATTTATTTATTGGTGTTTAAGATCGCATACTTATGCAGAATGGCTAATCGTGACCGTGACAGTTTTACGGGTGGACGAAGCCGGAGTACCCGGAGAGAACCACCGAGCAACGACGAGCAGCTATCAGCTCTCCGACATCGTAACTCTGAACTCTGCACCGCGGCACAGGCAGGGTTAGATTGGTTGAAGACATGCGCACCATCGACGTGCAGTACGCCTTAGTACACAGCGCCATCGTGCCGCCATGTAGGAAATCGGGGTTAAGTGCCCTGCCCAAGGACACAACGCGGGAGCGCGAATCAGTCGCTGAAATGGTCACCCATCCAACCACTAACCGCGCTCGACGTTGCTTAACTTCGGTGATCTGGCGACAACCGGTTACCACGACGCCACCGCGCCCCCACTATCTTTGATCGTTTCAATTTTCTATATATCAACCGAAAGTACAATCCTTTTTTTTCGGACAAATTATTTGCTGGTGTATCCCAGGCATCTGCGCCTTCTATGTTTATAGACTTTTGCAGCATCTAGAGTGACATCGTCTCGAATAGGTTTACCAGTAAAGGAAGCAAAGTACTGAGAATAAACCATTGAGCAAACGGAATTGAATGCCAGGTTTCCTAACGATCGACCAAAAGCACTAGCGCTGTTGGGGTGAACTGGGCGCCTGCATACTATCAAAATGCAATACGCCTTAGTACGCCTTGCTGCCACGTGAGTACAGTACAGTTGCCGTGGATTGGTCGTAATCCACGCGCGGGCAGTGATGCCCACCAATAGGTTTATCATGTAATAAAAATCATCAACAGCAAACTTTCAATTGATGAAGCACCGGGTTGTACCCGCTGCTTTATTAATTAAAGTTTTGACGATTATTCCTATAATTAGTGTTTGGAATCTAATATTATTGCGTCCGTGGAAATATTGCCCACGAGTGGCAAGTGATCAGTCCACGGCGACCGTACTGTAAGCTGTCGAGCAGGGTTTCCCTAATGATACAATGCAAATGGGCCTGGCTTGATTCTTACTCACAACTCTATTGACAAGTACCTGATGCGTTATCCAATGCACTACCTCAGCCCACCAAGAGAGCGCGGTGTGTATTTTCTCGCGCTTGTTCAAAAACTGCATTGACACCATGGCTTGCGTCGACACGTTAAAAGAGCAGGTAAAACCTGAATGTTTATATTTGTCTTAATTGACTTTTTTGAACAATACATCCACACTTTAGACGCAAGTTCAACATCTTTATAATATTGACAAAGTCTTAGCTAAACAATAGGTCGCTGGAGGCATGAAGTTGAGGTTATCATTTTATTTATATACATTGTACATGTTCGTACGTAAAGGGATCAGAGAGGAAGCTGTGTGATGGCATTCTTTTTAAACTAGAGAGGGCACCACTTTAGCTCGAATACAAAGTCATAATGTACATTCCATGCAATGATACACGAAAACGCTCTGTGCAAGCAAAGGCGTACGAAAAAAGCCCATGAAACTCTCTTATTCTGTGCATATAACATGCAATTTCTTCGTATTAGAACATAAACAACATTCTGTGAACAAAATTGAATCTCTCTCACTGAAAAAAGGGAATACCACATCTCAAAGCATTGTGATTGGTGATTCACAATAAACTAGTTCAAAATAATTTCAAGTTTATTGGACAGGGTTCCAGGCTATGGGATTAATATCGTCCTTCGAAAACGCCCCCCCCCCCCCCCACCACCACCACCAAAAAATCAGCTTTTTGGACGAATCGTCCAGGTACAAAAGGCGTCTTGGGACAAAACGCCCGTGCCGAGGTGCTTTTGAGAGTAACTGCCCCGGCACAATCTCCAAGTATTGTGAGAGATGATTCTCGAAAATTCTTTTTAAAGAATTTCAAGGTTGTTTGACAAGGGACGTGGCTAAACTTTAGGGGTTAGGAATTCCAATTCGATAAAAGAACTTGGAAAGCTACCCCACCCCTCCATATCAAATAAACAAAGAATGCTTAAATGAAGACATATCGCGAATTGGGGGAAAATATTCACGCAGACATTTCTCATCTAATATAATCGAGGATGGATGTACCAAACAAAAATGAATTTTAAAAGTGCTTCTAGGTTTGGATGTGGCATAACAAAGCACGAATATTGATAATACTGAATAAGGTGAAACCCAGTTATATAATGAATTCCGCATATTAGTGGATCCAGTATATATAGGGTTCCCTTTTTCATTGTTTTCCAAGTAAATTGAATCGACATGAGAATTCAGTACCGCATGATCTGGGGCAATTATTATCATGATATACACGCGTGCTAAATAAAGCTGGAAGCGTTCCTATTAATGTATTCCATCGATTCACAGAAATTCGTTTACAGACAAAAATAACAGAGGCGAGTGCATTGCAAATATTTAGAGCCCGAGCAGGCTTCGAAAATATGATTCGATGGCAACAACATTGACAGCCTGATTTGCGATCAACATCGAATCGACTTTCTAATTTGGATGTTTTCGAATCGGATAATTCGTGGGTTTTTCATGATGGTACGGTGGCAAATATAGAATATACCCATAGTATCTTGGTGTACCAAATGTTCACCACGAGTGAAGAAGTCGGGCGCGGTTAACACCACTTCAATACGAGTGGTGAACATTTGGTACACCAAGCTACTTTGGGTATATTTTATTTATACCATGATCGTCAGATTAATAAGAGTTTAAATGTTAAATAAATCAATATTCACAAGTGCGAATCTGTTTTTGTTTACATGAGCACCGGTGGTCGGTACCTCCGCTGGCAATTTTATCGCGGAAACGAAATAGAAAACGAAACCGCAAATTACGGGGCCTTTTTTCATTTTTATAAAATAATATCAAACTATTTCGGGTTATGGATGCTTTATTAACATGAGACAGCGTGTGTTTGTTAATTGTTGGTACCTTATGAGGTAAACTTATTTAAAAACGTCATAAATAATTGCGGGTTTCATTCCATTCTTCTTGAGGCGACGAGTGATAAATTTAGACAAGTTTACATTCAAGGCGAGGTCACTTCGATGTAGTTCCACTGTAGGTGTAATTCTTTACCGTTGAAATCAAATTGCTGACGTGTTCACCACGGTTGATGTGAAAATCTAAAATTTATGTCATAGGCTTTTTTATATATAGTAGAATAGGTAATCATGGTATAAACAGATATCTTCTGTCCTTGGAATCATATCGTGGAAGAGGAAAAATAGTTGCCTGTTGAGTATTCAGTTAAATCGGTTTGTCGACATGTGGGTCAACCTTTACCGTGTGACAGAAGTACTTATAAAGAGGACCACGGGCATGCTACCTGTGGCAAGCGCAAGGGGCAAGGATATGCATAATAATTAGTTAATTTGCTAATATAACAAGTGATTCACGAAAACTGTTTCGTTGTGAGTGGTGAGCTAGATGCATTGGGATACTATAATACTGGAATGAAAACGCTCAAGAAGGCCATTTGTTGACAAATGATTTAACCCTTTACCCAACGAATCGCAGGCATCCGCCCGCGTAATATGCAAATTCAGCAGTTGAAAAAATATTATTTTTCAAAAAAATTCAACAAAACCATATCATGTGACCCCTCGTTGGAACGAGCTCGTCGAGCTCGTTCGAACGAGGGGTCAAATGATATGGTTTTGTTGAAACTTTTTGAAAAATTTGAAAAAAATAATATTTAAAATAATAAATTTTAATATCGTCTGCGTTGGGTAAAGGGTTAAGAGCTCTAATTATAACTTAGTTGGAAACTAGATATTTATAATCAGCACTTAACCTGTAAACCTTGGAGAGAACTGGGTTTAATGAGCTACCGCAGCGGCCAGATTTGATTGTGAGTGAGAAATTGCAATACTAACTAATCAACAATTTCCTTGTCTCATCAGAAAATTACCCCCAGAATCATTTCTATCACTTTTAGATTTGCACAAGACAGTCGTCTTCCACGAATGATTTCGATGCGTCATTTCTAAATTTTGAGACAATCTAGACCATTTTTACTGATGTGTGAAACTTAATCTGATCCGTAATTTATTTAAAGTGGAGAAAACAGGAAAAGTGCTTGAGAGTGCCATCTTGGATGGAAGGGCGATGGGAAATCGTTGCGGATCTCGAGTTGAGAACAGCAATGTTTCGCGCGTCCGTGTGGATTTTTTATCTCTCTTTTCGGCGTTTGTACATAATGTCACCAACAAGGGTGGCTGTTTCCTGACCCCATCCCCATACTCTACCGAAACTGTGTTGTGTATTTACACCACGATTAAACTTTTTGGGGTTTTTTTTTGTGCATTCGACCTTCCCAGACACCCACCCACCCCTAAACCGCAAGAATTTTCTTAATTTCCGCACATTTTTTCCGGTTATTTTGAACACCTACCCCATATCCTAAAAAAAAAATTCCGACATATTTTGGACACCACCCGTCTCAGCATCAAATATTGATTTTTTTTTAACTTTTCCAGTGTTGCGGAGAACCATTTTCTAGTGTTTCTGGCCATTTTTTATGTGACTCCGAGATTTTACAGAGGTATTTTGATACAGGGCATGTCATGCGATTGGTTTTATAGAAACCACTTTTTGATACATGAACCTGCGTTGACCCTTTAAGTTGTGACTATTTTATCCAAATGGGGCATGCGAGCTTTGTTTCAATTTTTCGTTAATTTTTATTTTTCTATTTTAATACTGGTTGGTGCAGTTGTTACATGAACCATTTGTTCTACTGTTAGTTGTATCTTGATTCTTGATGTATGTTAAAAATAATTTGCATATACTTAAAGTCTTTATTTCTTAAGAACCATGAGGATCCTAAAAGATCTTTGATTATCTACGATTATAAGAAATATTTAAATCTGTTTAAATACACAAATGGGATATACAGTTATAAAAATCGAGACACTCGAAGCCGAACAGACTGCTAGCTCAAAAAATCACGGGCTCAGATAGCTCTACATATCCGTCAATACAACCACCTAATAGAGTTATACTGTGCGTGTGTTAGTCTAAATCGTTTTAAAGTGTTTAATTTGGCATAAAATGGCACCACGAAAAAAATTGTAAGGGGTTGGAAAAATGGCCCCATTCCATTCAATACGGACATTGGATATAGTATACCTTGTGTGACAGAGCTATGTGAGCTCTGTCAAACAAGATATAATAAATAAATGGTTAATTTTTCTCTAAAATATGCCGGAAAATGATCAAATCCGTGTTAACTGAATACCCCTGTCAATTTAATGATTTTCACTGAGTGACTTTACAATTAACAGGGTTCCAGAATTTTTTTGTGTAAATGCTGCTTTATCTTTTGTCCTAAGAGCACTCAGTCATTTTTTTCATTCTGACAGAACCGAAAAAAACATTCGTGTAATCGGTAGATGACAGTAAGTTTCATTAGCTTGCTTGGGCTTCTTGAACTTTCTTTTAACAACCCTGGGCTGATATTATCACCCTTGAGGTTTTTTAGATACTCAAAGCTGAAAGACCATCATTTCTAATGGTTATGCTTTCTAACAAACGATGCAAACTGTCTCGAGATGTCAAAACAGCACAGCTAACATCAACCGAGGAAATAAAACAGAAACAGTTATCGAAAGCTTCAGTTTTACAGTACATGTTGTCAATACGCGACGGTTATAATATATGGTCGGAATGTCAGCTTTATTATTACTCAAGATTGTCTTACGAGTTTTCCATTAAAAACAGAAGTCTTCGACGTGTTGTTCAAAACATTTTTTTTTTGGGGGGGGGGAGGGGGGAGGGGGTTCTTTGGATATCCTTATCATCGCTGGTTCCCTAATTTTCTGTAACCTTTCCAGGTGTGTGGTCGTTTTTGATTTAGTGGTACGATGTTTTTTTTTTTTTATTTCGCTGACGAATTGAAGTTCTAATACCATTGTTCGTCCATTCTAGGGGGGGGGGTTAATAGGTATACCTGTTCACGGTTGGCTGAGAGTAAACTGTGGAGCCATATTATTCAGCGCCAATGGGAATTAGGTATCCGAGATGGACTTGTTCATAGCAGTGAAATTACTTTTGCTGTAGGCCCAAAGTTTTCGTTTGAATGGGTGGTCAGGGGGGGCAGAAAAGGACATTTACTCGCACTAGCAGCCCCGCCATGACATGTCGAAGCATGCATGTTTCGAAGGAGGTACCCCATCCTATCAAGAGGGTGTACCTCCCCCCCCCCAAACTCCCCCAACTCCCCCATTGAATACTGAAAGCTCCCAGAATGGATTTGATGTGTAATTTAGCTTTACTTCGAGAATAAATAATTGAAAAAATGAGTGACGAACCTGGGAAGGGTATTGTCTGTCCCCACTCGCCACCATGGTCCGAAAGCAGGGAGGGCAATTGCCCCCTGCCTCCATGGTCCTTGTTGCTAGCTACATCAGGTTGATCAACGACTCGAATCTCATTAAAAACTCCGATGTAGCAAGCAAGTGTCTAGTGGTGTTACAAGTCACTAGTAGTCGTACAAAGCTGTGATGGTGATATAAGACTATATTATTTCCAAATGAAACAGAATACTACATTTTGATTGGCTGAGAGATACGGAGTAACTTTCAATCCACTGTAGCTTTTTTTACACCGTGGTTAACCACGATGTAATTTCAAGAATGCACAGTAGCAGGCTATGTGGCTAAAAGAGTACCCATTTTAATTATTAACTCATACCTTCTGCTCGGTTATGTTAGAACAAAGATAAAAATACAGGAAATTTAATATGTATGTGAAATAAAATATTACAAATATGGATGTCATTGGAACTGGCTCATTGAGCCAGTTCCAATGACATCCATATTTGTCTCGTTTTATTAAAAAACTTACAAAGTACAAATTTTCTGTTAGTTTTTCCCACAATGTAGGTTAAAGTATTAAGCACACCAAAATTCTTGGAAATAAATTCATTATCCTTGTGTTTTCCAGGGTGTATGGGAGTTTACGTCGGTCTGGGAACTCATACACCCTTCGGCTTCGCCTCAGGGTGTATGATTTCCCAAACCGGTGTAAATTCCCATGTACCCTGGAAAACATAAGGATAACTAATAGTATTGGCGGAATACAGAGCAAGCAAATAATAGGACAGACGATGTTGATTGTGGGCAAGTCAGTTGTAACAGTCTTAGAGCTATGATGGCCCCGTGGTGTTCAAAATGCTAGGAACTGAACATGGAGGATACTTATCGGATATATCCTCCGATAAGTATCCTCCAAAATGTATCCCCCAAAATGTGTCCTCCAAAGGGTATCACCATGTCAAAGGCATCTTCCAATACCCAGATGAGCATAAGAGCCGTATGTGCAGTCACTCGTTTGAGCAATTGTTCCATAGGTTATTTGCTCGATGAGATTCGAGTCATCCGAGCAATGACTGTTCAAGTCATTACTCGATAGATAAGAGATTCGAGTCATCCGAGGAATGCCCGTTCCTTCTTGTTTGTCTTTCGAGTTCAAGGATCATAGAAGCCTTGGTTATATAAAGGGGAGATAGTCTTGTGTGGATCGGTACAGATTACGGGAAAGCAAGCAATCAGTTGTTGGAGGGTAGATAGGTGAACCTGAAACAGTTAGGACTAGATAGGATTACAGTAGCTAGAATAGCGTCTGCAATAGGTAGAAACCGAGGATTTTGTGGGAAATCCGAGCCAAATAAAGTTCCTTTCGGTAGTTTTTTGGTAGTTGAGGTCATTTGGAGTCGTTATCGGGTCCATTTGGATATTAGATATACGCTTGTTTAATAAAACGTACCGTATAGCACTAGCGGCTACTATTTTTTATTTTGTTTTATTAGGGTTTAACGACACATTAATAGCCAAGGTCATATCGTGTCGGTGACAGTTTTAGGGACGGAGGAAGTCGGAGTACCCGGAGAGAACCACCGAGCAACGACGAGCAGCTGCCAGCTCTCCAACATGGTAACTCCACACTGCAGCACAGGCAGGGTTAGATTGGTTGAAGAGGTAGCTGGTTCTGCTTTTGGGTTGAAAAATAACAACAAGCCCCCTTCCTCTAATCCTTCCTACACCATCCCTACTGAATAGGTTCAAACAAACTCTTCTAACCAGAATACTGTTTTCATATGGTTCATGCTATTTTAAAAATCATTTAGATCACGTTTCTTATCATCTATTTAACCCTTTACCCAACGCGCACAATATCAAAATTTATTATTGTTTTTAACAGCCTATTTTCAAAAAAAAACATTCAAGAAAACCATATCATGTGACCCCTCATTGCACCGAGCTCGACGAGCTCGTATCAACGGGGGTCACATTATACGGTTTCGGTCATTTTTTTTTTTTTTTTTTTGACAAATATACTTTTCTCATCTCTTTAATTACGCGGGAGAATGCTGTTGATTTGTTAGGTAATTGGTTAATGACAAATAACCAGAAGCATTTTTTACAACATACATTTTAACAAGGGTTTTCATGCAAACAAGAAAAAATATGAAAATTCTGTTGAAACTAAGACAATAGACAATGGGTGGAGGTCGAGAGCTGTAAATGAAATCTACAATTTTATGAGTATTTTATTAGAAACATTTAGGACTCTGAAACAAAACAAATATTTCATGTATATTACAGAACAACAGAAAATGATTGCGGCACAAGCTATTTATGTTCAAATCACAGGTGATCATGGAACAATATTCAATAGATTCTCAAGAAACATCAAACAAATTCTATTGTCCCTGTATCAGTATGCATCGCGTCTTCTGATTGGTCAATGTGACCGAGACAAATAGCCATGGTATCCGCTATCTTCAAACATACGGGCGATAAGAGCGCGCGCCGTTGTTCCCTGTTTGTCGCTCGCGAAACATCCAGGTGATAAAAATAACCTATGACCCCGAGTGGGTCACATCGATTGCAGAAACTCCCATTAGAACCGTTAATTAAATTGTAACGGGGTAAATCCCGGCCATAAAGTTTTTTTTCAATGAAGGTCACAGTTTCAGTGAGGGTTTTGGAGCCAAACTGAGGTAAAGGTAGGAAATCCACGGCGGGCAAATATACGGGCCCAGTCAGTGTAACTACTCTAAGACTTGGTGTCAACAACAAATTAACATTACCAGGACATTAATTCTCGGTGCACTTCATAATTTATTTTGCGGTTTCCGATGGTCAGCGTAAAAATGTATGCTATTAATTCCGCCTACCATTTACAAAATTCAATGACTGCTGCTCAATTCAAAATCTTCAAGTTTAAACCCAAGTGGAGTCTGAAATTGTGAGACATCGTTCCCGAAATTCAAAATGTCACCTTCCGTCGTTTTAAGTGAATATTTAAGCTATTCTCACAAAGACATGAATAAAACACATATCGCAACACATCTAACATGCTGAAGCTTGTTCCATGGAAATACAGTATACTCTGGAAGGCTGAATTTACACGGTTTAAAAACTGTTTCAATGAATTCAAATTCACCAAAGTGAAAAACTTTGTCATGTGTGACCTGGTTTATAAACAACGATTCGGAAATAGATGCGGTCTATTTATAGTTTTGCTGTGACGCTTGTTACGCTGTTTGGTTCAAAACCAGAGGCCCAGTGTGGGGTTTAAACCTCGTCGCCTGAGTCTTAATGTGGGATCGTATTTTACATCTCGGCATTATTTCTGTGTTAGGAGGCGGGACAAAATCGTTATCTCGGGCAACATCCAGGGTACATGGAGATTTAATACCTGGATGTCTCCTTTTCAACCATTCGGCTTGCACCTCATGGTTGAAAACCGACATCCAGGTATTAAATCTCCATGTACCCTGGATGTTGCCCGAGATAACTTATAATGTACTGGTAATATTTCGTTTTAACCCTTTGAACCCGAACGGCCGCTTTTTCCTCCAGGAACAAGATACGTCATAACGTAATTAAATATGAAGGCTGTTCAGTAAATGACTAAATGTGTGGGGTAGACCAACCAATATTTTCTATGTGCAGCCCAGAGGCTGCACGTAGAAGATATTGATTGGTCTACCTCAAGTAATGAATATGGACTCTTCTAATTGCTGCCATTGAACTGGCATGGAAGATACCACTAGAGTTCAAAGGGTTAATCATAGAAAATAATAAACAATTAGAACAGTTTCTTTTTTGGCAGAACATGACTCACTAATTATCTGATAAAAGGATTTCAGAACAGTTAATATCTATTTAAGCTTTAATCTGAAATTGAATATTGTCCAGGTATGAGAAAATGAAACAATCATTCAATTAATTATAAGCTGCTGTTCAAAATAAAAGAATTGAAAAGACAACAAATTTATAAGATAAAACTACAAGCTAATTCAAACGTAATGTACATATTTTGAAATTTTCAAAGTAGATAAAAAAAAGTCTACAGAAAATCTAAACAACCATTTAAAATTCAGTTAAAGAGTGTTTTGCTATCATAAAATCAAAAAGTACATTTCGATCAAAAACAAAAATCAAATTTGATACATTTCAAAGTGCATGTGTACACACATGCAAGAACTGGATTTTTTTTATGTTTTGCAAAACTTAAGTACCGAATAACAGGGAAAGTTGGGAAAACAAACATCACAAAATGGAAATTCCATTGAAAGAATAATCATATGTTACAAATAAGCATGTGAAGTATAAGAAAAGTTTCAATAAACTTTAATGAACATATTGGAAATGTGTGCCTTTTCTTTCTTTATTTCTTTTTCCACTCGTTGTCTGATGATGCCGTTTGATTTGCACATCACTTGTGTTTCCGGCTCAAACCTCACTTGAACACTTCCTCAAGCAAGTCGTTAATTTTAAAACGAGGCGGAATTTCATTTTTTAAAAACATTGCATACACTCCAAAATTAGTTGGGTAAAAATCAACCCAAACCAAACTGGGTTGAGTAAATATCAACCCAATTGGGACCCAAATCAACTGGGCTGAGTGAATATGAATCCAATTGGGTTCATATTTACTTAGCTCAGTTGTTTTGGGTTACTTTTCACCACAAATAATTTTAGAATTTATCTTCGTTGATCTATATATCAAAATTAAATTTCGCTTTTGAAACTTTGCAGGGGCATTTTATCCTCCAAAACCTTGCTGAAAAACCATTTTATTACATTTTCACCACATTGCTGATGCTACGGCCGGTATCTTGTGTGCGACTAATTTGATTGAAATGTCAGTGTTTGATAAACCATTCACAAAACATCCCATTCTGTCGTTATAACATCAAAATAGAAATTTAACAGTTTTTTCACTACTTCATGCTCCTTTATTTGCATTATGCATTTCAGCTTTCAAACACCATTAAAGGATATAGAGTGTTGTAACTTGTAGAATGGTACAAAAGTTTATTTCCAAATGGAGCAAAATGCTTCATTTTGATTGGCTGAGAGGTACAATGTAACTTGCAATCCACAGTGGTTGCTTTTACACCGCGTTTAACCATGGTGCAAAAACAAGAATATACAAGAGCAAGCTAAGTGGCTAAAAAAATACCCATTTTTAATTATTAATTCATACCTTCTGCTTGGTTATGTTAGAACAAAAATAAAAATACAGGAAATTTAATATTTTTGTGCAATAAAATATTACAGATATGGATGTCATTGGAACTGGCTCATTGAGCCAGTTCCAGTGACATCCATATTTGTCTGGTTTTATTTAAGAAACTTGCAAGGTACAAATTTTCTGCCAGTTTTTGTCCACAATGTAGGTTAAAGTATTAAGTACACCAAAGGTCTTGGAAATAAATCTGTTATCCTTGTCTTTTCCAGGGTGTATGGACATTTACACTGGTTTGGGAACTCATACACCCTGAGGCTTCGCCAAACCAGTGTAAATCCTCATACACGCTGAAAAACACAAGGATAACTAATAGTATTCCCAAAAGATATACCATTTGCTGTACCTTTACTCGACGTTTCCTTTGTTTTATGGAAATTGAAAACACCCTCCACCCCCCACATCTTCAGGTTTGCATTTAGAAATATGACTGCACCACAAAACACAAAGTTTAAACTGACTTCTGGTTTTCCAAGCACTGATCGGCCGGGATTTCAAAATCTACAAAAAACGAAGGGTTGAAACTTTTGCGATTAGTAAAGGTGCAAAAAGCGTTTAAATGAAATATTACAACGGGAGCTGAAAATTGGCTCCCAGTAGCAATTAAAGTCCCAAATAAAGAGTGGATTTTACAAATCCAGAGATACATGGCGTTATTTCCCTAAAAGAGCTACCGCACATCATCGTCACACGCCTCCCCTTAAACCGATGGGCTATCCACTTTCCAGGGACAAAACTAAACTTGGCATACAGTTGACACAGTGTCCAAAGCACTGATCTCTATACAACTAGATTACTGAAAAGTCAGCGAAAATCGACGTGACTCAATCTGCTCACCACCTGGTCAATTAACGTGCTTCCTCCTCTCAATTCCTGACATTTGATAACGTGAAAGGGGTACTCAGTGATTGAAGTCACGGCATAACACCTTTCACTTCTCCAAATGACATTGTGTTACAGTGCGGCCGCCGCGTCCTGGTCACTTTCCATGCACAGGTAATATTTCTACGGACGCAGTAATATTCTATTGCAGACACTAATTATAGGAATAATCATCATAGGAATATAGGTTTAGATTTTTTCTGGTTGTGTGTGTTCTCTGTTGCTGTAAACTTGGGTTTTACAGATTTATGTACATTCCGTCCCCTGCCTTCCAATGTGTTCTATATGCCTACTGGCACATGGAACACATTGGAACTCAGGGGACGATTTGCCAATTTTGTATTTGTTTAGTGTACTGGTGAATAAAATATCAATATCATCAAAAATGTAATTAATTAAGCACCGAGTATAACCCGGTGCTTCATTAATTAAAATCTTACTAAAGGTGACTTTTATTGATTTAATTATTGGTGTTTAAGGTCACATATTTCTGCACAATGGCAAATCATGACCACGACAGCTGTCGTCACAGGTGATCATGGAACAATATTCAGTAGTTTCTTAAGAAACATCAAACAAATTCTAATGTACTGGTAATATTTCGTTTTAACCCTTTGAACCCGAGCGGCCGTTTTTTCCTCCAGGAACAAGATACGTCATAACGTAATTATATATGCTGGTTGTTCAGTAAATGTGTGGGGTAGATAACGTTGAAAATATTGATTGGTCTACCTCAAGTAATGAATATGGACTCTTCTAATTGCTGCCATTGAACTGGCATAGAAGATACCACTAGAGTTCAAAGGGTTAATCATAGAAAATAATAAACAATTAGAACAGTTTCTTTTTTGGCAGAACATGACTCACTAATTATCTGATAAAAGGATTTCAGTACAGTTAATATCTATTTTAGCTTTAATCTGAACCTGAATATTGTCCAGGTATGAGAAAATGAAACAATCATTCAATTATAAGCTGCTGTTCAAAATAAAAGAATTGCAAAGACAACAAATTTATAAGACAAAACTACAAGCTAATTCAAACGTAATGTACATATTTTGAAATTTTCAAAGTAGATAAAAAAAGTCTACACAAAATCTAAACAACCATTTAAAATTCAGTTAAAGAGTGTTTTGCTATCATAAAATCACAAAGTACATTTCAATCAAAAATAAAAATCAAATTTGATACATTTCAAATTGCATGTGTACACACATGCAAGGACTATTTTTATATTTTGCAAAACTACAGTACCGAATAACCGGGAATGTAAAGAAAACAAACATCACAAAATGGAAATTTCATCCATAGAATCATTCATATGTTACAAATAAGCATGTGAAGTATAAAAAAAAGCTTCAATAAACTTTAATGAACATATTGGAAATGTGTGCCTTTTCATTCTTTATTTCTTATTTCTTTTTCCACTCGTTGTCTGATGATGCCGTTTGACTTGCACATCACTTGTGTTTCTGGCTCAAACCTCACTTGAACACTTCCTCAAGCAAGTCGTTAATTTTAAAACGAGGCGGAATTTCATTTTTTTAAAAACATTGCATACACTCTAAAATTAGTTGGGTAAAAATCAACCCAAACCAACCTGGGTTGAGTAAATATCAACCCAATTGGGACCCAAATCAACTGGGCTGAGTGAATATGAATCCAACTGGGTTCATATTTACTCAGCTCAGTTGTTTTGGGTTACTTTTCACCACAAATGATTTTAGAATTTATCTTCGTGTGCCTATATATCAAAATTAAATTTCGCTTTTGAAACTTTGCTAGGGCATTTTATCCTCCAAAACCTTGCCGAAAAACCGTTTTATTACATTTTCACCACATTGCTGATGTTACGGCTGGAATTTTGTGTGCGACTGATATTGAAATGTCAGAGTTTGATAAACTGTTCACAAAACGTCCCATTCTATCGTTATAACATGAAAATAGAAATTTAACAGTTTTTTCACTATCTCATGCTCCTTTATTTGCATTATGCATTTCAGCTTTCAAACCCCATTAAAGGATATAGAGTGTTGTAACTTGTAGAATGGTACAAAAATGTATTCCCAAAAGATATACCATTTGCTGTACTTTTACTTGACGTTTTCTCCGTTTTATGGAAATTGAAACCCCCACAACACCCTCACCCCCCCCCCCCCTCCACCCCCATCTTCAGCTTTGCATTTAGAAACATGACTGCACCACAAAACACAAAGTTTAAATTGATTTTTGGTTTTCCCAGCACTGATTGGCCGGGAACTCAAAATCTACGAAAAATGAAGGGTTGAAACTTTTACGATTAATAAAGGTGCAAAAACGTTTAAATTAAATATTACAACGGGAGCTGAAAACTGGCTCCCAATAGCAATTAAAGTCCCAAATAAAGAGTGGATTTTACAAATCCAGAGATACATGGCGTTATTGCCCTAAAAGAGCTACCGCACATCATCGTCACACGCCTCCCCTTAACGCGGTGGGCTATCCACTATCCAGCGACAAAACTTGGCATACAGTTGACATAGTGTCCAAAGCACTGATCTCTATACAACTGGATTACTGAAAAGTCAGCGAAAAACGACGCGACTCAATCTGCTCACCACCTAGTCAATTAACGTGCTACCTCCTCCCAATTCCTGACATTTGATAACATGAAAGTGGTACGCTGTGATTGAGTCACGGTATAACACCTTTCACTTCGCCAAATGACATTGTGTTGCAGAGCGGCCGCCGTGTCCTGGTCACTTTCCATGCAAAGGTAATATTTCCACGGATGCAGTAATATTCGATTCCAAACACTAATTATAGGAATAATCATCATAGGAATATAGGTTTAGATTTTTCTGGTTGTGTGTGTTCTTTGTTACTGTAAACTTTGGTATTGCAGATTTATGTACATTTCGCCCCCTGCCTTCCAATGTGTTCTATGTGCCTACTGGCGCATGGAACACATTGGAACTCAGGCGACGATTTGCCAATTTTGTATTTGTTTAGTGTACTGGTGAATAAAATATCAATATCATCAAAAATGTAATTAATGAAGCACCGAGTATAACCCGGTGCTTCATTAATTTATTTATTTATTATTATTTATTGGTGTTTAAGGTCACATATTTCTGCACAATGGCTAACCATGACCGTGACAGTTTTACGGGTGGAGGAAGCCGGAGTACCCGGAGAGAACCACCGAGCAACGGCGAGCAACTGTCAGCTCCCCAACATACCAACTCCACACAAGCAGGGTTAGCATCGGGTGAAGACAGGTACACATCGACGTGTAGTACGCCTTAGTACACAGCGTCACCGCGTCCTGCCCAAGTACACAACGCGGTTGCCGCAGGTGGGATTCGAACTGAGAACCTCTCGACTTGCAGCCTGTACCTCTACCAACTGAGCCACCGCGCCCCCACTTCATTAATTAAAATCTTACTGAAGATGACTTTTATTTATTTATTTATTGGTGTTTAAGGTCACATATTTCTGCACAATGGCTAATCATGACAACGACAGTTGTACGGGTGGGGGAAGCCGGAGTACCCAGAGAGAACCACCGAGTAACGGTAAGAAACCATCATCTCCCCAACATACTAACTCCTCACAAGCAGGGTTAGCATTTCTTGAATACAGGTGAACCATCGACGTGCAGTGCGCATTAGTACACTACGCCACCGTGCCCCCATCGTGCGCAATGGGGGAGGGGTAAAGTGTCTTGCCCAAGGACACAACGCGGGTGCCGCAGGTAGGATTGGAACCAAGGACTACACGGCTTGCAGCCTGCACCTCTACCTACTCAGCCACCGCGCCCTCATTGTTGTGAATAAAATATCAATATCAATATCATCAAAAAATTAATTAATGAAGCACCGGGTATAACTCGGTGCTTGATTAATTAAAATTAAACTTTTACTGATGATGACTTTTATTACCTGGAAAACGCATGCGTGGCCATCACTGCCCACGCGTGGATTACGACCAGTCCACGGCGGCTGTACTGTACCTACACGAAAGCTTTAACACCGTATCAACTGTTCATTCTCGACACTTGTTTTTTCTTCAGTAACAACTACAATGTGTTGTAAATATTCAATTTATGTTTCAACAAGAGTAAAATCCACTGATTGGATGAGAGCTGACGTAGTTTTTTTATGTTTACGGCTCCAGTAGCGAATGTTACCGTCTGACGTCACAACACGAAGTTTTTGAAATGACGTCGCCCGTTTCGTAATTGCTTCTTCAACGGGGTGACTGGCACGCCGCTTCATTTTTCAGTATATTTCACACGTGCCGCAAACGGTGTTCCGAGTGAAGTGTTGTTTAAATTATAAACCGATTTACGATTTGAAATGAGATAGAATGAGTTTATCTGATTTATTGATTATTTATCCAGTGCCGTCGTGGGGTACACGAGAGGATTATTTACTAAACCTGTGAACAAGGCAACTTTTAACGATCACACGTTTAGTAAATAAGCCTCTCGTGTTTCACGATGTAGGTTTTGTGCTATGGGCAGTGTCTCATTGGAACATATACGTCATTGTGATGAGTTGACAGTAACATGGTCTGAGGTTTGTGGCTCGGAGCATGTGTTCAACCTCGACGCTTCGCGTCTCGGTTAAACATGAGCTCCGAGTCGCAAACCTCAGACCATGTTACCGTCAATTCATCACAATAATTTATAGTATTGCCGTGAAAAATGTGCACATCATCAACATATTCATTTTTTCACACAGAAATTTAATACTACAATATACAATTTTTTATTACTTATGATAGCCTGGTGTCATTTATGGGGGTATGAATGCAGAGCAAATGAGATTACATAGTACGGTACTGAATTAAATGTTAAATTGTACAATGAATGCGCCACTCGAGTTTGAAACAAGTCATAGCTGGGAAAACTGATGTGTTGTTCAAAATTGCTTAATTCAACACAAAGTGTGGAATTATATGCGTCTGACGTCCGTTTAACGTGTCACAGGAAATGAGAACCTGCTGTTCAATGGATTTCGGAGCTTGACCTACCCGTCCATTCAAAATGAAAATTAGGAAACCGAGGCTTTTCTTTCAAACGCAAACGTTTTCTGCGATTTAAGTAACAGATCGTTTTGTACGGATGTGAAGGACCAATCATTAACCAACTGTACAAGTTTGATGTGATATTTTAAGAACAATGCACATTTCCACAAAACGTTGGGTATGAATGACACATTAGTGTATGACACATTAGTGTTTGACACATTAGTGTATGATGAATCGGAATAATGCGATGATACGCGCGATCTGGGGACGTTGAGAAGCTTTGAAGCGAAACTATATCCTCCGTGTATTTCATAAAATCTTTCTCCACCTCAAAAAACGTTTATCACTTTGCGTGCTATCCCGGGCGATGTTTGTGTGCTCTGCAAACAAATATCCCGGTGCTCTGTCCAAATTTGCTAAAACAAACAATACCAGTCACAACCACAGCTTGTATGTACATCAATAGAGAAAACGACACCACCATGGACGTCACAAACATGAGTAGTAGATCATGAACCCAACCAGGCCTCATTGGATGGATCTCAAGCTGGATCTCTTGTGACGCCATAGTCACGTGACCCAGTAGCGTCATATTTGGTTGTCAGGATAGCCGGAGTGAGCGGCCATGTTGTGGCGTCATCTCTATAGTGATACGTAGACTTAGCGCGTGTCGTCTTGTGATACATGTTTCTGACGGCCATTTTATATACTGGAGGCCGCCATCTTTGTTTCTATGGTAGCACCCGTGGTTGCTATGTTCCCCAAAATCTTCTTATAGGACAGGGGGTATGTTCAGAGGGTATGTTCTTTTGTACAAGAGTAATTTCCCGATTCTTAGAAACAACCCGACAATCCCTCCAAGCCACCAAAAGCGACTTTATTTACTACGGATTCTTCAAGAATTATACTTATAATAGTAGCACGTAGTGGTATCGCACCAAGGGAGCCGGGGGTAAGTTCGATTAAACAAGAGTATATCTAATCACCACAAACAATTCTACAAGTTGTACCAGTTCGAATTCTTTCAGAATCCTCTGCTTCTATCTATACTATAATTTATGTTTACCTGACCTTGTTCTTTTGTCCTGGAGTATACCCCAGTAGTGTAGAAGAGAGCCTATCATTTGGAACAGTTTTGCTTATTGTTGCTATATTTAGCTTTTCTGGCCTGTTCTCGTTATATCTGACCCTATTCCTAGTACTCTTGTTCTTGTTCCATTTATCCAGATCGTCTAATCAGTTCACTTTATCATCACGGCCCTTATATAACGAACGACCGGCCCTCTGCACCCTTTTTATCGTATGGGACCATGAGTGCCATGTGTAAATCCCTCAATGAGATCTAATTTACCACCCCTATTAGTCTCATCTTAGTGTTTAACAGCCATGTCCCATAGAATCCCATTTTGAGAATCCCTTTTTGAAAAACATCTGGCCTTAGGCACTCACATGGAAACCCCTTTTTTAAAAACATCTGTGGTTGTGGGGTCCTTTTTTCTGCAATAAGGCCATTAGGGCCCTCAATGAGGTCTAATTGAACATCCCTCTTAGCCTCATCTCGGTATTTAACGGGCACGGCCCATGGAATCCCTTTTTGAGAATCCCTTTTTGGAAAACGTCTGGCCTTCTGCACCCCTTTTTCTGAAATGAGGCCATGTCTGGCATCTTCCTTCTTTTGGGATTCCCCTTTCTTATCTTCTAGCTGTATCATAGTGGTAACTTCGTTCTTTATGGGAGCTAGCATCGCTCTCTTATCTTCAGACTGTTTCGTAGGGTTAACTTTGTTCTTGTTTTGATCTTCTTCAGTCTTCTGAACATCATCCTTAGTTTCAGTAGAAACTTCTTTCTTTTTGGGTGCTAGCATCAATCTCTTATCTTCAGACTGTTTCGTGGTTTGAATGGTAACTTCATTCTTCTTCGTAGTTTGAGTGGAAACATCATTCTTTATGGAAACTGGCCTCGTTCTCTTGTCTTCAGATTGACTCGTAGTGGAAACTTCAATCTTTACGGGAACTGGCATCTCTTTCCTGTCTTCGGGCTGTTTTGTAACTTCGTTCTTGATTTGGTCCATCTTTGAATCTTCAGTCCTTTGATCATCATTCTCAGTGAGTTCGCCTGTCTTCGTTTTTTGTTTACTAATCGGCCAGTATCCGCACATCTTTGTTTTTTTTCACCAACACCCAAGTGCTTGTCCAGATTTTTTCTCTTGGCACCATCTACCACACGATTCATTTGGGCCAGTTCTTGGCGTGTCAGTTTTAATCCAGCATCGTCCTTGAAGATCTGTATGTGTAAATCATCTTTGAATCGGAGCACTGATGTTGACACAGGCATCTTTACTCTTAGACGATCAGAACGGAAATGATTTTGTTTTCATTCCAACATTCCTTTTATACTTTTTTCTTTAGTCTTCTTCTTCGTCATCGTCATCTCATCGCCTGAGTGCCAGAATGTCCTATGTCCCCCATGGGACATAGGACATTCTAGCACTAAGACGACGACCTTCCACTTTGAATGAGTAGTTTGCCATAAGGTTGTCGAATAGAAATCTTCGCTTTTCCATGGCATATTTCTGGAATTCTTCAAAGTCAAAGTCCTCTTCTTCACATCGACGCTTGGCCGTTTCTTGAATTTTCTTGTGCATTGTGTCCTTACGAAAATGCCTAATGTACACAATGTATCAATGTATTTCGCGCCAATGGCTTCTCTGGCACTCTTTTGAAGTGTTCCATATACTGTTTCAGCTGCATCTTCTTTATCCATTCCATCCTCGTTATACTTGTTCAAGAGATTGTCAAAATCATCTTTATTTGTTATAGGCACTTTGAACGATATTTCCCGTCTCAGAATAGTCTTCTTCTTCCTCTTCTTCTTCATATTCCATATCTTCTGATCGTTGCGACGACTCACCAGAGTCCGAATCTCTTGACCAATTTTTGGTGCTGATTGCATTGCGTCTGCTCTTTTCGATGGTCAGATTAACAAGTTTCTTATGAGTACAACCCTTTTGTAGGATATCGGACAGTACATTGATGATGGGTTTGAGTAACTTCCCTAAAAATCCTCCTTTCTGTATGATCCGTCCTTTTTCCGATAAGATAGTTTGTCGTGTGCAGTCCTTCTAATCCGGTGTTGGTATGGGATCAGCTGAGCTCTCTCAGATTTGGTTATAGGTAGATTATAATTTTAGATATTTGAGGCACAATCGCATATACATTGCATCAAATCATCATTGGCCGTCCTGATCATAGTCTTGACTTCAAATCGGTCAGCATCATATAGGACTCACAGTGTATTTGAATTTCTGTCTAGTCTTGCAGTGATTTTTACGATTTTCTCATGGGGTAGTAATCATTTTCATGTCTGTGCATGTTGTCTGATCTGGAAAAAGTCTTTCCACAATATCTGCACCAATGGTCTTTCATGACTTCACTCTTTCGTGGTCGAAGAACAGGTAAGTATTTAATGTTGATACATCCCTTTTATACCCTTTTCAGACCTAGGACTGGGGTTATGAATGACGGGTGAAAGCACCTCTTTCGTAATATACTTTTTATATCCAGTGATACATATTTGTAGGTAAGCAGCTTCCTTGCACGTTCGTAATTTTTCAGGTCATCAAATTCAGCCAAATTCAGTGGTATCTTATCTTCAAGGATGACCACGTTGATAGCACATTTACATAAACAGGTAATCAAATCTTTACATGCCGCTTGCAGAACGGCATCTATCCCTTCTTTGTTTGTATCGCACAAACACTCCACGGCTTCTGTATTTCTCTACCCGACGGTGCAGGTTTTACAGTATCTCTCTGTGAATGGTACTTCTCTTCGCGATCTCTTTTGGTATCTCTTCCTGGACAGTAATGTTGTTCATACATCTTCCTATTGTATGGTCGGAAAAATATCTTGCCGCAATATCTACACACCCGAGAATTTCGCATGTCTTCACTTGATGACGTTCAGGACAAAAATGACCTTAAAGTCGAGCTCGCGCCCTTTTTATACCTTTCTCACTGAAGTACCCGAATGTAGCCTGAATTACCCGGATGTTGAAGCCATTATCCTCCAAAAGATATCATCATTCAACAGATATCCTTACGGAATCCCACTATGAAAATCCCCTTTTGGAAAAACGTCTGTGGTCCCTTTTTCGGAGATAAGTCATAGAGTCTTAAGAGGAGTCACTCGTTCTAGCAATTACTCAGTGGCTTATTTACTCGGTTACATTCGCGTCGTTCGGACAGTCTGGGACAGTTAGCAAGCCTCTAGTAGCTACAAATCAGAAGCAATAGTGCAAGGCTGCAGGGGTGGTAGAAGACACTATTCTCCCACCACTAAGGTACTGAGACATATATAAAGTCATGTGAGACAGCTGGGAGAGATATGCCAGTCTCACTCCACCCATGTGACAGCTATCACACCCCACCCACGTGACCAACCTATTTGCATATTTAGTTAACGCTGAAACTATTTACTTATCGTAAATTACGTCTGCACGCGAATAAACAAACAAAATGGAAGGCCGTTTACTTCCGTAAATACGACTGACTTTATAAACGAAAATCGAAACCAGAACACTCTAAGATATACTTCAGCACACCCCGACTTGCCCTATCGGTTTATCGGAGAGTAATATACATCTGATATCATTACGACCTGAAAAACTGAAGTACATGTCTTGAAATGACGTGTGCAGACATGTCGATTCCATGTGAGGTCGCTTCAGGGCTTTCGTACATACCGTACTTCTCGACAAGCTTTCCGAATATCTTTTGGGTTTTCTCCTAGAATGAACGCATCAAGAATTATTTTTCCTGGAAAAGATAGTATTTCCTTATTAATGGCGTCGCATTCCTAAAATGGTGGCAGGAAAATCATCCTCGATGGGTATCTGGGTAGGATGGGTACATCTCACCTTCGGGGCAAGATATTTGAGAAAACACGAGGCAAGCCCTTCCCCATCCTACCTACACACACATCGAGGATAATAATAGTATTGCATAAATATAGCGGAAGCGAAGTATGATAGTGATTATCATATAGTGATATAGGTACTGAAAGCCATAGTAATCAGTACCAACTGTGTGAGATTCTAGCGCAGAGCACACAGCGGTAGCCAATAGTAGCTGCACAAACTAGCAGTAGTGGCAGGAAAAAGTGGATGGTAATCATAGAACAGATGATGGTGACAATTGCCAAATCAGCAGTAGTGGTATTGGAGCCATGAAGGCTATAGGGTGGTCTAGATGCAATGAACTGAACGAACGCTAGGAGCCATAACGATCTTCCGATAGATATCCTCTAAAAAGTATCCTCGAATAGTACATCACCGTGTAATAGGTATCCTCCAATACCCAGATGAACTCAAGAGTCGTAAGAGGAGTCACTCGTTCGAGCAATTACCCGATGGCTTATTTACTCGATATCATTCGAGTCATTCGAGCAATGTCTGTTCCCGCTCGATTGACTCTTGGTCGTAGGAATCGTAGAGGACTTCGCTGTACACAGTGGAGAGAACTCTGTGTGGGTATTACAGATTACGGAAGAGGAAGCAGTAGTCTAACTGGTGATTATAAGACTTGTGCGATAACAGAGGTCGGAAACAGAGGTAGGTGGAATAGAAGACTGGATAAACTGCTAAGATAGTAAGAATAGAGGTCATTAATAGGCAAAAACACAGGTCAGGCGACAGACAAATAAGCCACAGAGGAGATCGAGATAGGCAGAAAAACGAGGATTTGGGGCAAATCCAAACCAACAAAGTCACTCTTATACAAAGAAACGCGCCTTATAGCAAAACATGCTACTCTTAAAAGACATATATGGTGGCTTCGCCAAGTCTATTTCTGTGATTTTGGGGGTGTTTTTGGTGATTTGGAGGGATTTTCGGTTCTATTTGGGTAATTCTACAAAGTAACAGAGGATTCTGGGTAATTAGATTTACTCTTACACAAAGGCAAAGGAGATTACCCTCCGAACATGCCGCCGTTCTATTAGAGGGTTTTATATCGCGTGCTTCCATAGAAACCAAGATGGCGTTCTCCCATATACAAAATGGACGATGGAAACACGTGTCACCCTAACAACACGCGCTGCGCATGTGCACTAAGACCATGTATCACTATTGAGATGGTATCACAACATGGCCACTTATGCGGGCTACAATGACAACCAAACATGACTTAACTGGGTCACGTGATTATGATGTCACATGAGATCCCGCATGAGATTCATCCAATGAGGCCTAGTCGGGTACATGATCTACTACTAACATGGTTACTAATATATAAAATATGAAGAACCCGTTTTAACTCACGATTTTCCAATAATGTCGGCAAATTAGACGAGTTTAGATGTGAATACCGAAATCCATCGCTTCGGTGGCTTTTTTCCAATTTAAAACTGCAACTTTGCACTACAACAGTGAATATAAACCCCTTGTTCAATATTCCAAAAATTCCGACCAGAAAAATCGCATTATTGTTTTGAGAAAGCGAGGGAATCGGGGAAATTAGAGAAAGGTAGAGTATTCCGGTGTTTTGTCGAGCGATTCAGGTGCTCTACCGAGTGCATCTTTGCAATCCCGGTGCTCTCCCAAGGACAAAAAAAACCTGACATTTGAACGAAACGAGCAATTGTGCGGCACAGTCCTCATCTAATGTATTACTTTATAGAATGTAATTTGTTTTGCGACATTGTTGAAGACCTACAGTTCTGTTTTCAAGCAGACACATTTCTTAGAAAGGCATTATCTTGATTTAAAGAACATGAATCAAATTTAAACCGGTCTTTGGCTGAAGGTGTTAGTATGTTCTTGAATGTTTGAGTAATGAATAAAGAACGTTTCTGAGATGAATGGTTTGCAGAAGCCATTTTGTCGACGGCCGAACGGCTCAAGAGGCCAAGAGGGGGTTCTGTTAGCGATTCAACGAAAGTAGTAGGCTGGATGGTTTTGAACCCCCATTTTCATGTTCTCATTGCATGTTCTATTCGTGGTGTGCATGTCCGGAACTGACGTCATGTGAAGTTATGTATTATGGGTAGGGCGCGATCATCTTGTCAAGGCAATATTATAGCGATATGTGGTTCCTAGTGCGCACGCGATCACTTGATTCTGGGGTTTCTTTTCCGAATCATGCGGGCCGACATTTTGTTTTAGAGAAACGCCTTTGCACTCTCTCAACAAGGCGGGTAGTTATGGCTGTAACAGTACTCTCTCCTGCTCGGGGGAGGGGGGCGTTTTTTATCTCAATTTCTCCACATTTTCCATCGAATTACCCAATACAGCCCTAAAATTGTCAAACATCGCCCCTTTAGGATCGTAAGGTTCTTCTCTGAGTGTGGCCATGAAACAAACCAGTACCCCTTCTCAGTAACTGGATCTACCATGAGGTCTTGCGCGAGGTCTCGATTACCCAAAGAACCCTGAGAATTGTCCAAAAACGTCACGGGAGCGACCATAACCGCAGGTTTATGGCATTTCAAATATATTTTTATATGTCCTTTCCCATAAATGGCAGTTATAGTAATGAACTTCATCGGCATATGGACACATACAACCTGAAGCAATAGCCGCACTACCACTGCACCTATTTCGCTCTCACGCACACGGAAAGGGCTATAGGTCAGTTCCCAGCTTGAATTCACTTAAAGTAAGTTTTAAAGTGACGTTCTGAAAATATGCATCATAGTATGCATATTCACAACTAACTGTATATTACTATTTTCTTGAACTTGGTATCAAATCAAGTCATGGTTGACATATTAAGCCATGACTAGATTCCATGCCAAACTCAACAAAGTGAGAAGCAAGTGTGTGTGGGGAGTGGGGGGGGGGGGTCAACTTACTTCGTGAACCGTCCCAACAATTGTCAAAACATTTTTTCAACATTTCGTGCAATGTCACGAATTTTGGATTGTCACGGATTTATTTCGCGAGGATCAAGGTAGGTTATGGATATACCACGGGAATTTTAATCTATGCCAAGGTATAGGCATGACCATAGCGGTGGTTTGAAACTGAGTAGCGACAAGGCAAAGTCCAGTGGGTCTTTGGTTAAAGAGACGAGGGTAATTTGAAAATTACTTATCTGTTCTCTAAAAGTTTTTGCACTTGTTTTGTTGCATAAATTATTTGATAATTAATTCAAAAATCACATGTTTATATTGGTATAGTAATCAGTAATTCCAAGTAAATAGCATAATAGATACATGAATAGAAATGTAAGATTCTGTAATTATTTTGAATGGATTTCACTGAAAACATATAGGCAAATAAGTAGAAATGTTGTATTTTGAACGAATTTCACTGAAAATATGAGTTCGAATGATACAATCACTCAATTCTGTCACTATCTGTATAAAATAACTCCATATCACGGGGTCCCCAAGAATAGGCGCTTCACTCGGGAAACCAACGCGTACTGGGCTTGCGAACCTCAAAATGGTCTGTCGAGAGGACCACTATCTGGTATGTAATGTGTTTTTTTTTCGTGATTTTCGAAGCTTCTGTGGGTGATATAATACAATGGCGTATCTCGAGTGAGAGCACTGAGCACGCGAGAGAGAATCGGGTCCACTCGAGAGAGCGCCGAAATAAAATTTTGTGCATTTCTGCTTGTTGTTTTTCGTGTTTTCGACACATCTTTGGGCTACTTGATAGTAGCGATGAGATAGAAATCAGAAAGAAACAAAATACTTACTTAATCTTTAGTTTTCTTCACTTTCGTTCCGGGAAAATTGACAATGTTCCGTGAGAGAACCGGAAACTATTTACAATATTACCGCCAGAACTCGAGAGAGCACGCCAAGTCGAGGAGTTGTTCCTCCACAGTGGTTCTTCCGTTCTCTTACGTTTAGACACATTGATTACCTGGAGTTGCACGGGCTTTTGTTAGAATGTCACGACTTCCCTGGATCCTGAATGTACGATCAATATGAAGAATAAGCAGCAGGTCAACATCCTACTGTCTGTTATCATTTCCTCCTTGGAGCCAAACTGCGATCGGTGTTGATGCCTTAAATGGCATCCAAAGCGTCTTTTTCATAGATGTGAACACTTTTGGCTACAGAGGAATCGAGGTCTTTAGCTCATGTGTGGTCATTGTGAACTGTGAATTCATTCGGTTTTCAGCTTTAATAGCGAACGCGAACCTAATAAAAAAAAGCTTAAAACCATTTATAATCTCTTTCACGGCAAAGTCAAATAGGCAATCAAAAACAAACACACACACACACACACACACACACACACACACACACACACACACACACAGTCTTGTTTTCCCTACATACCGAGGTACCCCATTGTCTGTCCTTTGTGTGGACTAACGGTTTCAACCTCGTTTTGCCGGTACAGTTCTGGGAAAACAACCGAGGTAAAGGGTTTCTTTTGTCTTTTGTACCTCGGTAAGGCGAAACACGCAAACTCTTTTGTCTAGTTACCTCGTCAAGTTGGTAAGACAAACGCACACACACACAGCCACACACTCACACACACACACACACACACACACACAGTCTTGTTTTCCCTACATACCGAGGTACCCCATTGTCTGTCCTTTGTGTGGACTAACGGTTTCAACCTCGTTTTGCCGGTACAGTTCTGGGAAAACAACCGAGGTAAAGGGTTTCTTTTGTCTTTTGTACCTCGGTAAGGCGAAACACGCAAACTATTTTGTCTAGTTACCTCGTCAAGTTGGTAAGACAAACGCACACACACACATACACACACACACACACACATACACACACACACACTTACACACCTTGCCTTTATTGATAAAGTCACTAAAATCCTAAACCGCTGCCTCAATGTTAGCTATTTCCCACCTCCTGGAAAGTAGTCGTAGGGTAATGATCTCCATATGGATAAAGAACCCCCCTCCCACCCCCACCCCCACCCCCCACCCACCCCCAACAACCCATCAAGCTACATATATCAGTTTTTCAGCTGTTTGTGCAAAATATTTGAAAGCGCAATTACCAGCAAACTCAGAACCCACCTTCAATCTACAAACCTTTTCAATAAATGGCAAAGAGTCTACCCTAACCATAAAGAAGTCATAGAGCATGTAAACCAGCTGATGGATTACATCCAGACCTCTCTATTCCAAACAGAAATTGGGACAGCGGTTCTACTGGTTCCAAAAATGTCGTCGAATCAGTATGGCATATTTATTTATTTATTGGTGTTTTAGGTCACATACTTCTGCACAACGGCTAATCATGACCACACACAGTATAGCATAACGGGATGAGATATAAACTGGCTAAAATGAACTTGCCTCATAAAATATTCCGAAAACTTTCACCCTTCCTAAGCTATCGGAAAATTCAAGTAAGGGTGAATCACGAAGTATCAGATGACGTGGAGCTCTCAGCCGGTCCGCAAGCCCCAGGGTTCGGTCTTGAGCCCTTTCCTGCTCATTATTTCTGTAAACGGCATCCAGAAAGTGGGTGAAAATTTCAAGACGCCCTGGAGAATCTAGAAGAATGGTATGTAAAATAGCCCATCACGCTCAACCCTAATAAAAACTCTAGAATTAACCATAACAAAGAACTCCGAGTGCAACCCATCAACCTGTACCTTTAGAACACCAAACTTAAAACTTGCAGCAACGACGAGGCCAAGTTCCCAGGAATAACTGTCCCTAAATACCCATATCCAGCTCTGTTACCAGAGTCAATGAAAAATTAACCTTCTAAAAATTATAATTGGATTGGTGTGCCAACAAAAACACCCTACTAAAATTCTCTGAATCATTTATCCGACCAGTCCTCCAATACGGGACGCTCATAATCAAACTTTTCAGTAAAAAAACCTAACAAAACTCCAAAACGTTCAAAATCACGCCCAACGCTTATCCTCCAGATCCCCTCCCCGAAATCCACCACAGTCCCCCCCCCCTTCCCCACGAGTGGACTGACATTAAGATGCTAGAAACGCTGTTTAAAAACATCGCGGATCAAACACTTAATCGACTTAAAGATAGCGAGCTCATTTCCGCATTAAGTGAGAACCGTAAAAATAATTCGAAACTACATCACATGTACAAGCACACTCTTGCAACCACCCAGAGTGGACACGGGCAGGTGAATATCAGCGAACCATATAATTATCTGCATCGCGGTCTCTCACAGCAGACGCCAGCATCGTTGTTGCTGGGTGCAGCGCGCTGCTATATCCTACCCCGATCAACTCAGCAAATCACTAAAAATTGCACCAATAAACTGAGATACATTTAACCCACAAACATACTGATTAGTTCGTCTCTTTGGGTGGGGGGAGGAGCAGGTTGAAACGTATCATCCTGGCCTTCCTAGAAGACTGATGGATGTCCCACGGCCTTCAAAAATACAACAGGACTTTTCTCCAATCCTGTATCGAACAAGGAACTGGGAATAACTAACGATTGTCACGTACGATCTTACGTGCCTGAAAAAGAGACGAAGAATCAATCACCTACTGCACCCAATCGGCGAAGTGGCGGACTGGTTTTCCCGGTGGCTTTCCTGGCTCCTTTGCTTCTCCTCCTGTGTGGTTTCTGGACGTGGGTGAGTACCATTGTACTGTTAAAAAGGGTCGTAAGGAGTTAGCCACCCTCCTCCACCGCCACCCCCGCCACACACACACATATATATACACACACATATACACATACACACCTTCCATGCGCGCCTTCGACAGGCAAAAACCTTCGGTTTGCTTATTTTGCTCAAGTTAACACTGCAGATAGCCTTCCCTTGAAACCACTGTCTTCCCCGTGAACCGCCTCGGAGGATAATGTAACGTTCCGGGAGACAGCCCGCAGTGTGCACCTGGAATGAGGCCTTAATTTTTATAATATTAAACACGTTTGATACTCAAAACCTCCGGCCTTAACATCTTTTTTTTGTTTAAATACATTTCAAACCACCAAACGGATTATAACAAGAGGCAGAATAAACTTTAAATAACTTCATCAAATGTCCAAAAATATTGAATTAGATTAACAGAGCACAAATGACGCGTGACTCCTTTCCTCGCTCAGCTTTACCTACTCTGTCATGCACAAGTGCACACATGCACATCTGCACATACATTCATTCATCCACATACCCATTCCCTTTTCTCTGTATCCTTCTCCAACAAATACTACCGTATTCAATAAAAGATTGTGCGATGTTTTAAGAAGTAAATCCCATCTAACATTCTTTACAGATTAATATTATCGTTCAAATACTCTCAGAAAATTATTCTTAATTACGAATTACTTTTGCGAGCAGAAAGACAGCTTACTTCTAGGGTGTTGCCATCAAGGCGGAAACTATAATCCGAGTGACACATTTTTGCTTGAACACGAAATGAACTTGTCCGACGGGTGGTTCTAGCTGGCAGGCATTCAGTACTCTAACACTTACGCTGCGAATTCGCAGATCAAACCTACCATCTGATTAATTGTTGGAAAGTGCTCAGAGAGCCCTTTCCAACAAATAATCAGATGCTAGAGTTTCAGGTATGTCATAAAATTTATTAAGCTTCCTTGCATACAGGCGTACAAAGAGGTCCTCCATATATGGCTAAATAGGCGTGGCAGTAAAAGGGTTAAGCCGTAGAAGGTGAGGTCTACCACAAAAGATTTCTATTGTCTAAATATCGGGTATTGTTTCAGAGTGGTAATCCCTTTGTTCTTAAGTGGTGGATGGTTGGGTTTGCAACAACAACAAAAAAACCTTAACTGGTAGAGTGCTGAATTATTTTTGAGCATCAAAATTTGTTCAGTTGTCTTTTCCTTACAATTCCTGGGAGAGTGCCTGTGGGAACTGTCTCATAAATTATAACAAGGCAAACTTGACAAACTCAATAATGTCACTTTAAAGACAATGTGAAGCATGGCCACTGAACTTTAAGTTCCGGTACCTGTACTTTAGGATCGAGCCAAAACATGGGCTTCCAACACCAGTTAACCCTTTACCCAACGTAACGGCCAAAATCGCCCAGGGCTTTTCTCCAAAATCGTCAATTAATTTTCATTATTGTTTCATTTTTTTGTCTGAAAAACCTAGGTTATGACCTCCCGTTGGAACGAGCTCGTCGAGCTCGTTCCTACGAGAGGTCGTAACCTATGTTTTTGAGACAAAAAATGAAAAAAATTTGCTATTCAAGAATTGTTTTGCAAGTGTCGTCTGCTTTTCATGTTAGGTAAAGGTTAAGGTTCAATCTTACGCCCGCCCGTAATCAAATCCATTTATTTATTGTTTCTTTATTGGTGTTTAAGGTCATATACTTATGCAGAATGGCTAATAAGTTTTAAGAGTGGAGGAAGCCGGAGTACCCGGAGAGAACTAGCGAGCAACAACGAGCAGCTGCCAGCTCTGCAACATCGTAACTCCGCACTGCAGCACAGGCAGAGTCAGAGTGGTTGAAGACATGCGTACCATGCAGTACGTCATCGTGCCCCATATGGACAATCGGGGTTAAGTGCCTTACCCAAGGACATAACGCGGGAGTCCGAATTGATCGCTCAGACTGACACCCATCCAATGATTAGCCGGGCTCGACATTGCTTAACTTCGGTGATCGGACGAGAATCGGTTATCACAACGCCACCGCGCTCACAATCAAACCTATGATTCTCCTGCAAGCTTTCCAGACAAATCATCGGAATTTGTCACGGCAATCGGAAATACCGTTGTAGACTGCATACTTTTTTCCACGGATTTGCCGATTGTCGTTGCTAATTTCTAGTGGCTGGCTCGACTCACGTATCACCAAACTAACAGCCACTTTTGACAGTTCTCTGCAAGCACCTAACGACCAGTCTAATTCTGTGGTGGATTCGACGCTGTTGTGTGCTGTTTGCTTACCCCTTTTCGTGGAGTTTGCACACAGACTACCATTGATTTGATGTGATATTCATTCCCTCATGGAGATATGCAAATATTCTTTAGTGCCTCAGTTATAGATATCCCAAACAATAAATAATTCATTCATATTTAAGCCATAAAAATATTAACACAATTAACGGAACTACGCGGCGTAATCACAAAACATACACTACAGTTGATGTAATGAAATATTTATTCCCTCGTAGTGATAAACAAATATTCTTTCGTGCTCCGGTTATAGATATTCAAATAAATAATTAATTCAACTTTAAACTCTCAAAATATTAACAGAATGAATGGAAATACGCGCGTAATTATAAAACACACACTACCGTTGATGCAATATGATATTCCTTCCCTCATACAGATATACAAATATTCCTTAGTGTTCCAGGTATAGATATTGCAGTCAATAGATAATTAAATCATCATTTAAACCATCAAAATATTAACACAATTTATGGAATTGCGTGGGGGATTCATAAAACAACAACTGTGGTGAGTCTTCATTTCTAGTGGTGAAGGCATAAAAAATTTGGTCAAATCAAGTCTCGATTGAACAACATTTCTAGCGTTGATTCACAGGAAATGAATGTTTATCTTATTTTTTCAATTTAGTCATCTGGAATATATCAGCCGGTCGGAAAAGCGAAACTAAAATCTTCTTGACGAGTTAATTTAAACACAGTATTTAAGTATTTAAGCCATAACAGCGTCAAATACCTTACATAATTAGACTGGTGGTGCGTTTTATGCATATGTGGAGGGCTTTGAAAAAACACAATTATTGACACTAGTCTTTACGCAGTTGCTGTCGCTTCTGAATCGACAGTCTTGTTTTAACTCTTAGAAGCCGGGAATCGAGTTTTCTTGCCTGTGGTTTAATACGGCGGGTAATCTGGCTGTGACGGTTCAGCTATCTTTGGGCTAGGGGAGAATTAAACACTGATAAGGTGCTTCCGGTCTGCCTGGATAGGCAAACAACACTTGACTAGAAGCACCAGCATTGCTGTAAGTTTTTCGCGGTATGTCATGTTCAATAAATCCATTCTGATTCCCTGGCCTCTAAGAGTTAAGATATAATAAGATCAATAACACAAGGTCAATATATAATCCATTATTTGCTATTCGCATCAAGAAAAAGTATACTCCTCAAAGTTTGACGGGGACATCCGGGATCTTATCATTATACCGCTGTGCAGTCAATGTACCACGTTCAAGGACACAGAGCTCTGTACGTCCATCCCTGCCGCCCAGACCATGATTGACGTTCCACCATATCCTAGAACGCCTATCTGTGTGGTGTCTAGGCAGTACCTTGACTCATCTGTAAAAAGGACAGGTCGCCAATCTTGTCTGGTCATCCAACGTGGTCCATGGCCCATTCATATCGTGCCTGGCGGTGGTTCTGGTACAGAGGAATGCTAATACATGGTCTTCTCGATCGGAGACCACCTTCGCGCAGCCTTGCCCGGATATTCTGCGTTGAAACATTTACCCGGGATGCATTCTGAAGGTCACTGTGAAGCTGGGTTGCTGTGACAAAGCGGTTCCTATGGACCTGAATAATCAATAACCGATCTTCAGCTGCAGATGCTGCCCTGTCTCTGCCACCACCATGCCGTCTTCCTAGTGTGCCATACTGCTGAAATCTTGCCCAGGCTCTGGTGATCACCGTATGGTGCATACCAAGGGCTTCACCAACCTGAAGATGGGTAGCCCCTTGCTCCACCATCGCTACAGCCCGCCACATTTCTGCTTCAGACAAATGTCTTCTTACATTTGCATTTGCCATATTCAATCATTAAATCACAAGGGTTTGTGTTGAAATGAAGATTGAATACCCTACACATGCCATGTACATGTAGACAGTACACGAAAACATCATGAAAATGAAGGGCTACATGCTTCCCATTACTGTCATGAAAAGTCTGCCCGTCAAGAGAGATAAAGTAAACACTGGGACCATTTTAATACATTCCTCAATTATATCAACCAAAAATATCACAAATATGTCACAACTACATTTCACAATGATGTGTCAAATATTTGGTGCTTAGCAAACTTTGAGTAGTATATTTGTATTCGGATAAATTCATTTTATTTTGAAGTAACGAGTGCCAATAGCTTGCTGGAATGTTAAAGGCTCTGAGTTCCCATAAAGTGTACATTCTACTGAATTAAAATCTTTCATTGTAGTGAAAGACTTGCACGAGCAAAGCATCAAACACTGGTTAGCACAACGCACCTTCGAACGCGTAATAAAACGGCTTATGAATGGTCCCTCTGGAATGACATCTCTTTGATGCAGAGCAAAATGCACGGATTTCTCGGCTCTTTCGCACATCTCAATATTGTTTGGAGAACCTGACGTTGTTATCATCTGTGTCGCACTTGGTGTGTTTAACGTTGTTTCCACCTGGGTCGCACTTACCGTTGTCACCTCTTGAGTGGTCGGTGTAGTCGTTGCTTCTGCCTGGGTCGTTGTTAACGTTGCCTGTTGTTCGGTGGATGATTTAGTCGGTGTTTCCGCCTGGGTTGTAATTAACGTTACCTGCGCTTCAGTGGTCGGCTTAGTGGTTGCAACCTGGGTCACAGTCACAGCTGACGTCTGATCTTGACTGTTCGATGTAGCCGTTGTCTCAGCTTGGACCGTGGCAGACGTGTGCCTGTGGGTGGACGGTGCAGTAGTTGTTTCCACCCGTGTTGTTGTTAACGTTGTCACCCCTTGAGTGGTAGGTTTAGTGGTTGTTTCTGTCTGGGACGTTGTTAACGTTGCCTGCTGTTCAGTGGACGAAAAAGTCGATGTTTCCGCCTGGGTTGTAATTAACGTTACCTGCTCTTCTGTGGTCGGTGTAGTGGTTGTAGCCTCGTTTGTGGCTGACGTTGTCTGATCTTGGGCGTTTGATGTAATCGTTATTTCAGCTTGTACAGTGGCTGACGCGTGTTCGTGGGTGGACGATGCAGTAGTTGTTTCCACCTGTAGTGTTGTTAACGTTGTCGCCTCTTGTGTGGTAGGAGAAGTCGTTGTTTCTGTCTGGGTCGTTGCTAACGATGCCTGCTGTTCAGTGGACGATAGAGTCGGTGTTTCCGCCTGGGTTGTAGTTAACGTCACTTGCTCTGTGGTTGGTGTAGTGGTTGTAACCTGGGTCGTAGCTGACGTTGTCTGATCTTGTGTGTTTAATGTAGTTGTTGTCTCACTTTGGACCGTGACGGACGTGTGCTCATGGGAGGACAATGCAGTAATTGTTTGCGCCGGTGTTGTTGTTAACGTTGTCACCTCCTGGGTCGTAGGAGTAGTTGTTGTTTCTGCCTGGGTGGTTGTTAATGTTGCCTGTTGTTCAGTAGACGATATAGTCGGTGTTTCCGCCTGGGTTGTAATTAACGTTACTTGCTCTTCTGTGGTTGGTGTAGTGTTTGTAGCCTGGGTCGTAGCTAACGTTGTCTGATCTTGGGTGTTCGATGTAGTCGTTGCCTCAGTTTGGACCGTAACTGACGTGTGATCGTGGGCGGATGGTGCGGTAGTTGTTTCCGTCTGTGTTGTTGTTAGCGTTGTCTCGTCTTGTGTGGCCGATGTAGTCGTTGTTCCTGCCGGTGTCGTATCTCGATTTTTGTTCTGGTGTAGGGAGGGTGTTGCGGCTATTTCCGCCAGGGCCATTGTTAACGTTGTTTGCCAATCGGTTGTGGATGTTGTCGTTGTTTCCGCCTGGGTTGTCATTAACGCTGGCAATTCTTGGGTGGTCGATGTTTTTTCAAGGCTAGTTGGAGTTGTCGTTGGACATGGTGCTGGCTCCCTTTCTATTGGAGTGGCAGCTGAAAAATAATTATGTCTTAAAGTGTCTGAAGGCAAAACAAAGTAATGAAATTAGAGGTGAAAGGAGCATTCAAGCTCACTAAAAGTTCATTTTTCCAAGAAATCACCCCCAAAAACCTGCAATACAAGCCCACTACAGACCTCTTCCAAAATGAGCTGGTATACCATGAGGCGACACGTGACATTTTCGAGTCAGAAGTCTGTTGAAAATCGAATCGCCGATAGAGTACTACGAGGATCTTCCCATCTTGTCGATCGAATCGGGATCGGGCGAAAATAAAAATCTTAGGAAAATCCGGGATCTCTCAGACCAAGAATTCATTGCATTTTTTCACTTGATGACAGTTATGACAGCGCAGATACCCCAAACCCGAGATAGAAAATCCAATGTTCATTACAAAAAACAAACCATTTATTTTTTACTCGGCTTTTCAGTGTTCCCTCGATCAATTTCATCATTTCGTCGAGATTTCTCTGATGTGACATCACAGGGTATAAACCGTATAAACCTTTAGGCGGAAGTGGAGATAAGCGAGGCGAGAGATTTCTATTTTTATCTCAAAGTTTCAGTCGCAGCGTATCAAAGATCACCGAAAACAAGATTTTTTAATAAAAGGAATGACCGAAGAAAGCAAAATCAGTAAGTATGTTATATAAAACAATATTTATCAATGAAACGACACAACTTAATGGAAAAATCAATTCTTGTAGTATGAAAAAACACCTGCTGATCATCTCAGAAAATGAATTTCTCGGGCAAATTTCCCCTTCAAATATCGTTTTTCATATGTTCGCCCAAATGTAATATGTTAAAATCATAGATCGACAGATTCGGCGTTCAATTCCACACCAGAAACTATCAACCATAACAACGAAGGAGGTTCGGTGCTACTGAAACTGTTCAAAATATGTCATCTTATCGATTTTTTTATACGCCCTGTTGGTAAAAATCGTTGATCGGGAGTTGGTGATAATTATACATCCAGTTGAGATTATTCGATTTCCCATATGATCGTTCCAATGCCCATATTTGTGCATGTACGAAGGTCTAATCAGTAAACAAACCATATGAACAGACTCGAATGCACAACGTTGACGTCACACCTTTCAACTGAAACACTACTGACTGAACCCCCGAACCTGCAACCACGGGGGAGGGGGCGAGAGGACCGCTCCTCCCCCCGAAGAACTTTCGCCCCCCCCCCCCCCACCCGAAAGATTTCAGACCATGTTTTTCAATCGGCATTCATTTTTTTAATTTACCTATGCATTAGGGTAAATTAGTTCAGTTACAACTGTAACACTTCATTTTGCCTTGGCTCTAATTCCTTCACACCTGTAATTAACATATCCATAATAACTTGTCTATGAAGGTAATCCCATTTTTATTTGTGAGCTGTTTATTCATCACACATACATTCACACAGCTTTGTCGGGGAATTATTTTTCCAATTGGGGGTATTTGGGGTTTGTTTCATTCTTTTTAATGACCTTTTTAAAAATTTTGTTTACCGTTTTTGACCGTGGTTGTTTTTACTTCTTAACGATCATTTAGTGTCTATGTTTTGCGGTTTTGCCTGGCTTTTTTAATTATTTTTTTCTATTTATTTTATTTTATGTTGTTGAAGTGGGTGCTTGTGGGAGGGGGGAATGGGGCGACAGTCGAATGGAAGAAAATGTTTTCACTTCAGATAACGTCGTGTTATAACAATACGCCACTCCTCTGTTAATTGAAACCATTTTGCCTGACAGCATGCTGAGCTAGCAGTTTATTCGACAATAATCCCTAACCCGACCCCCACCTCACCCTCTCACGCTCTCTCATTTTCACTCTCATTTTGGCAACAGTCTTTTGTGTCCAATAACTGTCGAACAAACATCAAATGGGATATTTTTAGTATTCTCTTCGAAGCAACTGCATCAATAAGTATCTGGCTTTTAACGATTCCAATTTTAGAGAAATTAGCGAAACACTACGGAATCCTCCATGAAGTATACCATACCTATACTTTTTGTAAATATTCAATGTTGTTCTTTGAGAACTTATTTTATCTGAAATAAATACTGTTTAAACTAAACTAAAGTATTTTTAGATAAGGCGTGACGTCACATGGGATTCCCTCGATATCTCGCCAATGTCGTGTTGAAACCAAACAGATCCATGGTCGAAAACAAGCTTTATACTCACCAAGCGAACCCTACCGTGTGACAAAGACAAAAAGATGAAATAAATAGAATAATTCGCGCCTTACATAAGTATTTTATAAATTTTCATCTTATTTTCACTTAATTTACATACGACTTCACGGAAACAGTTTCGAAATAAGACTTCGGTTACCAGTTTTCTTTTTGAAACTTGAATGCCAAACAACATTCTACATGATGTAGGATAAGCACAGTTAGGTCAACAGTAGCTGAAATTAAATTACGTTGTTGCCAATAGCAGTTCAGAGCAGGGTCAAGTTGTCAAAATACAAAGCGATCATTTCTTTCAAATTAATCGATCACTTTTATTGTCCAACGATAGCCTTCAATACTATTCACATTCTCATTTCCATTTCACTCCCGCTGAAGAACAAAACACCTCTCGGATCCAAATGCTCCCAGGGACGTTTCTGGGTAGTTCAGACTCGGTGTGTGTCACAGTGAGATCCTCAAATTTCCAAACTTTCATTTCAAATTGATACCATAAAAAAGTTTCCGACATTTGATGATCGGTTTTGAGAAGGAATTTTCTTTATAGATTTATGTACAAATTACATTATATTCGCTTGATATTTGCCTTTTCTCCATAATCATGAGTAGACTTTATAACTGGCCTAACAAAAGACTTCTTGTGGTACATGATACTGCTATATTGTGTGGGGCCGACAAGGGGGGGGGGTAGTAACCCCGGGGCCCGGCGCTATTGGGGGCCCGCCGATTCCCGTAATTTCCTGAAGGCGGGATACTCGTGCGTGCGGCCCCTTCACTGCACGTCACATTTAGACGAGCAGTGAAGGATTCTCACGTAAGAGAATCCTGCCTTAAGGCAATTAGAGAAAATCGGCGGGCCCCGGTGTTCCAAATTGACACTATTTGTGTGCATTTACGAAAGCGCAATCTCGATGTGTTGCTAGCTTACGCAGTTACAAACTTGGAACATTATCAACATTTTAGTTCTGCGCGAAAAAGAACTAGTGGGTCATACTATAAAGAATAAATGTATTTCAACCAAGAATCACTAGTTCTATATTTGCTTAGAACTAAATGTTTCCAACTTTTGAAATTTGAACCATAAAATTTCCAACTTTCAAAAATCAGGGTCCTCGTTGGGGGGAGGGGGTGTAAGACCCCCTCCCCACCCCCGTCGGAACGTCCCTAAGTGCTCTTCGTTTTTGCTGGCGAAGAGTAGTCTCTTGCGCATCCCATTTGCTTTCATCTAGGTGAAAGGTAGTGGGATGCACAGGAGAAGGCGAAGAGGTCATCCCGCACTTTAATAGCACAGTCAAACGGAACGCACACCTGGCACGCGTCACTAGCCAAATCGGCTTCAGAGTGACAAGAACCGATCTTGCCGGTTTCTGAGAATTTCATCCAAACAGGCCGCCAACCAAGTTATCCAAACTGCTCTCCGGTTTCCTTCTTAACCCTTTTGGAAAAAAAAATTTTGTACGCCATCTGTCCTGGTCATATCTTGATACACCCAAACCGGCCTCTCGACTCAGCAATTTCATTCAAACCCAGACCGGCCATTACATTATTCTATAAAATACACTTGCAACTAATATATTTTACTGATATATTTTTCCAGTTTGTCATGCCTGTAAACTGAAATTATTTACTCTCATTCAAGAACGTAACCAGAGCCCCCCCCCCCCCCCCCACCCCAAGTTTAAATGTGGGTGACAAGTTGAAAAGAGTGCTGTATAAGTTCGCTGGTCTCTCGTGCCAGAAGTCGCGGGGTCGCGGATCCCCGGCTGAGAAAAGATATGGAGATATCTGAACCCTCTCTGGCAGCATCAGTTGCGGGGTTGATGATGTCACGGCGTGTCGTCCTATTGAGTGGGGAAGTAAAATGGCTGTTCTCTGTACGGAGAGAGACAGACTCCACACAGGCTAAAGATCCAGTCGAAGAACACAACAAATTGGAATTCTCTGCTCCTTTCGTTATCAGACTCGCTTCTAAATTTATTCGTTTGGTTATTTTCTTCGTTTGCGTTTTGTTTTATACTGACCTCTAACATGCAATTTTAAAAATGTAGTTTACATGTATACCATATTTTTTCTTTGCTTATAGTAATACGATAACACACTGGAAAGGCGTTAATTTGAATCAGTTCCACATATTTATTTTTAAAATAGAGTATAGTTGATTATTCAGGAGCGAAGGAAGGTAAAAATATTGGGGGTGAGGTGGGGGTGAGGCTATCAGAGCTAATCCCAAGGGGACCACCATGTATGCTCACCGTGTGCTGTGCGGCAGCATCCGAGCCGCACAGTGGTTAGGTGGTGTGTGTGTGGGGGGGGAGGGTAGGGGGATGGGGTAGCACAAGAGGCGATATCGCCGTATCCCATTCTCGGTGGTGAGGGCCTGCGGGCTTTCTCTGGGATATTTTGAAAAATGAGAGCCAAAACTCACATGCTCAGTGATTCTGTGGCTGCTGTGACTGACTCCTCAGATGAGGACTGTTGAACCTGCAAATTCGAATTCTCTGCTCCTTTCATTATTAGATTCGCTTCTAAATTCATTCGATTGGTTTACCCATTCGTTTGTGTTTTTTTTTTCTTTCTTTGGGAGCATGTATTCCCTCTAGATCATACTAGCATGCCCAACACTCTGTAAAAGAGCGCACACGCGCGCGTGTGTCTGAGTGTGTGTGTTGGGGGGGGGATAATGCAGAAACCTTAGATACATTGCCCCTCCCCCTTCCCCCACACACTTTCAAATTGCTCCCCGGCGCCTGCAAAAGCTCGGGGTTTTCAAGTTATATACAGTAGGTTTAATATATATTCCCATATATTTAGCATCCCGTTTGTATCTCATTCATAGTTTTGGGGGGTTTTGGGGGGTTTTTTTTAAATATCTCGAAGCAAATTCTCAGTTCAATACTGAGTCTTATATTCGTCGTTCTGTCATTTATACTCCACGCCGGCATTTACCGCCTCTGGAAGTGTGAAATCTTACCAATATTTCTCCAGTAAAAACCTCAAAATATCCACTCAGGTGCAAGGAAACGAGGGTTTGGGGACCCTGAAATTCACAATTTTCCTACCCCGGGCCCAACTATGGTCAGCCATTAGTAGCGAGGGCCCTGCTTCACCCCATAATAGATCAATAGCCAATCTTTGCGAATTTGTGGGTCTGCTATTTAGCTACTTGCCTGCCCCTTCCAGGGCGTATTTAGTTGCAAAAATGGTGGTGGAGGGTGGGGGATGTGGAGCTGAGGTCCACTTCATCCGAAAGAATCCTGAGTGCCCGAAAAATTCCTGACTGCCCCCCCCCCCCCCAAAAAAAAACAAAAAAAAAAATTTAGTTCACCCCCAAAACGTGTTTTGGAACAAATTGTGTCTGAACGTCAATTTACAGTAAATAATGCGGTCCAACTTGAGCTGACATTGTTACGCTATGCCATAAAACCAGTCTCATCTTCATATAGTTCACCGCCTATCGTTAGATTCTGTAATGCAGTAAAATGGGCTATTTCTCTGCGTTGAAAAAGGTAACATGTGGTTCGCTTTTTCAACGCAATGCAATGTTGCATTCAACCCGGCTTGTGCGCGTATAGGCCTATCTTGCTTTCGGAACTTACAGGCTCCAAATTTACCAGATTCTCACATCGAAGGGGTCACCTGACAAGCATAAAAAATGTATACGACTCATCAACTGATGATACGAGCGTATAAAACTGGGCGTATAAAAAAATCGACAAGGTGACATTACATTTTGAACAGTTTTAGTAGCACCGAACCTCCTTCGTTGTTATGGTTGATAGTTTCTGGTGTGGAATTGAACACCGAATCTGTCGATCTATGATTTTAACATGTTACATTTGTGCGAACATGTGAAAAACGATATTTGAAGGAGAAATTTGCCCGAGAAATTCATTTTCCGAGATGATCAGCAGATGTTTTTTCATACTACAAGAGTCGATTTTTCCATTATGTTGTGTCGTTTCATTGATAAATATTGTTTTATATAACATACTTACTGATTTTGCTTTCTTCGGTCATTCCTTTTATTAAAAAAATCTTGTTTTCGGTGATCTTGGATACGCTGCGACTGAAACTTTGAGATAAAAATAGAAATCTCTCGCCTCGCTTATCTCCACTTCCGGCTAAAGGTTTATACGGTTTATACCCTGTGGACATTACAAATCACGAATCAAAATGTCAAAACGAGTAGGATTTTTTGTCGGTATTCTCAAGTGTTCCAGCAACGAATTTTATCGATTCAGCGGTGATCCCTCGTTTGTGAAAGTTTCCCAATCGTCGAAATGCAAAAAACATGTAATTTTCTGCCTGTGTTTTCGAGTGCTTTTAGAGTTTGCGAGGTCGATTCGATAACGATCTCTCGAGAGGAGATTTGCACCTCCCTCCAATTCGCTGGATCGGAGTTCTGTCTGTTATATTATTATTATTATTATTATTATTATTATTATTATTATTATTATTATTATTATAATGAAATAAAGGAAAAGGATAATAAAATTAAAATTAAATTTAAAATAAAAATTTCAAAATTAAAAATGTCGTTTTTAAAGATAAAAGATCCTGAGGGGAAAGCGGAGAGTATGAAGAGAAGATTTAACAGATATGACTTCTGCAGGGCGTGCGCCCATCTCGCGGATTTCAACATTCCTAAAGCGATGAGCAAGAGATGTTCGGGTTGCATGTCGGAGGGATCGATCGAGATGCACACGTGTTACGACGCACGGAAACATAATCACGTCATAATCCCGTGTTTTGCATCAGTGTTGGGAAACCTCGACGATGACGAGGTTATAGAATGGTGGAACACAATGGTCAATTGTCGAGGACAACCGCAACGTTTGGATCTCGAAATTGAGCAGTTTCAGAAAATGCCCAGAAATCTGACGAATTGCGATTGCCGAAGTACTTTGCATTCATTACGGGATAGAAAATATCCGACACAGATCTTGTGAAGGAGAAAAAAAATTACTAAATTAAAACAGGAAAACAATGGATTATTTAAAATATGATAAATATCACAATATCAGGATGGAATATTACAGAGGACACTAACAAATTTCTAACACATTTTCGTCAGGAAAAACCCTTTTAAACGGGAAATGCCTTATTCACACACAGTTTATATAAATAGTGTCAATAATAAAAATAATTATTAAATCATTTCTCAGTAAAATGGACAAATATTTTACTGAGACTTCTCCAGAAAGTTCATGCATAAAGGAGTTTGATAATACTTATCATTGCAATAGACTTTTACCAGTTAAGGTTCCGCTCCACAGTTTTCCAGGCATTTCCACATGTGACATGCCATACACTCTCTTCAAATGCAAATATCCTGTAACTTAGTTATCTAACCCATTACATTTCCCAAATCCACAAAAACATATAACACTATCTGACTAAGTAGAAATAAACAGTTTGAATGTGGGTGGAATTATTTATTGTCAAAGGCAAGACTTCAACCTGAAAAATTGCCTGAAAAAATACCGAAACCAGTCATTTTCAGCCACCTAGCAGCCTCAAAAGCAGAATTTTTCCACCAACCCCGCCTCTCCACCCCTGGAGCAGAGCATCCCTTGTTTCTAAAATGCAAAAAAAAATTTATATGTTTCCGTCTCATTTTTTAGTTACCTGTCTGGTAACAAACCCGTGTAAAAATTACATTTAAAAAAATAGCCAATTTTTCGAAGCCACTGTTTCCCATAATTCATCTGGTAATTTACCCCTATGTATCAGACTCCAACTTTGGAACCAAAACTTCAAATTCTTTTGTCCAACAAAAAGCCTAATGCAATCATATATCTGATACTAAAAATATATCTCTATTTTACATGGCCTTAGTTTCAACATACGCCCTTTGTTTAGAATTTCATTCCTGTGCAATAGTGCGAACCTGTGGATCGGAACCTTAAAGAGAAAACAAGAGTGATCTCCCCCTGGATTTCTCTCAGGCAAAATAATCTGGAGTCTATCCTGAGTTGAATGAACAAAACCACAAGTCTCTATTTTCAACCAGTAAAAAGATATAGCATGGCCTTTCTGATTGCCGAATAGCTTTTTCGGCCAGATTTTACCCGATTTTCACAACCACACCACACCACCTCAACACCCCCCCCCCCCCCCCCCCCATTTCTCTGAGCCAACCACCAGCCACATTGACTACCCAGGTCTTGCCAATAGCACTGTTAAATACAATCAAAATGTAAAACAATAAGCACTAATAACCATAGCTTTTTTTTTGGGGGGGGGGGGTGATCACTAGATATGAAAGCGTGAACAGCTTGATGGACGGATGACACACAGACATGACACCAATGACCAAAATGACCAAAATGACCAAAACGAAAAACTAGACACCATGACTGCAAATCTCTGGTTAACAGTAACAACCAGGCTGTCCATAACTGCATAAATTTGTCATAAATACAAGGCTCGGTGTTTAGGAAAGGCAGTGCTCTACCTTAATGTTTTTGAAATATTGACGAAAATTCAAAACAAGTGCGAAATTAGGCTACATCAATAAATTTCTCAAAATTTCCACTTATTTCCTTCCAGTTGTGCTGAGTTATCACTTGATGAATGTTAACTACTACTAACAATAGCACACAAACCAGAAATAATAAAAAGTTTTTTGAAAAATGGTGTATTTATAACTCAAACACAAATAAGGAACTTCCTGGTTCAAGAATTGACACTGTCGGCAGAATGCTCTTTAAGGTTCCGCTCCACAGTTTTCCAGGCATTTCCAAATGTGACATGCCATACACTCTCTTCAAATGCAAATATCCTGTAACTTAGTTATCTAACCCATTACATGTATTACATTTCCCAAATCCACAAAAAACATATAACACTATCTGACTAAGTACAAATAAACAATCTGAATGTGGGTGGAATTATTTATTGTCAAAGGCAAGACTTCAACCTGAAAAATTGCCTGAAAAAATACCGAAACCAGTCATTTTCAGCCACCTAGCAGCCTCAAAAGCAGAATTTTCCCACCAACCCCGCCTCTCCACCCCTGGAGCAGAGCATCCCTTGTTTCTAAAATGCAAAAAAAAAAATTATATGTTTCCGTATCATTTTTTAGTTACCTGTCTGGTAACAAACCCGTGTAAAAATTACATTTAAAAAAACAGCCAATTTTTCGAAGCCACTGTTTCCCATAATTCATCTGGTAATTTACCCCTATGTATCAGACTCCAACTTTGGGACCAAAACTTCAAATTCTCTTGTCCAACAAAAAGCCTAATGTAATCATATATCTGATACTAAAATATATATCTCTATTTTACATGGCCTTAGTTTCAACATACGCCCTTTGTTTATAATTTCATCCCTGTGCAATAGTGCGAAATTGTGGAGCGGAACCTAATGAAAGAGGAGAGAAAGAGAAGAAAAAAAATTTAATATTGAAAAAAAAATATTTAAAACCGTCTCGGACATATGCGGTGTTGGATCCCAGTTCGCTAGGCAGAGCCTAATCTCTCTTATACCCATCATAAACAACCATGAGGAGAAACCACAATCACAGCTTTCGAACGATTAATATATCTCTTTAAATACTCACTCAGTCGAGAATAGTCACACAAGCTCCAGTACGTGGCAAAACGCCTTTGTAAAAGAAAGAAATAGCTCAAACTACGAGGGAGAAAAAGAATAAATAAAACTCACTGCGTTTAATAGCCGTTAACATGAAAAATACACAGCTTTCGAATGATTACTATCATTTTGGGGAGAACCCATGGTAGAGAAAATATCCTTTTACAAGGAATCCACATGAGGCTTCCCTCTCCTTATAAAATAAAAAACGTATAGCGAAAAAATAAATTGTAAACTGATTCAATTCTTCTTCGTCAGGAAAAAACCCTTTAAACGGGAAATGTCCTTTTCACACACAGTTCCATATTTATATAAATAGTGTCAATAATAAAAATTTTTATTAAATCATTTCTCAACACTCCGCTGCAAAGGTAGATCAAATTGAAATATTTTTTTTAAGCGAGAAAAGTTTTCTATTGTGGCACTTCGATGCACTAGATACTAAATTCAAATTGTTTTTCTTAACGTGAACAGTTTTTATACCATGATTACCTGTTCTACTCTTTATAAAAAAAGCCTATTACATAAATTTTAGCTTTACACACCAACCGCGGTTTACAGGCCAGCAATGGGATTTCAATAGTAAAAATTTACACCTACAGTAGAACTTCATCGAAGCTGACTTTCACTGGAAAGAAAGTGACAATTATTTATTATGTTTTTAAATGGGTTTACCTCATAAGATGCCAAAAATTAACACACATGCATTTCTTCACGTCCATAAAGCATCCATAACTCAAAATAGTATGTTATTATGATATTAAAACGAAAAAGGCTCTGTTTTTTTCCATTTCCTTTCGGCAGTACAATTGACAGCGGAATACCGCCCATCGATGTTCATGTAAACAAAAACAGATTCACACGCATGCACGTCTGCTGCTCAGTAAAATCGAGAAAAAATAATAGCGACTCTTAATAACCTGACGATCATGGTGTAAATAAAATATTCCCAAAGTAGCTTGGTGTACCAAATGTTCACCACGGGTGGTGAACATTTGGTACACTAAGCTACTGTGGGAATATTTTATAGTTCAATTATTTGTCTTGTCTTGTCTTGTCGAGCAGATACTGCATTCGAATATTTTTCTCCTTTCAATTATTTCATGCCGATGAACTTACTGTGAATAATTTATTCTTGTTTAAAGTACTTCTATGTTGTAATAAGTCTTAACAAATACAAAAATGCGGTTTATAATGGAATCTTTCTTTCTTTATATTCAAGTAGAGATTATTTTATTTTGTCAGAGTGAAGGGAAAATCTCCTCTCTCATCTCAGCGATCTCTTCTGAATCGACCATGCGAACCGTAAAAACACTCAAAAACACAGAAGGGAAGTTACACGTTTTTTTGCAATTTTGATGATTGGGAATCTTTCACATGCGAGAGATCACCGCTGAATCGACGAAATCCGTCGCTGGAACACTTGTGAATACCGACAAAAAATTACATGTTTTGACATTCTGACTCGCGATTTGTAATTTCACATCTAAGAAATCTCGACGAAATCAATGAAACTGATCCAAGGAAGAATTAATTTTTTTCATTTCAGGTTTGCAGCTTCTTCACTGCCATCATCTGAAAAAATACAATAATTTCTCGGACTGTGTTCGAACTGGACGATCTCGCGTTTTTCTAAGAATTTCTCAGATTTTAATTTTTGCTTGATCTCCGCGAATCGACCAAAAGGGGAAAGATCCTCGTGGTATTTTTATCGGCGAAAAATCCGAACGTAAACAACTCAATTAGGGAAAAAAATAAACTTCTACTGTTTCGAAAAAAAAATCCTAAAGTGAACAACAACAGAAAAAGGAAAGTTGTTGTTGCTGCGGATTCTGGATGAAGAAAAATCTTCGAAAAATCAACAATGAAGACAGAGAATTAACGTTAACGAATCCTGTTTGATCGGCGATGGATAATGTCGAAATAAAAAGATAATTGGAAATGTTAACTCTCGAAATGCAAGAGAGAGCTTTCTTCATTCTGAAACCTAGAATCGAAGTCATAAAAGGATATTTCAAATCGTTCAATATTCCCAGTCATGAGAAGTATCGGCCCAAAGTGTTTATGGATGTTGTGAAACCGAACGTGATGAATTTGTTTCATGAGAGCGTGGGCTGTCGTATCAAGGCATACATTATATTGAAACATTGTATGGAAAAATTTTTTTTTTGCCTCCGAAATCATGAAATCTATTGTTTTAGCTAAGCTAGCTAAAAACGTTAACTGGTAGAGTGCTGGAAGCCCATATTTGGGCTTTACTCTGACGTGCAGGGACCGTAATGTAAAGGGCTCATATTCAGTGGATATGTTTCATATTATCATTGAAGTGAAATTATTTCGTCTGTATAGATTTGCCTTGTTATAATTTAAAGGCACTCTCCCATAAATTGTAACAAGGCAAAGACATCTGAACAAATTTTGATGGTCTAGAATAATTCAGCACTCCACCAATTAAAAACGAGAAAATAATTAATAGGTAATAATTCAAATGGCGAGTATTTATTTGCTTTGCAGTCAATACAAACTACCTGCAGACATAATCGAAGAAAACAGCACAAAAATATCATTGGGTTGTAAATTCGTGTCATTATAGGGTTTTACGCATATGCAAAGTTTTGTATAAATCAAGGTACAGAAAAGGCAACTAACACTGTAGGCTGTGAAATACAAATCAAACATGAATTAGACCATAACAAGTGCCACATATATCCCCATTCTCTTAAGGCAGGCCAACACCCAGAAAAAAACCCTGTATTCTTTTCTTGGGAAATAGGGGAAATCTGTGTCCGATGTCTAACTAGCGCACACCCCCTCAGGAATGGATATCGGACCTTATCCAATGATAGTGATCATAAAGAGCCCAAATTATGGATTATCATGAAAAGCGAACTATGGCACTAAGATGGTGAAAGAGTACACGCCACAGTAAGTTTGAAGGGTACATGCAGGATGGCAAATAGTTCGGATACATAACTCGTGTTGAAAGAGTAAAACCTGTCATATTGTTAAATCGAGTGACTGCAACCTAAAAGGTTGGAGGAAAAAATAGAAGCTCAGAACCCATTCAAAAATAACTTTAGATCTGAACAAATTTTTTTTAAAAAAATGTGTATGTTGGCACTAAGAGCACTCAGGTGGAACTGACTAACTTTCCTCAGGTAACAATACATCTGTATCCCACCTGACCCATACTCGATTCTGATTGGCCATTCTGTGAATCCTCACTATTACGCAGACACAACTCTGAAGGTATGTTTCAGTGAGCTATTCCGGTTTACTTGGTTTTTTGTGAGCGTGCACAGACACGCGGAATAAAAACTAGTTCCTTTCATTGAGCAGTTTATATTCTGGTTTATCATTCTGGATTAAACCAACCAAACTTCCTGGAGAGCAGGTTAATCTGGTTTATCATTCTATTCTTGACATGCGCAGTGGAACGCACATAAACAATAAGAACAACAGTAAAACAATATTCTGATTTTGAGTGTCGAAAAAGAATTAAACAGTGCAAGATTCATGAAAAAATGCTATAACTAAAGAGAGAGAAACTATAAAAAAAAAAGTTAATAAAGTTTATTTAACCCATAAAAGCGACTTTTAAAAAAATATTCGATTCCCAACTGAAAGGGTGTTTTTCTCTCATAAAAATTGTTAAATCTTTCAGAAGAACCTTTTTGGCCATTTTATTTTCATGACAGCAGTAACGCAATTTCTGACACCATCATTGGAAAGTTTCTAATGAGGGCCCTTTTATTAATGGTTTTCTAAGATTGTTTAAAAATGAAAGCAGGGATATGTTTTCCACGCTTTGGATATCCCCCTCCTAACAATGTGTTCATGCATCGCGTGACCTAGCGACATCAAGCAGGGGTTTACGTGGAATAGTATTCGCATTAAACATATCGTTCTATTGGGGTTCCTAAGCCACTGTGTAGGGGTTTGTTTCAGCGAACTATTCCAGTTTACTTGGTTTACTATTTCATGTAAACCTAAACTGTGGATTAGAAATCGCAATAGAACGATATGTTTAATGCGAATACTATTCCACGTAAACCCCTGCTTGATGTCGCTAGGGAACGCGAAGCATAAACGTATTGTCAGGAGAGAGATATCCAAACGGTGGGAAACATATTCCCGCTTTCATTTCTGAACAATCTTAGAAAACCATCATTAAAAGGCCCTCATAAGAAACTTTCCATTGATGATGTCAGAAATTGCGATACTGTTATCATGGAAATAACATGGCCAAAAAGGATCTTCTGAAAGTTGTAACAATTCTTTTCTGAGAGAAAAACACCCTTTCAGTTGAGAATCGAATATTTTTTGGAAAGCCGCTTTTATGGGCTAAATAAGTGTTATTAACTTTTTTGTAGTTTCTCTCTCTTGAGTTATAGCATTTTTCATGAACCTTTCGCTGTTTATTTCTTTTTTGATCGAATGCTAGAACTTATATATGCGTTTCACTGCGCATGTCAAGAATAGAATGATAAACCAGATAACCCTGCTCTCCAGGAGGTTTAGTTGGTTTAATCCAGAATGATAAACCAGAATATAAACAGCTCAATGAAACGACCTGGTTTTTATTCAGTGTGTCTACGCATGCTCACAATAAACCATGTAAACCGGAATAGTTCACTGAAACATACTCTAGGTTTACATGGAATAGTAAACCAAGTAAACTGGAATTATTCACTGAAACGTACCCTAAGACAACTCGTTCCCGCAATTACTAACGAAGCACGGGAAAGGAAATTTCACTCTGATGTTGATACGATGGTTAAGGGTGGCAATTGAACGTTCTCAGAAGTGTTGAATTTAGACAATTCATTTACACTCCCCAACGGCCGTCTTATCACATGAAATTATCCCTACTTTGTAGAGAAGAAAAATGCTGCAGAGAACATTGTGAATCACAAAGATGATCATGGTGTCAAATCGGCAGTCACGTTCTCATTGTTTCCCGCGAAAGAAAATGCATATTGAGTTTTTAAATACCGAGAGAATTCGAGCCGTTTAGATTGGTCGGGAATCGTGTTTCCAACAAAGTTACGAGACATCATTCGTTTCGAAAAACAGAATCTGACCATGGCGATAAACGTATTAGGGCACGATGACGAGACGAATTTGTTTCCACTGAGAATCAGTTCACACAGAAATGATGGTGATAATAAAGTAAGTTCCATAATGTTTTTCAAACACAAAAATCAGCACGATTATTGGATTAAAGTCGTTGTGGAGTGAGATTCCGAACACAGTGGAGTGAGTTTTCTGTTTCAACTGTTTGGATTCTTTCCACTCCACTGAAAAGAATCGTTGGAGAGAGAAGATGAATATTTTGTCACGATAATTAATTCATGAAAGGATACGTGCCAAAAAAGGGTACTCTATTAAATTACAAGTATCACCACGGACGGTTGAGAGTGGTATTCATCACGTTTGCAGATTTCGAAGCATTCACCGAAAAATGAGTTTGTGACTACCAAGCCACATCGACAGTTCAGCCGGGGAGAAATATAATTGTTCATTTGAAGAATTCACTCGATGGGTTCTATCGCATACACCAAACGATCAGAAGAGGAGGATGTGTCTCAAATGTTCGTAAATGACTTGGAATCAGAAATAAAAAAAATTGTACGAGTGATTTGAAACCCCCAGGAGATGAAGTTATTGCCGAAGGAACAAAATAAATACTACAGAAATGTGGTGAGATGTCATATTAGTAGAGGATCGTTCGACTACTTGTCATCATTCGAGTACAAACAAGTCAGGGATCACGATCTTTACCCCGTTCCAACTAAGGGACGGCTCACGTTAAATGTAATTTAATGTTTCAAAACACGGAATCTTACACCATCTTTTTATAACTGATCGGAATACAATTCTTATCTGTTCAACAAAAACCTTGGTGTAGGCGAAGGCAATATTCTGTTCATAGCCAAAAGCGAATTGAAATACTACAAAAAAGATGGTGTTGGCTGGAAAAAAAATTAGAAGGACGTGAACCGGCGATCCCTTGAGATATACGTTTCATGGACAGTTACAAATTCGAGTCTTCCAGTTTGGAAGTTCTGGTAGAATATTTGGAGAAAGATAATTTTTGTATTATGGCTTAATATATCTCTGACGATGATAAATTAAACAGTCTTCTGTGAAAGGGCATCTCTCTGTACGATTACATGGTTGGTTTAGGCAGATTTGATGAGATGTCACAGCCTCCTAATGAACAGGTGTTTTCGGGACTCTATGATGCATACCTTTCAGATACGAATTATGTGCATGCTCAAAAAGAGTGGTGGCCATTTGATATGCAGTTGATGACAAATTACCACAATTAATATCTGGAAAAGGACGTCCCGCTCTTGAGTATTGACAATAATTTCAGAAACGTGTGTTTGATGCATTATGATATTGATCCCACCAGGTACTTCATAAATCCCAGACTGACTTGGTATGTTTTGTTGAAACTGACCACTGGAGAAGGTCTAGAAATGTTGTCAGACGTCAACATGCATCTGATGTTCAACAAAGGGTGGCATGTCCATCGTGTCTCACACAAACGCGAAGCCGAACAGGTATCACGTGAGAGACGTCCATCCAGAGAAACTGGTCACGTATAGCACATATTTAGACGTGTAAAGTTTGCGCAGTTGGCACATGAGTGATGAAATCGGAAGAGACTGAAAAGTGAAGACCTTTTCTGTGCCTTCTGAGAGTGGATTTGGACTACGATTCTGAGTAACATAACGAATACACTTTAGCTCCAGGGATGGTGTGAAAAAACATCCCAAATTTACGAGCCAAACACAAGTGCATGATCTGCTGCCAAAATGTGTAACTGCATCATGATTATGTCACATCACTGATGAAGATACATCGCTTAATCTGATTCCACAAGGAGGGATTGATGAGAAAGTGCAATGATCACAACACGTGGTTTGAGTACACAGACCAAGACCGAATTGTTCAAGGATTTTTTCAAACAGGTGCACAGTTTAGCTAATACAATAAGGATGTCCGGCAAATTCAAGTTGAAAACTACGGGAGAGAAAGTCACGGAATTGGTGCGTTTGTGAGTGAAGTTGTATGCCTACTTCACTAATCCATCAAGAAATGGAAAGAGGGTCAAAAATGTGTTATTTAAAACAACATACTTTCGAAGAGTACAAGCACTGTCTGTTAGGTTTGCCAGTCCGTAAAATGATGAACACGATTCAAAGGACAAACACGACTTTATACAGAGATGATCAGTAAGATTTCCTTGATGGCTGATGACAAGAGAATCATGTTACCGGATGGAATACGCACGTTGGCTTTTGGACATTACCAAAAGATACAGATCGCAACAATATTAATTTCAAAGGAAAAGATCTAGATACATTTTAACAATAGAAAACCTTTTGTATTATACAAAAAAACACTTGTTGTTTTGTATTATAGAAAAGTGAGAAGAAAAAAATATTTAAAAATATAGTAAATAAATATAGCAAAATTAAAAATAGTTCATAAGCACACTCGATTTTATGTCAAGGAACGTAAAATAAACTGATGTCACAAAAATGCCGGTTGTAGGATGGCAAACGACTGGAACGTTCATGGTAACAGGCATAATGGCCAGGTCATCTTTATAGAGGGTTTTAGGAATTCATTCTCGAAAACGTCTTAATCCTGAAGGTTCCTAACAACTGTTTGGCTGGGAAGAATGAAGACTTTATCGACACTTCTGTCCCGCAAAGACGTGGAAGAGAGCAGAAAGATGTGCGAATGCGAAAAGATTCTGTTGTACCTGGAGAGACATTACAGATATAAATTGGAAGAGACTCTCTTGGTGGACGACATGGACAAATTTTGCAAGTACAATGAAGAAGAAAATTGTACTACGCTGGACAAATAACGTTTTGAGAACGACAAAAACGACAAATCTCTCTCTCTTTCTCTCTCTCTCTCTCTCTCTCTCTCTCTCTCTCTCTCTCTCTCTCTCTCTCTGTATTTGATGAATGGGAGTGTGTGGGAACTAAGAAAGAAGAAGAGCTATAGATACATATAGATTATCATGATTATGTGGATGTCCTGTGATTTGTATCAGATTCGAAGTGATGTCCAGAATGGGATCTCAACGAGCCGGCTTTGCCGGAGAGTTTTGATCCCACTTTTGGACACCACCGAGAATCTGATGCAAATCACAGGACATGCACATTATCATGATACTTCATTTATCTAACAATTCTGTCACATAAACAGAACAAATCTTAAATTATTAAAACAGTTTTGGGACATAATATTGGGCGAAAAAAGTTTTAAAAATATATATTTTATGGAACTATATTGTTGTGCACTGAAGCAAACATTGAGTAACGCGGTCGCTGCAATTTTAAAAGTTGTGTTGTCAAATAATTCACTCGCAGTGACACTTCCTATCATGATCCGCTTGAATTTACGAGTGAGCGACGTGGGCACATCCTCAGGAACTGGGTAGGTGTAATACTTAATTGTGCAGTTTCTATTTATTGTTAACTTTTTAGCCAATCGCCGGTAACTGTCGCTGTCGCGGTTATTAGTGGTCACGGTGTTCGAAGTGGAAGTTTCATAAAGTTCTCATTTCCTTGCAACTGATTTCACATTACTTGCTGTGCCATGCACAAAATGTTTGACATCTCCTTCCACATTTCAATTGACGCCACAGAATAATTGGTAACCCTGCCCACATGTTTATGTCCGGACAGTCGGACAATAGTGTTCGGAGATATGCCATCATGTAGTAGGCGTGTACACAAAGTCTTCCTATCACTTGTGTTTGCCTTTCGCCCACAAAATTCAGCACGCGAAACCATCTCTTTCAAAAATTTGGCAAGTTTATTTTCTCCAATTGGTTGTACCCTGAACCAATAATGGCAGTCGTTTGTCCTGTTGTGATTTATCTGTATGTAGAAAGGGTCATTTTCATTCAATGTATGGGGCGGGGGGGGGGGGGGGGGGGGTCTTGATAAATTTCAAATGTATGAATCGGGCACAATTCTGGATTTGACTCTATGGCGAATGCTTTGGGTTTGAAGGCATGTGTATCTGATGTTGTACTTCCAGTTCGTGTCTGTTGCTCGTTCATTATATTCAAGGAATTTTGTTCCATTTCCATCCGACTTCAGCTGGATTTCACCCCCACCTGAGCATATGGTTTTCTCGGACACCACTCATGCCAAACAGTTTGGTATTATTGAGCCATAAAGAGATAATTAATGCTTGTGGTACTGAATTCCAGTAATTCCTTTATCCGCTAGTATTTTTCCTGATTTTCTGTCAACGGGTCCGCACGATTTGGTTGGTTACCCTTCCCCAGATTTTTAGAGACTTTCGCTCACTTGCAAGAATATCTCCTGAATTCTGAAATTCCCTATCCTGAGTGATTCTGAAGGGAGATTGGATATGCTTGAGATAACAATCAATCGCATGATGACAGCTTGCCATAGTGTCCGGTTCGGAGTCTATCCCGTCAGCCTTCCTGATGGACAAAATGAATGTTCCAATGTAATTATCCAAATCAAGCGCAGAAAGCGAACCGATTTCTCGGACCTCATTTGTTCTTTCAGAAATTGTTGGAATGTTGTTATTACTGACTGGGCCTGTCGAGCGGTGTTCTCATTCCTCTTTTCAATAACATAGTTCTCTTTCTCGTTTTCAGCTAGGGACACAAACACTGTTTTTGTGCTTCTGGACATCGTGACAGACTGACTGGGAGGTTGATTGAAGGCACTTAGCACCGATGAAGGATTCAGAGCATTTTTAATCTTAATTGTGTTGTTGTTGTTGTTGTTGTTATTGTTGTTGTTGTTGTTGTTGTTGTTGTTGTTGCTGCTGTTGTTGTTGTTTGTTGTTGTTGTTGTTGTTGTTGTTGTATTGAGATTTCAATCCATAAAGTTGTATCGGCGGTGTGACATAGCTGTTCAGGTCCAAAAATGCCCTTTCAATATCCCTTGATCGATGTGGAAAGATGAAACACGAAATTTTTCATCTTTTGTCGTTTCAGGTTAAAAAATACTTGTATTTTTAAATCGTTTGCCCATCCCAACTATTTAGCTAATAAAGGTTTGTTTTTATTTCGTTTAATCAGTGTTCATTGTGAGGGGGGCAGTCATCGGCTATTTATAGTTGTGACGCCAACTGCAAGGAATTTTGTTTTGTTTTGTAAGCGATTAGCCGAGTCGATCACTGAAACGGATATAGAATGTACTCATGTGCCTGTTATGATAACCTGTCGCATTACCGGAAACAAGTCGACTATATGATACGGAATCAGAATGGCTCATCTATATGATACGGAATCGGAACACATTATGCGATACAAACCGTTTCTTGTGATTTTCAGGCCAAAATCTATTTGATTGTTAGATAAATCTTAATAGTAAAATAAAAAATTGTTTTGTAGAATAAAACGAGAGAGGGGGAGAGAAAAAGAGAGAGGGGGGGGCAAGCAAATTAAATGATGAACATAACAGTAGAAGGTGTTATTTTACCTAACGAACACTTATCCAATATAGATTCGTTATTAATGGTCAAAGCATTAAAGATAAAACACTTTTGAGGCATTTTTTCTCCAGATGCATCACCTAGCGGCATTCCTCAACGAAAAGGCGAAAGAGCGGAATTTTTAATCTACGCAATTTAGTTTAAACAATATTTATTCAAGATAATGTTTTATTATACATTACACGGCAGTACAATAGATTAATAAACAAAAGAGGTTTTGCTAGCAGTATACGAGATAACAGCAACGGTGATAATTAGAACGGTAGATAAACTAGGACTCGACAGGAACCCTAGGCTTATGTGAGTCGTCTCCTACGTTTTATAGCACTTTTCGTAAGATGATGGCAATGGTCAGTAGTAACAAATGAAACATGTATATCGCAGCCCAAGGGGGTGAGCACTAGCTCATGTATGGGGCGGGGGGGGGGGGGGGGGGTCTTGATAAATTTCAAATGTATGAATCGGGCACAATTCTGGATTTGACTCTATGGCGAATGCTTTGGGTTTGAAGGCATGTGTATCTGATGTTGTACTTCCAGTTCGTGTCTGTTGCTCGTTCATTATATTCAAGGAATTTTGTTCCATTTCCATCCGACTTCAGCTGGATTTCACCCCCACCTGAGCATATGGTTTTCTCGGACACCACTCATGCCAAACAGTTTGGTATTATTGAGCCATAAAGAGATAATTAATGCTTGTGGTACTGAATTCCAGTAATTCCTTTATCCGCTAGTATTTTTCCTGATTTTCTGTCAACGGGTCCGCACGATTTGGTTGGTTACCCTTCCCCAGATTTTTAGAGACTTTCGCTCACTTGCAAGAATATCTCCTGAATTCTGAAATTCCCTATCCTGAGTGATTCTGAAGGGAGATTGGATATGCTTGAGATAACAATCAATCGCATGATGACAGCTTGCCATAGTGTCCGGTTCGGAGTCTATCCCGTCAGCCTTCCTGATGGACAAAATGAATGTTCCAATGTAATTATCCAAATCAAGCGCAGAAAGCGAACCGATTTCTCGGACCTCATTTGTTCTTTCAGAAATTGTTGGAATGTTGTTATTACTGACTGGGCCTGTCGAGCGGTGTTCTCATTCCTCTTTTCAATAACATAGTTCTCTTTCTCGTTTTCAGCTAGGGACACAAACACTGTTTTTGTGCTTCTGGACATCGTGACAGACTGACTGGGAGGTTGATTGAAGGCACTTAGCACCGATGAAGGATTCAGAGCATTTTTAATCTTAATTGTGTTGTTGTTGTTGTTGTTGTTATTGTTGTTGTTGTTGTTGTTGTTGTTGTTGTTGCTGCTGTTGTTGTTGTTTGTTGTTGTTGTTGTTGTTGTTGTTGTATTGAGATTTCAATCCATAAAGTTGTATCGGCGGTGTGACATAGCTGTTCAGGTCCAAAAATGCCCTTTCAATATCCCTTGATCGATGTGGAAAGATGAAACACGAAATTTTTCATCTTTTGTCGTTTCAGGTTAAAAAATACTTGTATTTTTAAATCGTTTGCCCATCCCAACTATTTAGCTAATAAAGGTTTGTTTTTATTTCGTTTAATCAGTGTTCATTGTGAGGGGGGCAGTCATCGGCTATTTATAGTTGTGACGCCAACTGCAAGGAATTTTGTTTTGTTTTGTAAGCGATTAGCCGAGTCGATCACTGAAACGGATATAGAATGTACTCATGTGCCTGTTATGATAACCTGTCGCATTACCGGAAACAAGTCGACTATATGATACGGAATCAGAATGGCTCATCTATATGATACGGAATCGGAACACATTATGCGATACAAACCGTTTCTTGTGATTTTCAGGCCAAAATCTATTTGATTGTTAGATAAATCTTAATAGTAAAATAAAAAATTGTTTTGTAGAATAAAACGAGAGAGGGGGAGAGAAAAAGAGAGAGGGGGGGGCAAGCAAATTAAATGATGAACATAACAGTAGAAGGTGTTATTTTACCTAACGAACACTTATCCAATATAGATTCGTTATTAATGGTCAAAGCATTAAAGATAAAACACTTTTGAGGCATTTTTTCTCCAGATGCATCACCTAGCGGCATTCCTCAACGAAAAGGCGAAAGAGCGGAATTTTTAATCTACGCAATTTAGTTTAAACAATATTTATTCAAGATAATGTTTTATTATACATTACACGGCAGTACAATAGATTAATAAACAAAAGAGGTTTTGCTAGCAGTATACGAGATAACAGCAACGGTGATAATTAGAACGGTAGATAAACTAGGACTCGACAGGAACCCTAGGCTTATGTGAGTCGTCTCCTACGTTTTATAGCACTTTTCGTAAGATGATGGCAATGGTCAGTAGTAACAAATGAAACATGTATATCGCAGCCCAAGGGGGTGAGCACTAGCTGGCCAATGAATCTGGTTGAATATCTGACCTTGGACCAGCGCACCACCGGCCCGCGTTATACTACGTGAGTATTCTAGATGCGTACGCGCAGTCACCTGCAACTACATAATGGCTCACTTTTCTTGATATCAGCAAGTGCAGCTGGGGGGTGGGGGGGGGGGGGGTACCAACAGTTCATCAGAACAAAAATGAAAAAGGCAATTTCTACTAATTTCATGCTTAGAATAAGTTGACCAACAGGCTCATCCCCTTAGCCAGCGATATACGCCATTGTCTAAACTACACATACGTGAAATCAAAAGTGGTCTAACCGATAAAAAAAATAGATGAATAAAAAGAAGTCAGATAGTAAAAAGATGCAAGAAGAAGAAGGAAAATAAAGAAGAAGAAGAAGAAGAAGAAGAAGAAGAAGAAGAAGAAGAAGAAGAAGAAGAAGAAAAAGAAGCCATACCGAACACATGGTGCATTGTCTTTAGATAAAGTTGAATAGACAATAAGGTCTTGAAATTAAGCAACTGTCTCAATAACTAGATTGTAAAATTGTGGTACATTGCCTTAATAGTGCGGACACCGATAGAGGAATTCTTAATGAAGATTAAGCATCTTCAAAAAACAGATGTCATCGCTCGTCAGAAGGAACCGGCCACTCTGTAAGATGAAGTCTTGCACTATATCAAAAATTAGACTGTGCTCCTCGTTACTGAAAAATTTTGAGCCAAAAAGAAGTGTGGTAATATCTATATTTAAAGGGAGTAAATTGATGGTTCCATTGCGTGCGTTAGGAAACATTGGATAATGAAGAAGGAAGTGTTCTGGAGTCTCAAGTTCACTACACTGACAAAAAGGACGAGGTGCGAGATTATTATCATATAAATGGGCATTAAGGCTGCTGCAGTGTAACCGCAATCTACAGTGGTAAATTTGAGCCGTGCGAGATTTCGCGCCACTGTAAAATGATGGTGGTCGGAGTTTGTCACCATTCAAGAAAGTCTTAAAAATACTCAGTGACGAATTCTCGCGAACAGATAAAGGCAGGTTATTCCACTGATCAGTTACATTAGGAATGAAAGAAGATTGGTATAACTGTGTGCGACAAAATGGAACTCTGTGATTATGGTGCGTTCGAATATTGAGTGATGGGTTTATTGAGGATATGAGAGGTGGAACTTTATTGGCAATATGAGGAGGCGTCAAGTGGTGATGCATTTTAAAGAACTGCACGAGCTTATGTTTTCGGCGTCTTTCTTCTAGAGTGTCCTAACATGTTTCGGAGTATAATAAAGATTTACTAGCACTGATTGTTGCCCCTGTAACTATTCTTGCTGCACTGATCTGGATTTTTTCCAAGTCGGCGACTTGTACTGACGAGCAATTATCCAAAACAATATCACCATATTCCAGTAAAGGCCTGACAAAGGCAAAGTATATCTTTTCTAAAACATGTCTATCAAGCTCGAATTTGTGTTTCCGCAACAAGTCTAGTCGAGACCAGGCTTTGGAACAGATATATTCAATGTGATTGGTCCAAGTACATGTTGTATTTAGCACAACTCCTAGGTGCTTATGAGAATTGACTTCACTTATTTGAGCACCAGCTAAAAATTAGGGTGGATGGGCAGTTGGGTTCGTTTTGCGCGATATAACCATACTCACAGTTTTGGGGGGATTAAATTCGGCTAGCCATGTTTTTGCCCAGTGCTCAATTACAGTTAGATCATGGTTAATTAAATTCGAAGCTTGGTTTGGATTCTCTACAATTAGATATAACGAAGTATCATCTGCAAAAAGGCGTTTGCTACTGAGTAAATTTTCGGTTATGTCGTTAATGTAGATAAGAAATAGTAGGGGTCCTAGTATAGAACCTTGCGGTACTCCAGCATTTATAGGACGCCACGGGGAAGTCTCTGATCCCACAACTACGCGTTGGGATCTATCTGAGAGGTACGATTTTAAGAACAGCAACAATTCACCCGAGACACCAATACTCTCCAGTTTATGAGCGAGACCAACATGCCATACCTTGTCGAAAGCCTCACCGACATCGCAAAAAACAACCCTAACTTCTTTTCCTTCATCGAGCGCTTTACAGAATTCATCATATATACCCGTTAGCTGGAGGACCGTAGAATCACTTGGTGTAAAACCTGACTGAAATTGGCTAAGACCGCTCGAGTTTTCCAGGAGTTGCAGTAGTCGTTTAAAGATACATTTTTCAAAGACTTTACCAAGGCAACTAGTCAGAGATATGGGACGATAGTTACTGACTAAGTTCGCGGGTTGTTTTTTTTCAAAACTGGTGAAACATTAGCCCTTTTCCACAATGAAGGAAAATACAAATTGTTTAGCAATATATTGAATAAAATCGATAGTGGTTCACACAGAGAGACTTTACATTCTACACAATTTCTTAAGATGTGGTACTCATTGGGAGACATGGTTTAAGAAAAATACGAAATACTATTTCAGTGGTTACTGGATTGAACCATCTTGTAAATTAAAGAATTATTTGAGATCGTCTGTCTATTACAATGCCGGATGAGTACAGTCTTAAGATCAAGTCTTTTGCGAATAACTGTCTCTGTACATTCCAAAGAAGTGGTGTTTGGGATATTAATGTCAAGACTCTTAACGATTTCTGTTAAAATGATTTAATATCTTGCATATATTATATAAAAAGAATTTTTAAAAAAACTGTTAGATTTAATAAATTTTATTGCACGCCTATGCTTTTATTTCAATAAAATACATGCTTCCTCTGCAAAAAAAACGCATCGAACAAAATAATGTTTTTTGTATGGCCTTGAACAATACGGATCACATGCGCGGACTATTTAACTATTTCTTTTTTTAAGTTTAGGTTATTTTTGGCAATAATTTGTGTTTTAATATTTTTTAGTAAATTGTATCTGTGTAATAAATACAGAACGGCATATGCATTCGAACTGTCATTTTTACCACACTCGATCGCTTTGGGTGGAGGGATAATATTGGGCTTGAATCCTTTGGCTTCTCATTCAATATTATCTCTCTACCCAAATCGATCTTGTGTGGAAAAAATGACAGTTCTAACGCGAATGCCATTCTGTTTATATATTATATAAAGAGAATTTAGGAAAAAAATTAGATTTAATAAATTAAGAAGAAAAAAATGCCAGTTAATAAATTTGGAAGAAGCGTCGTTGTGAAAAAACAAATACCTCTAGCATTGCCATTGACCGTGAATGAATCACAGCCTCCACAACTTACTTGAGCGATCATTTCGCGAAAAAGATATGAACCGCAACAAGAGCCGTTGAACGTGAATTCTCAGAAATAAATGGTGCTGTAGGGTGGCACAAATGAAGACAAGTTGATTGACATGTTGCCCGTCCGCATAAGGCCTTTCTTTATGGGCTACGGAGCACCTAAATGTGACAACCTCCCAGAAAACCTTCTAGATGGGCAAATCTGATCAAATAAAAGGTGCTGAAGGGGGGCGCAAATGAAGACGAGTTGATTGACATGTTGCCCGCCCCCTTAAGGCCTTCCTTTGTGGAGCAACCAAGGCCTTAAAAGTGACAAACTCCCAGAAAACCTTCTAGATGGCCAAATCTGATCAAATAAATGGTGCTGCACAGTGGCACAAATGAAGACGAGTTGATTGACATGTTGCCCATCTGCAGAATGCCTTTCTTTATGGGGCAACAAAGGCCCTAAAAGTGACAACCTCCCAGAAACCCTTCTAGATGGGCAAATCTGATCAAATAAATGGTGTTGTAGGGTGGTACAAACGAAGACAAGTAGATTGACATGTTGCCCGTCCGCATAAGGCCTTTCTTTACGGGGCAACCAAGGCCTTAAAAGTGACAATCTCCCAGAAAACCTTCTAGATGGGCACATCTGATCAAATAAAAGGTGCTGAAGAGTGGCACAAATGAAGACGAGTTGATTGACATGTTGCCTGTCAGCATAAGGCCTTTCTTTATGGGGCAACCAAGGCCCTAAAAAGGACAACCTCCCAGAAAACCTTCTAGAAGGGCAAATCAAATCAAATAAACGGTGCTGTAGGGTGGCACAAATGAAGACGAGTTGATTGACATGTTGCCCGTCCGCATAAGGCCTTTCTTTATGGGGCAACCAAGGCCCGAAATCTGACAAACTCCCAGAAAACCTTCTAGCTGGGCAAATCTGATCAAATAAATGGTGCTGTCGGGTGGCACAAATGAAGACGAGTTGACTGACATGTTGCCCGTCCGCATAACGCCTTCTTTATGGGTCAACCAAGGCCCTAAAAGAAACAACCTCCCAGAAAACCTTCTAGATGGGCAAATCTTTTCAAATAAATGGTGTTGTAGGGTGGCACAAATGAAGACGAATTGATTGACATGTTGCCCGTCCGCAAAAGGCCTGTCTTTATGGGGCAACCCAGGCCCCAAAAGTGACAACCTCCCAGAAAACCTTCTAGATGGGCAAATCTGATCAATGAAAATGTGCTGTAGGGTTTCGCAAATGAAGACGAGTTGATTGACATGCCCGTCCACATAAGGCCTTTCGTTATGGGGCAACCAAGGCCTTAAAAGTGACAACCTCTCAGAAAACCCTCTAGAGGGGCAAAACTGATCAAATAAAAGGTGCCGTAGGGTGGCACAAATGAAGTCGAGTTGATTGACATGTTGCCCGTCAGCATAAGGCCTTTCTTCATGGGGCAAACAAGGCCTTAAGAGTGACAACCTCCCAGAAAACCATCTAGATGGGCAAGTCTGATCAAATAAATGCTGCTGTAGGGAGGAACAAATGAAGACGAGTTGATTGACATATTGCCCGTCCGCATAAGGCCTATTTATGGGGTAACCAAGGCCCAAAAAGTGACAACCTCCCAGAAAACCTTCTAGATGGGCAAATCTTATCAAATAAATGATGCTGTAGGGTGGCGCAAATGAAGACGAATTGATTGACATTTTGCCCGTTCGCATAAGGCTTTTCTTTATGGGGCAACCCAGGCCCTAAAAGTGACAACCTCCCAGAAAACCTTCTAGATGGGCAAACCTGATCAATGAAAAGGGGCTGCAGGGTTGCACAAATGAAGACGAGTTGATTGACATGCCCGTCCGCATAAGGCCTTTCGTTATGGGGCAACCAAGGCCTTAAAAGTGACAACCTCCCAAAAACCCTCTAGATGGGCAAATCTGATCAAATAAAAGGTGCTGTAGGGTGGCACAAATGAAGTCGAGTTGATTGACATGTTGCCCGTCAGCATAAGGCCTTTCTTTATGGAGCAACCAAGGCCTTAAGCGTGACAACCTCCCAGAAAACCTTCTAGATGGGCAAATCTGATCAAATAAATGGTGCTGTAGGGTGGCACAAATGAACATGAGTTGATTGACATGTTGCCCATCCGCATAAGGCCTTTTTTATCGGGCAACCAAGGCCCAAAAAGTGACAACCTTCCAGAACCTTCTAGATGGGCATATCTGATCAAATAAATGGTGCTGTAGGGTGGCACAAATGAAGACGAGTTGATTGACATGTTGCCCATCTGCAGAAGACCTTTCTTAATGGGGCATCGAAGGCTCTAAAAGTGACAACCTCCCAGAAAACCTTCTAGATGGGCAAATCTGATCAAATAAATGGTGCTGTAGGGTGGTACAAATGAAGACAAGTTGATTGACATGTTGCCTGCCCGCATAAAGCCTTTCTTTATGGGGCAACCAAGGCCCTAAAAGTGACAACCTCCCAGAAAACATTCTAGATGGGCAAATCTGATCAAATAAAAGGTGCTGTAGGGTGGCACAAATGAAGACGAGTTGATTGACATGTTGCCCGTCCGCATAAGGTCTTTCTTTACCGGGCAACCAAGGCCTTAAACGTGACAGCCTCCCAGAAAAAAAATTTCCTATGCGCAAATCTGATCGAATAAAAGGTTCTGTAGGGTGGCACAAATGAAGACGAGTTGATTGCCATGTTGCCCGTCAGCGTAAGGCCTCTCTTTATGGCACAACCAAGGCCCTAAAAGTGACAATCTCCCAGAAAACCTTCCAGAAGGGCAAATCAAATCAAATAAACGGTGTTGTAGGGTGGCACAAATGAAGACGAGTTGACTGACATGTTGCCCATCCGCATTAGGTCTTTCTTTATGCGGCAACCAAGGCCCTCAAAGTGACAACATCCCAGAAAACCTTCTAGATTGGCAAATCTGATCAAATAAATGGAGCTGTAGGGTGGAAAAATGAAGACGAGTTGATTGACATGTTGCCCGTCCGCATAAGGCCTTTTTATGGGGCAACCAAGGCCATAAAAGTGACAACCTCCCAGAAAACCTTCTAGATGGGCAAATCTGATCAAATATATGGTGCTGTAGGGTAGCACAAATGAGGACGAGTTGATTGACATGTTGCCCGTCCTCATAAGGGCAACCAAGGCGCGAAAAGTGACAGCCTCCCAGAAAACATTTTAGATGGGCAAATCTGATCAAATAAAATGTACTGTAGAGTGGCACAAATGAAAACGAGTTGATTGACATGTTGCCCGTCAGCATAAGGCCTTTCTTCATGGGGCAACAAAGGCCCTAAAAGTGACAACCTCCCAGAAAACCTTCTAGATGGGCAAATCTGATCAAATAAAAGGTGCTGTTGGGTGGCACGAATGAAGACGAGTTGAATGACATGTTGTCCGTCCGCATAAGGCCTTTCTTTATGGGGCAACCAAGACCTTAAAACTGACAACCTCCAAGAAAACCTATTAGATGGGCAAATCTGATCAAATAAAATGTACTGTAGGGTGGCACAAATGAAGACGAGTTGATTGACATGTTGCCCGTCAGCATAAGGCCTTTCCTTATGGGGCAACCAAGGCCCTAAAGGTGACAGCCTCCCAGAAAACCTTCGAGAAGGGAAAATCAAATCAAATAAGCGGTGCTGTAGGGTGGCACAAATGAAGACGAGTTAATTGTCATGTTGCCCGTCCACATAAGGCCTTTTTATGGGGCAACCAAGGCCCTGAAAGTGACAACCTCCCAGAAAACCTTCTAGATGGGCATATCTGATCAAATAGAAGGTGCTGTAGGGTGGCACAAATGAAGTCCAGTTGATGGTCATGTTGCCCGTCCGCATAAGGCTTTTCTTTATGGGGCAACCAAGGCCTTAAAAGTGACAACGCCCCAGAAAACCAAAAAACGCCTCAGAAAATCTGATCAAATTAAAGGTGCTGTAGGGTGGCACAAATAAAGTCGAGTTGATTGACATGTTGCCGGTTTGCATAAGGCCTTTATTTATGGGGCAACCCAGGCCTTAAAAGTGACAACTTCCCAGAAAACCTTCTAGATGGGCGAATCTGATCAAAGAAATGGTGTTGTAGGGTGGCACAAATGAAGACGAGTTGACTGACATGTTGCCCGTCCTCATAAGGGCTTTTTATGGGGCAACTAAGGCCATAAAAGTGACAATCTTCAGGAAAACCTTCTAGATGGGCAAATCTGATCAAATAAAAGGTGCTGTTGGGTGCCACAAATGAAGACGAGTTGATTGACATGTTGGCCGTCAGCATAAGGCCTTTCTTTATGGGGCAACAAAGGCCCTAAAATTGACAACCTCCCAGAAAACCTTCTAGATGGGCAAATCTGATCAAATAAAAGGTGCTGTTGGGTGGCACAAATGATGACGAGTCGAATGACATGTTGCCCGTCCGCATAAGGCCTTTCTTTATGGGGCAACCAAGGCCCTAAAGGTGACAGCCTCCCAGGAAACCTTCTAGAAGGGCAAATCAAATCAAATAAGCGGTGCTGTAGGGTGGCACACATGAAGACGAGTTGATTGTCATGTTGACCGTCCACATCAGGCTTTTCTTTATGAGGCAACAAAGGCCCTAAAAGTGACAACCTACCAGAAAACCTTCTAGATGGGCAAATCTGATCAAATAAAATGTGCTGTAGGGTGACACAATTGAAGACGAGTTGATTGACATGTTGCCCGTCCGCATAATGCCTTTCTTTATGGGGCCAGCAAGGCCTTAAAAGTGACAACCTCCCAGAAAACCTTCTAGATGGGCAAATCTGATCAAATAAACGGTGCTGTAAGGTGGCACAAATGAAGACGAGTTGATTGACATGTTGCCCGTCCGCATAAGGCCTTTCTTTATGGGGCAACCAAGGCCTTAAAAGTGACAACCTCCCAGAAAACCTTCTAGATGGGCAAATCTGATCAAATAAAAGGAGTTGTAGGGTGGCACAAATGAAGATGAGTTGATTGACGTGTTGTCCGTCCACATAAGCCCTTTCTTTATGGGGCAACCGGGCCCTAAATGTGACAACCAACCAGTAAACCTTCTATATGGGCAAATCTGATCAAATAAATGGGGCTGTAGGGTGGGACAAATGAAGATGAGTTCATTGACATGTTGCCCGGCCGCATAAGGCCTTTCTTTATGGGCAACCAAGGCCCTAAAAGTGACAACCTCCTAGAAAACCATCTAGATTGGCAAATCTTATCAAATAAATGGTGCTGCAGGGTCGCGCAAATGAAGACGAATTGATTGACATGTTGCCCATGTGCATGAGGCCTTTCTTTACGGGGCAACCAAGGCCCTAAAAGTGACAACCTCCCAGAAAACCTTCTAGATGGGCTAATCTGATCAAATAAAAGCTGCTATAGGGTGGCACAAATGAAGTCCAGTTGATGGTCATGTTGCCCGTCCGCATAAGGCTTTTCTTTATGGGGCAACCAAGGCCTTAAAAGTGACAACGTCCCAGAAAACCTTCTAGATGGGCAAATCTGATCAAATTAAAGGTGCTGTAGGGTGGCACAAATGAAGTCGCGTTGATGACATGTTACCGGTCCACATAAGGCCTTTCTTTATGGGGCAACCAAGGCCTTAAAAGTGACAACTTCCCAGAAAACCTTCTAGATGGGCGAATCTGATCAAATAAATGGTGCTGTAGGGTAGCACAAATAAAGACGAGTTGATTGACATGTTGCCCGTCCGCATAAGGCCTATTTATGGGGCAACCAAGGCCATAAAAGTGACAACCTCCCAGAAAACCTTCTAGATGGGCAAATCTAATCAAATATATGGTGCTGTAGGGTAGCACAAATGAGGACGAGTTGATTGACATGTTGCCCGTCCTCATAAGGGCAACCAAGGCGCGAAAAGTGACAGCCTCCCAGAAAACATTTTAGATGGGCAAATCTGATCAAATAAAATGTACTGTAGAGTGGCACAAATGAAAACGAGTTGATTGACATGTTGCCCGTCAGCATAAGGCCTTTCTTCATGGGGCAACAAAGGCCCTAAAAGTGACAACCTCCCAGAAAACCTTCTAGATGGGCAAATCTGATCAAATAAAAGGTGCTGTTGGGTGGCACGAATGAAGACGAGTTGAATGACATGTTGTCCGTCCGCATAAGGCCTTTCTTTATGGGGCAACCAAGACCTTAAAACTGACAACCTCCAAGAAAACCTATTAGATGGGCAAATCTGATCAAATAAAATGTACTGTAGGGTGGCACAAATGAAGACGAGTTGATTGACATGTTGCCCGTCAGCATAAGGCCTTTCCTTATGGGGCAACCAAGGCCCTAAAGGTGACAGCCTCCCAGAAAACCTTCGAGAAGGGAAAATCAAATCAAATAAGCGGTGCTGTAGGGTGGCACAAATGAAGACGAGTTGATTGTCATGTTGCCCGTCCACATAAGGCCTTTTTAAGGGGCAACCAAGGCCCTGAAAGTGACAACCTCCCAGAAAACCTTCTAGATGGGCATATCTGATCAAATAGAAGGTGCTGTAGGGTGGCACAAATGAAGTCCAGTTGATGGTCATGTTGCCCGTCCGCATAAGGCTTTTCTTTATGGGGCAACCAAGGCCTTAAAAGTGACAACGCCCCAGAAAACCAAAAAACGCCTCAGAAAATCCGATCAAATTAAAGGTGCTGTAGGGTGGCACAAATAAAGTCGAGTTGATTGACATGTTGCCGGTTTGCATAAGGCCTTTATTTATGGGGCAACCCAGGCCTTAAAAGTGACAACTTCCCAGAAAACCTTCTAGATGGGCGAATCTGATCAAAGAAATGGTGTTGTAGGGTGGCACAAATGAAGACGAGTTGACTGACATGTTGCCCGTCCCCATAAGGGCTTTTTATGGGGCAACTAAGGCCATAAAAGTGACAATCTTCAGGAAAACCTTCTAGATGGGCAAATCTGATCAAATAAAAGGTGCTGTTGGGTGCCACAAATGAAGACGAGTTGATTGACATGTTGGCCGTCAGCATAAGGCCTTTCTTTATGGGGCAACAAAGGCCCTAAAATTGACAACCTCCCAGAAAACCTTCTAGATGGGCAAATCTGATCAAATAAAAGGTGCTGTTGGGTGGCACAAATGATGACGAGTCGAATGACATGTTTTCCGTCCGCATAAGGCCTTTCTTTATGGGGCAACCAAGGCCCTAAAGGTGACAGCCTCCCAGGAAACCTTCTAGAAGGGCAAATCAAATCAAATAAGCGGTGCTGTAGGGTGGCACACATGAAGACGAGTTGATTGTCATGTTGACCGTCCACATCAGGCTTTTCTTTATGAGGCAACAAAGGCCCTAAAAGTGACAACCTACCAGAAAACCTTCTAGATGGGCAAATCTGATCAAATAAAATGTGCTGTAGGGTGACACAATTGAAGACGAGTTGATTGACATGTTGCCCGTCCGCATAATGCCTTTCTTTATGGGGCCAGCAAGGCCTTAAAAGTGACAACCTCCCAGAAAACCTTCTAGATGGGCAAATCTGATCAAATAAACGGTGCTGTAAGGTGGCACAAATGAAGACGAGTTGATTGACATGTTGCCCGTCCGCATAAGGCCTTTCTTTATGGGGCAACCAAGGCCTTAAAAGTGACAACCTCCCAGAAAACCTTCTAGATGAGCAAATCTGATCAAATAAAAGGAGTTGTAGGGTGGCACAAATGAAGATGAGTTGATTGACGTGTTGTCCGTCCACATAAGCCCTTTCTTTATGGGGCAACCGGGCCCTAAATGTGACAACCTACCAGTAAACCTTCTATATGGGCAAATCTGATCAAATAAATGGGGCTGTAGGGTGGGACAAATGAAGATGAGTTCATTGACATGTTGCCCGGCCGCATGAGGCCTTTCTTTATGGGCAACCAAGGCCCTAAAAGTGACAACCTCCTAGAAAACCATCTAGATTGGCAAATCTTATCAAATAAATGGTGCTGCAGGGTCGCGCAAATGAAGACGAATTGATTGACATGTTGCCCATGTGCATGAGGCCTTTCTTTACGGGGCAACCAAGGCCCTAAAAGTGACAACCTCCCAGAAAACCTTCTAGATGGGCTAATCTGATCAAATAAAAGCTGCTATAGGGTAGCACAAATGAAGTCCAGTTGATGGTCATGTTGCCCGTCCGCATAAGGCTTTTCTTTATGGGGCAACCAAGGCCTTAAAAGTGACAACGTCCCAGAAAACCTTCTAGATGGGCAAATCTGATCAAATTAAAGGTGCTGTAGGGTGGCACAAATGAAGTCGCGTTGATGACATGTTACCGGTCCACATAAGGCCTTTCTTTATGGGGCAACCAAGGCCTTAAAAGTGACAACTTCCCAGAAAACCTTCTAGATGGGCGAATCTGATCAAATAAATGGTGCTGTAGGGTAGCACAAATAAAGACGAGTTGATTGACATGTTTCCCGTCCTCATAAGGGTTTTTTTATGGGGCAACTAAGGCCATAAAACTGACAATCTTCCAGAAAACCTTCTAGATGGGCAAATCTGATCAAATAAAAGGTGCTGCAGGGTGGCACAAATGAAGACGAGTTGAATGACATGTTGCCCGTCCGCATAAAGCCTTTCTTTATGGGGCAACCAAGGCCTTAAAAGTGACAACATCCCAGAAAACCCTTTAGATGCGCAAACCTGATCAAATAAAAGGTACTGTAGGTGGCACAAATGAAGACAAGTTGATTGACATGTTTCCTGTCTGCGTAAGACCTTTCTTTATGGGGCAACCAAGACCCTAAAAGTGACAACCTCCCAGAAAACCTTCTAGATGGGCAAATCAGATCAAATGAAAGGTGCTGTAGGGTGCCACAAATAAAGACGAGTTGATTGACATGTTGCCCGCCCGCTTAAAACTTTTCTTTGTGGAGCAACCAAGGCCTTAAAAGTGAAAAACTCCCATAAAACCTTCTTGATGGGCAAATCTGATCAAATAAATGGTGCTGCACGGTGGCACAAATGAAGACGAGTTGATTGACATGTTGCCCATCTGCAGAAGGCCTTTCTTTATGGGGCAACAAAGGCCCTAAAAGTGACAAGCTCCCAGAAAACCTTCTAGATGGGCAAATCTGATCAAATAAATGCTGCTACAGGGGGAACAAATGAAGACAAGTTGATTGACATGTTGCCCGTGCGCATAAGGCCTTTCTTTATGGGGAAACCAAGGCCATAAAAGTGACAATCACCCAGAAAACCTTCTAGATGTGCACATCTGATCAAATAAAAGGTGCTGTAGAGTTGCACAAATGAGGACGAGTTGATTGACATGTTGCCCGTCCGCATAAGGCCTTTCTTTATGGGGCAACCAAGGCCTAAAAACGACAATCTCCCAGAAAACCTTATAGAAGGGCAAATCAAATAAACGGTGTTGTAGGGCGGAACAAATGAAGACAAGTTGATTGACACGTTGCCCGTCTGCATAAGGCCTTTCTTTATGGGGCAATCAAGGCCCTAAATGTGACAACCCCCAGAAAAAACCTTCTAGATGAGCAAATCTGTTCAAATAAATGGTGCTGTCGGGTGGCACAAATGACGACGAGTTGATTGACATTTTGCCCGTCTGCATAAGGCCTTTCTTTATGGAGCAACCCAGGCTCTAAATGTGACAACCTCCCAGAAAACCTTCTAGACGGGCAAATCTGATCAATGAAAGGTGCTGTTGGGTTGCACAAATGAAGACGAGCTGATTGACATGCCCGTCTGCATAAGGCCTTTCGTTACGGGCCAAACAAGGCCTTAAAAGTGACAACCTCCCAGAAAACCCTCTAGATGAGGAAATCTGATCAAATAAAAGGTGCTGTAGGATGGCACAAACGAAGACAAGTTGATTGACATGTTTCCCGTCCGCATAAGGCCTTTCTTTATGGGGCAACCAAGGCCCTAAAAGTGACAACCTTCCAGAAAACCTTCTAGATGGGCAAATCTGATCAAAAGCAATGTGCTGAAGGGTGGCACAAATGAAGACGAGTTGATTGACACGTTGCCCGTCCGCATAACGCCTTTCTTTATGGGGCAACAGAAGCCCTAAAATGACAAATTCCCAGAAAACCATCTAGATGGACAAATCTGATCAAATAAAAGGTGCTGTAGGGTGGCACAAATGAAGACGAGTCGATTGACATGTCGCCCGTCCACATAAGGCCTTTCTTTATCGGGCAACCAAGGCCCTAAAAGTGACAACCTCCCAGAAAACCTTCTAGATTGGCAAATCTGATCAAATAAAAGGTGCAGTAGGGTGACACAATTGAAGACGAGTTGACTGACATGTTGCCCGTCCGCATAATGCCTTTCTTTATGGGGCCACCAAGACCTTAACAGTGGCAACCTCACAGAAAACCTTCTAGATGGGCAAATCTGATAAAAAAAAACGGTGCTGTAAGGTGGCACAAATGAAGACGAGTTGATTGACATGTTGCCCGTCCGCATAAGGCCTTTCTTTATGGGGCAACCAAGGCCTTAAAAGTGACAACCTCCCAGAAAACCTTCTAGATGGGCAAATCTGATCAAATAAAAGGTGTTGTAGGGTGGCACAAATGAAGACGAGTTGATTGACGTGTTGCCCGTCCACATAAGCCATTTCTTTATGGGGCAACCGGGCCCTAAATGTGACAACCTACCAGTAAACCTTCTATATGTGCAAATCTGATCAAATAAATGGGGCTGTAGGGTGGGACAAATGAAGATGAGTTCATTGACATGTTGCCCGGAAAAATAAGGCCTTTCTTTATGGGCAACCAAGGCCCTAAAAGTGACAACCTCCTAGAAAACCTTCTAGATGGGCAAATCTTATCAAATAAATGGTACTGCAGGGTTGCGCAAATGAAGACGAATTGATTGACATGTTGCCCGTGTGCATGAGGCCTTTCTTTACGGGGCAACCAAGGCCCTAAAAGTGACAACCTCCCAGAAAACATTCTAGACGGGCAAATCTGATCAAATAAAAGGTGCTGTAGGGTGGCACAAATGAAGTCCAGTTGATGGTCATGTTGCCCGACCGCATAAGGCTTTTCTTTATGGGGCAACCAAGGCCTTGAAAGTGACAACGTCCCAGAAAACCTTCTAGATGGGCAAATCTGATCAAATTAAAGGTGCTGTAGGGTGGAACAAATGAAGTTGCGTTGATTGACATGTTGCCGGTCCGCATAATGCCTTTCTTTATGGGGCAACCAAGGCCTTAAAAGTGACAAAATCCCAGAAAACCTTCTAGATGGGCGAATCTGATCAAATAAATGGTGCTGTAGGGTGGAACAAATAAAGACGAGTTGATTCACATGTTGCCCGTCCTCATAAGGGTTTTTTATGGGGCAACTAAGGCCATAAAAGTGACAATCTTCCAGAAAACCTTCTAGATGGGCAAATCTGATCAAATAAAAGGTGCTGCAGGGTGGCACAAATGAAGACGAGTTGAATGACATGCTGCCCGTCCGCATAAGGCCTTTCTTTATGGGGCAACCAAGGCCCTAAAAGTGACAACCTCCCAGAAAACCTTTTAGATGCGCAAATCTGATCAAATAAAAGGGACTGTAGGTGGCACAAATGAAGACAAGTTGATTGACATGTTTCCCGTCTGCGTAAGGCCTTTCTTTATGGGGCAACCAAGACCCTAAAAGTGACAACCTCCCAGAAAACCTTCTAGATGGGAAAATCTGATCAAATGAAAGGTGCTGTTGGGTGCCACAAATAAAGACGAGTTGATTGACATGTTGCCCGCCCGCTTAAGACTTTTCTTTGTGGAGCAACCAAAGCCTTAAAAGTGAAAACCTCCCAGAAAACCTTCTTGATGGGCAAATCTGATCAAATAAATGGTGCTGCACGGTGGCACAAATGAAGACGAGTTGATTGACATGTTGCCCATCTGCAGAAGGCCTTTCTTTATGGGGCAACAAACGCCATAAAAATGACAAGCTCCCAGAAAACCTTCTAGATGGGCAAATCTGATCAAATAAACGCTGCTGCAGGGTGGAACAAATGAAGACAAGTTGATTGACATGTTGCCCGTCCTCATAAGGCCTTTCTTTATGGGGCAACCAAGGCCATAAAAGTGACAATCACCCAGAAAACCTTCTAGATGTGCAAATCTGATCAAATAAAAGGTGTTCTAGAGTTGAACAAATGATGACGAGTTCATTGACATGTTGCCCGTCCGCATAAGGCCTTTCTTTATGGGGCAACCAAGGCCCTAAAAATGACAACCCCCAGAAAACCTTCTAGATGAGCAAATCTCTTCAAATAAATGGTGCTGTCGGGTGGCACAAATGACGACGAGTTGATTGACATTTCGCCCGTCTGCATAAGGCCTTTCTTTATGGGGCAACCCAGGCCCTAAATGTGACAACCTCCCAGAAAACCTTCTAGATGGGCAAATCTGATCAATGAAAGGTTCTGTAGAGTTGCACAAATGAAGACGAGCTGATTGACATGCCCGTCTGCATAAGGCATTTCGTTACGGGCCAAACAAGGCCTTAAAAGTGACAACCTCCCAGAAAGCCCTCTAGATGAGAAAATCTGATCAACTAAAAGGTGCTGTAGGGTGGCACAAATGAAGACAAGTTGATTGACATGTTTCCCGTCCGCATAAGGCCTTTCATTATGGGGCAACCAAGGCCCTAAAAGTGACAACCTCCCAGAAAACCTTCTAGATGGGCAAATCTGATCAAATGCAATGTGCTGTAGGGTGGCACAAATGAAGACGAGTTGATTGACACGTTGCCCGTCCGCATAAGGTCTTTCTTTATGGGGCAACAGAAGCCCTAAAATGACAAATTCCCAGAAAACCTTCTAGATGGACAAATCTGATCAAATAAATGGTGTTGAAGGGTGGCACAAATAAAAACAAGTTGATTGACATGTCTCCCGTACGCATAAGGCCTTTCTTTATGGGCAACCAAGGCCCTAAAAGTGACAACCTCCCAGAAAACCTTCCAGATGGGCAAATATGATAAAATGAAAGGTGCTGTAGGGTGGCACAAATGAAGACAAGTTGATTGACATGTTGCCCGTCCACATAAGGCCTTTCTTTATGGGGCAACCAAGGCCTTAAAAGTGACAATCTCCCAGAAAACCTTCTAGAAGGGCAAATCAAATCAAATAAACGGTGCTGTAGGGTGGCACAAACGAAGACGGGTTGATTTACATGTTGCGCGTCCACATAAGGCCTTTCTTTAAGGGGCAATCAAGGCACTAAATGTGACAACCTCCCAGAAAACCTTCTAGATGGGCAAATCTGATCAAATAAATGGTGCTGTCGGGTGGCACAAATGAAGACGAGTTGACTGACATGTTGCCCGTCCGCATAAGGCCTTATTATGGGGCAACCAAGGCCCTAAAAGGGACAACCTCCCAGAAAACCTTCTAGATGGGCAAATCTTATCAAATAAATGGTGCTGTAGGGTGGCACAAATGAAGACGAATTGATTGACATTTTGCTCGTCCGCTTAAGGCCTTTCTTTATGGGGCAACCCAAGCCCTAAAAGTGACAACCTCCCAGAAAACCTTCTAGATGGGCAAATCTGATCAATGAAAAGGGTCTGTAGGGTTGCACAAATGAAGACGAGTTGATTGACATGCCCGTCCGCATAAGGCCTTTTTCACGGGGCAACCAAGGCCTTAAAAGTGACAACCTCCCAGAAAACCCTCTAGATGGGCAAATCTGATCAAATAAAAGGTGCTGTAGGGTGGCACAAATGAAGTCGAGTTGATTGACATGTTGCCTGTCAGCATAAGGCCTTTCTTTATGGAGCAACCAAGGCCTTAAGTGTGACAACCTCCAAGAGAACCTTCTAGATGCGCAAATCTGATCAAATAAATGCTGCTGTAGGGAGGCACAAATGAAGCCGAGTTGATTGACATATTGCCCGTGCGCATAAGGCCTTTTTTATGGGGCAACCAAGGCCCTAAATGTGACAACCTCCCACAAAACCTTCTAGATGGGCAAATCTTATGAAATAAATGGTGCTGTAGGGTGGCACAAATGAAGACGAATTGATGGACATGTTGACCGTCCGCATAAGGCCTTTCTTTATGGGGCAAGCCAGGCCCTAAAAGTGACAACCTCCCCAAAAACATTCTAGATGGAAAAATCTTATCAAATAAAAGGTGCTGTGTGGTGGCCCAATTGAAGACTAGTTGATTGACATATTGCCAATCAGCATAAGGCCTTTCTTTATGGGACAATCAGGGCCTTAAAAGTGACAACCTCCCAGAAAACCTTCTAGATGGGCAAATCTGATCAAATAAATGGTGCTCTCGGGCGGCACAAATGACGAGTTGATTGACATTTTGCCCGTCCGCATAAGGCCTTTCTTCATGGAGCAACCAAGGCCTTAAAAGTGATAACCTCGCAGAAAACCTTCTAGATGGGCAAATCTGATCAAATAAATTGTGCTGTAGGGTGGCACAAATGAAGACAGGTTGATTGACATGTTGCCTGCCCGCTTAAGGCCTTTCTTTGAGGAGCAACCAAGGCCACAAAAGTGACAACCTCCCAAAAAACCTTCTAGATGGGAAATCTGATCAAATAAAAGGTGCTGTAGTGTTGCACAAATGAAGGTGAGTTGACTGACATGTTGCCCGTCAGCATAACGCCTTTCTTTATGGGGCAACCAAGGCCCTAGAAGTGACAACCTCCAAGAAAACCTTCTAGATGGGCAAATCTGATCAAATAAATGGTGCTGCACGGTGACTCAAATGAGGACGAGTTGATTGACATTTTGCCCGTCTGCATAAGGCCTTTCTTTATGGAGCAACCCAAGCCCTAAAAGTGACAACCTCCCAGAAAACCTTCTAGATGGGCAAATCTGATCAATGAAAAGGGGCTGTAGGGTTGCACAAATGAAGACGAGTTGATTGACATGCCCGTCCGCATAAGGCCTTTCGTTACGGGGCAACCAAGGCCTTAAAAGAGACAACCTCCCAGAAAACCCTCTAGATGGGCAAATCTGATCAAATAAAAGGTGCTGTAGGGTGGCACAAATAAAGTCGAGTTGATTGACATGTTGCCCATCAGCATAAGGCCTTTCTTTATGGAGCAACCAAGGCCTTAAGTGTGACAACCTCCAAGAAAACCTTCTAGATGCGCAAATCTGATCAAATAAATGCTGCTGTAGGAAGGCACAAATGAAGTCGAGTTGATTGACATATTGCCCGTCCGCATAAGGCCTTTTTTATGGGGCAACCAAGGCCCTAAAAGTGACAAGCTCCCACAAAACCTTCTAGATGGGCAAATCTTATGAAATAAATGGTGCTGTAGGGTGGCACAAATGAAGACGAATTGATGGACATGTTGACCGTCTGCATAAGGCCTTTCTTTATGGGGCAATCCAGGCCCTAAAAGTGACAACCTCCCCAAAAACATTCTAGATGGAAAAATCTTATCAAATAAAAGGTACTGTATGGTGGCACAATTGAAGACGAGTTGATTGACATATTGCCCATCTGCATAAGGCCTTTCTTTATGGGGCAACCAGGGCCTTAAAAGTGACAACCTCCCAGAAAACCTTCTAGATGGGCAAATCTGATCAAATAAATGGTGCCCTCGGGCGGCACAAATGACGAGTTGATTGACATTTTGCCCGTCCGCATAAGGCCTTTCTTCATGGAGCAACCAAGGCCTTAAAAGTGACAACCTCCCAGAAAACCTTCTAGATGGCCAAATCTGATCAAATAAATTGTGCTGTAGGGTGGCACAAATGAAGACGAGTTGATTGACATGTTGCCTGCCCGCTTAAGGCCTTTCTTTGAGGAGCAACCAAGGCCACAAAAGTGACAACCTCCAAGAAAACCTTCTAGATAGGCAAATCTGATCAAATAAAAGGTGCTGTAGTGTTGCACAAATAAAGGTGAGTTGACTGACATGTTGCCCGTCAGCATAAGGCCTTTCTTTATGGGGCAACCAAGGCTCTAAAAGTGACAATCTCCCAGAGAACCTTGTAGAAGGGCAAATCAAATCAAATAAATGGTACTGTAGGGTGGCACAAATGAAACCGAGTTGACTGACATGTTGCCCGTCCACATAAGCCTTTCTTTATGGGGCAACCAGGGCCTTAAAAGTGACAACCTCCCAGAAAACCTTCTAGATGGGCAAATCTGATCAAATAAAAGGTGCTGTCGTGTTGCACAAATGAAGGTGAGTTGACTGACATGTTGTCCATCAGTATAAGGTCTTTCTTTATGGGGCAACCAAGGCCCTAAAAGTGACAATCCCCCAGAAAGCCTTGTAGAAGGGCAAATCAAATCAAATAAATGGTGCTGTAGGGTGTCACAAATGAAGTCGAGTTGATAGACATTTGCCAATCTGCAGAAGGCCTTCCTTTATGGGGCAACCAGGGCCTTCAAAGTGACAACCTCCCATAAAACCTTCTAGATGGGCAAATCTGATCAAACAAAAGGTGCTGTAGTGTTGCACAAATGAAGGTGAGATGACTGACATGTTGCTCGTCAGCATAAGGCCTTTCTTTATGGCACAACCAAGGCCCTAAAAGTGACAATCTCCCAGAAAACCTTCCAGAAAGGCAAATCAAATCAAATAAACGGTGTTGTAGGGTGGCACAAATGAAGACGAGTTGACTGACATGTTGCCCATCCGCATTAGGTCTTTCTGTATGCGGCAACCAAGGCCCTAAAAGTGACAACTTCCCAGAAAACCTTCTAGATGGGCAAATCTGATCTAATAAATGGAGCTGTAGGGTGGAAACAATGAAGACGAGTCGATTGAAATGTTGCCCGTCCGCATAAGGCCTTTTTTATGGGCAACCAAGGCCATAAAACTGACAAACTCCCAGAAAACCTTCTAGATGGGCAAATCTGATTAAATAAATGGTGCTGTAGGGTAGCACAAATGAGGACGAGTTGATTGACATGTTGCCCGTCCTCATAAGGGCTTTCTTTATGGGGCAACCATGGCGCGAAAAGTGACAGCCTCCCAGAAAACCTTTTAGATGGGCAAATCTGATCAAATAAAATGTACTGTAGGGTGGCACAAATGAAGACGAGTTGATTGACATGTTGCCCGTCGGCATAAGGCCTTTCTTAATGGGGCAACAAAGGACCTAAATGTGACAACCTCCCAGAAAACCTTCTAGATGGGCAAATCTGAACAAATAAAAGGTGCTGTTGGGTGGCGCAAATGAAGACGAGTTGATTGACATGTTGGCCGTCAGCATAAGGCCTTTCTTTATGGGCAACAAAGGCCCTAAAAGTGACAACCTCCCAGAAAACCTTCTAGATGGGCAAATCTGATCAACTAAAAGGTGCCGTAGGGTGGCACACATGAAGACGAGTTGATTGTCATGTTGTCCGTCCACATCAGGCTTTTCTTTATGAGGCAACAAAGGCCCTAAAAGTGACAACCTACCAGAAAAACTTCTAGATGGGCAAATCTGATCAAATAAAAGGTGCTGTAGGGTGACACAATTGAAGACGAGTTGATTGACATGTTGCCCGTCCGCATAATGCCTTTCTTTATGGGGCCAGCAAGGCCCTAAAAGTGACAACCTCCCAGAAAACCTTCTAGATGGGCAAATCTGATCAAATAAACGGTGATGTAAGGTGGCACAAATGAAGACGAGTTGATTGACATGTTGCCCGTCCGTATAAGGCCTTTCTTTATGGGGCAACCAAGGCCTTAAAAGTGACAACCTCCCAGAAAACCTTCTAGATGGGCAAATCTGATCAAATAAAAGGTCCTGTAGGGTGGCAAAAATGAAGACGAGTTGATTGACGTGTTGCCCGTCCACATAAGCCCTTTCTTTATGGGGCAACCGGGCCCTAAATGTGACAACCTACCAGTAAACCTTCTATATGGGCAAATCTGATCAAATAAATGGGGCTGTAGGGTGGCACAAATGAAGATGTGTTGACTGACATGTTGCCCGTCAGCATAAGACCTTTCTTTATGGCACAACCAAGGCCCTAAAAGTGACAATCTCCCAGAAAACCTTCCAGAAGGGCAAATCAAATCAAATAAACGGTGTTGTAGGGTGGCACAAATGAAGACGAGTTGACTGACATGTTGCCCATCCGCATTAGGTCTTTCTTTATGCGGCAACCAAGGCCCTAAAAGTGACAACTTCCCAGAAAACCTTCTAGATGGGGAAATCTGATCTAATAAATGGAGCTGTAGGGTGGAAAAAATGAAGACGAGTTGATTGAAATGTTGCCCGTCCGCATAAGGCCTTTTTTATGGGCAACCAAGGCCATAAAAGTGACAACCTCCCAGAAAACCTTCTAGATGGGCAAATCTGATCAAATAAATGGTGCTGCAGGGTAGCACAAATGAAGACGAGTTGATTGACATGTTGCCCGTCCTCATAAGGGCTTTCTTTATGGGGCAACCAAGGCGCGAAAAGTGACAGCCTCCCAGAAAACCTTTTAGATGGGCAAATCTGATCAAATAAAATGTACTGTAGGGTGGGATAAATGAAGACGAGTTGATTGACATGTTGCCCGTCGGCATAAGGCCTTTCTTAATGGGGCAACAAAGGACCTAAATGTGACAAACTCCCAGAAAACCTTCTAGATGGGCAAATCTGAACAAATAAAAGGTGCTGTTGGGTGGCGCAAATGAAGACGAGTTGATTGACATGTTGGCCGTCAGCATAAGGCCTTTCTTTATGGGCAACGAAGGCCCTAAAAGTGACAACCTCCCAGAAAACCTTCTAGATGGGCAAATCTGATCAACTAAAAGGTGCCGTAGGGTGGCACACATGAAGACGAGTTGATTGTCATGTTGTCCGTCCACATCAGGCTTTTCTTTATGAGGCAACAAAGGCCCTAAAAGTGACAACCTACCAGAAAAACTTCTAGATGGGCAAATCTGATCAAATAAAAGGTGCTGTAGGGTGACACAATTGAAGACGAGTTGATTGACACGTTGCCCGTCCGCATAAGGCCTTTCTTTATGGGGCCAGCAAGGCCCTAAAAGTGACAACCTCCCAGAAAACCTTCTAGATGGGCAAATCTGATCAAATAAAAGGTGCTGTTGGGTGGCACCAATGAAGACGAGTTGATTGACATGTTGGTCGTCAGCATAAGGCCTTTCTTTATGGGCAACAAAGGCCCTAAAAGTGACAACCTCCCAAAAATCCTTCTAGATGGGCAAATCTGATCAACTAAAAGGTGCTGTTGGTTGGCACAAATGAAGACGAGTTGAATGACATGTTGCCCGTACGCAGAAGGCCTTTCTTTATGGGGCAACCAAGGCCCTAAAAACGACAATCTCCCAGAAGACCTTATAGAAGGGCAAATCAAATAAACGGTGTTGTAGGGTGGAACAAATGAAGACAAGTTGATTGACATGTTGCCCGTCCGCATAAGGCCTTTCTTTATGGGGCAACCAAGGCCCTAAATGTGACAACCCCCAGAAAACCTTCTAGATGAGCAAATGTGTTCAAATAAATGGTGCTATCGGGTGGCACAAATGACGACGAGTTGATTGTCATTTTGCCCGTCTGCATAAGGCCTTTCTTTATGGGGCAACGCAGGCCCTAAATGTGACAACCTAACGGAAAACCTTCCAGATGGGCAAATCTGATCAATGAAAGGTGCTGTAGAGTTGCACAAATGAAGACGAGCTGATTGACATGCCCGTCTGCATAAGGCCTTTCGTTACGGGCCAAACAAGGCCTTAAAAGTGACAACCTCCCAGAAAACCTTCTGGATGGGCAAATCTGATCAAATGAAAGGTGCTGTAGGGTGGCACAAATGAAGACGAGTTGATTGACATGTTGCCCGTCCGCATAAGGCCTTTCTTTATGGGGCAACCAAGGCCTTAAAATCGACAACCTCCCAGAAAACCTTCTAGATGGGCAAATCTGATCAAATAAATGGTGTTGTAGGGTGGCTCAAATAAAGACGAGTTGATTGACATGTTGCCGGCCCGCTTAAGGCCCTTCTTTGAGGAGCAACCAAGGCCTTAAAAGTGACAAACTCCCAGAAAACCTTCTAGATGGGCAAATCTGATCAAATAAATGGTGCTGCACGGTGGCACAAATAAAGACGAGTTGATTGACATGTTGCCCATCTGCAGAAGGCCTTTCTTTATGGGGCAACCAAGGCCCTAAATGTGACACCCTCCCAGAAAATCTTCTAGATGGGCAAATCTGATCAAATATAATGGTGATGTAGGGTGGTACATATGAAGACAAGTTGATTGACATGCTGCCCGTCCGCATAAGGCCTTTCTTTATGGGGCAACCAAGGCCTTAAAAGTGACAATCTCCCAGAAAACCTTCTAGAAGGGCAAATCAAATCAAATAAACGGTGCTGTAGGGTGGCACAAATGAAGACGAGTTGATTGACATGTTGCCCGTCCGCATAAGGCCTTTTTATGTGGCAACCAAGGCCATAAAAGTGACAACCTCCCAGAAAACCTTCTAGATGGGCAAATCTTATCAAATAAATGGTGTTGTAGGGTGGCACAAATGAAGACGAGTTGATTGACATGTTGCCCGTTCGCATAAGGCCTTTCTTTATGGGGCAACCAAGGCCCTAAAAGTGACAACCTCCAATAAAACATTCTAGATGGGAAAATCTGATCAAATAAAAGGTGCTGTAGGGTGGCACAAATGAAGTCGAGTTGAATGACATGTTGCCAGTCCGCATAAGGCCTTTCTTTATGGGGCAACTAAGGCCCTAAAAGTGACAACCTCCCAGAAAACATTCTAGATGGGCAAATCTGATCAAATAAAAGGTGCTGTAGGGTGGCACAAATGAAGACGAGTTGAATGACATGTTGCCAGTCCGCATAAGGCCTTTCTTTATCGTGCAACCAAGGCCTTAAAAGTGACAACCTCCCAGAAAACCTTTAGATGGGCAAATCTGATCAAATAAAATGTACTGTAGGGTGGCACAAATGAAGCCGAGTTGATTGACATGTTGCCCGTCAGCATAAGGCCTTTCTTTATGGGGTAACCAAGGCCCTAAATGTGACAACCTCCCAGAATACCTTCTACAAGGGAAAATCAAATCAAATAAGCGGTGCTGTAGGGTGGCACAAATGAAGACGAGTTGATTGCCATGTTGCCCGTCCACATAAGGCTTTTCTTTATGGGGCAACAAAGGCCCTAAAAGTGACAACCTGCAGAAGGCCCTTCTTTATGGGGCCACCAAGGCCCTAAAATTGGCAACCTCCCAGAAAACCTTCTAGATAGGCAAATCTGGTCAAATAAAAGGTGCTGTAGGGTGGCACAATTAAAGACGAGTTCATTGACATGTTGCCCGTCCGCATAATACCTTTCTTTATGGGGAAACCAAGGCCTTAAAAGTGACAACCTCCCAGAAAACCTTCTAGATGGGCAAATCTTATCAAATAAATGGTGCTGTAGGGCGGCACAAATGAAGCCGAGTTGATTGACATGTTGCCCGTCCGCATGAGGCTTTTCTTTATGGGCCAACCAAGGCCCTAAAACTGACAACCTCCCAGAAAACCTTCTAGATAGACAAATCTGATCAAATAAAAGGTGCTATAGGGTAACTCGAGTTTGAAGCGAGTTTATCGGCGATATTAACGCAAATTTATCCGCGAGTTTATCGCGACTTTATCCGCGTTGTTAGCGAGTTTTAATTCGCCAGGTTAACGCGAGTGTATCGCCAGTTTATCCGTGAGGTTAGCGCGAGTTTATCCGCGAGGTTAACGCAATCTTAACGCGAGTTTGACAAGAGTATATCCGCGTGGTTGACGCGAGATTAACGCTAGTTGACCCGCGAGGATAACGCATGTTAATCCGCACGGTTAGTGGGAGTTTGATACGAGGTTACTCACGAGTTTAACGGAAGTTATGCGCGAATTTACCGCAAGGTTAACGCGAGTTTGACCGGAGTTTATCCGCTAGGCTATCGCAAGTTTGGCGCGAATCTTTCCGTGAGGTTAACGTGAGTTTATCCGCGAATTTATCCGCAAAGTAAACACGATTTTATACGCGAGGTTAACGAGAGTTTAACGCGCATTTTACGCACGTTAATCCACAAGGTTGACGCGAGATTAACGCCCGTGACCTTGTCGATAAACTTGCGTTAAACACGTGCTAACATCACGGGTACTCTCTCATTAACCTCGCGTCAACCTCGCACTAAAAACGTGAATAAACTCCCGTTAAACTCGAATTCACCTCCCGGATGGACTCGCGTTAACTTCGAGTTAACCTCACTTTAAACTCGCGTAAACCTAGCGGATAAACTCGCGTTAGCGTCGCACATAAAGCTCCACTAATCCCGCGGATGAACACGAGCTAACCACGCGATTTAACTCGCATTAATCTTGCATTAACCGCGGGGGTACACGCGCGTTAACCTTGCGGATTAAGTAGCGTTAAACTTGCGTTAAACTCGCATCGGGGATAAATTCGCGATAAACTCGCGGGTAAAAACTCACCTCGTTAACCACGCGAATTAACTCTAGTTAATCTCGAGTTAACCGCGGCGATAAACTCGTGTAAAACTCACGAACAAACACACGTTAAATTCGCGTTAACCTCGAGGATTAACTCGCGGATAAACTCGCGATAACAACGCATGTAAACTCACGAAAACCTCGTGCATAAAATCGTGTTAACATCGCCGATAAACTCGCGTTAAACTCGAGTTAACCTCGCGGATAAACTCGCGTTAACGTCGCGCATAAATTCGCGCCAAACTCGCGTTAACCTCGTGAATAAACGAACGTTAAATTCGCGCTAATAAGGCGAATAAACTCGCAATAACCTTTCGCACAAACTCGCATTCATGCCACGGATAAAGTCGCATTAATCTGGCGGAAAAACTCGCGTTAATGTCGCGCATAAACTCGCACTGACCGCGCCGATAAACACAAGTTAACCTCGCGGATTAACTCGCGTTAAACTCGCATAAAGATCGCGTTAATCTCGCTAATAATCTTACGTTAAACTCGTGGATGAACACGCGCCAAATCGCGTTAACTTCGCGCATAAACGCCCGCTAAAATAGAGTTAACCTCGCGGATAAATTCGTAGTAACCTCGCGAATAAACGCACGTTAATCTCCCGTTGACATCGCGGCTATACTCGCGCCAAACTCGCGATAACCTAGCGGTTAAACTCGCCTCATACTCGCGTGAACATCCTGTTTAACTCGAGCTGACAAAACGGGTAAATTCGTGGTAACCGCACCGTAAATTCGCGTTAACATCGCTGATAAACTTGCGTTAAACTCGAGTTAACCTCGTGGATAAACTCGTGTTAAACTCGCGTTAACCTTGCGGATAAACTATCGTTAAACACGCGTTAACCTCACGGATTAACTGTCTCTAACAATACTGTCTCTATAAACACGTAATAACCTCGCGGACCAATTCGCTTTAAATTCGCGTTAACCTTGCGTTTAATTCGCGCTAATAACGTGGATAAACTCGCGATAAGTTCGCAAATAAACTCGCGTTAACATCGTCGATAAACTCGCGTTAAACTCAAGTTAACCTTGCGGATAAACACGCACTGACCTCATGGATAATCTCGCGTCAAACTCGAGCTAACAATGCGGATAAACTCCTGTTAAACTCGAGTTTATCTCACGAGTTAACCTCGCGTTAAACTCGCATTAACCAAGCGATTAGACTCGCGTTAGTCTCGCGGATGAAGTTGCGTTAAGCTCGCGATAGCGTCGCGCATAAACTCGCGCTAGTCCCGCGGGTAAACACGCGTTAACCTCGCGAATTAACTCGCGTTTATTTCGCGTTAACCTCGGGAATCAACTCCTGTGAACCTTGCGGAGAAACATATAAACTCGCGTTGGACTCGAGTTAATCTCGGGGATAACCTCATGTTAACCTCGTGAAAAACTCATGATAATATCGCGGATAAACTTGCGATTACCTTGTGCATAAATTCGCATGAACATCCTGGGTAAACACGCGTTAAACTCGCGCTAACCTCATGAATAAACTCGCGTTAACCATGCGGTTAACTCTCGCTAACAGCGCAGCTAAACTCGCGATAACCTCGTGGAAAAATTTACGCTAAACTCGAGTTAACCTCGCGTTGTACTCGCGCTAACAACGCGGATAAACTCGCGATAACCTCGCGCATAGACTTGCGTTAACATCGCCGATAAACTCGCGAAAAACTCAAGTTAACCTCGTGGTGGATAAACGCGTGGTAACCTCGCGCATAAACTCGCGCCAAACGCGTGTTAACCTCGCGGAAAAACACGCATTAAACTCGGGTTAACTTCGCGCATCATCTCGCGTTATCGTCGCTGATAAACCCGCGTTCAACTCGACTAAACGCAGCGGATAAACTCGCGTTAAATTGGCATTACCCTTACGGATAGCCTCGCATTAACGCCGCGAACAGACTCCCGTTAAACTCACGTTATTTGCGCGGATAAACTCGCGTTAACCACGAGTTGCGTTGAACTCGCGGAAGCATAAACTCGCGCTAAACTCGAGTTAACCTCCCAAATAAACTGGGGTTAAAGTCTCGTTAACCATGCTGATTACCTCGCGATAAACTCGCATTAACATCGGGGAGAAGGTCGCTTTAAGCTCGCGGATTACCTCGCGTTAAATTCGCGGATCAACTCGCGATAACCGCGCGGATAAACACGCGTTAACATCGCGAATTAACTCACGTTAATCTCGTGTTAACCTTGGGGATATACTCGCGTTAAACTCGCGGACAATCACGCGTTAAATTCGCGTATAATCACGCGTTAACCTTGAGTTAACGTTGCGTATAATCACGCGTTAACCGCGCGGATTAACTCGCGTTACACTCGTGTTAAACTCGCCTTAACCTATGCGATAATCTCTCGTTAAACTCGCGGCTAAACACACGTTAACATCGCGGATTTCCTCGCGTTAAACTTGCGTTAAACTCGCGTTAATCTTGCCGTTAAACTCGCGTTATTCTCGCTTTAACCTCGGGGGTAAACTCGCGTTCACCTCGCGGACAAACACTCGTTAAATTTGCGTTAATCTCGCGGATTAGTTAGTATTAATCTCCTGGATTAACTCGAATTAATCTCGCGTTAACCTCGCGGATTAATTCGCGTTAATATCGCGTTAACCTCGGGGATATACTCGCATTAAACTCGCGGACAAACACGCGCCAAACTCACGTTATCCTCATGGAGTAACTCACCGAAAAACACGAGGATAAACTCGCGATAATCTCGGGCATAAACGCGCGTTATAATCGTGGATAAACTCGCGGAAAACTCGAGTTAACCTTGCAGATAAACTCTCGTTAACCTACCGAATAGACTCGTGTTAATCTCTGGAATAAATTCACTTTAAACCCGATAATCTCGCGATAACCTTGCGCATAAATTCGCGTTAATATCCTGGATACGTTTGCGTGAAACTCGCGATAACCTCGCGAATTAACTCTCGCTAACAGCGGGGATAAACTCGCCATAACCTCGTGGATAAATTCGCTTTAAACTCGAGTTAACCTTGCGTCTAACTCGCGCTAACAACGTGGATAAACTCGCGATAACCTCGAGAATATCCCCGCGTTAACATTGCCGATAAACGCGCGTTAAACTCCAGTTAACCTCGTGGATAAACGCGAGTTAGACTCGCTTTAACCTTGCGGACAAACTCGTCTTCATCTCTGCTACCCTACAGCACTTTTATTTGATTAGATTTGCCCATCTAGAAGGTTTTCGGGGAAGTTGACACTTCTAGGGCATTCGTTGCCCCATAAAGAAAGGCCTTATGTGGACGGGCAACATGTCATTCAACTCGTCTTCATTTGTGCCACCCTACAGCACCTTTTATTTGACCAAATTTGCCCATCTAGAAGGTTTTCTGGGACGTTGTCACTTTTAGGGCCTTGGTTGCCCCAAAAAGAAAGGCCTTATGCTGATGGGCAACATGTCAAACAACTCGTCTTCATTTGTGCCACCCTACAGAATCTTTTATTTGATCAAATGAGCCCATCTAGAAGGTTTTTTGGAAGATTGTCACTTTCAGGGCCTTGGTTGCCCCATAAAGAAAGGCCTTATGCTGACGGGCAACATGTCAATCAACTCGTTTTCATTTGTTCCACCCTACAGAACCTTTTATTTGATCAGATTTGCCCATCTAGATGGTTTTCTGGGAGGTTGACACTTTTAAGGCCTTGGTTGCTCCATAAAGAAAGGCCTTATACGGACGGTCAACCAACTCGTCTTCGTTTGTGCCACTCTACAGCACCTTTTATTTGATCAAATTTGCCCATCTAGAAGGTTTTCTGGGAGGTTGTCACCTTTAAGGCCTTGGTTGCCCCATAAAGAAAGGCCTTATGCGGACGGGCAACATGTCAATAAACTCGTCTTCATGTGTGCCACCCCACAGCATCGTTTATTTCATTTGATTTGCCCTTCTAGAAGGTTTTCTGGGAGGATGTCACTTTTAGGGCCTTGGTTGCCCCATAAAAAAGGCCTTATGCTGACGGGCAACATGCCAATCAACTCGTCTTCATTTGTGCCACCCTACAGCACCTTTTATTTGATCAGATTTGCCCATCTAGATGGATTTCTGTGAGGTTGTCACTTTTAAGGCCTTGGTAGCCCCATAAAGAAAGGCCTTATGTGCATGGGCAACATGTCAATCAACTCGTCTTCGTTTGTGCCACCCTATATCACCTTTTACTTGTTCAGATTTGGCCATATAAAAGGTTTTCTGGGAGGTTGTCACTTTTAAGGCCCTGGTTGTCCCATAAAGAAAGGCCTTATGCGGACGGGCAGCATGTCAATCAACTCGTCTTCATTTGTGCCACCCTACAGCACCTTTTATTTGATCAAATTTGCCCATCTAGAAGGTTTTCGGGGAGGCTGTCACTTTTAGGGCCTTGGCTGCCCATAAAGAATGGCCTTATGCGGACTGGTAATATGTCAATCAATTCGTCTTCATTTGTACCACCCTACACCACCATTTATTTGATCAGATTTGCCCATCTAGAAGGTTTTCTGGGAGGTCGTCACATTTAAGGCCTTGGTTGCCCCCAGAAAGAAAGGTCTTATGCGGACGGGCAACATGTCAATCAACTCGTCTTCATTTATGCCACCTTGCAGCACCATTTATTGATCATATTTGCCCATCTAAAAGGTTTTCTGGGAGGTTGACACTTTTAGAGCCGTGGTTACCCCATAAATAAAGGCCTTAAGCGGAAGAGCAACATCTCAATCAACTCGTCTTCATTTGTGCCACACACAAGCACCATTTATTTGATCAGATTCGCCCATCTAGAAGGTTTTCTGGGAGGTTGTCACTTTTAAGTCCTTGCTTGTCCCTTGAAGAAAGGCCTTAAACGGATGGGCAACATGTCAATCAACTCGACTTCATTTGTGCCACCTCCAGCACCTTTTATTTGATCAGGTTTGCCCATCTAGATGGTTTTCTGGGAGGTTGTCACTTTTAGGGCCTTGGTTCCCCATAAAGAAAGGCCTTATGCGGACGGGCAACATGTCAGTCTACTCGTCTTCATTTGTGCCACCCTGCAGCACCATTTATTGATCATATTTGCCCATCTAAAAGGTTTTCTTGGAGGTTGACACTTTTAGGGCCGTGGTTACCCCATAAATAAAGGCCTTAAGGGAATGAGCAACATCTCAATCAACTCGTCTTCATTTGAGCCACACAAAAGCACCATTTATTTGATCAGATTCGCCCATCTAGAAGGTCTTCAGGGAGGATGTCACTTTTAGGGCCTTGGTTGCACCATAAAGAAAGACCTTATGCGGACGGGCAACATGGCAATCAACTCGTCTTCATTTGTGCCATCCTACATCATTTTTTATTTGATTAGATTTGCCCATCTAGAAGGTTTTCTGGGAGGTTGTCACTTTTAAGGCCTTGGTTACCCCAGAAAGAAAGGCATTATGTGGACGAACAACATGTCAATCAACTCATCGTTATTTGTGCCACCCTACACCACAATTTATTTGATCAGATTTGCCCATCTAGAAGATTTTCTGGGAGGTTGTCACTTTTAAGGCCTTGGTTGCCCCAGAAACAAAGGCTTTATGCGGACGGGCAACATGTCAAAAAACGCGACTTCATTTGTGCGACCCTACATCAACTTTTATTTGATCAGATTTGCCCATCTACAAAGTTTTCTGGGAGGTTGTCACTTTTAAGGCCTTGGTTGCCCAATAAAGAAAGGCCTTATGCGGACGGGCAACATGTCTGTCAACTCGTCTTCATTTGTGCCACCCTACAGCACCTTTTATTTGATCAAGTTTGCCCATCTAGATGGTTTTCTGGGAGGTTGTCACTTTTAGGGCCTTAGTTTCCCATAAAGAAAGGCCTAATGCGGACGGGCAACATGTCAATCTACTCGTCGTCATTTCTGCAACCCTGCAGCACCATTTAATTGATCAGATTTGCCCATCTAGAAGGTTTTCTGTGAGATTGACACATTTAGGGCCTTGGTTGCCCAATAAAGAAAGGCCTTAAGCGGAAGGGCAACATGTCAGTCAACTCGACATCATTTGTGCCACCCACCAGCACCATTTATTTGATCAGATTTG